>CM048050.1:1200000-1800000 GCA_026259375.1 Verasper variegatus
ATCTGTGCTTGTGTTAGGGTAAAGCTGGTGACAAATTGATTGACTTAGCTAATAATAAAAAAAAATACAGTCTGGCAGTGACCAGGTATTCTTACAACCAGTGACACAGACAAAGAAAAACAATTGTCAAGAAAGGAACCATAAGTGAGTATTTTAGATGATTTAATTTAAGCTTCATGTAGCTTCAAGTTATGGTATCTGTCCAGTAAAACTACCATAACAATTTGCTGAAATAATATAGTAGTCAGTGTTGGAGCTTGGCCACTGGCAAAATCCTTTTTAACATAAAAAGTCAACCTTTGTTAAGACTTGCCTCATGGTCCAGATGGTCCTTTGCAGCATCTTCTGTGTTGTGTTCCAGCAGCAGTGGACTGTCTTCTACAACATTGGCCATCTTAAACTTGAATGTAGCCACACCCACCCTGCCCCACCCTCTTTTAGTAAGAAGTTTCAATGGTCCTGGTAAAGGTTCGTTAAGGAAAGGGTCACACCTTCATGAGACGACTATCATGTATGCAGGGATGTTGATGATAGCCCAATTGGAATCCAACTACTGTTGTGAATGCATCTCATTGCCGGATAGTAGCCTGCAGTTGCAGCTAAAGACGTTTCTAAAGTAATACCAACTAGCACTGCATTCTTAGTCCAAAATTGAGGCAGTGGGTGTAATTGTATGCAGTTGTATAACAATTGTATAACAGAGCAATGAACCTAAACCACTATTTATGTTGTACTTCAGTAAAATATCACATCCCAACTATAAAGAGTTATCATCTAGTTTGCAAATGAAGCTGAGAGGCTGTGTTTTGTAATTAAGCTGAAAAGCATCTCTTACTTGCTGAAAATGCCCTGTGATTGTACACATGAATTCCAGATTGTTTATTCAGCTCTATTGGGATCTTTCCATCGCATACTTATCCCAACCAAGACAACCCCAAAGAGAAGCACTTATGAAGAAGAGAATCATCAGTGGCTCTATTTGAGGTGATCAGAGTTGGATTTCCATAACATTGTGTCTTTTCATGTTGTTTTTGTTGATTAAAACTGCCCCAACAAGTAAGAATTCAACTGTCAAGTCAATGCTCAAGTGAGGGTAACAGCAAAGACATACAAAAGACTTGCAATGTTCTTTCCAGTCATAAAACACCAGAAATGGACATTCAAAGCAGCTGTGAAGAGAACATGGACATTTGAAATCATCAATACTACCCCAACAAATAGCACTTACTGTTTTCTAAACTCAAGTTGGTGCTTGTGCAAGGGTAATATTGGTGATAAATTGATCTAGTTAGTCAGAATTGCAAAATTCTTCACATAAATGATGTTAAATTCATTCACTAACATCCAAACTGTGTGGGGATTTTTTCTGCTCACATTTGAATGTTATTCAACTACAGTGTATGTCTTCCTGAAATGTGTTCCACATTTGTGAAAGTGATTTCTGTACTGTTACTCAGTACAGTTAAGATTTCCCCAATGAAGAACTTGACTTAACCAAGACAACCCCAAAGAGAAGCACTTATGAAGAAGAGAATCATCAGTGGCTCCATTTGAGGGGATCTGAGTTGGATTCACGAGGGGAATTGGCTCTTGATGGGTTCAGTTGTTGTTGTCACTTAAAACTGCCCCAACAGGTAGCACTTACTGCATTCAACAAACACGTTAATGCTCAAGTTGGGGTAATAGGTCGGACAGAATTCTTCAGCAATTAATGATGTAACATGTCTGTCTTCATGAACTGTGCGAAGGACAAATAATTGCAAAATCAGCAACACTACCCCAACAAATAGCACTTACTGCTTTCAGAAGGCAAGTCTCTGCTTGTGTTGGGGAAAAGCTGGTGGCCACCTAGTTGTGTAACAAAATGTAGGCTTTCTTCTGAAAGTTATTTTCAAATTTGACTGAATATTTTTGGATACACAACCAACTACATAGCAGTTTCTATTGATGTCTTATTTCATTCACTGGAATTGAATCATTACTGAAATATTATATTGCAGAAAATATCCCAACCAAGACAACCCCAAAGAGAAGCACTTATGAAGAAGAGAATCATCAGTGGCTCTATTTGAGGTGATCAGAGTTGGATTTCCATAACATTGTGTCTTTTCATGTTGTTTTTGTTGATTAAAACTGCCCCCACAAGTAAGAATTCAACAAACAAGTTAATGCTCAAGTTAGGGTAATAGGTCGGACAGAATTCTTCAGCAATTAATGATGTAACATGTCCGTCTTCATGGACTGTGTGAAGGAAAAAGAATTGCAAAATCAGCAACACTACCCCAACAAATAGCACTTACTGCTTTTAGAAGGCAAATATGTGGTTGGGTTAGGGTAAAGCTGGTGACAACTTGATTGACTTAGCTAATAATGAAAAAATACAGTCTGGCAGTGACCAGGTATTCTTACAATCAGTGACACAGACAAAGAAAAAAAATTGTCAAGAATGGAACCATAAGTGAGTATTTTAGATGATTTAATTTAAGCTTCAAGTTATGGTATCTGTCCAGTAAAACTACCATAACAATTTGCTGAAATAATATAGTAGTCAGTGTTGGAGCTTGGCCACTGGCAAAATCCTTTTTAACATAAAAAGTCAACCTTTGTTAAGACTTGCCTCATGGTCCAGATGGTCCTTTGCAGCATCTTCTGTGTTGTGTTCCAGCAGCAGTGGACTGTCTTCTACAACATTGGCCATCTTAAACTTGAATGTAGCCACACCCACCCTGCCCCACCCTCTTTTAGTAAGAAGTTTCAATGGTCCTGGTAAAGGTTCGTTAAGGAAAGGATCACACCTTCATGAGACGACTATCATGCATGCAGGGTTGTTGATGATAGGCCAATTGGAATCCAACTACTGTTATGAATGCATCTCATTGCCGGATAGTAGCCTGCAGTTGCAGCTAAAGACGTTTCTAAAGTAATACCAACTAGCACTGCATTCTTACTCCAAAATTGAGGCAGTGGGTGTAATTGTATGCAGTTGTATGCAATTGTATAACAGAGCAATGAACCTAAACCACTATTTATGTTGTACTTCAGTAAAATATCAAATCCCAACTATAAAGAGTTATCCTCTAGTTTGCAAATGAAGCTGAGAGGCTGTGTTTTGTAATTAAGCTGAAAAGCATCTCTTACTTGCTGAAAATGCCCCGTGATTGTACACATGAATCCCAGATTGTTTATTCAGCTCTATTGGGATCTTTCCATCGCATACGTATCCCAACCAAGACAACCCCAAAGAGAAGCACTTATGAAGAAGAGAATCATCAGTGGCTCCATTTGAGGGGATCTGAGTTGGATTCACGAGGGGAATTGGCTCTTGATGGGTTCAGTTGTTGTTGTCACTTAAAACTTCCCCATCAAGTAGCACTTACTGCATTCAACAAACAATTTAATGCTCAAGTTAGGGTAATAGGTCGGACAGAATTCTTCAGCAATTAATGATGTAACATGTCTGTCTTCATGAACTGTGAGAAGGACAAAGAATTGCAAAATCAGCAACACTACCCCAACAAATAGCACTTACTGCTTTTAGAAGGAATATCTGTGCTTGTGTTAGGGTAAAGCTGGTGACAAATTGATTGAGCTAATAATAAAAAATACAGTCTGGCAGTGACCAGGTATTCTTACAACCAGTGACACAGACAAAGAAAAACAATTGTCAAGAAAGGAACCATAAGTGAGTATTTTAGATGATTTAATTTAAGCTTCATGCAGCTTCAAGTTATGGTATCTGTCCAGTAAAACTAACATAACAATTTGCTGAAATAATATAGTAGTCAGTGTTGGAGCTTGGCCACTGGCAAAATCCTTTTTAACATGAAAAGTCAACCTTAGTTAAGACTTACCTCATGGTCCAGATGGTCCTTTGCAGCATCTTCTGTGTTGTGTTCCAGCAGCAGTGGACTGTCTTCTACAACATTGGCCATCTTAAACTTGAATGTAGCCACACCCACCCTGCCCCACCCTCTTTTAGTAAGAAGTTTCAATGGTCCTGGTAAAGGTTCGTTAAGGAAAGGGTCACACCTTCATGAGACGACTATCATGTATGCAGGGATGTTGATGATAGCCCAATTGGAATCCAACTACTGTTGTGAATGCATCTCATTGCCGGATAGTAGCCTGCAGTTGCAGCTAAAGACGTTTCTAAAGTAATACCAACTAGCACTGCATTCTTACTCCAAAATTGAGGCAGTGGGTGTAATTGTATGCAGTTGTATGCAATTGTATAACATAGCAATGAACCTAAACCACTATTTAAAATATCACATCCTGAAGGACACTTGTCACTCTGACTCTCTTTTGCTGCTGTAGAGACTTTCTGAATGTGGTCATAGAAGTATGCCTGACTAAGCTACAGATCTGCTCGCCAGAGGTTACATATTTAGTAAACGTGCTGAGAGACGGACCAGCCCTTCCCCAGACGCCCATGAAGAGGTGACGTTGAAGGAAACAGGGGCAGGTTCTTCATCCTCGTCCTAATGAACACACAATAAACACACAAATACAATAAAATGGGCTAAATAAACTGCTAAGCAGAATAACTGATGACAATCACAGTGACATGGTTTAGAGGGGATGAAACGAACAAAGCAGACTTCACTTTAACCATGCACCTCTGAGTTCCCTATGAGCAAAGAGAAACATGCAGATAATGACCTTTCACTGGATCTGTTAAAAAATGTTGAGTTTAATGCATTCTCCAATGTTTAATCCCATTCTTTAATAATAATGCTGATTACAGACCTCCAAGTATATAAGTGTGGCTGATGAGACCCAACCCAAATCCTGACACTGATTGGACATTTCATAGGTAAAGGTAGAGGTAAATTAAATGAATATTTCTGAGAAGAAGATGGAAATAGCATGACTTCACCCCTGTGGGTTGGGCCATCCGTAATTTGTTTCTGCCTGAGACAAATCCCTAATGCTTTCAATGGTTTCTGTTACAATTGGGATTTCTAGCAATCAGACAGTGAATTTTTTTCCACCAAGTGTTTCGGGTGCTTTTATTCCCTAGAAAACTAAGACATTCTCAATGATTTACAGGACTGTTATCTTTTTGTGATTCATTATTTTTAATAATTTGTATTCAATTCAAATATTTCATTCCTAGTTTTACTTTATGTTTAAGATTTTCTTTTGTTTTAATCAGTTTTAGTGTTCCTATTTGATGTAATCATTAAAGTGTTCTTATCCCAAGGGTGTGAAAGTCTAAAGCTTTTTAATTATTTTTTTTATTATTATAAAAATAACTTTAGCAATAATATTTATTTCAATATAATGTTTTTATTTTATCAACTAACCCAATGACAATTATATTTATATATCATTGTTTATATTTATCATAGAAAAGGCTTATGACACTATTTGGAGGGATGGACTTCTTATTAACTGGTATGATGCCGGTATTAGAGGGAGAATGTTTTATTGGATTAAGGAATTTTTAAATAATCGATCCATCCAGGTAACGGTAGGAAGAGCATTTTCTAAAACTGCTGAAATTGTAAATGGTAGCCCTCAAGGATATAATGTTAAATTACATATCTACGAAGCTTAATCATGGATGTGGATTGTCTTTATTGGCGAATAATGGTGTCATTTGGAGGAGTGGGGAAAATATTTCTCATTTGGCTGTACAAATTCAAAGGGCTTTAAATCGTGTCTAAAAGTTGTTGGCAAACAGGAAGATGGTTTTTGTTTGTGTGTATATCCAGAAACTGCACATCATGTTTAGTAGTTTTCACTGCCTGGTTTTGGGGATAATTATCTGTCTCTATCGGAATGCCATTAGAAGATACTCCAGTCCAGTAGGCGGCGGCAAAGGCCTATCAAAATGAATTGTCAATAAACCCACAGACGAAGTTGAAGAAGGAAAACGTGTATCAGCTGAGCTGGCTGATGTGGAAAAAGCTAATTTCACTGTACGTTCAGGTTCAACAGGATTGCAGGACACTGGGATGGAGAATGACACAATCGTCTCTCTTGAAGATTTAGGGTAAGTTAATATTAATGTCTGCCGCTGTATGAACACTGCAGCCCCAATCTCCAGCCTCGTATACCTCTCTTTTTAGCCAGACCAATGCTAAGCGGCTAACCTGTCATTGAGACTGGCGTTGTTCTGATGGTGCCGGACTTCCTCTCGGCTGTTTTTGTGTATCATAGCTGTCAATCTATGTGAGGTGTTGTCAGACCTGTTCAGGGTCATTTTAAATGTTGTGCCGCGTCAGCAGAAGCTGCTCCCGTCATGATTCATATCAGCGCTCCTCCAACACAGATTTCCTTCTGACCGTTGAACCAGCTTCAGAACCACTTTCTAAAAAGTGCACGGTTCATTTACTTCTGCTGAAATATCCCCTTACTCCACCTAACCGTGGCACTGCGGCGCATGTTCCTGTGGGAGTAAGCAAGAAGTCCTTATATATCTATATTTTGAAACGTGCTCTGGCTGTCTCGGTGACTGCTGTCGGTACATGTCAAGAGGCCTTCAGCGTCAGTGTCAAACCTGCCCCTGAATACTAAAGCAAACCTCTGTGTTAGTCATGGAAACATATAAAGTCATATCTGACATAGCAAACAGCCTGATTCACTGATAAAAATAATGCCTACGTTTTAATGACCCACATGCAGAAATACACCTTCTCTTGGTCCACTCATGGTCAGGGCAGCTGTCTCACAGATCTTCCCTTAAAAGGACCTGGTGTTTCAATTTGCTTCAGGACCTGGTGTTTCAATTTGCTTCAGGAGGCATTTTCTCCTACAAGCAACAATCTCAAATTAGATCATGCTTGAAATGTTAAATACTTTGTAATCTTTGCTACTTATGATGCATCACTGTTCATCACCAGCTCCACTACTGCTACACTCAGCTGCAGCTGTTTTACACTGCACAATGAGGTTTGAAGTTCAGGGTTTCCAGATTATAGTTGAGTATCCCTCACATATCACTTCATGATCTTTCACTCTATTAAAATGATCATCATTTTGTCTCATTATATCTCACCAGTAACACAGTTTGTAGTAAACATAATATGAGATCAGTGTAAATATTGCTTGGGACAATTCAGCAACACCTTGACTTTGATGGGACATTTCTGCTGTTCTTATCCATGGTCAACACCTTTCTGTACTGAAAATGGAATCACATAGTTGTGGCTAAGATTTAATATGGTATTTTGTGTGTGTATCTGTCACTGTAGGTACCAAGGCCCTCTGTTGGAGGAAGGAGCTCTAGAAACTGCTGTGAGTGGAGGGGCAGCTTCACCTGAGTTTACTAAGCTCTGTGCCTGGATTGTCTCAGAGCTTAGACTCTACTGCAAGTTGGAGGAGAATGTCCACGCCACTAACTGTAGGACATGTTTTATCACCATATATTTATGTACATTTAAGTAAAGTTGCTTGAATCTACAGAGAATAGTTCCATTAGTATAATTTCTTTTTCTTGCCTGCTAAATGACTATAGCAAAGAAGAAAAATCAAAAACAATTTACTTATTTAGGTTAAAGTGACTCATACTAATGCTGAGCTTTAACTGATTAACTGGTTGAAGGGAATAAAGTTTTGTTGGAGGTCTACCAATCACAACCAACATAAGATAGCAGTATTGTTTGGACTGGATATGTGCTAACACACATACCTGGCTGTTGAGCTGTTCACAGGTTTTGATCTCTTAACTTAACCTGCAGTGTATGCTACCATTGTCATTTACCCTGGCAAGAAGTGAACCAGCTTTGAAGGACTGAAAACTCAGAATTATAACTAGATTAACAAAATACCTTGATAACCACAAATCCTGCTTCGTAATACAGGCCCCCGACAAAGTGTCTCTCTCAGGACATTGTGTTTTTCCTTCTCTCCCTCCCAGGTCCAAGTGAGGCAGAGGGCTTCCAGCTGGAGATGAGTGGCCTTTTGTCAGAGCTTGCCTGTCCGTACGCTGTCCTCACCAGCGGAAACGTCAACCAGAGGCTTCTGAATAGGACAGACTGTCTGCTTCTCCTCAGTATGATAACAGCACTTTGTAACATTGATTGTTGATAGATTGTTGGGCCGCACCCACCTGTGGCAAAGTGTTACATGGTCAAATATCATGACGTGCATCACTGCGCATGGTGCGGGCATAGCATGCAGTCACTTCTAGCAACATGAGCAGCGTATGTGCTAACCAAATCAAATTTTTATCTCAGCCTTCCTGGTATCTGAGTTGGAGGCATCTAGGATGATCCTAGTTAACAGTCCTCAGAAGAAAGGCCAGGATTCAGGCAGCCCAATGTTCCAGGAGCTGAAAGGCATCTGCATGTCACTGGGCATGTCCAAACCTCCTGCCAACATCACCATGTTCCAGTTCTTCAGTGGAATAGAGAAGAAGGTGTGCACTCACAACAAAATACAGAGCTGTATCTAGTATGATTTAAAGCTGGATTTTAAGAATCATATTCGATTCCTGACAACAGCAACTGAAAGATACTGTGTGGAGCTTCAAGGTAGTTGTATTGTAAATGTGCCCCCTAAATCTGTGGATAGATCTGTGCCGAATTTATGTAATAATAGTTTCAGTTTTTCATGACAAACTTTCTTGACATCTTTGTCGGTGTCATCTGACATCGCCTTTTCACCTGGAAATATTTGTTTTCAGTTTGTGTTTCATTTTTGCATCTGTCGCGTCATCATCACCCCCCCCCCCCCCCCCCCCCCATATGTTGTTGTTGGTTTAATATACTAAATGTATCATCATTTCTTAAGCTGAAAGAAGCCCTAAGTCGAGTTCCACCAAATCATGTAGGAGATCCACTGATGAAGAAAGCACTTGGACCTGTGCATCTGGTAATTGCTGAAAAATTATAGAAATACAATACAACTGGGGAACACTGCATGAGTAATTTCTCATGAGTGTGTTTTCTTATATTTACAGGAAAAGATTGGACCTATAAACCATGCACTAGTAAATGAGTATGAGGTGAGAAGGAAGATGTTGTTGAAACGTCTCGATGTGACAGTGCAGTCTTTTGGTTGGTCTGACAGAGCAAAGGTATGTGGAAACTTGTAAATCTTCTCAATTTAAAAAAACGCACAATGCCCTGCTAAAACACAAAAAAAGCATCACGTATATGTACGTGCTTCAGCTGTAGTGAAGCCAGTCTCTGCTCTTTGTTTCACAAGGAATTGAAAAGTGGCAAAAAGGCCAAACATGTAGTTGAAGATAAATACAAAAAAATGACAGGTGCAAGAATATGTAGAATGTGGGTGGATATAATCACATCCACTGGACAGCTACCCCGCTTGCAGGTAGTTGTTAACATGGATCAACATATTGATTGGCTTTATTATATTGTATTTCACTTTTAATATATTGTATTTTAATTTACGTATTTATGTTTACACTGCCTTTTGTTTTGTAGAGTAGAAGTTTCCATTCTCTGCAATAAATCACCTATCACTAAACATAATAGAAACTAAATGGAGTTTGATCAGTGTAAGAAGAACTACCTGGCATGGCCTGTGAGGGGCTCCAAGTTGAAACTTAAACAAAAACAATGAAAAATGCTTGATAGAATATTGTAGAATTTCAGATGGCTTATAACTGCTGATCTACTATCATATATGTAATAGAAGCTACAGCAGCAAATCGTCATAATATCGAAACAGTCAATTTTTGTCATTTGTGCTTTACAAATGATTTTGAAGTTCTGTATCAAAATAGATCAGTCAACAATTTTTTAATGTTTCTAAATAATTTAAGTACACATCTGATGCCTGTGTACTGTAGACACCCACACTTGATCCTCTGCAGGCCAATCGGTATCTGAAAACATTTAGTGTTGTAGCTGTGTGTTTTTGTTGGCCTTAATTTCACACAAAAATGTGCAAACATTGTATATAATACATGACTCATAGACTTAATGTATTGCTTTCCAAAAAGCATATAAGACTTTATTTTGTTTTCTCATTTACAGACACATGCTGAAAAGTTAGCCAAAGTGTACCCGCCTCTGCGTTCAGCCCTCTGTACTGCAAGTAAAATCTCTGTTGCCCATCTTCTTGCTGCTCGACAAGATTTCTCCAAGATCCTACGTACAAGCAGTGGCATGATAAGGGAGAAGACTGCTTGTGCTATTAATAAGGTAGGTTCAACACATTGTCAGTACAGTATTTCAAGACTGTTTCTCTGTTTACAAAGGATGTGCAGAAGTCTGTGCTCTCATGCTCTTTATATTGTCTAAAATATTTTGAGTATTTTATGTTAGATTATAGCAGGTGTTTGAACCCAACATTAACATCATTAATGAACCACTAACTGTCAGTCCCCTCAATGTATAGGTTTAGCTTTGTTTGATATTTTGTTTAATATTTTGACTGTCAGCAAATCCCATTAAATTTAGTTTTAAGTTCCTTTCCTCAACACATCTCACATCTGATCTCATGTAAGCAACAAATAAAAGTCAGATCAGATTTGGCTAGTGAGCTTACCATCCTAATTTAATTATTTCATGCAGGTTCGAATGGGTCGAGTGCCAGACAGAGGAGGCCGACCCTGTGAGATTGAGGCTCCTCCACCGGAGATGCCCACCTGGCAGAAGCGTCAGGATGCTCCCCAGGGTGGAGGATACCATGGTGGGGGCGGGCATGGAGGCAGCAGGGGGGGCTATGATCACTTCTCCCAAGGTGGCCGTGGAGGCTATGAGAGAGGACATGGAGACAGGGGAGGTAGAGGGGGCAGTAGAGGAGGGAAGGTACAGGGAGGCTGGGGAGATGGTGGTGGAGGAGGCGGTAGAGGCGGTTACAACCAAGGCCACTTTCAGGATGTAGCAGGTCATCATGGGGGAGGAGGGAGAGGGGGTTATGGAGGAGGTGGGAACAACCAAGGAGGCTTCCAGGACCCTGGGTATCATGGGGGAGGAGGAAGCGGAGGCAGTTACCATGACAGTTACCAACAAGACGGAGGCTGGCATCAGGAGAGAGGCGGGGGCCGAGGAGGACGTGGGGGCAGGGGAAGGGGAGGCCGAGGAGGACAAGGACAAGGGGGAGGCTGGGGAGGGGCAGGGAGAGGGGGCCCGAATTTGAACCATGGAGGACAGTTTGAACAGTTCTTCCAACAAGGCGGGCAGCACTACAACCAAGCTGGCTTTACTCAAGGCAGACACTACACAAGTTGAAAAAACTGTCAGCAGAGTCCACACAAAGATCGACTACCGGTCATACAAAAACTGATTTACAATGCCTCAAATCTTACATTTTCAGCATGGTTAAAAGTTGACTAAATTTTATTTTCTACACCAGGTGTGTTGTTTTCTTTGCTTCTTATAAACAAGTATGAAACCAGCAGTTCTGCTGTGTACAGTTAGTGGATTAAATGGACTCTGCTGTTCTGACCTCATCATGCCACTAATTAGCCTTATATTGGACCTTTTTTGAAAAACAAAAGATTTCAGCATCAATTCACCTACTATGTAACTGACTCAAGAAATGAACGTCATTATTACATGTAGAATTCTTCAAATGATGAAAGTTATTTTGAATTTGACAATTACATCTTTCTAGCCTTGGTTGTGTTTCATTTGGTTTGACCAGAATCTCCTTTGTTACATATGTAAAAAATGTCACCTTGCGCTGCTCATGGAGGGTTGTGTGCATATTGGATGTTGGAAGGTTTGCATGGTTGTGTAAATAAGCAATAAAATCTGAATAAAAATTGTTTTCATTCAGTGGCATGATTATCTGGGCCAAGGAACTGTAAAAAGGTTATGTGGACAGTTTATGAATTTTGACTGTACAAAGAGATCTGTGCATGTGCAAAAGATCAAAACAAGAGACAACTAGAATGGCACTCAGTGCATCTGCCAAATAAGGTCCAATAGTCCACTCACACAACCACATTTAAATGTATTTGATCCCAGTTTTTGTATGGATGTGCACCAAATTGCACCCCTAAATATGCCTGATTTTATTTCCTCTAGATCAAGCAAATGTTCTGAGAAATCAAAAAAGGAAAAAGGAAAAACGAAATGTTTAAATCAAGGCTAGAAAACAATTTCCTGGATCTGAATCTGCACCAATATTAATGGACTCTTTCCTGACCCATACACCATCCTTCCACCAACTTTCATTCAAATCTGTCCTGTGTTATCTTGCTTACAAATCAACCAACCAACAAAAAAACAGACAGGGGTAAAAGGAGGTTGTGGTAATAAGGTGTTTAAGTAATGATACAGTATTGGTGATACTGCAGTATCAAGTCATAAAGCATAAGGGCAAACAACCTGAATTGGTTTTAGACCATAGATTTTATATACACCATATAAACCGTAAATACTGTTTATACTTTTTAGACATTAGTTTATAGAGTGAATTCAGGAAGAAACTTGTAGAGCTTTTATTTTGTATTATGGCCTCTACTTGTACGAATATTCTTGTCTAGGGATATAAGAATTCATATTTTGTCTCTGGTGTAATATACTACATCATTAGCTAAAGCAAATGAAATCTTGAACTTTATTTGTTGTAGAGTATATAAAGTAGTCTCAAAGATATCAAATAAAACATCCCATTAATTGACTTTACTGAGACAACATAGACCCTTATTTTGAAATAGTTACTCCGGATGTTTTTCTCCGTCATTGTTGGAGTTCCAGCCGCAAGATCTGTTGCTGCGTCCAGCGGAGTCTCACGAGCGATTGTAAGGGAAAACATCATACGTGCTCGGAAACAGTTAATTAATCCATTCAGTTTGGTTTAACTGCTCGTCTGGATTTGGTGAGGCCTCCTGACCACGACCATGTACCGGTCAGGGAAACCGGAGCACGGGCCGCCGCCGTTCCGACCTCCGTCAGCGCATGGCCCTCCTTTCACATTCGGAGGGTCCTGTAGTGTTCCTCCTCGTGGACACTTGGCTCCTGGACCCCACGGATCATTTTCAGCTCCGGCATCGGACAGACAGTTTCTTCACAACAGACCATCACGAGAGCATTTCATCAGAGTACGTACGGAACAGGCTACCTTAGCTAGCTTAGCTGGTTCAGATACATGATTAAGACGAGGGGTTAGCTAGCATAGAGCAATACTCATAGACCTCGTTAGCTACCAAGGTAGCTGCATATTGTGGCCGAGGAGTGAACTGCATCGCATCGTCGTGTGGACATTTTCTATTTGAATGAGAGTTGGAGCATGTTTGGACAATTAGGAAGTCTGTCACGTAACTGACGCAGCGTTTTACTGTCCCCTTGCGCTTCACTATAGGTTCATGTCACAGCATATCACCAAGGACCTCCAACTACATGTCAGGGGTTTTCTCGAAAAACACAAAGATTAAAACAAATATTATTATATATTAATTTAATTGTACCTGTAGCCTAGCACAAACTACTTTGATAAATGGTTGTTCCTTTACGCATTCTCAGTGTTTCTCTCAGCTATAACATAAAGTACAAAACCAAAGAAACACGAAATATAAAGTATTAAAATGCTTTTGAAACTGAAAAACGCCAATTTCTCTATCAGCCTATGCATTTGAAATGTCAAGTTAGCAACATAATTATACATCCAAGGGGTTGTCACTGTAACTACACTCATGATGAAATACATTTTGATTGCACCTTTTTACCTCTGAGTATGTTGCAGGCCGTTTCGCAGTTATCCAGGTCACAAGTTCCTAATTTGTGTGAAATTAATAGGGCTGTAGTCTCTTATTATGATCTGTAAAAATAGTTTTGAAAATATTTATTATTTATTAATCAGTGTATATAAGACAACATTACAAGATTACTCTGGTAGTAATATATCTGCGATAAGCCGATGCCAGCTGATAAATATATTTTCTGGCCTCTTATTTTTTATAAATTTAATTTCTTGTTGCAATATATCCTGAGGGTTTTTTGGATATTCAGTGTATTTTTTTAAAACCCAGTCTAAACAAGTTATTGTTGAGACTTGAGTGCACAGAGTTGCTCAAATAATTACATTTATTTCAGAGTGCCAAAAACGGTTCATAGCTAAGACAGTATTTTGAGCAGAGAATTCAAGGTCACATGAATTATAAATGACGTTTTGTAAATTTGAGCTTTTGAAGAAAATCTGTAACATGAAGTGGGAAGATTACATAAATATATACTTCTATATATACTATCAAGGGTCTTCATCCTTAAATCGTTGCAAATTGAAGTAGGGCTGCTCGATTATGGCTCAGTATGGTGCTATGGCTCTTTGATATGTGATTTAAAAGGGCTGGAAGTTAAAGGTGTGTATCTTCATTAACCTCACAATTACATTGTATTATGAATCACCTTTCATCAATTTGAATGCACAGCAGTTCTTGATGCATCTAAATATCTCATCTCATATCCTAAATTTTCTATATAACTGCACATCAAATAACACAATCAGTCAGATAAATCTGAACTTAGTTATTTAAGTTATTGAGAAGTATAGTCATACTGCTATTCATAGTTTGCTGTAATTTATAAACTAAGGTTTTTGATTAAAAAATCAGACTATAACAGTCAGTCTATAACAGTAGTTGGCAACTGGTGGGCCACAGGCTAAAACTGGCAGCCAACAATATTATCTGTCCAGCCATTTGATTATTCTTATTTCACCATTTTGGACTGACGCAGACATTCCCAGATGTCGCAGGTGCTGATCAGATCCTCACAGCATTAATAATCATAAAATATCTTCCTCTTTAGTAATTTGTTTATAAGCACAATGTTTGTTTTGTTGTTGCAGTGTTTTATATCGAGCTGAGTTACAGAGCTTTTTATTGATAAAAGTTGTGAACTTGGATTCGAAGACAGACTTCTGAAATAGCCGACATGCAGCGCATGCAATAATTACCTGCAGTGTGTGGACAAGCTCAGTTCTGCATTGGCTCGGATCTCACAACTTAGAGCATGGTTGTGTTGACAAGGAGGATAAAACCCATGGGTGCTAGCACTTGAAGCACTGTCAGGAACTATATCAAAGGGACATAGAGAGATTGGAACAGCCGGCTTAACTATTTTTTATGGACTAAATAACGCCCGGGACACACAGGCTGCATTTGCCCTGGGGAATGGCCGCGCCATGTTTCTGCTGTGTGTTGCAGTTGTCTGTTCCCAGTGGCTGCGGTTAAATGTTGGAAAATTTTAAAATATTGCTATTTTCTTTTACAATTTAACCGACATCACTCATAATGTAATTATTTTTTTTATATTGAGGATAGCATACTGTTAAGATAACTGTTGAGCTGTAAAATAGCTTTAAAACAATGGGACAACCATTTTTATGTGACCTAAATAATGGGAGATATGACCATCCAACAGTTAAAATTTTGTTAGACCATATCATCCCAAATTTGGATCAGAGACCCTTACAAGTATTGTTCCATAGGTTTCTCATAACAAAACAGTATGCAAATTTCATGAAGATCTGTGACGGCGCAGCTCAAAGTTGGATGATATGACATGGAGAGAGTGAGCAAGAGAGTGAAAGTTTTACGTGTTAGATAATTGGAGACTGGAGTCTGGAGCTGATGGTTAAAAGCAGGCCACAAGCTGTATCATAGATATGAGGCCTGTTGAATTGAGATAAGCTGTTGGCAGTATTCATCTTCATCACTGATGTTGTGCCAGGACATGGATTTATCCCCATTATTAATGTGATAAACACTACATTGGTACAATTGGTTTCACTGCCACACATGGTGCGTTCTACCTGTTTTCTTCCTCATTCTTATGTTATCTCCTGGGGTTCTCTCCCACAGGGGCACTAGTTTATTTTGTCCCCTTCTGGCAGCTCATGTTTTGTTATTTAATTTTAAAATTTTAAGTGAACTCTAACACTATAGTTTTTTTTCCCAGCAATAAAGTTGTAGTTAAGTTCAATTCAGGAGCTTGATATTGTTAAAGAAGCAATGTCCTTTCATTTGTAGCTAAAATGCGGGTAATGTCTGCACTGAAGCATACATACTTGAAGTAATTATTTTTGTTTGACAATCACATTCTACAAGGACAGTTTGTATTGATTTTTCAATCCATTTGCAGTCAATATTTTACAAATATTTCATCCCCTGATCCCCAAAATAATGGTGCCAGAGAATTGTGACCTCTACTATATCCAGAGTTGGTTAGAGCATGCAATACAAACGTAGGCCTTTCCAAACACAGGAATAATGACAACACAAAAACATAACAGCCTAACAACCACAACTATATTATATAGTAATTTGATATTGGCTATTAGAAGAATACATCAGTCAAAGTCTCCTAAAGCGGATTCCATCATTGTTGCGGTCATGTGCAAACTTACATTTTGGTTAGTTTTTTTCTCATGTAAATTTCAAGGTTAAAGTCCATTCTGGGTTTCATTTTGGAGTGTATTCATTTTTAATGTACATCAATGCTTAGTAGTGGTGCAACGATTAATCGATGTAGTCGTCAAAAATCGATCAAAATAGTCGCCGACGATTTTAATAGTCGATGATTCGTTGGTTACGTTGTAGCGCACGTTTTTCGTGCTGTGCAGCTGAACTAAACATTGTTTTACCGGAGGTGCTGATGGAAGTAGCTGAGGAGTGAGCCATCTCGCTCCCTTCCTCTCTCCGAAAGTCACGCATGTGCAATAGCGACAAAACATGGACCAATGGCGTAGCAGAAATTCAAAAGTATGGGAGACCTTCACCTTTAACATAGCCTGAGGTAAAAAACTACCTGCATGTTAGTAAGGTGGACCTTGCTTTCCATGGGAGCAGGACACGAGCATTTGAACGGGAAGCACGTTTGACATCGTAAGGTAGACCATGCAGACTTGCCTCGGTAAGATAGCCTGTTATCTAGCTTGCTATATAAACGGAGTTGTCTTGGCAACTCCCTCAATACCTGGGTGCAGGATTCTAGAATCCATTACAAAAATATAGTTTGAATGTAGAATTTAAAAGTGTAATGTTATCCTATTGCCTGACAAACATCTTTTTCAATCACAATTATGCAGTCTGAAGCAGACTGTAGTTTTGTTTGTTGATGTTTTTATTGCTGATACTTTCCCTGTCCTTTTTGTTTACAGAAAAAATGGATACTTGATTTTTTTTATTTATTGTAAGTATCGGCACTTCAAATTTTATTTTTTCTATTAGCACTTTGCCTGTCCTTGGTTTTAAATGGACACAAATTAGATTTTTCCTTGTTTTTTGTATCAATAGTAGCCTAATATGCAGCAAAGTTTATTAAAAGACATTTTTGAATGAAGTATCGATCTTTATTTTCTTTATCGCGAACAACCTCAAGCTAAATTTAAAAGCTGATGGCTAAATAAGATCAATTGAGAATTTGTGTGATTCATAATCCGATTAGTCGATTAATCGTTTCAATAATCGATAGATTAATCGACTATCAGAATAGTCGTTAGTTGCAGCCCTAGTGCTTAGAAGGTATTTTGGCCTTAGAAGGTAGGGGCAATATATCACATGGACAACTATGGGTTTTTCCTTTTGATATTGGAGAGAAGAATTGTTTCAATCCTGGGAGGAAGTCTACTCCCAACTGCTGATGGATGCCTCTGCTTGGTCAGTATTTACCAATATTTAATTTTGACAAAAATAATATCTTAAAATTCTAGGATATTGAATTGAGCTAGTATGTAAATCTTTTGGTGTTTGTTTTCCTTTAGCTGATGCTGAACAAAGCAAACCCTTCCACAGGACAGGTAGCCTGGTACAGTTCACTGAGTGCTGCATCTTTGTTGTTGTTGTTAGGGCTGGGAGGGATGTTTTCTGGGATGTATACATGTATACAGCCACTAGCAGAATAATAGGGGATGCAGCTGGTCAGTATGGTCTTGATGACCAAAATATGCCATATCTAACAGTTAGCAGCTAATTTAATTAACTTTTTGGGGAAAATCATCTTGCCGTTCCCCCTTTGTGTGTTGTGACTCCCTAGGAGCTCCCGACTGTCATTTGTGGAATCAAGTCTAGAAAAAATGCTCGGACTGCATTCAAAGGTTTAGAGCTAGTTCAGATGATAGCTGTCAGACGCCTTTTAGAAAGATAGTCTTTAGTGATTTTTTTCTGCAGAGCTAACATTTACCAGTAAAATTTCAAATGCAGCATAGCATCCTTTCATTCGTCTGTCATATTCTCATGGTTTTATGAAGTAAGAAACATTTAAAAGTATGTTAATCTTGGACAGGTTGTGCAGCATCCAGTGCCTACTGGAAAAGAAAGCTAGTTTATCTACATGTACATAGCCTAGACTATTGATGAGCTCGACCTCTCCTGCTTTGCAGCTTGTCCTCAGACTGGATGTGTCAAATGCAGCTACGTTTGCTCACCACAAGGAAGTCAGTGAAATCATTTAAAACACACTTTGTGTTCATTCACTATGTTTCACTAATTACTACTTACTATATTCATGGTATTTTATAATACTACTTAGCCCAATGTTTGGCTGACTAACATCTGACTATGTGCCCATTTCTAGTTTCCACCATAGGGACAGTGGTTACATGAGGTTTGACATAAGCCACCATGCACATGGTTTTTGCTGTGCTCTGGTAATAGACAAATGGCACTACTGCAGAAGTTGTTTCAGCCGACAACAGAAAATGCATTCAAATTTACCACAGTGTAGACCAGACGCTTTGATTATGTACCTGCCTTACATCAAAATGGATAAGTTAGCAGAAGCAATTTTTGTTTGTTTCCAAGAAACAGACTAGTTTTGTTTGGGTGCTGTGCCTTTTCTCTTCCCATTTCTATTCAATCTTATTGCAAAGGTCTCGATGACTAAACTGCTAAATACTTGCCAATATGAGTAGTTCTGTATAATTATTGTAAAGTAAAGTTTTTGCTTAATTTTTGTGTGTTATGTTGTAACACAAGTGTCAATACTGTGATACATATTTTAAAGATTCTAATAACAGCTCAATAATTTTCAACAGGCAATATTCTTCATGTGTCCCATATTTTGAAGGAATTAAGGATTGGCAGAGATTCTGGGCCATGCAGAAAGGTGCTTGCAGCATCCTCCTGCAGCTGGAAAAAGGGGATAACATTTGTGGATGCCTAGAAGAAATTACTATACATCGCTCTGGACAAAAGCTTACCCAATTATTATTTAGTATTGTTTTGTGTACATATAGAATTACATACATATATAACATTTTGGTTATTTTGTTGCATACATCATTTTCCATTTGATTGATTGTTTTGGACTTTTAGAAGACAAGGTGCTCTAATAAGTGAGATGTAGAGCTGCAAAATGTGTGTGCATCAGTTAATACCAAGTTCAAACGAAATTGAATCAGTATTTTATTTGTTCAAATCAGTTCAAACCTCAACGCAAATCTGTTATATGATATAAAGTGTTTAGAATTAGATTTTTTGTTTCATATAATTCAATTATTTATACTGTAGATGTAGTATTGGTGTGTTTAAATATCAAGTTCACTAAAAGAGTTATCAACTTGAATGTATATGTTGAACTAGGGATGCACGATAGTATCGCCACGTCATCGTTAACAGCAGATAAAAGCTTTAATTTGACATATCGGCATCGACCTGAAATCAACATCTCAGCCGATATGACATTTTTTTTTTTTTAAGGCTATACACCTTAACATGATGACGTCGCCTTACGTCATCGCGTTGGTGAGGGTAAAAGAGGGATACACATGTCTGCAGTGTGGAAGTGTCACAAAGGGATAGCAGTTGCTAAGTGTTTACAGTGTCCTGCTGTTCAGCGCTATCTCCCATGTCATAGACAAGAAGAGAAATCGCATTGACTGTGAAAAGGAAGCTAACTTTGGGACAGAAAAATCTCATCTCATACTTGACTTATAGGATAAAGGGCTTATGAATCTCAGCCTCATATATTGGACGGAAAAGGAGGGCTATGTTTTTGTTTTAAGCATTTGAGCTGGCTGTTACAAAGTTCTTTGTAGCTCTTTGTGCTGCACAGATTGAGCTTAGTTGGAGGTTTACCGTTTTAAGGATTGTATAACCCCAGAATGGGCCCCTACTTTTGAATTAATTCAGTTAATACATTATATTATTGAGTTTAAGCAAGTCTAAAGCATATGTAGCCTACTAATTTAGGATAATGTATTCAACAGTGTGAAAAATAGTACACTGTCTATGGATGTTATTTCATTTGGCTTTAATTGTTGTACAATGCACTCACTTTCACATAATCCCTGTGGATAGTGTTTATGTTTACTGACTGTTTTTGCAACTTGTCAAATATTTCATATTTTTATAATTGACTCAGGGACGGCATAACATAGTCTGTTAAAGTAGGATGCATTTGAGAGTTTTGTCTGAAAATATTACACAAAAATAAATAACACAGCATGTTTTCTTGGCATATATGTTAATCCCGCTACAGGAGAGACTTCATGTTCTCTGCAATTAGCAGGAAAACGTGCATATATCGGCGTCCGCAATCAGCAAAAATTTGTTACAAACCGTCAAAAATCCAATATCGTGCATCCCTATATTGAAACTTACTGTTTACAATTAGATTCAAACATGGTCCATAGTAAAAGTCATGGGTTCCTACTGTATTACAGTGCTTTGAGGATCTTGTTCATATTATATATTCATATGAACTTCTTGTATTGTCTTCCTGTGGCTGTTCTTTGTTGTATCTCATACATCTTAAAAAATACATTTGAAATTTTAAAGAAGACCAATCTTTACTCTTTCTTTCACTGGTCTTTTTGATATGGCAATACTTATTTTGTCACTGCTCTGCAAGAAATACTGCCACCAATGAATATACATGCTCATTGCTTATCACACAACATTGTATTTTGTCGAGTCAAAAAGTGGGGATGGGTCGATTTTTGGCTTAAACTATTTGTTTCATTTTGAATAGGCTGTTTTGAGACTCAACTGTTTTTCAGGATTTTTTTTACCTCTGTGCGAGAAAACTGTCAGACTCCTGTAGGTTAATCTGGGTCAATAGATCATGTAGGTCAATATAACTTCAGTGACCCTGATCATTGTCAATATCGTGCGGACATAACATAACTATAAAACTTACATTAAATTAAATTGTGTAAATGTCTTGTATTATTTGTACAGTTGTTACTCTAACATTTAAAAGACTATAACTTTCACTGGTTTGCCTTTGTTTTACAAATTTTACAATGAGCAAATATTAGTTTTGGGAAAGTCTATTGTTGATGTATTTACAAACATAACCAAAAAGAATAAAACTGACAATATGCTATTGTAGTTCTGTGTTGAAAATCTCTATAACATGAACTCTGAATACTCTCAGCCCCACTGTAGCAACTTCTCCATAGACCGTAGTACAGCGATTGCTTCTGGAGGCAGCCAGAAGATGGCCCCTCATGCTGAACCACCACACCTTCAGGTCCTACAGTGGATTCCCACTCCTGCAAAACATCATCTACCAGACAGGTATATCTTTTGATTAAATGTTTTGTATCATTCTAATCTGGAATAGTTGCTTTAACCTAATCTTTGTTTTTGTTGGTGTTTGAAACACATGCGTGTTCATTTACAGTGACAGAGCTGGTGAGGAATTCTTGAGATGCATTGCAGCCAACAAGCCTCT
The DNA here is from genome assembly GCA_026259375.1 of Verasper variegatus. NCBI lineage: Eukaryota > Metazoa > Chordata > Actinopteri > Pleuronectiformes > Pleuronectidae > Verasper > Verasper variegatus. The sequence continues at coordinate 1,221,552 of CM048050.1, forward strand.
CCCAGACTATCTGAAAGGGGACATGGCATACAACCTTGCTGAGGCATTTAAGTCAGCTAATGTTCTGAAAGATGCAGTAAAATCAGACCCTGAGTTCCAGAAGCATGGGTCCAGGAGCATCAGTCAAAGTAGAAGCAGAAGCCGTGGCAGAAGCCGTGGCAGAAGCTGTGGAAAAAGTCGTGGAAAATCTCGAGCCAAGAGCCGTGTGCGAAGCAGAAGCCGTGTACGCAGCCGAAGCAGAGCAAGGAGCAAAAGTCATGCTCGTGGCAAGAGTCGAGCTAGAAACAAAAGCAGAGCCCGCAGTAAAAGTCGGAGCAGAAGCCAAAGCAAGCAAAAAAGTCATGTACGGAGCAAGAGTCACGTCAGGAGGTCCAAGTCACGAAGTGGCAGCATGGAAAAAAGCTGTGCTAATGATAATAGAAAGAGGAGTCTAAGCCCCAGTTGCAGCAGCAGTGTTGAGAACAGTAATAACCTGACAGGAAAATGTCTGTTAGAGGGACTGAAACTTGTCATGAACAGCAAGGAACTGGAAGAGCGGTTGCCCACTCTCAAAGATGCCATCCTCACTATTCAGGTAGAGTTCATTCATTTTACAAAATGTTTTGTTTCTGTTTGTTCTTACTTCATGTCTACACAAAAATGTGTGTCTATTTGGGTACACCAGGGGAATTACCATGACACAGATTTATGTGTGACCGAATCCAGCTCATTTTAGTTTGAGTGGAACGTTTCAAATAAAATAAAATAGCAACATATCCCTAACCCCGATATGTTTCGGTTAGCTACGTTTATGTCTGGCCTCCACAGTACTGCAGAGTTTCCAGACCTTAAAACAGAGACAAGCTTTGAAAACCCACATTCACTTCCTGATTTGGTTCTAATCACTCATGACTACCACTGGTGAGTGCAAAGCGTTACCCAAAGCTACTGTCAGTTGGAGAAATCCCTCATCTTACTTTTCTTTCGCCTTTGTCGTCGTTCGTAGTATTTTCTGCAACTAAGCAATCAGCTGCAGATCTGCGCCCTGTTTATATAGAGTATATGTGTATGGTCATGTAATATGTATTTTCAGGTGTGTTTAGTATGGATAAAGATTATTTCTGATATGCAGCTAAAACATTTGTCACAGTATTATGTCTGCACAAAAGTCAACTGTGTGTTGTGCTGCATTCCAGTCATCATGGGAGTACCTAAGTTTAGAAAGACCAACACTATGGTTTTCAAATTTATTTTTACAGTCAATTTTCTCATTGTAAGGTTGTGAACTGCTGAATGTTTACTTATATTTAGCTTTGTTAGTTTGTTTTTGAGTGTAGCTCATTTTTACTGATGAGCGACCCAATAGTTGTGCTATAATTAACCTATAGAATATTTAACCAGAAAGTATTTCTGTTTTAAAATAAAGACCATTTAACAAGAATCGGTCCCAGTGGAGTACATACTGCCACCAGACCCCAATTGTGCGCCTTAAATTCAATAAAGCTGCACAAAATTGTACACAGACATAGATCCCATCCCCTAAACCAGCTGGTTTTTTTTAATCAAGATCCATGCACTATTACCCAGTTTCGAAAAGGTCTCACAATGTTAAAGAAACTGATAAAGTCTTCCTCCCGGCCCTTTGTCCAGTCCAAATATTTGCTCCCTTGAATGATTGTACATTTAGAGGTACAGGTGCATCTCAATAAATTAGAATATCATGGAAAAGTTTGTTTATTTCGATAATTAAATTCCAAAAGTGAAACTCATATATTATATAGATTCATTATACACAGAGTGAAATATTTCAAGCATTTATTTCTTTAAATTTTGATGATTATGGCTTACAGCTTCAGAAAATCCAAAATTCAGTATCTCAGAAAATTAGAATATTGTGAAAAAGTTAAATATTGTAGACTCACGATGTCCCACTCTAATCAGCTAATTAACTAAAAACAACTGCAAAGGTTTCCTGAGCCTTTAAATGGTCTCTAAGGCTGGTTCAGTGGGCTACACAATCAGTGTCACTGACACCCTCCACAAGGAGGGTAAGCCACAAAAGGTCATTGCTAAAGACGCTGGCTGTTCACAGAGTGCTGTATCCAAGCATATTCTTAGAAAGTTGAGTGGAAGGAAAAAGTGGGGTAGAAAAAGGTGCACAAGCAACAGGGATAACCGCAGCCTTTAGAGGATTGTGAAGCAATGGCCATTCAAGAATTTGGGGGAGATTCACAAGGAGTGGACGGAGGCTGGAGTCAGTGCATCAAGAGCCACCACGCACAGACGTATCCAGGACATGGGCTACAACTGTTGCATTTCTCATGTCAAGCCACTCCTGAACTAGAGACAACGTCAGAAGTGTCTTACCTGGGCTAAGGAGAAAAATAACTCGACTGTTGCTCAGTGGTCCAAAGTCCTCTTTTCAGATGAAAGTAAATTTTGCATTTCATTAGGAAATCAAGGTCCCAGAGTCTGGAGGAAGTGGAGAGGCACAGAATCCAAGTTGCTTGAAGTCCAGTGTGAAGTTTCCACAGTCAGTGATGATTTGGGGAGCCATGTCATCTGCTGGTGTTGGTCCACTGTGTTTTATCAAGTCCAAAGTCAACGCAGCCATCTACCATGAAATTTTAGAGCACTTCATGCTTCCTTCCGCTGACAAGGTTTATGGAGATGCTGATTTCATTTTCCAGCAGGACTTGGCACCTGCCCACATTGCCAATAGTACCAATACCTGGTTTAATGACCATGGTATCACTGTGCTTGATTGGCCAGAAAACTTGCCTGACCTGAACCCCACAGAGAATCTAAGAGGAAGATGAGACACCAGACCCAACAATGCAGACGAGCTGAAGGCCGCTATCAAAGCAACCTGGGCTTCCATACACCTCAGCAGTGCCACAGGCTGATCGCCTCCATGCCACGCTGCATTGATGCTGTAATTAATGCAACAGGAGCCCCGACCAAGTATTGAGTGCATGTATATGTGAACATACTTTCAGTAGGCTGACATTTCTGTATTAAAAGTCCTTGTTTTATTGGTCTTATGTAATATTAAAATTTTCTGAGATACTGAATTTTGGGTTTTCATTAGTTGTAAGCCATAATCATCAAAATTAATATAAATAAACGCTTGAAATATTTCACTCTGTGTAATGAATTATATTATGAGTTTCACTTTTTGAATTGAATTATCGAAATAAATGAACTTTTCCATGATATACTAATGCACCTGTATGTGCTGAGCAGAAAGCTTTCATGACTAATTGTTACAAACTCCCACTTTGAACAAAGATTTTCCAATTTTTTGTGGTTTTATTTATTTGATTATGCAGTCAGTTTGTTGATGTCAACACTAGATTAAATACTGACTAATACTAACTTCTCAATGTGTTACTACGGTGGACTCATACTTCTATGTTTCGGATTAGAGATGAGTCGAAGACTTTTATACATGGGTGAACACAGGCAGTGTTGCACAGGCGGTACCTCTATACCTCTATCATTTCTTACAACATTCCATCAGTAGTAGCAAAGTACAAAAAAAACTTAAGGAGCTAGGATCTGTTGTATGTATGAAATGGTTGTGTTCTCTTCTGTACAGGCGTCTGATGAAAACAGAAAGGTGCAGTGTGTACCGAATGAGCAACATTCCAGTCAGGATAATTCAACTTCAATGGAAAACGACAGTATGCTCCTTCCCCATGACCGAGTAGGCAGTGACTTTTCCTGGCTCCAAGCACAAAGTCAAGAGGACTCCCCAGCTCAAAAAGCTGATGAACTTGATGATGAGGAGTCATTCTTATATGGGAATGAAGATACTGGAGGAAAGCAAGACCATATAACTTCTACCACCCCTTTTTCAGCATTTTCTCAGACTGGAGAACATTCCAGTGATGTTTCTGCTCTGAGCAGTCAACAGTCCATATTTAGTAGCTTCGGGGATCTGCTTGACCTGAAGAAGCCCCTTCAAATGACTTCCTCAATCAATCTGGACAGTATTGAGTTTGAGAAGATCAAGAATATATTAAAGAGTCAGGGCACAGCAAACCTCAACCAGATCATGGTGAAGATGCAGGGGCAGAAAGAGGAGAAGCAACTGTCTCCTGTTTTATTTGGTTCAGACCCAACAGCAGCAAGCTTGACAATGCAAGTAATGAAGAACTCTAATGTACAGCAAGCTCTGCAATCTCTACAGTCTCTTATCAAAGGTGAGAATCCCATATTGAAGGAAAGATTCAACTTACCAACTTACTAACCAAGAATACAGTTTGTGTAAAGTCCTTTTTTGATTTGTTACATTATTGTGGATGACTAAAGTTAAAATTCCTAAAGTTTAAATGCACTTTTTAAATATATGCTACTGCAAACATGTATTTTTTAACATTTGTTTATCATTGCATTTCAAAATGCAGTGTCGACCAAGTTACTGAAACATAATCAGTTACATAAATACCATAAACCTTGTGTTTACACTAATCAAAAAATTACACAAAAAGCAACAATTAATTGATCTAATGCATTTTGGTTTCAATAGTGTACCAATTTTACCATATACCATGGTATGAAAATTGATAGTTATCATAGAATACTACTCACGATACCACTATTTTTACACACGGAAACGAGTAAATAAATCTTTTGGCCAGTATGAATTTTAAACTGGTAGTAAATTGAATTCTATGGTTTTATCAAATGTTGAATGAAAAAATCCACAACAGCCAGCCTTGACTTAAAGATGGCTGTCAGCTGTGATAAAGACTAGAATGGAACCAATCTCAAAAGTCACAAAATTGGAGCCATGGTTAATGTCTAATCCTGTAAAATAGTTATTTACAAAGTTTATTTTTTATGAATTCTCCTTCCCAGTTATTTGCTTTTTGGTGTATGTATTATTCAGCTGTGAAGTTGTTTTGATCTCTTGCTGTACCCAGTCAGTTGGAAACTGATACCACTCAGACTCATGGATTTATCGTCTCAGTGTTTTTTGTTAAATTGCTTTGAGTGTACAATGCAGGATTATATTATTCTTTTCTCCTTTAGCGACGAAGGAGAAGAGAGCAAAAAGTGATGGCAGTGGCACATCTCAGAACTCTGATAAACACAAGGTAAAGCAGATCCTGAGGATGAAGACATTTTACAATGGCTAAACCCTTAGTTTTGAAATTATAACTTGTGTTTGGCAGGCAAGTAACGGTGAGGAAACGAAGAGAGAGAGACAAGCCAGAAAAAGTAAAATGGAATCCTTGATAAAAGAAATAGAGGAATTGTTGAGACAGGATGGTAAAGCAGCTTTTCTGTTACTTTATGCCCTTAATTGTCTTACACATACAGAAATGTTCTCAACTGCTTTTCTTGTCCATTTGTAGGCCAGAGTTTTCTGACACCAGTGATTGGGTTCTACTGCCAGAAATGTGAGGAGTTCATTGGAGATTTAAGTTCTGCTGAAAACCATGCGGCCATTCACCAACATGCTAACTCTAGCAGTGTAAGTACCTCTGTATTCCTTGTGGTAGCAGGTGACATTCTATATTTTTGTTAATGAATCCCAGTAAAAGAACAAAACACAAAGTAAATGTCTACCACTAAGTATTGTGTGTCCATCCAAAGCCTGTTACATCGTATTCCTCTGTGCTGTAGAACTTGAAACAAAAATGAGCCTTATTGAAATCTGTGGATTCCGACCAGCATACAGAGTTTTAATCAAGACTGGACCCATTCTTACATGTTCATTCTATCAATGCGCAGATCAAAACCATAATGTCTCCAAGAACACAGCGATTGTTAAAAGCAGTAATACGGAACAGCACTACACTCCAGCCCAGATTTAAAATCCAGAAGCTAGAGCTCACTTCTCTCATGGAACAAGGAAAGTGAGGGTGGGATAGAATAGGAAAAGAAAGGAAGAGGAATGAAAAAGCAGAAAAGAGAATGTTAAACTTATATAACATGCACTTTTTATGTTATTGATTTCTAATATTAAGTTTTTACAAATTAAAATGTTTTACTTGCCATAGTCTTCTATCAGACTACTAATTTATAATCCCTCCAAATTATTATTGCATTATACTTTGTTTGATTTGACAGTCAGTTGATGACAGATATGTTGGTACATCGAATATTTCAATATTCTGAAACAATATTGCACTGTTCTAAAGCAAATGTCTTGGTTTGCTTAGAACAGTTAGTTTGTACAATATGTCATCTTTCAACATCTTAATAACATTTTTTAACACCTGTTCAGTATGGTCAAACTCAAAGGTGGGCTGAAAAGCCTGCTATATCTTTTTATTCTCGACCAACTGAACTAAAGGTAAATATTTTGTCAGTTGTGGGGCTTAAATGTCCCATTTTGTGAACACAATTTAAAGTGAGTGTTACAACCCAGTTTTTGTCAATGAGGAAGGGAAGCAACACAGCGCCAATGATGTCTGGCAACGCAGCCTTTTATTGTTAAAGTGATAAATAATTTACATAATCAAAAGGTGAACATTGAACAAATATAAGACACAAAGGGTTATGGGCGGAGGATGATGCCAAATCATAAAATAAACAAAAGACAAACCCTCTTTCTAAATCCTGACCCTACTCCCCTGACTGATGGTTTCACAAAAGAACAACTGTCTGCTAATTAAACTAAACTATCTTTCATAAAAGTGACAAGATGCATTCAGGTCGCCACCCATAAGGCTTAGAGAACTAACAAAACGCGTGTAGGTGAAGTGTACAATGAAATTAGGAAAATAACAAACTAAACTATAGCCCAACAAAACAAAGCCTTAATCACTCAACAAGTGTCTCACAAGGTAACATTCACTAAATTTCCAAAGCAAATCACTTCTTATTTAACACACACGCACCTCACCTGTGGGTAAATAAGAGAGACTCCCCCACATCTTACTCTGTGACAAGAAAAACACAGAGGGCTGTAACAGTGAGCTAAACAGTGGCCACTACAGCAACAAGATGGAGGATAATAGCAAAGGCTAAAATGTTGTGCAATGGTTGCACAAGTCGAGTCGTAGGCCCTGCACAGACCTGTTATTTACATCCATGCTGAGCAATCCAATCACAAGTGAACAGCTCAAAGTACATTTGTGATCTAACCTAAGATGGACACATTTAAGATCCAATTACTGAGACAATGAGGTGGTTGGCGACATTCTTTTGTAAGTGTGAACACAAATGAGTTCTGGGCCAGATTGAAGGACCGCCTACTCAACTGATGTCCTTCTCGAACTAAGAGCTGTGGTGCCAGCCAGATGCCAGGTCTGAACAGGGCCTTTGTCATCAGAAATTACTTTTGTGTGTGAGACATGTGGAGACATATTCTAATGCAAGGTGTGAACCAATGAATTGCAAGCTGTTCACATCTTATTAGCTCACAAGGGACAGATGTTGATACCAGGTCTGAACAGGGTAATAAAGTTTTCAAGTCACCAAAAGTCTCAGTAAAATGTAATTGTCTTGCTTTAATAAGCAGTTGGTTTTTAAATTTACTTTGCACATTGACTCTCCAACAAATTTGTAAAACTTTATTAAACCCATAGCATTTATTATATTCTCAGTAGTCTTTTGGTGGCCACAGACTCTGGGTTCATTCATTTCAAGTTGCAAATTTTGTCCCCTTTTTTAGCAGAAAATGCAAATGGAACAACATGCTGGACAGATTGATAGAGGCAGCAAAGGACACTCCAAATGTTTTAGCAGCAGCAGTAACCGACACCCACACACCTCAGACAAGAGAGATCACAGAGACTTCAGCTACCATCAAGATTCAGGAGACCAGAGAAATCACAGAGACTACAAACAAGAGTGGAGGAATGAGACACCTCACAGAAGCAAGCTCGACAACAACCACATAAATCACGGGCAGAGGCAGGAAAACATCTCCTTTAAAGAGGAGATGAGTAAGGAGAGGATGCTCATAACGGTGTCATGTGGACCGACATCCACTCCGAACATCAGAGTTAAGGAGGAAGTGAACACGGAGCAGACCATCAGAGGCTATAGCAAAGTCAAAGTGGAAGACACAAATAAAAAGGATAGCAAGGAAAAAGATAGCAAGGGAAAAAATGAAAGCAGTGATGATAGTGACAATGACAAAGGAAAAACATGTAAAGTAAAATCATCGAAAAAGAAAAAGAAGAAGGAGAAGAAGAAGAAAAAGGAGAAGGGAAATAAGTCCTAACTGTTGTATTATGATTGTTATTAGACAGTTCTTTGAGATGTCATGGTCTGAGTTTTACCATACACCATGTGGTTAGTTCTTTGTTGGTGAGATCTGAAGACAGAGGTAGGCCGTCAGAAGAGATTTCATTATTATTCTTAATGGAACAGTCTGACATTCAAAAGAGAAGATTGAAATCAGTTTAATCTTTGTGCATCTATTGGAAAGATGGGTCTTACCCATATTTAGCAGATAAAGAGGTGGAGTTGTTTTGAGTTGATCGAGGCGGCTGCTGTGGCTGAGCTGTAGAGTGGTTGTCCTCCAATCCCAGTCTTCCCATCTTCCGTAGTGAACTCTGAATGGCCCCTCATAGGAAAAAAAGGTGCTGCCCATAGATGAATGTGTGTGTGAATGGCAAACTGTAAAGTACTGTACTGTAAAGCACTTGAGTGGTCAGCGACATTAGAAAAGCGCTATATAAATACAGACCAGTTACCATTATCTTAATAAAATTGCTCCCAGTGTTTGTGCTAACCAAGAAAGACCAAAAACATCCCAGAATGATGCACAGATGTAATTGATATAAATCTTCTCCTTTGGTTGTTGCTATATTTTGCAACCAAGGTCATCCTCCAGAGCGTCAACTTGCTCCTGTTACTTAGGGAACCACATCCATCTATGATGTAAGAGTTTCAGTATGTCCTCTCACCCTGGCTTCATCCTCTAAACTAATGTTTGAAAGATTAAGTAGTCAATTTGTAAATACATCCCTCTTTCTCAACACTGTTGTTACTCTGTGCATAGTTTCCAAAGACCAACAGCTTTGTAATGCTAGACATGTAATGTTTCCTTTTGACTTGTCTGCATTTTTTTAATAAAAATTATCTTTAATAAAAGAGGTTAATAAAAGCCAAGTGATATTAAACACACGTTCTTAATGTCTTTTTCAATCCGAAACGTCCAATTTAAAGTACAGGTTGGCAGAATCCTGAACAACAAGTGTGCAAACAATATCCTGCTGTTCTGGGTAATGGGGGATTTTTAAAAGGAACACATTGCTGTTATGGGTAATGTGTTGAGTGGCAGTGAAGAGGTCAGAGTAGATGGTTTGTGTTTAGCACTTTCCCCAAACCATAGACACATCACCTTTACATCATGAACTTACTGTACGAATTCTCTGACTCCTTCATTGTCAACATACTGTACACAGCAGATGAATTTGTACAGATACATTTAGAATCAACTGCTTAAATGTCTACTGTCTACATCCAGGAAATAAGTAAAACCTCTAAGACGGTCTGAACAGAGATGTTCACAATTATCTTAAAGGAAACATGCTTACACAACACAGACAAAATAACATAGGTTTCTGGAAAGGTATCAATAGCTTGAGCTTAACCCAGCAGCTATTCAGTTTTTACCTTTTTATCAGCATTAGGCAAGGAAAATCAGTAGCAGAAATCCCACTGCAATTTCTGAAGGACTTGTTCAGTGTAATTCAGGACATGATGTTCACATAGAATATGAGATTAATGGCTTTTAACTACAATGGCTTCTAGTATCTTATTGGTCCAAAAGGCATAAACAGTTATCTCCAAAATAGGACAGGACCTTCACGTTTCTGAAGCCAAGATCCAAATGCTCACATGCACCACACGAACAGGATACTTTACAATCCCAAACATAGCCAGGAGACTCCAAATCCTTGTTGTGATTCCGGTTTCTTATATACACATATGTTATTATCTTACTGCTACTGGATGGAATTGAGCCTTTGTTTAAAAAGTGCTTTTTCAGCTGCGACAAGAAAATTTGTGATGAAGGTCTATAAGGCCCTTTCTTTCTGTGACCTGTCAATTGAGCCCAAATAAAAAGGCCTTGGTGTTTTTTTTATGTAGAGCTCTCCAGAATTCACCTGTAAATGGGTTGGGGCCCCCTGGCTCTTATAATTTGTCTTTGTGGACCAACCAGACCAGGTACCTCAGTAAATGGCTGTATTATTATTATTACCATTCTTCACTCAGACAAGCTACAGCATACTCTGATGTAAATTACCGCCATGTCATAGGATAAAAGATGTATGTTCTAATTAAAGTAATGTGCAATTTCTTACTGTGGTTTTCCCCATGACTACTCTTAAATTATATATATTATTTTATTTTATTCTGATACTACACTTGTCAGTCGAAGTCTTTTGGCAATACAGGACCCAGTGAGCCAGCAAAACCAACCAAAGGTAAGTGTGTTGTCCTTTTGTGAAAAAATCCTGGGGCTGCTGAAGAAAAGTTTATGAGGTGTAAGTGCACAGTACCAGAAACATGGTGAGATTATCTGCTGAGGGCCTGACCTTAATGGATGCAAAATTAAGGTCAGGCATTCTATTTACTTCAAGGTAACAATAATTTGATACTTGAACTTGATTGTCCTGTATATGCTAATTAGTTTGTTAAAAAATGTAATTGGTCTTGCATAATCAAGGCCAGGTTTCTTCCCGATGTACACTTGACTTGAATGACTTAGAATCTTCACAGATAAGGCCAGCTACTGAAATAACCTATGTCCAGTAGTTACTGTGTAAGAGTTTATGACACAGGGAATCAAATGCTGACGTCTGATATCCTGCAGATTTTTTAATGTTTGAATAACCCAATAAAATGAATAAGAAAAAAAACGCAGTCTGGTCTGGCTCTTTAATCTCTATGTGTTTTGAACAGATATCTTTTACAGAGAATTAGCCCAATCTATCATGCTTGACGGTAAGAGACAGTGAACCTATGGTCTTGTCTTTGTTAGGACAGAACAAATGTTGGAAGGTTCTCTGTTAAAGTAAAGTTTGGATTTTTTTCAGTTTCCAAAAACAAAAGAACAGAGATTGATGCAGTTGTTTGAATTAAAGCAAATGTAGAAAAAAGTATCTAATTAAATATTTGGGTCCTAACTACAGTAAATATGTCAAGAAAAATTGTTGAGTTTTCTATAAATGACTAGAAAGCATAAAAATCTTGACTCAAATAGATTTATTAAACATAATAGAAACCAACATTTTTCATTTACGGTATGTAAAATACTTTTTTCTTTTGTGTCACAGAGTGAAGAAAATTGTTATTATGCTAGATGGTGAAATTTGATCCAGCCCTATCTATAGGCTTTATCAAAAAGGAATGTTTTAAGTTTAACCTTAAATGTAGAGATGGTGTCTGCTTCCTGAACACAGAGTGGGAGCTGGTTCCACAGGAGAGGAGCCTGGTATTTCTAGCTCATCCAACACACTTGTGAGGAAGGTAATACGAGTACAAAATGTCACATTGCTGGAATCTTCAGACATTGAATGAGCCAAAAAAGGAACCTCGTCCTCAGGTGAAATAGTATTATGAGTTCATTACTCCAGCATATAGGCAACAAGCAGGTTATCAAACAAATAGGTGACATTCTACACAAGAGCAATGGCCCAGAAGAGGGGCTACAAAACGTTTCAGTCTCTGAGCCCCAAAGAAATAGTGCCAGATATCTGCTCCCCTACCTGGACCAGGACATGTCATTTGACCCAGATATAAACCAAGTCTCTAGGACAGCTTTCTTCCACCTGCGCAATATTATAAAAATCTGTCTCAGAAGGATGCTGAGAAACTTGTACACGCATGTGTTACCACTAGAATGAATTACTGTAATTCTTTATGATCAGGATGTCCCAGTAAGTCTGTGAAAAGCCTCCAGTTGGTCCAATGTGCTGCAGCACGGGTGCTGACAGGAACTGGAAGGAGAGATCATATTTCTCCTGTCTTAGCTTCATTGGCTTCCTGTAAAATTCAGAATAGAATTTAATTTAATACAAAGCCCTAAACAATCAAGCCCCTTCATATATCAAAGAGGCCATAACACTGTACTGTCCCAATAGATCACTTCTCTCTCAAAACACAGGCTGTAAGAGTAGAACAGGAGGTAGATCCAGAACCATGCAGCTCTTCCTTCTTCCCTGTAGACTAGCCAGTATAAGTATATACTTACCAACTTAAACCAAGGCAAACACATGAGGGGAAACGTAGTAAGTATTGTATATAAATGACATAATGTTGCCTTTAAGTTAGAAAAAATATATTTTTTAAAACACATTCAAGTTTTATCTTCTAGGATTTTGAATGTGCTTATAGACTACAAACATATACACTGTACGGTCAAATGTTTAACAACCCCCCCATTTCCCAGATTTTCTTTAAATGTAAGCTGCTCAAGTCCAGTGAATAACTTTAAATGACTCGAAGGTCAGTGGTTAACTGCCCAACTGTACTTTATTTTTACAAGAAGAGAAAATATTCACACGCTCTATTTACAACCATACAAAATATCAGCCAGTTTTTCGTCTCTTTTTGGATCCCACCATACCAGTGGAGGTAAATGAATTCCTGAAAGTTGTTGCCAACAGTTTCAGCAGGTGTCACATTTGTAGTTGTGGAATTACAAACACCGTTTCTGTATAAAGGCAATGTTGGAACAAACTGTAACTATACCCCCTGATGGATCATTAGGACAACACTCTACTGCAGGAAGTGGACCTGTATGTTTCCATCAGAGTGGTGAGAAAGAGCAGTAATAGATAATGACTGATGGTTCTTCCTTAAACATAAACTTTCTGAACAATGTTGCATTTTCAGTAGAGGGAACGACATCAAGTCAATTTGGGATTTAAGACTTAATGAAAAATCTTATTTGTTCTGTGATATAATTTCAGAAACACTGAAACATTACACTGTGTACATTTCAGTAACAAGTGGAAAAATAAAGGTGTTGAACGGTTGACTAGTGGTGTACACTGGAGAATGTTCGAGAAAAATGTAGAAATTCTGCCATAAACAAAAACTAAACAACTATATCCAGGGCCATCCAGCAGATGGAGACAAATTATCATGGCTACATTATGTATATGTAGTCTATTGCACTGCATGGTATTGTACTGTGTATACAGTAAAGGACTGTATTTAACATTATATAGGAGGATATAAGGTGAAGTATGAATTATTGTGGAGACATAAATCACAAAACTTTATATTTTCTTCCTCATCACAGCACTCAACAAGTCTGTCATGAAATGTCTTCTCAGTAACAGGTGGTTATACAACTTGAGACGGTTTGATGATTCAGGCTTTGCGGCATTCCCCTCAGTGTGTCGCAGCAAGTTCCAACCTGCTTGTTGTTTAAAGAGGGTGAAATCCATTCTGCTGCCTGTCTTACTTTCACTTAGATACCTGACAGACATTCAGTCTGTGCGCCCTGTGAAGGAATTCAGTCCCAAAAACCATATCATGTGCCTCTGAAGTACTTTTCAAGCACTTTGTCTGCTATATCTTTCAATTTTACAGCAAATAAGTGTAGAAGACTGTAAATTAAAAAGATTGGTGAGAAAAAGATAATTTGCAAATGTACATTTAAATACTTTTTTTGAAAATACCTTTTTGGAGATATTGACCCACTGACAATTGTCACCCAGCTCTGCAGCTCTCCTTTATTGTTTTTTCTCCTTCCACATACACACTAATCCCATTAAAAAACAGAAAACCGAAAGCACTTCTTCCACTGGACAAGATAAGCAGAGTGTGTGCAAGTGGCTAATGAAGCAGCTCGGGATAACCAGGAGAAAACTTTCTGTGAAGGTGTCTGTTTACTGCACTGTGTGAATCCTTGAGATATAAAATGGCAACTACATTTCCATCATATTAAAATATGTGCAACGCTCATACTTGAAATCTTTTTAGAAACAGTGTTCCTCTTTCTTGACTAGGCAGAATTTGAATTTAAATTGTAAGTTTGTTTTTGGTCTATTCTAAATATCTGTCTCTTTAGCAGCTTTGCTCTGACTGTGTGTCTGCTGTTTGCTGCTAATCTGATGCTTAGTGGTGTGGTCAGAGTTCTTGTAACTTTGCTAAGATCAATTTCCTGTTTTGGTGAGACAGACACAAAACAGTAAAGTAGGGCAGCACAAAAGCTAATCTTTATTTGCTCTTGATTTATTTATATATCCAGGTGGCTGTAATACAGCACAGTACAAATAAGGGCATGTGTGTTATTTATGTTGTAATTTCCTCATTCATTTCTCTTTAATGAGTAACGAACCCAGGCCTTTGGGTGTGTTAAAGCCTACTGCAGTCTGCCTGACTGGCTGTCTGTTGCAGTTTGAGTGGTGTTGTTTTATGACATGATAAGAAGTTTTCTGTGTGTGTGTGTGTGCGCACCCACTTCAGTTTGCTCTGGAAAAGAGGACAATCCTCCCAGCTTGGCCTGTAGTTTTTTACTGTTGTATTCAGAAACAATAAGGGTTAAAAGTAAAGCATTTTGTGTCGCTGCTCTGCTCTGCCTGTTTTAATGGTGGATTTGCTCCCTGTGTTGACGAATATCAATGACTGTAATTCTAAAGTGGAGCCACACCTACACACACAGAGCCATGACAATAGACTGGTAGTTAACCACACGTAGCAGGGATAAAGAGAGGTTAAGGTGTAGGGTGTGGTCAGGAGCTCTCTGAAAGATAAACAGATAAAGAGCAGACAGGCCTAGTCCTCAGGCAGTCCTCACATTTCCAGGGATTAGAGGGGGAGACAGGGGAATTGTTAATACTTGTGTAAGTCAATCAATCAGTCAATCAAATTTTATTTGTATAGCCCATATTCACAAATCACAATTTGTCTCATAGGGCTTTAACAGGGTGTGACATCCTCTGTCCTTAACCCTCAACAAGAGTGAGGAAAAACTACTAAAAAACCTTTTAACAGGGTAAAAAGAACGTAGAAACCTCAGAGAGAGCCACATGTGAGGGATCCCTCTCCCAGGACGGACAGAAGTGCAATAGATGTCAAGTGTGAAGGGAAACATCATCAAGGTTTTAGCAGCATTGATAGGGGTAGACCTTTTTGAAGCATAACTGAAGGTCAGTGAATTGGTGGATTAGTGTCAATAAGGGTCAAGTATCTGAGAAATACTATGTATCAAGCAATCTTTCTGCAATCATAGTCTATGGTCAGCAGCCAGCAAGATCATGATCCACCATCAAGATCGGATGCCACTATAGTCCACAGTCATTGTCCACTGCCGCCATTAGGATCCATCATCAGCTGCCACCTTGGTCGTGGTCCACCACCATTTTCCGATACGATAAAGGATCCGCCTTTATGATCACGATCAGCCAGCACGATACAGAATCCGCCATACTGGATCCACCATTACGATCTCTGATACACGACCCACAGATCCTAATCCATGATGTGGCCATAGCTGCGGCCCTGGATCTGCGGACGATGAGGCAAAGGGACTCCGGGGAAGAAGTCAAGTCAGTAACATGTATTGATGAGATATGAATTACTTTGATGTGATAACAATTAAGAAGAGGAATGAGAAGCTGGAAAGAGAAGCTCTGTGTGTCATGTGTCCCCCGACCTTCTAGACCTATAGCAGCATAACTAAGAGCAGGTCCAAGACAAGCCTGTACCAGCTCTAACTATAAGCTTTATCAAAAAGGAAGGTTTTAAGCCTACTCTTAAACATACAGGTGGTGTCTGCCTCCCGAACTGAAAGTGGGAGATGATTCCACAGGAGAGGAGCTTGATAGCTGAAGCTCTGGCTCCTACTCTACTTTTAGAGACTTTAGGGACGACAAGTAAGCCTGAATTCTGGGAGCGCAGTGCTCTAGTGGGTTGATAAGGTACCATCAGCTCTTTGAGGTATAATGGTGCCATATTATTAAGGGCCTTGAAGGTGAGGAGGAGAATTTTAAATTCTATTCTAGATTTAACCAGAAGCCAGTGTAGTGAAGCTAATACTGGAGACATGTGGTCTCTTTTCTTTGTTCCTGTCAGGACACGTGCTGCTGCATTTTGGACAAGCTGCAGAGTCTTTAACGACTTACTGCTGGAGCCTGATAGTCATGAATTACAATAATCCAGTCTGGATGTAACAAAGGCGTGGATTAGTTTTCTGCATCCTTTTGAGAAAGGACATTTGGAGATATTACGCAAGTGGTCTAGCAGTCCTAGAAATTTGTTTTAAGTGTGAATTAAAGGATAAATCAGGATCGAAGATCACTCCCAAGTTCCTGACTGTTTCATTGGAAGCACGGGCAATGTCGTCGAGGACAGCTATATCATTCGATAATATATCCCCAAGGTGTTTAGGGCCAAATATTAGAACCTCTGTTTTATCTGAGTTTAATAAGAGAAAATTGCGGGTCATCCAGGTTTTTATGTCCTTGAGACATGCTCTCTTACTGGTTTGCTGTTGGATGGTGGTTGTGCCCCAGCAGCTCTTCACAGGACTGAACCATATATTCTGGCTCTCAGACGTTCCCCTTCCTTTATTATGTGTAATGGAGTCAGTTAATTTCCAAATGTTGCTAAATATAATTTTGATTTTTTTAGGTGAGTATACCATAATTAATATTTCTATAAGGTTTCTGACCTAGAACAATTAGTTGAAGAGTTTGAGGGTAAATAAATGTGTGTAGTCACTAGAGGAGACGAGTGAGACACATTTCCAGCTAAAGTTAACATGATAGCACATGTTCAATTTGCAGTAGGCTCCCTGAGTTTCTTGAGGCGTGTTCACACCAAACATGATGAGAGTGGTTAGGTGAGAACATAAACAGAGCCATGCAATGTCAACAGATGCAGCTTTCAACAGCACTGACCAGATATTGCTTATATAATGCTAGCGGAACCCTGACAGAGCAGGCCCTTTTTTATGCTTCATTTTCTTTCCTTCGGTGCAATATCCACCTCACCCACCTTCTCCTCCTCTACTCCTCATTGAAAGAGATTTTTGTCCTATAAATGTCTTGTTTTTAAAAAGTGTACATTTCTTAAACAGCTATATATATATATATATATGCAATGTTGTACCTCTTTAATATATTTTCACATGATCTGCACATAATAACATTCATCAGGCTTTAAATAAAGCTTTTAATTTTATTTTATGACAACAAGAGAAATACAGACTAATTCTTACAGACTCCACATTGTTGTGTAAAAAGTGGAACAGACCATTGCCTCTTTGCATAGTGTTAGCTTGTGTACCAGGTACATTTGATTCCCGTAAAGCAGCTTTCATGTATTCTGCATAATTCGTTGTCCAAATGAATATTGCTGCTATCACTTGGAAGACCAACAATGACATGAAAAAGAGAACCAGATGTTCCCTCCACATAGTGATTAACAGGAAGTGACCCCACACATCACATGGCTTGTGTGAGAAAAGGCTCAGTTGCTCATGTTTGGCCCCTCCCCTGTGTGTCAAACCAGTTCATCTTCATCAATTAAAGTCACAGTAGCTGGATCTACATTTCCAGTATATCCAGTCATGTGACTTTTGACTCCATAACACAAACAATTACTTATATGTTCAGACTGAATTCCCCCCCTTTTAATTCTAAACTTGGTCGATGAGTTGATGTTTACTTGTCAAGAGCTTCAGCCATTGTGTTCACAAGGCAAGAAGATATGATACGTCCTCTGAGCCGAACTACTTCGGCACAGACTGGACACAGCATGAGGGAAGAGGAGGGATCACTCTTTCATCAGAGTTTCAGCCTGAGTAGTCTCTATCACAGCATGATTGACAGACGCGTCAGAACATGAGTCACAAGGCCTCAGGGGCATGACACACACACAAACACTCATGTACACACTACAGGGCGAACAGGAAATGCATAAAGGGGCAGTAGCCCAGTATACAATCATATGAATCTCACTCACTTGTTTGCTGCCTTGAAATCATCACATCACATGATTACAAATTATTTATTGCCCTTTTTCCAACCATACCAGTTTTTATATACTGTCAATTACAGTACAACAAAAGTTTGGTTTAACATGAGAATTTTAAACAAAATAGTCAACCACACACCATCTTTGTAAATGACTAGTGACTACACATGTCAAATACACAAGGGTGGAAGAAGTATTCAGGTATTTTACTTCAATACTAATATCACACATTGGAAATACAAATTGAAGTCCTGCATTTAGAACCCTATTTAAGTAAAAGTTTGTGATTAATGTCAGCTACATGTATCTGAAGTTCAAAGTATTCATTATGCAGTAAAAACATTTTTTTAACTATATATTATATTTTTAGATAAATATTTTAAGATTAATGCATTTCACTGGTGTAGATGTGGAAGGTTGAGACAGTTTGAACTACTTTATATTCTATAAGAACATCTTATGTTTGCTGCATATTTGCCCTGTAAGAACCACACATCTCTGAGAATTCAACCTCTTATGAGCTCAGAAAAACAGCCTCTCAGTTTTCAGCTTTTTTGATGAAGCATTTTCCGTCAATCCAAGAGGGATTTAAATTGTTTATTTAACTTAAGGAGTAGAAGAATTTTCTCAGTCCACAAAGGAACACATGGTTTTCACTGGACAGCATGAGTTTGAATACCTGTTATCTGGACATTAACTAGTAACTAAAGCTGTCAGACAATTGTAGATTAGAAAGTACATTATTTGCCCTTGAGTTGTAGAGTACATGTGTAGAGTTGCATAAAACAGAAATACAAGTTCAAGTACAAATACATACAAATTGTAGTAGAGAAAATTACTTGAGTAAACTTACTTGGTTACTTTTGCATAACATGTCTGTCCTAGAACGTAAGTCATGTTGAAAATGTGGAGCAATATCAGTGATAATTGTTGAGGAATTTTTGACCATCCTCACACATTACTGTATATGCCACTATATATTATGTATATTGTATATTACATATCATATCGGTTCACACTGTACAACAAATCACACTGTACAACAAAAGCTTAAGCATAATCTACAATCTACAGTCACCTCACACTTCTCCATACTTTGTACATATCAACACTGCCAACTCTCTGTACAATATATTTTATTTTTTATCGTATTTACTATTGCTTTTTTTGATATTTTATTATGTATAGTTTGCTTTATAGTATATTTTTATTTTATTTTTATTTTTTTTGTCACTTGTCACTTTGTGTAATGCTGCTGCTGCACTATAATTTCCCAGCTTGGGATAAATAAAGTATATCTATCTATCTATCTATCTGTACAGGAGAATAGTGCCTGTCTAATTCCACAGATACTTCTCTCTCTAAGCAGTACCCAAGGTCAGGTTATAGATAAAGGGCCAACCAACAATGCATTGTAGTGTCTACACTAAGACTTTCATATCTAACTCAGATGCACCAGACAGAGAGGCACCAAGTTCATCTCTCACCAACTTTAACTCTTTTGCGTATTTCACCATTGGCAAGACGTAAGGACACAATGTGATTTAGGAATGCATACTTAAGGCTGAACTATCCAATAGGATATAACACCTACATATAACATAGAGAGTGGCAGCAATTCTAGCCATTCATGGATGTGCTGTTAGAATGGGTGACTCAAGTAGAGGAAGATATATGGGGACACTGTGGGAGACATCTTCAGACTTTGGGGGGAAGACAATTGCTCATGTTACTCTGTTAGTGTTTGTATGTTGTTTCACCTTCTGGTCTCCTTGATGCATCAAGTCTACATTAAAACCTTCTGCATAAGACATCAGCTGCTGCCTGAGTTCTCCTTTCACCAACACTGTGGCCTCTGTATCACTATAGAATGAATGGGTGGTGATGTGGCAGTACTGGTTGTGTAATGATCTCGCTCAGGGCATCACGATGGAGAGAGACGACTGTGTTTTCGTGCAAAATGATGATGAATGTTGACAGGCTGAGCTGTCATATCTCAAAGTGGTGTTGCTGAGCCTGACTGGTGTTGACCCAAAAGGAATCTTTAGTATCCTGTTTCATAGAGATGAGGGCACAGAGCATCATCTAAACCTGTCTAAGTTAGAGGGAGAGGAAATGACAAGTGCCTGTGCCCCCTTGTGAAGGTTGCCCCCATTAACTGAAGATACCTGAAGAACTGACTATTTAGAATATGGTCATGGTCTTTTTATATCCACTTAAGTAAACATCCCATCAACACATTAATAATAATAATAATTAATAACATATTCATAGATCACGCACAGTGCTGCCCTGTGTTAGACTGTATCAATTCAATCTAAATCTGCATGATGTTTCATCAGCTGTGACTCCAAACAATAGGGAGTTTTTTTACAGTAAGTGCTGATAATAAAGGCCATGAGTAAGAAAGTGGTGTTGCAAAGGGGATGAGACAGTGATGAGAAGGAAAAATTGCAAAAGAATATGGAATTTTTTTCCCTGACTGTAGACTGTGTTGATTAACTGAAGTAGAAACAAATATTGACTTACTACACTTGTATTGTTTGTCTTATACAACTATGTTTTTGACCATTAAAAAAATGGGTTAATTGGTGTATGGCGTTGTTACATAAAAATAGCCTGAGAGGGGTATTGGGTTAAGTTTACTAGCTCCACATGGGGGCACAGGCACATCTAATATACTTTACAGTCAGCACTGCACTTCCCTGGGTCCCCAGCTCCACAACCGACAAGTTTTAAGTTGATCGGGTGAATGGTTGCTCAGGAAATCGAAAGACTGACAGATAACTGGATTAATTAGTAGGGTATTTTGCCATATTTAAACACATACTTTTTATTGTTCAGCCCCTGTTGGCATGGCAAGGTAAATTACTCCAGCTGTCTGATTGTCTGAGGACACCATTTTTGTGTTGGTGTTATTAAGTAAAATGAGTGTCTATTGTGGCAGACAACAACTTTTCTGGATTTAGTTTAGTGGTTAGGCAGCAAACAAGAATGTGGTAAAACAATTACTCAAGAGTAGGAAGAGGATCTCCACTACCCCTCCCACCACCACTTAATCCCCCACCCCCACCCATCACACCTGATCACTCCATTCCTCCACTGCATTAATGTGGCACTTCAGGTGAAACTACAGCACAACACACATTCCAAGAGCAATCGTGACTGAGTTGTCCATGGCCACACACACACGCACAGACGATAACCTGATATAATCTAAACTGTTGTCTGTAAAAGTTTCACAAACAAGGTATTTGTGTGATTGGATGCATGCATCTTGGTCACAGGACTGTGTTTATGTGATTGTGTGCTTGTGAAGGTCTTATTACAAAGTAGAAATGCTTTGCTGCCATAAAGATCTGAGGGGAACTAAAAGCTTATGAATGGCCTAATGATGGGCTTTTAACAGGAAGTCCAGTGTTACAGGATGATGGAAGTGCTTTTATGCTGTTCTCAGCTGTAGACGGACTGATACACAACGCTGGTCTCCTCTGCAGTCCCACCAGCAGAGACAGAGGGACACAGTGTATACTGACCTCACTGTGGAGCATTTCCTGTAATCCCTCTGAGTTTATCATCGCTGAGCAGGAACTTAGAGCTGAGCACATCTACTGATACTCACTGCTTAACACTCTACTATCACTGTTCAGAGATGTGGACATACAAGTCATCTGCTTTATGGATGGACCCAATTAAATCTTATTCAAAGTGGATGGAACACAAGCATATGTTAGCTGATACTGACCCACTCACTAATTTTGGATGTTCTGCTGAGCATTTTTCAAATCTCTGGTCCAACTAATATATTGTCACTTAGAAACTTCTCTTGTTTCATTTATTTTCCCAGCATACGTTTCTTTCACTAAACATCAGACATAATGTTCGCTCAAAACTTTTGAGCTATTCCAGGACAACATTGATTTTTTTTACATCATAATGCTCTCTCCTTCGTGTCTGTGTTAGTATGAGTGGTTAGTGGTTGTAACAGTCTCTAATGTGCACTTAAGAGAGGCTTGGATGGGTGAACTCCCCTGTCTGAGATCATATAGACTAAGAACAAAGACGATAAGCCTGAAATTGTGCTGTTCAAAATAAACACTACAGCCCTACAACAATCTCAACAAAGAAACTCCTAGTTTTCCACTTGCTTTGGATTTGCCCAGTTTGTGTGTGACTTGTTTCTTCAGGTGTACTGGTTGTGTGATTTATTTCTATTTGTTATTTGAAATGTATTTATTTTCACCAAATACTTAAATATTAGAATTATTAGAACAAAGAAGCAAAGAAGGGTTAGTCTCATGAAGTTCATGACCAACCCCCCACAAATGAAATATAGTGCTCCCCCCACCCCTTTCTGCAGACTCAGCATTTATATTATCATAACAAAAGTTTTGACATTTTTGCTGAACAAAAAAAAGGACTTTTGGGGAATTAGTATTCTCTGGTCTGATGCTTGACCGACTGGTTTGATTTGCTGCAATAGCACTCTGCACAGAAATGGGTAAAGTAAAGTGGCAACGTGATGCTGCTTCTTCAAGGCTCAAACAATGGAAAAGGGAACAAATCTTGTTGTAAGTCTTAAAGGGTAATTCACTGAAAAATGAAAATTCACTCATTATCTACTCAGCACTATGCTGATGGAGGGGTGGGTGAAGTGTTTGAGTCCACAAAACACTGCTGGAGTTTCAGGGGGTTACCAGCGTTGCAGCAGAATCCAATACAATTGAAGTCAATGGTGAGTCCTTCTTCAGATGTAATAACACAACAGAAAAAACGTAACATGCCTCCATACTGCTCGTGTGGTGTCATCCAAGTGTCCTCAAGTCTCGAAACGGCGTCATTTACACCATGTTTTTAGCCTAAATGTCTCTTCCTACGAGGTGCATTCATGGAGCCTCGGACACACCATCGTGTGGCTATGGCCGCTAGCTTAGCCACTTCCTGTGGAATACATATGTCGGGACTTGCACACACTTGGATGACACCACACGAGCAGTATGGAGGCATGTTGTGTTTTTTTCTGTTGTGTTATTACATCTGAAGAAGTTCTCACAATTGACTTCAATTGAATTGGATTCTGCTGCAACGCTGGTAACCCCCTGAAACTCCAGAAGTGTTTTGTGGACTCAAATACTTCACCCACCCATCCATCGGCATAGTGGTGAGTAGATAATGTGTGAACTTTCATTTCTGGGTGAACTATCCCTTTAACCACCACCTATGTGTCTGTGTAATCAAGCAAATTGTGTTTAAATGCCAGTTTGTGCCCACTTGGGTTACAATTAGATTTTTTTCTGTTTAAGAAACAATGTATTGTATTAAATAAAATTCTGTTAAACTTAAACTTCAATTTATGTTTTGAGTCAGCTTTTTTTTTTATTAGTATTAAGAGTCAACTTCATGTTTATGAAGATTCTCATATGAACAACATTCTTGTTGCTGTTTTAAATCCATCAGATTCTGTGTTTGCTCACTATGCTACCACCACATACTACATTCTCTAAACATTGACCTGACAGTTAATAATTGACCTGATGTTACTTCAGTAGCCACCACAAATGGCCTTGACAGAGGGAGACAATCCGCTCTAACGCACAAACAAAAGAGCAAATTATTAATTCCTGACAAATAATCAAGGTTGGTGAGTTCATGTGGAACAAAGGAACTTCTGAAAGTTCTGTTTCTTTTTTATATGGTTGATACAATACATTGTATGATAGCCGAAGTTTACTTTTTGTGGGCTGTTGAATGTGTGAAGCACATTCTAGAAGTAACAGTTTTTTTAAGCAACATATTAATCTAATGGTGCATGACAAAAGTCAGCGACTGCCCACAGAGAGTACAGTTCATCCTGAGGGAGACGTGAATATCTGTAACAACTTTCATTGAAATCCATTCAACGGCTGTTGAGATTTTTTCTAAAAAACCACATATGTCAACTTCATTGTGCTAAAGGCGTCAAAGCATCACTAAACTCAGTAATATACAGTTATACAACAGCACCACTAACTACAGCCTCCCCCTAACCTAAAATGATACTCCCTGACACAGTTACAACACAGACTGATCATCATAACCTTCATGAAGTTAGCATTTATCACTACAGACACTGTATGTGCACAGACAATAACCTTTGTACGTGTGCAATTTTAGAGTACAAAATCAGGAAAGGTAAAAGAAAACAAATAATGTGAAAATGATTTGGGATCAGACTTTCTATGGAGGTTGCCTTTCACACATGCACAACGCAGCAGGAGATTCCTGCTCAGACAATCACAACAGCACAGAAATCTCCGTCGTGTTCAGGTGAGTGGTGGTGCAGCAGACATGTAGCAGGGAGTAATGTTTATATTCTGCCGCAGAGATCTCACGTTTTTGTTTACAGTACATCAACACCGGCGTTGGCTCTAATCAACAAAACTCTCTTGACATCTTTGTCTGTGTTTTGTATGTATATAAAACCACTTTTTAATCCCAAAATATTAGTTTTTTGTTCATTTTTGTGTCTGTCGCGGTTTAGAAACATTAAAATCCAGACCTGCTCACAGGGAATCCTGCAGAGGGTCTCCTGCTGTGTTCTCATATTTCACCCTCCGAAATTTTTGTGGACTTGATACGAAGTGGCTGGCTGGAGAAAGTCTGCAGAAAGGCCAGAGGCTCTCATTCAGACATTTGTGTTCACACATACAAACCCTCCGGAGAATATTTGGAGGATCTCCGGAGTTCAGTGCATGTCTGAAAGCAGCTCATAACATGCTAGGAGTCATGTACTTGACTTCTACTTATCACTATACACTGAGACTCTTAATTTCTGTCTTTTCTTCCTCCACTGCTACAAACTGTTTATATGTTGAGCATTTGCTTGCTTGGTACTGAACCATCACCACCCCCAACACTTTGCTATCCCCACTAATTAACCTGATTTAAGTTCATCTATAGTTTTGGGAGCTTGTTATACATTCCAGTATGATAGCGGTAGGATGCAATGCTTTCACATGTGTGTGTGTGTGTGAGAAAGAGAGTATCTCACCCTCAGAAATTCCAAACTGGATAAGAAATCTGGTCAGTGGACACAAAAACACAGTCAAGGTCAATGAGTTATTTGTTTGAGGAGGATGGTTGAAAGACTGCTGTAGCTCAGTTTCTACAGATTTTGTTCATATTCTATTCTGACAAAATAGTTAAAGCTTCAATATGATTTAATAAGTAATGTACATATACAAAAGAAACACGAACACACCATCGCTCATGATCAGTTCCAAAGCTCTAATCATCATACTTTATCTAGTTCATTAACCTTTATTCAAGTTTGTAGTTGAGGGTAATTGGCCTTAGAAAATTAAGATATTTTAAATGCATGTCAACTTTTGATTGTCTTTGTCTCTACTGGCCTTAATTGTCTTATCTTTTTCATTCAAGAGATATTTCTTTCTTTCAGACATGAGTATATATTTTTTACATATCAGGGCCATATCAGAAAAGTCCCAATGCTTGTGTGATACTTGTAACCTGGGGAGTGTCACTGCTAGAGAAGAGCAGTGAATGTACTTTTATGAAAGATGAGTGTTACCAGCATCACTGATGGGTTTTGATATAAATTTTACCCTTTTAGCCTTGAAGGGTATTCAACCACCAGTCGTGGCACTAGCATCATATCGAGGACAAAAATAAATGCTTTGTCAGGAGTAAATACTGTCTATGAAACCTAACAGCACCAGAGCAGTGCAGCTTGGTACGGCTATCTGCAAGGTTGAGTGGAAACATGTAATACTGTCTGGTGTAGCAAGCAATGGCACTGTTAGTCATTGGGACCTTGGCAGTAGAAAATGGCTCCTGGAATGTGAAACATTATTTCTTTATGGGGGAGGGGGTTGAGTGGTTTTTGGTCTAAAAATATTCTCTTTGATAGTGGATGGATGGTCCTTTCCCTGAAGGACGGGACATACTGACATGTGCCACATTAGGCTACTTTTTTTCAGTGTACCTAATTGCACTACAACCTGAAAAGAAAACCATTCCCAGATAAAGAAAGGTCTTGACTTTGAAACACACGTACCAATATTTCTCCTGTGTAATCCAGATTAATCATACCATGACATAAATCTTGATTAGTGTATACACTTAGACTGAGATCCATGGATCCAGTTATTTCATCAGGTGTGCAAACGTTTTACTGATTGTAAAATTTGAAGAGTGAACTTAATTTTTTTGTGTGACTTAGAATCAAACGACATATAGGCATTAGAAGTAGTCATATATAAGGAAGTGAATCACTCTACAAACCATCAGAACCGAACCATGTAATCGGACACTGCTCACTGCCCCCTTAATCACTTCCTCCTCTTTTCTTTTCTCCCTCCCTCTCTCCATCTCTTCCGCATTGACGCTTTTCACTTGCAAAGTGGTGGCCACTGTAAACTGACCACCCTTTCTTCTGCCCCCACATCTATCAGTCATTCTGTGGGAAAGATAGATGAGTGATGGAGGGGTAGTGCAAAGATAACATCACTTAATTGCTTTTTGAAAAATCCCCCATCTTTCATGTGTATCCACATGCTGTGAGAGGTTGTTGACTATATTAGAATGCCTGTGATGGAAGGGCAATTGTTTTACATGGGAATGTTGCTTAGGACCTAAAATCTCACTTCTGCCAAGTTGAATTTCACACTTCTCTATTTGATTCCCTATGATTCCCTATGACTCAGACAAAAATAAACAATAGTTACTGTGCATTACATGCAAATGTTGAATATCTATTCTAGAACAGCAGAAAGCAAAAGGCCAATGTTGGCTAGGTCAATATTTTTTGCATTAATACATTTTTGATGCATTTTATTCTATAATCAGTATAGCCTGTTGCATGAGCTTATATAATAAACCGACATGATGTTTTTCACAAAAGCATGATTAACTACACACAATGGGAGCCACTCCCCTCAGCTCTACATTAGGCTTGAAGGCTTAAAATTGTTAATTATTCCAATAAATAAAATCAGGAGTGACTTTGCTCACAAGAGGACATAACTGTTGAATGACGAAAACTTAAGTCAACTTATATATTTTCTCAACAGTGTGGAACATGTTAATAATTGGCCATAGGGTTGAAACAGGACAAAGGCAATGTAGTTACCTGATTCAACAAGATGCTAACATTTTGCATATTGCCATGCTAATGTTACAGTGTTAATCTCAATGCACAATTGAGACTGAGACAAACATCCTCAGAGACACACTACAAACATCACTCCAGGTTTGTTAAAAACAATCCCAAATTATAGAAACGATAGACAGTCCTGTCTGTTGAGCATTCTGGGCTTGATCAGAATATTGAGTCATGAGAAATGTTCATTTCAAAACAAAGACATTCTATTCTATTCATGTATGTTAATAATTGTGCCCCTCTCGAGGAAAAATTTAAACTGTTGCCTGTGATGTCAAAGATGATGCGATGCCCGTATGCAGGCATCATGTAAAAAAAATTACTCTCACAGAAGCTAACAGAGTTTCCTGCTGCAAGGACAGCTAACGGAGCTGACATTATATCAGCATCATAAATGTATCTACAGCCATCAGATAGTAAGTAAAAAGACTGATAAGAAGCTACTTCAGTATTCAACACAATGTTGAGCTAAGAAAACCTATGTTAAATATGATCTAGCTAGCATTGCTGAGAGCAAAATAGGGGAAATATTCCACCATTTTTTACTCAAATAGTTCATGGCACCACACACAGCGTGCTTCTTTAACATTTGAAATTGCATGAATGTAGTTTGTAGAAAAAATCTTCAAACACTTATTTTTATCATTATTGTACTTTTTTGACACTGACAGTGTTTGGGGCTGTGTTTTGGCTTGTTTCCAGATGTCAGCTAGTTTGGTCATGCTAACAACAGGCCAAACACATTCTACACTGTTTGCCTTTGTCAACAACAGCCTGTGGTTTCAGAGAAAAAAGGCCTTGTGCACTTCTGTCAGTTGTCCATGACGTATCTTAAGGAACCATGAAAACTCATTCGGTAAACTTATATAAGTTGGTCATGGTGTTGTTTTTGTCATATACATTTTATCTGCAAACTAAAGGCAACATAAACACTTGAAGATGTTTGCTAGTTGATAAGAACCATGTGAATACACAATTAGTTTTGATCAGGTCCCACCTTGGTGGGCTGCATCCTCCAAAGAATCCCCCTTGAGTTGACTGTCACACTTAACAACTATTGCAGTCACAAGTCACAGGCTTACTTCACTTTTTCAAGTGGGTGGAACACGTCCTTTTAGTCAACGCAAATGCTTTGATAGAATTTTTCTTTGCTTTAAGTAAACTTAATATATTTTGATGTGTTAATGTTAACTTCCAACTGAAAACTATGTCAATATGTTTCAAATTCAGCTATAATATGCGTTTACTCAAAATTAATTTCTTAAAACTTTTTGGATATATGCATATAGATGGACAGAATACATCTCTTATTTCTGAAATGGAAATTCAAACAATGCATTATTTTAGGCTGAGGACTAAGAATAAGTATAATAATAAATAATAATAATAATAATAATAATAATAATAATAATAATAATAATAATAATATAAGCATAATAATCCTGAAGTATTTTGTTGTTTTCTGCAGTAAAAATTATCTTTAACCCAGATGCATTAAATCAGCCACAAATGTTATCTTTAATAGGAGCAACTTTCAGTTCCGACATTTAGTCCAGATACACATAGGCCAATTTAGTTAGCTATTTCAAAAATTTAAATTATAGTTATAAATTAAATCAAGCTTTATTAATCAGCCCAACAGGGGTGGTGAGGTGGGGTTTCAGCAGTCCCTTAGACACTCCACTACATATTGGGTCATAGTGCATGCTATTAACCTACTAGTCTTTCAATCAGCTGATGTCCACACTATCAGTGGATGGAAAAGACGGATGAAGGAAGTGCTCTGTTCATAGGGATTAATTATTGATGGTTATCACTGTGAAGATTTCAATGAGCACTTTAAGGAAAGGGTGAATACGGCTCTGTGTATTGTTACCGATGAGGACATGAGATGTTGACTACCTCACTGACACCCTAAATAAAACAGAAAGTTGCACAGATACATCCTGACTTTACTATTAGCCCCTATCATGACTTTGCATCGGCTTCATTCGTGTATCCTGACTAATGTTTTCTCTGTCCCCCTTCTTGGGAGAGTCCCTGTGCCAATCACCGGGCCTAAACTGTCCACTGTGTAAACCATATTCTGAAATCAGTCCTGACTTTCAGTTTTGAAAAAACATGGATCTCATTTAGCTGCACGAAAATGAGGAACGTAAAACTTGTGCTTGTCCGTGTCGTTAGAGGCTGATGACTTTATCAATGCTTTTAGGGATGGTTTCGCAACAATAAGTGTCCAGTGAAAAATAGTTTCTGTCAGCAGTCCTCAAGTATAGGGTCATATTATGCTAGAGTTGTTGTTGATCACTAAAGGGGAGTTTCAAATTGCCTCACTTACACCAAAAACGGGTTCAGAGTGTGTGTGTGTGTATGAGAGAGAGAGAGAGAGAGAGTGAGTCTATCCGTAGGCAGGCTCTGGGGCTGGCTGATGATTGTCAGTAGAGGAAATGAGAAAGTTGAAGCACCACTCAGCTGAGACACAGCTCACCGCTTGTTGATGATCAATACATTCACGTGTGTGTGTGTGTGTGCTACAGCAGCAAGTGACCGATACCACCGGTTTCTGTCTCCTCGAGCTGTGTTCAGCAGCGTGACCCCACCAGGAACACGGAAGCCGCGCACCTGTGAGCTGACGTCACACGCTGAGACTACCTGCAGCTACACGTCCAGCTGAACTCAGTTACTGAAACTAGCTTCACGACGCGAGACAAAGGAGCCACGACGACTGTTCGCTGAGGGATCTATCCACCATTCATTTGTGACTTTCATCGCGAGGAATATAGACAAAAAGGACAAATAAGCAGATGGCGACCGCTTGGCTCGCGGCTGTGGGCATTTTATTCGTCGCTTTTCAGGTGAGATTTCCTGCTGTGGCTTTCCTGTCAGTGTGCACCTATTCGCGTCGTGTGTAAAACCTGTTTCGCTCCCCCTACTCATTAACATCTGATAGAACACTATGCGGGCCTTCTATATATTATATCGACAACTTAAAGATAATGTCTGTGTTTCGTTTATGCTGCCATAATTTGTTTTATGTAGGTAAAATCTCTACTTTTATCACTACTTTAACTTTGATCACTAGGTTAACTTAGCGCCGCTCTGCTGAGTGTTTTACAGGACGGAGGTAGAAGGTGGGAGACGATGAAAGATGGCCAAATAGTGGTTTAACCAGTGCGGCTTTTTTCAGTCTGACTTTTAAAGTTCACGAATCACACCTAATTTACCCGTAATGTGTAGATAAACGTGACGGAGCAGTAAACGCAGAGACGCGTTGTTTCACAGGAGTTGAGCGGATGTGCGCGGCCTCGCCCTTGTTCCACTCATGTCGTCACTAGCAGGTTAAATTCCTGCCCAACATGTAGTGTCCTTACATTCACAATTTAGGCCCGGTTTGTGGAATTTCAATGATTGATAGACCTAGACACGAGTAACTGCTTTACCATTTGTTAAAAATCTGCTTTACTCTACTATATAAATTCAAGCTGCTTGTCAGACAAAATAGACTGCAGGCAATTTGGGCCTTCACAACCTGGACCAGGCGTGTTCCCTATTTATTTGACATCTTGTGGATTAATAAAAAAAATGTCAGATTAACCTATAATTTAATTTTTTTTATTTCAGCCTCATGAGACATTAAGTTGTGTTTCCAGTTTGTCTACCAATTACAACAACCACACAAATTAAATGACAGATTACACATTGTCCATGCATTTGGATTATGATTAACAGAAACTATGGTTTTCCCTCCTAGGCCTCAGCTTTAGAGACCACAGAGGAGCCAAAATGTGTACCTGGATTCAAGTCAGATGTGTTGATCTTCAGAGTGACCAGAAAGCACCTGTGGCCGGGTACAAGGCTGGGCAGAGGTGAGAACAATCCAGGAAGCTGCTCTCACTTTGTCTATTGCACACGGACCTGAATTAAACTTGACTGTTCATTTCTTTCCTACATTCATTGTCCTTAACTATGGGTTATATTTTTGGTCTGTGCATTTTAAGAAGAAGAATTTAGCTATAGAAACACCTTGCCCCAGATTAGTGATAAAGTAATTTCCCCAGCTATTTGCTCCTCTGGATCAAATGGCCTTCTGGAGACTAGCTGTTCACATTGTTTTCACATGTTGCCCAAACACCCTTGCATCTTAGCTTGGACTCACACTGCTTGCCATTGTAATGCTCTTATCTTCCAGGGCAAAACAATGTCCCCAAGCCTGTTCTGCAGGCCTTTCTCTTCGACTGGTGTCAGATATTCAGAGTAAAGCAGCACTGTTTTTGTGTCTGTTTACTCCACATTTTCTGTTCTTTCACCGGACTGTTGCGTGCCTTACTCTAGTTTTGCTTATTTTCAGATCCTGAATGTTTCCCACGATGTAGAACCTAACAAAGCATTGTTGTGCCTATCCCAGTATATATTGGGCAAGAGGTGGGGGGGTTAAGCACATGTGTGAGCTTCACCTTCATACAGGAGAACCAAGTCTACTGAGAGAGATGTGAACTCTAGAGAGAGAGATAGAAAGGGGTCATTATTGACTTTACTCTGTGAACTCATTTGGGACACCTTCTTTAACTACTACGTTGTCCAGTGAGTGCTTGGTCTTGATCAGCTGTTTGGTATTGTGTTATGGCTTTTTTTACACTCACAGAAAAGTCTAGCCAAAATGTACTAGACAGGTTTGTTGTAACATTAATACTCAGGAGATTGAGGTTTGGTTTGATCCTTGGCTTTTCTTGGTGTCCTGAACCCTCAATTGCCCCTGATGTCTGTGTGAAGCTCTGTATGAATGGGACTTGTTGTGTAAAGCACTTTGAGGAGTCAAGAATAAAAAAGGGCTATATAAATCTATATTATTACAATCCATTTTAATAAGCATTACATACAAATCCATTTACCATTTTAGTAAGCATTGTTGGCTTTTAGCAGGTTCTCGTACATGCCTACAACAATAATGGAAAAATACAAAGTGCTTCTACATTGAGAATACTTCACCTGTTTTTCCTATGGACATAATCTGACGTTGTTCAAATACATCTAAAATATTTTATTTTTGACCATGTTGGGATACATTTCCAACAGCAAGTCTTTGCACAGGAAAGATACTGACTGTCCCATATTAGGTGTGTCAACAGTCAGTACTGAGATAAGCACTGACCACTGAAAGACTTCCTATTACCTTCAGTGTTCAATCACACATTTGCAACCCCATGAGTCATTCACTTGACTTGTACCTGCTCTCAACAGTGCACCAGTCTGGTTCTTTGTCACATTTCTTTACTGCCTGGACTAAACTACATAATCTATTCATCATTTTAACATTTTCAATACACTGGTGCCGTTCCTTTGAAACTTGGTGTGACCAAAGTTGGTTAAACAGTGACATTATATTTAAAAAATCCTGAGTGGTTAGAGTAGTAGATAATAAAAAAAATCAAATGAGCTGTATATCATTACAAGAGTACAGTGACTCACTTATTTACTGTCTGTATATTCACTGCAGCTCAGGTAGATAACAGTCAAAATTCCAATCCACCAGTCATGTTTATATTCAGCAAATTAAGTTTTAACATGAGGTAACACTTACAGTCAAAAACTGTTTTTGCTCACACAATCCTGCTCCTCATCACCTGGAGCTTAACTATTCGTTTCCTTTACTTATGCTCCACCTAGTGTCCAAAATACAATATTGCATGTGGTAACCTTTGTACTGCATTAACATCAACCAAAACGAACAGAAACTAATAGTATGGCTCCACCTATTGCAAAAACACAGTTTTAGCTGTTGAAACTCATTTCATTGTCATTCCATACTCCTCAAACAGTTACTGATGCTGCACGCTTACCTGAGGGTTCGTGGTGTATAGGCAGAAAAATAAATTGCAGGAAGGGCTAGATGATGGGGCTCGAAGTTGAATTTAAATAAAACTTATTTATTCAATCAAGACAATTGCACCCATATAATTCTAACAACTGTAAATTAAATGTTCTACATGAACTGGATGAATTTACACTGTTTGAATTGGAAAAACAGTCAAAAAATTATTGTGTGTGTGAACAACTGAGTCAGAGGTGCACACAAGGGTTGGGCGATGTTCATAGTTCATCTTATTGTCACCCTGTAAAATTGTTTTAAAGTAGTTCTATAACTAAAATAATATAAACTTAAGTAAATGACTTTAAACACATTGGCACTTTTCAAATCAAAGCAGTTTTAAGTTTAGAAATTCTACTTGGATTACTCTAAACCTTTAGATTACCAGATTAATGCTGTACTGTATATTTAGAAAACTATAATGTACAAGTAGGCAGACTTTTTATGGATTATTAGTGGGTGTGTAAGAAAAAGCAGGAACATTTCTGGGTTTTATTAAAACTCCAACATTTGTAACAGTAAAGAGAAGAACACTAAAGAACATGTTAGACTTGACTTCAAATGAAACTATGTAAACAAAAATAACCAAAGAATAGGAAAGAGGTGAGGGTGACCGGTAGCTCCAGGGAAACTTCACAGGGAATAAACAATCCACCAGATGATTTCCTCCTGACTCCAATTTGGAACGAGGCATCTGCTCCCAAGTGGCGACAACACAGAGACTTTACACCGTACTTTTGTAAAGGTAAAACAGATGATCCTCTCCAACCTAAACACGCATTACTCTGAAGCTACTGGTCACTTCTGTTTGTTGGTTCACATTACGCAAGGTTGTGATTGGAGTGATTAGACACATACGCATATATGCAACAGGCTGCACCTGCTGCTGTGGCAGTGTGTGGGATTATAGGGAGACATGACGTGGTAACGTCTTCACATATCACAAACTGAAACCGTGGAAGACTGGACAGCTGGACATTTTAAATGCGCATTCTGATTACAGTGGCAGCTCTTCGGCTGTTACAGTTTCACTCCCCAACAAGCATAGGATTATGAGATTTCACCTATAGGCTGTCAGAGAGGAGAAGCTCCTCCAGGCTGTACAGGAGTTGTTAAGATTAAGTGGGGGTAAATACAATTTTTCCCTTAATTCAATTCCAGGCAACCTTTAGTACTCAGACCATCATGGCATATAATAAAAACAGTAGCTGATAGTCTTGAAAGCATTGCTGCACCTTTTGGGGTTTATGAAATACATGTCAATGCACTTTAGAATAATTACATTTTATTTGTATAGTGCCAAATCACAATATACATTATCTCAAGGCACTTTACATAGAAGAAACAGAGAAACACAACATTTCCCACAATGAGCAAATTTGGCAACTGTGGAGAGAAAAATCTCCATTAACTGGAAGAAACCCCTAGCAGAACCAGACTCGATGTGGGCCATCTACCTCGACAGGTTGGGGTGAGCAGGGGAAAATGGGGAGGACAGGGGAGATGGTTGGAGAAATAGGAGAAACCAGGAAGAGTTGTGTAACCATCTTGTTTCAGCTCTGACAGACTAGTTGTTTTAATGTAAACAATAAGAGTGATAATTATGGATGTAAAGATGTTATTAATGATAGCAGCAATAATTCTAATAATAATACCTTAAATGTAGAGATGGTGTCTGCTTCCTGAACCCAGAGTGGGAGCTGGTTCCACAGGAGAGGAGCCTGGTAGCATAAGGCTCTACCTCCTGTTCTACTCTACACAGACTCTAGGAACCACGAGAGCCTGTGTTTTGAGAGCGAAGTGATCTATTGGGACAATATGGTGTTATGAGCTTTTTGATATAGGAACGGTCTTGATCATTCAGGGCTTTGTATGTGAGGAGCAGGATCTTGAATTCTATTCTGAATTGGAGCTAATGCAAAGAAGCTAAGACAGGAATAAAATGAATAATAATACTAATGTTACATTTTTCCTCTGTCATATTTTAGTCTGTGTTGCGTACAGACTCATCT
Organism: Verasper variegatus; assembly: GCA_026259375.1. Classification (NCBI taxonomy): domain Eukaryota; kingdom Metazoa; phylum Chordata; class Actinopteri; order Pleuronectiformes; family Pleuronectidae; genus Verasper; species Verasper variegatus. The sequence continues at coordinate 1,256,482 of CM048050.1, forward strand.
GTGGAGATGTGTTCTGCTCCAAAGCAGACTTATAAAAGCGTAGTAGAAACCGTTGCCGTAGAAACGGAGAAACTAACAAGTGCTTGCATCACTTTAGGATGAAGGATAAACTTTCAGTAGGGGAATCCACCTCAGTCATGTTTTTTTTTACAACACATCAAACTTGGTTACATTGATTTTAAATGCCTTGCCTGACAAAGGGACTGGTCATTACAGAGCAGTGGGTTAAGATGTTGATACTATAGTGTTAGTGATGAAATAATATTGTGCTTTTCTACTGATCATAATGCAAGTTCAGTAGAGAATACTGGTCAAAGACATTTTAGCCCAGGTTAGGACAAACGTCATCACCAACAACCTTGAGTGAGGTTTGAGAATGTTGGCTTTTAAGTACACCAGTAATGTAGGGTTTAACAGCATCTAACATTTTGTGCTGCTAAAAACACTAGTTAGTTTTTGTCCTTCCTTTGCATACCTCAATCAGAAAGCACAGCCTCTGATTAATCTGATCATATTAGGTAAAACTAAGTGATATTCCTTGTTTGTGTATCTATAACTGCAGCTGTATTAATAGTGGTGAACTTTTTTATGATTGAAGGACTGCAACAACTTTGACCATTTGCAACAGTTTCTCCATAGTGCTACAGTAACTGAATGTAACCATTAAAAAATGTTTAATAATTCACTTAGAATCTATTCTGGGGAACTCAAATTTGATATGTTAGCTGTTGTGTCCATGAATGTAAAATGGTGTAAACTGCACATTATTGGATAAATTATATTCACATTTCCTGATTATAAAATTGTGGGCCACGCATTTCCCTTGGCAAATGCTAAATGATGAAATCTTGATGCATGAAGATCTTTTTAGGCCACAATTTTTGTGTTGACAGGACGGCAGCCTAATAACTGCAGACAGCTGTCTAGCAAGTGACAGCAGTAATGGACCAAATAAACTAGAATCTCAAATTCTATACTTCCACAGCTTTGCATCTCACAGCCGTACACGAATCAAGAGCTCACAGGCTTTTCAGCCTCTCCCTCTTGTATATGCAACCTCAGAATCCACTCTTAAGATATCCAGTCAGCTAACCATCCTGGGTCAGGACAGTCCTGTGAACTGTGGCAGGTTCATATGCTGTAACTGAACATGTAACAGATTATAGAACTGTTGTGACTCTAGGAGGCTGATGTGGCAGCTATCATCTCTTATTTTATGAAGTGAAATGACCTGTGTGTGTGTGTGTGTGTGTGTTATCCAGTGAATAATACTTTGTCATGTACTGAAAATTTGCGGATTGATTTCTCTGCAGGCGCTAATTGTTTCTTGTGTTCAATCCCAGTGGGCTTCAATGACTGCACAAACCACGCAAGATTTCTTTTCATCAGTAATGACAGACGTTTCATCGTACATCCAGATGGGATATTGATGGTGAGCAGACTTTGACAGACTCGATACCGAAAAAAGAGCAGTTTCTGATTCCAAAATTCAATATTTTTTCATTATTATAATGCTGTAATTCCTGCATGTTAATCTGATCATTATGAAAACACAGTTTAGCCTCTTAGACAGTTAAATTATGAAGGATAACGTTGTACAGAATATAACGGATTCCAGGATCCACCACATCAGCTCTGTTTAAACACCCAGTATGTGTACGTTTTCTTGTCGCTTTCTTTACCTCCACTTTATATTGTCCTGCGATTTAGATGATGAACATCAACATCAGTTGCTATGATCACTTTTAAATTTACCCCAGCCATGTTGGCGAGGAATATCATCAAAATGTCGGAGCAGTTCAGTTAGCCAGAGTTGACATGTTAAGTCAAAGTGTTACCTGTATGTCTACCTTCACAGATGATTTATTTTTTCATTCAGGTAGGGAGAAAGGTTTTTCTTCATGAAGGACACCTTGACTTCTTTATCCATATTTGGAACTTGCATGGTAAAAAAATGACAGTTCCTGTCAAGGTAGTGCACCATGGACATCACCGTGGGCATCACCAAGGGGAAAACCATGGGCAACATCAAGAGAGAACCCATGGGCATCACCAACAGAAAACCCATGGGCATTACCAAGGGAAAAACCAGGGAGATCACCATGGGCATCCCCAAGGGAAAAACCATGGGCATCAACATGGGCAACACCAGCGAAATGTTGAGCATCACCTCGGAGAGAACAGACACCACAACAATCCGCACCACTTGAATGAAGTGGACTCTGCTAACAATACAGAGGTATGAATAGAGGCCCTGTTGGAGGGGAATAAAGAATCTATTTTGTGGAACTAAAAAAAAATATTTAGAAGTAATAAATTTGATGGAAATTAGTTTGCATGCAAACACTTGTTTCCTTAAATGAGGTTGGCAATACAATGCTTCACAGCAGATTTGAAAGGTTTTTGAGCACAAGGAAGAAATGCATCCCTTACATATTAAGTTGTCATGGCTGTACTGAGAGTCTGACAGTTCCACTGAAAATACGTTTCTTGCCCCGAGATAAATGCACAGCAAGTTTAATATCAACCAACCTATGCTCCACTTGGCTTGTCTGAGCATATGATCAACTGCCTGAAGTTGTTGGTCAGAGTGGTGGGTCTCTTATAAATCTGCAGAGGAGGATAGGAGAAGTGGTTGGGTTTAGCACCACAGACATCCAGTATCTATACCGTGTATGGCTGCAGAGTCCCTTTGGGAAGGAGCTTATCCCAGTGCACACTGGTTCACAGGGGGGTCCACCCTTGACTGGCGCACTCCTTGGACAGTAACAGCTAATGTTGACGCCTGCTCTAAGATTTCAGGATTTCTTTAGAGATAGTCTAACAAGAGTCTAGATAGACAAATACACCCTATAGTACTTAAAATGTATGTACATTTTTATAGAATGCAACCACCCCAGAGGTGCCTGTTCTGAAGTTCCCCAAGTCTGGTGATGGATTGAGGAGGAGGAAGAGAGACTGGGTTATTCCTGACATCAATGTTCCTGAAAATCACAAAGGACCCTATCCCCATAAAGTATCTCAGGTAAGGTGGACAATTTAGCACAATCAAATACTCAAATGCAAAAAAATTCTAATAACAATGGTTGCAGAAAATAGATGATTCCTTGTAATATTGACACCTACGTTCTTTGGTGCACCATGGCTGTGATTTAACAAGGTTGAGATCACAAGGTAACTTACTTGATCAGAATGTAGAATATGGTAGCTAAGCCAGTCTTTGTTTTTGTAGCCCAGGAATTTTAAAGCAGCAAACCTCAAAGAACTTAGCACTTCTTCTTTACTAAATTTTAAATGGTTTTGCAATATATTAACTATGGTTACAGTCAGTGAGAATTGTTTAACTCACACCTGTTGTGTTTTGTCCAGATCCGTTCCAGTGAAGATAAAGTGAAGACGATATATTACAGCATCACTGGTCCAGGAGCTAATGAGCCTCCCCTTGGCCTTTTCACAATGGACAGGCTCACTGGTACTTTGTATCTGACACAGCCTCTGGACAGAGAGAAGGTGGACAGGTACACGGTAAGCACCCTCTTTGATGTTTGTTTTATATCTACACTTTTTGTCAAACATTGTATTTCTTTTCACTTTCATTTTATGCTGACGTCCAAGTACAGTAAAGTGCTTTCATCTACACTCAATAGCCCTTAATAGAACATGGACAAGTGAACCAAAAACTCATTATAGACAGTTTGTGTGGCATTCAAACACACATTTATACAGTGTCATCCAGACTTAAACCCCATAGAAACTGTGTAGAGACTTGAAGCTCAGATACCAAACAAGTAGACTTGAAGCTGTAACTGCTGCTCAAGGAGCCTCTACAAAGTACTGAACTCAGGGTCTGAATACTTCTGTAAAAGAGAGGTTGTTTCTGAAACCAAGTCAGTATGGGTTATTAATTGTAGACTGATGGAAAAAAATGGGAACTTGGTCCATTTATAAAATTATATCTATTATACAATGTGTGTAAAGCCTACCTGCATTTGGGTTGACACATCCACTACTTTTCTTTAAAAAATGGACATAAATGACCAATAATCAAAATGCCTTCTGGAGATGTCTTGTAAACAAAGTAATGCCTACCATTCAGTGTTCATTTCATTCATGTTCTCCCTTTTAATGCATTTGAAAAGTCTTCTTTTAAATGTATTTTACAGTGGTGTCAAGTTTACTTGCCAGTAGTATTTTTCACGGCCTACTGAGTGTAAAACTCATTGCTGGAATATACCTCACATCCCATGAATGAAATCATCTATATTAATTTTTGTACATGTGTTGTATTATGATACAAATGTGTGTCTGTTCGCAGTTTCAAGCACATGCTGTGGTAGCTGGGTCACTAAATGCTGAGGAGCCGATGGATATTATAGTGAATGTAATAGACCAGAATGACAACAAACCTGTTTTTGATCAAGATACATTTATGGGAGAAGTTCCTGAATCCTCACCAACAGGTACAGTGAGATACTTTCATTTATGATTGGATAAATATGTTACATTTAACAGAGAAGAGCTGGCAGTAATATCATGTGCCACCACTGACATTTTTGTGGTCTTCTCACTTCAATTATTCACTGCTTTAGGTGTCTTATACATTATATTTAAAATGGGAGAATGAAAGGTTGGCAAATGGAATATCTCCAGAATGTAACCAATTATTAATAATTTGAAATGAAGCATACATGCTTAAAGATTTTGCAGATGAGTGTTTGTGGGTTGAGGTAGGTGTTGAGTAGAGTCCAGAAAAATGGGGAAGAATGAATCTGCAGAATAAAGAAGATGTAAAATTAAAAGTGCTGTGACGCCTCTGTACTTAAATTCACATTTCTGAAAACCCCTTTGTGCAGGTTTTGAGGTGATAACGGTTGTGGCCATAGATATTGACGAGCCTGGTAATGCCAATTCAGATGTTCGTTACCGTATTGTGAGCCAGGATCCAGAGTTCCCCAGTGGCCCACTGTTTGCGATCAACCCAAACACTGGAGCAATCAGAGTCAATGCCCGTGGGCTAGACAGAGAGGTGAGGATTTTAAAACGTACTGTATTAGCATTTTATTACAACTGTGCTGGCATTCATAATTTTTGATATGTTAGATTAATATGAAGCCTCTTATGATCTTGTAGTCACTTTACCAATTATAGGAACTGTCTGTCATTGGCTGTCGGGTAGGGCTGTTAAGATGAACAGATCTATATTTGGGAATCAATATTTAAGATGAATATGATTCCACTGATGAAACTGCAGATTCTGGGTTTCCAGGAGAAGTTGTTTAACATGGGTGGAACACAAAAACAAAGTTTGTTTTGCAGGTATTTGGACAGAGGACAGAGCAATGAGATTAGTATTACCTTTTCATCACTGTCAGGCCTGGTATAGATTTAGTGTTTTATGATCAGAGAATGATAGCAGAGTGTTTAAGCCGTTCATTTGATGAGTTACACTAATTGTATGTCTCCCCAACAGAAATACCCAAAGCACACTCTGGTGATAGAGGCAGCAGACATGGAGGGAAAAGGGTTGACTGTAAATGCCAACGTAATCATCACTGTAACAGACAGCAATGACAACCCTCCAGCTTTCACTCAGTCCTCTGTAAGTAAAACATACAAACAGTTCAATCACAGCTTTGCAAGGATGTCTACTTGTCACCAAGCAGTGTGCTTTTTTTCTTTTTCTTTTGACTTCTGTCTGAAATACAGTACAGTGTTTTAAAAATGAAATCAATTGTAAATCTGCAGCCATCATGCAGACATGTAGTACAAGTACAAAAATCTTTACAATCACAGAAAGTCACCTGAGCTTGATGAACATTGACTTCATACATGGTCAACTGTAAGGCTACTGCTGGAGAATGTAGCTGATCATAATCATTGTTGGTGATGAGCAACAAACAATGATTGTTTTCCATTTCATCAGATCTCAGTTTAGGTTCTGAATGTTTACGACATGATTGGATAGTAATTCTTTTACATTTATACTTTTCACATGTGACAACAAATCAAATGGAAACTCAGATATTGATGTAGGAGGGTATCTTTAAGAAATAAACCTTTATTTCAGGGAACTATACTTTCTTCAACATATGCCTTGGTTTCTCACAGTATGAGGCAACAGTACCAGAAAATAGAGTGGACGCTCTGGTCATTACGATGGCAGTAACAGATGGTGATGAGCCACATTCACCAGCCTGGAATGCCAAATTCAAGATTGTTGATGGTGATCCTGGAGGCCTGTTCACAGTCACAACAGGAAGTAACAAACAGGAAGGGATCATTACTACTGCCAAGGTAGGACCTAAAGCATGAATTCTCAAACAAGCCACAATACCAAAGATTAGAGATATCAGTGAACACTTCTATTTGGAACACTACACCTATACTGAGTAGTTCCTCCCTCAACTCCACAAGATTCTAGAAACTTTCCATAGAGATTCTGTTGAGTCTTTATGCTCAGTGTGGATCACAGTTGGGTTGATCCCTGGCTCCTCCAGTACGCATGCCTCTTTGGGCGAGACACTCTACCCTAAATGACCCTGATGGAGTGTGAATGCTATGTGATAGTATGTAGCTAGTTTGCATGAAGACGCACTAAATGAATGTGTGAGAATTTGATGAATTTGTATGATTTATAGTTTAAAGCCTTTTGAGTTGTCAAGACTAGAAAAGCATCAAAAAGCATATAATTATACATGTACTCTCCTGTGACCTGTTGCAGTAATGAAGTAGCAGTGTTCAAGTGGCTTACTCTTTTAGAACAAGTTTGTGTTTTACAGCAGAACAAGATGTAAGATTGTTATCTGATAAATGAATGTACTGTTTCCTCATCCAACCAGGGTCTTGACTTTGAAATGATCAAGAAGCACACTCTGTTGGTTGCAGTGGAGAATGACATTCCATTTGCTATTCCACTGCCCACTGCCACAGCCACAGTGGTGGTGAACGTGCAGGATGTCAACGAAGCTCCAGTCTTTGATCCAGTTGTAAAGGTTGTGTCAAAACCGGAGAACCTTCCTGTTGACGGTGACGTGGTGCAGTACATTGCTTCTGACCCCGACATTGCACGCAAACAGAAAGTCATGTAAGAGAAAACTGATGAAAATAACATCATGTTACTTTGAACATTTATCAAAACACATTAATCCCTGTTGCAGAAAATTAGACAGTAAAGTTTAAAATGCTGTTCACACTAGTTTCATGTAGTAGTGAAATATACGATGTGAGAAGTCGAGAAACAGATTTGTATTTAAAAAAAGTAAGGCACTAAAAAACAGCACAGTGATTTGTAATACTCCCAGACAGGATTTAAGGCTGCAACAACTAATTGATTTAATCAATCATAAAAATAGTTTCATTTCAACTAATTTCATAATCGATAAATAGGGTCTGCTCTAATGCCCTGCACTCACTGCAGCAATGTTTCTGTAGGTGGGGCCAGTACTGCCTTGTGTAGCTCATGTAACAACGCTGTTTCTTCTCTGGACTAAGCTTTTGAAAAGTGGCAGAGACTAACACTGCTCGACTGGTGCTTTCCCGGCTCATCGAGGAGAGAGAAGGCAGCTGTGGTCAAGTGAAGATACATTTTAGATATTAAGTTATGACTAGTCGGAATTAAATTGTAGACATCTGAAAGTGGAATTATATTCATAATTTGATTGCAGACATCTTAATGCATATGTAAAGGTAATTGCACAAGAAGATGTGCAATTAGTCTTATCTGATAAATAATCGCTTAATCAAAACAATTGACAGATTATCAAAATAGTTGTTGGTTACAGCCCTTGACTGTATATTGGTGTACAGCAATTACAGCATGACCTGTAGAAAAGTACATCATCTTTACATGATGTAAACGCAAAGAAGACTCACTATACTGTGGTGAATTGAATATTGTTTAATTGACAAGTTATTTGAATGTCCCATTGTGAAGCTTGTTTTTGTGATAAGCTTGTTTGCATTGACCTCACATCACTTCTCTGACTGTCCCAGGTATAAAATAATCAGCGACCCTGCGGGCTGGCTGAACGTGGCCAAGGACACAGGCCTGATTAAGGTGAAATTCATCATGGACAGAGAGTCGCACTTTGTCAAGGACAGCAAATACACAGCACTCATTGGTGCATACGACAATGGTAGGAGTGACAATAAGCTTGATAAGCGCTTCAGAAGAAGTTAACTATAGACTTGAGAATTCATTTTATTTTGCTGTGTGTGTGTGTGTGCGCTCGTGTGTGTGCTTGTGTGTGTGATCTCACCAGATGACGTCCCGGCCACAGGAACTGGTACTCTGATTATACAGCTTGAAGACGTCAATGACAATGCACCCATAATTGAGGAACGTACAATAAAGGTGTGTTTCATTTCCCAGATGCTGAACAGTTGTCATGTGTTTGAGCACTTTTAATGCTGATGTAACTTAACATGGAGGAGTTTAGCTGTCTGGTGGAGAGGCTCTATACATATGAAAGAAATAATTGAATGCTGCTGTTCCAAAAGCAGCCAAACATAACTGGTGTCCACTTAATTGATCAGCAAATTCAAATGCTTCAATATGACATTTTGTGTTTTCTCAGGTGTGTTACAAGGAATCGGCTCCTCAGCTGCTTTCAGTAACAGATAAAGATGGACCTGGCTTTGCTGCTCCATACAGTGTCTCTTTACAGGGCATGTCCAAGACCAACTGGACCGCTCGGATGAATGATTCCAGTATGTGCACTATGATACAGGCTTGTTGTTTGACATGTTTTTAGATTGTTGTAAAATAAACCCACAAATGTAACTTGATCAAGAAAGGGACTACACTGTTCTACCATGTATCAGTGCTTTTAGTGCTGTTCTATTTCATGATAACTGATGGAATTTATCAAACACTTCTTCCTCCCAGGCTGTGTACCACGCAATGTAAACTCCAAAATTTGAAATACTTTCAGGTCAGATGCTTTAGTATAGATTTGAAATTGACTTCTGAGGTTTGAATGATTAAAGTCGACTGAGGAGGTTATTCTGAGCATGAGGGTGAGCAGTTCCAGAGAAGAAGACCTCATCCTATTTACAATTTAGCATGTTTGTTTAAAGCAATTGGTGGGAACAAAATGAGCGCTGCTTTGGAAATTAATCTGGAATTAGATTAAATTATAGACTCCTGAGATAGATATATAGATTGACTGGAGATATAAACTACACTTTCTTCTCATTTCTTCTTTGTTGCAGAAACGGGCATCATACTTAATTTAGGCACTGAGCTGGAAAGTGGAGAATACACTGTGGTCCTGAGGGTTACAGACAACGATGGCATGGAGCAGGACAACACCGTCCAGGCCACAGTGTGTGACTGCACAGGAAAAATCGTGTCCTGTTCAGGGCGAATTGCCGGTGGGAGCAGCCTGCCCATGATTCTTGGAATACTGGGAGGCATCTTGTTGCTGCTCAGTGAGTCTTTGATTCTAGTTCAATTTGAAAAGATTGATATCAAAATTCTAGGGACTGTAGGTGAGAACATTAACATGTAAGTCAAAGAAAAGCTTTGAATCTCAACCTGCAGCCATGTGTTTCTGGTGATGTTGTGATCATTTGTTCTGTTTTGTTCTGAGTTCTATGAATCAGACTAAAATTCATGCAATGTTCATTTGGGCATCAGAACATTTGTTATATGACCTGACAGCCTCCAGTAATGGACAAAGCTGGTGAAAATATCCTTTTGTTGGGAACAATTGAAGGTGATGGATTAATCCACATTTGATGTGATTTGAAGCGATATGAAAAGTATACAACAGGTCCTTTTTTTAAATGGTTGGTCCAGTAGTGACCATGGTGCTCTGATTACTTTACCTTCACTTTACTTTCTCAGCTAACACCTGGTGACCTAATCATGTGGGTGTTTTGAATTAACCTCTGTGCTCTTTGTTCAGTGCTGGTGCTGCTACTACTGCTGTTTGCGAGACGGAGAGGAGGAGAAAAGAAGGAGCCACTTCTGCAGGACGATGATATCAGAGACAACATCTATTACTATGACGAGGAGGGAGGTGGAGAGGACGATCAGGTAAAGAAAGATGCAGGTTTGGTCTAATTTCTTAATCAGTCTCAGGTCACGTGGTTCTTTAAATAATCAAAGTAGCGCATCAAAAGGTAAGGATACACTTCTAACCAGCAAATCAATGCAGGCTTGGAAATAATTTAACATAGTCCCTTCTATGATGTAACTGAAATTAAAGCAAAACCCTGACATGTATTTTCTGTCAGGACTATGACCTGAGTGTTCTCCACCGTGGTCTGGACAACCGGCCAGAGGTGTTCAGGAACGACGTGATGCCAAACTTCATGCCGGCTCCTCAGTACCGGCCTCGCCCTGCCAACCCAGAGGAAATTGGCAACTTCATTGATGATGTGAGTCAAAGCTTCTCCAAACATATTCATAACATCTTATATAGGTTTATTATTATTGATAATTTATCATTTCACTCAGGAGCATTTTCAAAACTGTTTCAGTGATGAACAATTTATTCTGGTCAGCACAAGATGTTAAAAAACTTGCCCTTGATGCTCATTTTGTTTCCATATAATGTACATGGAGATGTTTTTGTCATAATGTGATTTTTTTATTTTTTTATTTTTTTTTAGAAATAGATGAATACTACTATATTCTGCAGTGTTTGTATATTAAAGTTGGATTCTATAGAGTGACAATCTACTGTTTATCCCCTGCTCCCCTCTCAGAATTTGAAGGCAGCCGACAATGACCCCACAGCGCCCCCCTATGATTCCCTGCTGGTTTTTGACTATGAGGGCGGTGGCTCTGATGCAGGAAGCCTGTCCTCACTGAACTCGTCGAGCAGCGGAGACCAGGACTACAACTGCCTGAACGAATGGGGACCCCGCTTCAAGAAACTGGCAGACATGTATGGCGGAGGAGAGGATGATGATGATATGCTGTAAATGTACCAAAGAACAAATAATATGTTAAGGTGGATGCACGTATGGCTGCGTGAATGTTAGTTTGATCGCCACATGGACTGATAAGTGAATGCATCCCAGGGAAACTACTCTCAGACAGACATCAGTAGGCTCTCAAATGTTGTTTTTTCTTTGTGTGGATTGTGGTTTACCTTACAGTGCAGTCCCATCAGCAGTTAACAGCCACCGCTCAAAGCCAGAGGATGTTGTTTTTGATTTGTTTTTGTACAGGAGTTCCCCATTTTGAATGGTTACGCTCTGTCTGTCTTTTAGATCCCTGTTTGACCTCTAGGCTGAAGACAAAATCTGCTTTGTTTATACTCTGTTCACTATGTTCCGGAGCCACCTGTTCAGTCTGAATGTGGATTTATGGATTTAGATGTATTAGCCTGCCGTTATGCTGGGTGACACTGGACACACACATGCTTGTAGTTGCACTGGTAACATGTGTAAATTTGGCAATTTATGGTACTTTACATTTTTTTCTATGTTTTGTATTTCTGTTTGAGGAATGAAATTATATATAATCACAGCAAAATCCAGGTAGCCAGCCAACTGTGGTCAATGAGTTAACAATAAATGCTTTTTAAAAATGATTGGTAAGTATCTGTTCAATAGACAACTTTATTACATTGCAATGTCAAACTTTTTATAGTTAACTCCAAAGGTACTTTATTACAAACTGTTGATTTTGAATTTTTATAAAATGTCTTAATACAAAGATACATTTGTGAATGGTCTTTATTTAAACAAGAACTGTGGCTGACTGGTGCATAAGCAGAGCAGACATGTGAAGTAGAAACCCACACACTGTTATCAAGTAGTGTAGACAGTGTGCTGATGATACTCATTTGTATCCTGTTTCACGCCATGTGGAAATTAAACCACTAGTGCAAAACAACGGTTCCTCTTCTAAAATTCCCTGAAAGTTAAAATTGGCAGCTGTTGAGGATGAGAAAGCTATAGTTTATTTTATAGTCAGCTTTTTGACTGTTATGAGTTCACCATCCAGACAGGTGTAGTGCACCTCATGTTGCCATTCTCAGTGTGAAAATACTTGCACATTTAAAATAACCGAGTATGAAAGTACTCAAACTGAGACAACACATGCATTTAAAGCTGCTTTTCATAAGCAATAATATCTGTATGTGGGATCCACTTGAGCTGAACTGGGGACAGTTTCAACACCAGTGTTCCTATCCCCTTGGTGCTATGTGTTGCACAACATACAGCAATTGTAGAGCAAGTTTTCTCTTCAGGTTCATACCACAGAGATATTCTGCTGTTCCATGTGAAAATGTGTCTGGCAGATCACTGCTTCTAGTTATAAAACAGAACCACTTTCAGCCATGGAGCCTGCAATGGACAAGGGTAAGCACTGGACATGGTTTCAAGATCACTGAGGTTGACCCCCACTCTGTATGTGCTGCTTGCAAAGGGATACAACGTGCCCAAGATGCACTCGCATTCCAGGCTTCTCTTGAACATTGTGCGTGATTCTCTGTTCAGGTATTTTTCCACCCAAGCTTTTTAAGAAACAGGTTCAACTCCTCAATGTACTTGCAGACTGGAAAGGCAGTGACGCGCTGTTCCTGAAGGGATAGAGAAAGACAGAGAGACTTACGCACACATACACACCTTAGACTACTATATTTTAGGACGGATTTTTTTGCAAGATAACTGAGGTATATGCCCTCATTGGTCCATATGTCTGTTGTGCTATCGTTCTTCTTTTCAAAGTTGCTCTACACAGAGGAAAAGCTAAGAGACCTAAGAGATGGTAAACCTAAAGAAAAGATGGAAAACAAATAAGTCAGTGGCCAAGAGGAAGCAGGTGATTAACAACATGAAATGTAGAGAGGTCCAGAAAACAACTACAAAGAGAGGTAGTCAGAGAACATCCGATAGCAGGAAGTGCCAAAACTAATGCACCCACTTCTTAGCTGTTTCCTTCATTAAGATATGTCTACTGTTATAAATGAGAAATATGGAGACATTCTAAGGAAGGGTCAGATATTCTGTGAAAGAGCCCTATATAGACACCATGGCAAATCTTCCTAGAAGATTCTGAGAAGGTCTGAGAATATCAGGTACAATTTTTCCAAGGTGGCTCAATTATTAGCAATTTTGTATATGCCAGCAAAGTAAAGAACATGGAAACATGTGCTTGCAAAAATGCATCAAACCTTTTCTTTAAAGATAAAGAAGCTGCAGCAGCTTGGGGGCATAGAAACCTCATCCAGGAAGGGTATTGTACAGGCAAGTGTATGCAGTGAGTATATGTCCTGCATGTACAGAACATGTAGCAAACTTTATTGTTTGTATTAACGTCAGAGTTAAATTTCACTTACTATTCTTTTACCCTCACATCAACAAAACCAGGCTTCATCCACAATCAAGACATGTTTAAATCTGGTCCAATTTCCCCCTTTAATAAATTGAATTATATATTGGTTGATAAAACTGTTTTGCTATGACGACAAGCAAAAAAGCACCACCTTCCAAATGCAACTGCGAACCAGCAATTGCATTTCCACAGGCCAGTGCCGTTTAAAGAGCAGCGTCATGACGTCACTGTATACGTCTGTATACGGCTCCGCTGTCCCAGCTAATGCTAGCCCTAACTTTAAGCACAACAACAAAAACAGCGGCAGATACATCATATTGTGTGTGCTGCTTGTGGCTTTGCTTCTCTGTTTTCGAGCTTACACAGAGATCCAAACACATTGTGGGCCCTAATGTGTTTGCTGTCTTATGTCTTAGGTCTAATGTATACATGCTAATTAAAATATATTTATGTATATTTCATATAATTTGACATACTTATGCAATTGTATTTTAAATAATATTTTTTTATATATACAGTTATATAAAATACACATGAACATGTTTTATTACCAAGCACACATTAGACTTACAATACAGTATTAAACATTGTTTTAAATAACAAAATAGATAAATAATTAATCTGGTGCGTTTATAAGGAGTTGTGAGATTTTGGTCCCCCCCCCCCTCTCAATGTTCATGACTTCGGCCTTGGGTCAAACACTTTGAGTTGTGCTGGATTGAGCAACTTTTTTCTTTCCATCCGTCTGATTTGAGGGTTCTACTTTGAATACATAAAAGCAATCCTCCCAGAGCCACAACCTGCCACATCCTCACCTTGACACTTCTGTGTGTCCAGGTGTGTGTCCAAGTACAGACGTGTGTCAAAGACAGGGTAGCAGAGGGCATTGAGATGGTGATAGGACTAGACTGTAATGGTTACCACCATCGGACAGAATAACCATTACTCCCCTGGGTAATTGATTTTCTTTAAAAATGTATTATACTGTTTATACCACAGCTACCTTGCCAAATTACTCATTTAACAACTGTTTTAAAGTTTAGAAAGAAATGCATCAGAGAAAAAGCCAATTCCATGAATTCTAAGTTTTTGGTTTGCATTATCTTTTTTTTATGTTTTTAAAATATCTGATCTGTTCACAAATTCTACAAATTTAGTATCGGCATGATCTGTAGGCATATTTCTTCATCACTCCCCCATTATATTATTGTAATCTTATCTGGGGAAGTGATGAAGTCAGAGCCTAGTAGCCAAACTAACTATGTTCTGTTGCTGTAATAGATATTTCAAATGTGAGTTGTCTGCCTGAGATGTTATTAGCATATATTCTAATGTAACCCTGTTAAGCCCTGGTTAAATGTTTATATGTGTGTTGTTTTTCTGTTTATGTCTTTTACACACTGAACATGCTTTTGAAGCAAAATGAAATTCATTGAGCTTGAATCCATAACTGTACAACTATAATTTATTCACAACAAATTTATAATAGAAATGATTTTTTTAAATCTATTGTTATAGTAGATGATTTATGAGATATTGAATGACACGCTAAATACAGTAACTTGCACAGACACATACTGACATTACTGTCAATACATATGGATCTCATTTATATGAAAATGGGGAACCTAAAACTTGAGACACTTTGCTGACTGGTTTCACTCACATGACTTGACAAACACTTTTGAGGTTGTCTAGTTCCTGTGTGGTTGTGCATGTGTGGTTAGACTGTTGTTTCTCTAGATGCAGGCTGGCAGCTCACTCAGCTCAGAAACATTTATGTCCAGCTTCATGAAGCAAGACAACAGAGCCACAACAATTTAAGGGATATATTTACAATAACGTTTTACTTTTTTTGTTAGTTTCATTGTGAGGAATATAGACAAATGATTTATGAGCCGATGGCTCCCACTCGGTTCATGGCTGTGGGAGTTTTATTAATCGTTTTTCAGGTGAGATTTTCAGCTGCAGCTGGGATTTTTCTTTTGATGTCCACCCATTTTCATTGTGTAAAACAGATGAACTGTATAGATAGATGGACGACAAGAGTGCAGTCCAGAAGTGAAGCCAAAGCATCTTCATTGCCACCTGGTAACAGGCTGCAGACTGTCTTAAGTACACGTCAAATAATTTGTGATTATTTAAATGTTGATTTTTCTGGTATCTTTGGTTTTAATATATATATATATATTTGTTGACTGATTACACATTTCCCATGCATTTGGATTATGATTAACAGAAACTATGGTTTTCCCTCCTAGGCCTCAGCTTTAGAGACCACAGAGGAGCCAAAATGTGTACCTGGATTCAAGTCAGATGTGTTGATCTTCAGAGTGACCAGAAAGCACCTGTGGCCGGGTACAAGGCTGGGCAGAGGTGAGAACAATCCAGGAAGCTGCTCTCATGCACACGGACCTGAATGGAACTTGAGTGTTCATTTCTTTCCTACATTCATTGTCTGTATGTTTCGATCATTTTAGCAATTAAAAAATATCCAGGCCCAAATCATAGTGATACATTTATTTTCTCAGCTATAGGTTTCGTTGTGTCACAATCTGCGGGAAGAATGTCTTTCCTGTCTGCTGGAGTGTGTGTGCTTGTCTCTATCACATGTTTTTAGTTATTAAACGATGATGTCAGAACATGAATCAGAATCGTTCCAGTCACTTTAACTCTGATGTCCTGGCTGTGGCCACCATGTCTCGTCTTGTGTATTGTGTGGCAGGTGCATGCAAAATGTTGTTCTGTGAGCAAAAAACTGAGGCCTTGATTGCCCCTGATGGCTCTTTTGTGTCTGAATGATGTTTGTGAAAGTCTGTATAAAGAAGCTCTGTGTGTGAATGTGACTTGTACTGTAAAGTACTTTGAGTGGACAAGACTAGAAAAGTGCTCTATAAATCTATGTTACAGCCATATACCATTTTAATAAGCATTGTTGGCTTTTAACAGGTTCTATTACATGACTAGAACAATAATGGAACAAAACAAAGAAAGTGATTCCAAGTTGAGAATACTGCCCCAGTAGTATAAAATCATATTTTTGACCATTCAATTCATTTCAATTTTATTTGTATAGCGCCAAATCATAATAAACATTATCTCAAGGCGTTTTACATTGAAGGTCAAGACCCTAAATTTTTTATAGAGAAACCCAACAGTTCCCACAATGAGCAGCACTTTGGCGACTGTGGAGAAAAAACTCCCTTATTAACAGGAAGAAACCTCTAACCAGAACCAGACTCAGTGTGGGACCATCTGCCTCGACCGGCTGGGGTGAGCAGGGGAAAATGGGGAGGAGAGGAGAGATGGGTGGAAAAGAGGGGAGAGAAGAGAGAGAGATAGAGAGCAGGGGGAGAAGAGGGGGAGAGAGAGGAGAGAGAGACCAGGAACAGTTGTGCACCATCAGGTTTCAGGTCTGACTAGTTAGAATGAAAACAGTTAGAGTGTAAAGATGTTATTGATTATTAATGATAGCAGCGACAATACATATAATAATTAATTAATAATAGGTATTATTGTTAATAATAATAATAATACAAAATTAAATAATAATAATTGTTGTTATCCTGCAGCTCGGGAGTTGGAGATACCTGCAAAGAGAGAGAGAAAGGGAGAGAAACTATGGGAGGAAAAAGACACATAGTTGGTGACATGTATTAAAATAAATAAATGAATGTGGGGGCAGAGAGACAGAAAGAAGGGGAGAAGTGCTCAGTGCGCAGTGCATGATGGGAGTTCCCCCAGCAGTCTAGGCCTATAGCAGCATTACTAAGGGATGGTTCAGGACTCGCCTGATCCAGCCCTAATTATAGGCTTTATCAAAAAGGAATGTTTTAAGTCTAACCTTAAATGTAGAGATGGTGTATGGTTCCTGAACCCAGAGTGGGAGCTGGTTCCACAGGAGAGGAGCCTGGTAGCTGAAGGCTCTACCTCCTGTTCTACTCTTACAGCCTGTGTTTTGGGAGAGAAGTGATCTATTGGGACAGTACAGTGTTATGACCTCTTTGATATATGAAGGGGCTTGATTGTTAATGAGTTTATATGTGAGGAGCAGGATCTTGAATTATATTCTGAATTTTATAGGGAGCCAATGAAACTAAGACAGGAGAAATATGATCTCTCCTTCCAGTTCCTGTCAGCACTTTTGCTGCAGGATTTGGGACCAACTGGAGGCTTTTCACAGACTTACTGGGACATCCTGATATTAAAGAATTACAGTAATTCAGTCTAGTGGTAACAAATGTGTGGACGAGTTTCTCAGCATCCTTCTGAGACATTTTCATAATATTACTAATTATAATATAACAAGGACCTCAGATTTGTTTGAATTTAGAAGTAAGACATTTTGGGTCATCCAGGCCTTGATGTTCTTGAGACATTCCGGAAGTTGACTAAGTGATTAGATTCATCAGGCTTCATAAATATTTACAACTGGGTGTCGTCTGCATAGCAATGAAAGTGTATGTGGTGCTTTCTGATGATGTTGCTTAAAGGGGGCATATATAAGGTAAAGGGGTATTGGTCCAAGGACATAACCTTGTGGAACTCCATGACTAACTTGTGTATGCATGGAGGAGTTATTGTTAACATTAACAAATTGAAATCTATCTGATAAATATGATTTAAACCATTCCAGTGCCACTCCTTCAATCCCTACATGTTGTTCTAGTCTCTGTAACAGAGTCATATGATCTATGGTGTCAAATGCTGCATGTATAGAGACAAGTTCATTATCTGATGCTATTAAAAGTTCATTAGTAACTTTTAACAGTGCTTTGCTGTGATGGATTCTAAATCCTGACTGAAAGTCTCCAAACAAACCATTACTATCTAAGTAATCACATAGCTGGTTAGCAACAGCCTTTTCAAGGATTTGGAAAATGAAGGGCAGGTTTGATATGGGTCCTTTAATTAGCTAAAACATCTGGAACAAGAGTTTGTATTTTAAGTAGAGGTTTAATAGCCGCTACCTTAAAAGCTTGTGGTACATAGCCGGTTGACAATTAGGGGGAAATGATCTGATAGTTGTTCTTATGCACCAGCCACACCAAGGCAATTTCCTGTTTGTGTAAACATACTTGGCAATAAAAATAATTCTGATTCTGATTCTGCTTCTGATCTTCCTTAAAAAGTCTAGTTGGGTAAGATTGCTGGGGTTGTTCTTATTTTTTACTATTAATAATGAATAATAGGATGTTCTGGCATTTCTAAGTGCTTTCTTGCAATTTATCAGGCTACCTTTCCAGGCTAGGTGAGACGTTTTAAAACATGCATGATGTATGTTTTAAAACACTTGTTTGAGAATTATGTAGCTAATCACCTCTGATTTGCTTTCTTCTTTTTCAGAGAGGCGACAGCGTCAAGGGTTGTTTGTAATGAGGCTTCTGTACTATTAACAAAGTTATCACCTAGTGTGGAAGTGAAGTTTTGATAACTCTTTACTGTATTGTACTGACACATGGTTGTGAGGTTCGTGTCAAAGAAGGCAGTTCTTTAAAGTTAGACACTTCAGTTAGACATATTAAATATATCTGATGGTCAATAATCAGATCATTAATATGTAGGGATTTTGGATTGAGTGACCTGATATTTAACACAATTTTATACTTCTTTTTTTTGGTACAGATATATTGGTTGTATCAACTTTATTATTATTAGGTTTAAATTATTTTTAGCCTTTGATTTAAGTAATTTAGGTGGTCTGGGGGCAGACATAGTTTCTATAGGATAGTGTGAGGGATATTGTGAGGGTGACTGCTCTAATAGAAGTGCAGAGAAGTGTGTAAGACTGCAACTCTGACTCCTGTTCTCAACTCTGTATTGTCAAGGTGTGGACTGTCTAAAAATGTGGTCATATTTCTAGATATAAGAGCCGCTCCATCCAAAGTTGGATGAATGTATTCTCTCCTAATCAGACCAGGTTTTTCCTGAAACTTTGACAATTATCTACGAAGCCCACATTGATTTGACACCACCTCGACAGCCAGTGGTGAGGGGATGACGTGTGGCTATAGAAGTCATCCCTAGTCATAGAAGGCGTGGGTCCAGAGTTTAAAATTACGGAGTCTGACATTGTATTTGCATGTGTACACACCGAATCAATATTAATCTTTGTGACCTTCGACTAACATAGTCCCATGTTGGGATACATTTCCAACAGCAAGTCTTTACACAGGAAAGAGACTGACTGTCCCATATTAGGTGTGTCAACAGTCAGTACTGAGAAGAGCACTGACCACTGAAAGACTTCCTATTACCTTCAGTGTTCAATCACACATTTGCAACCCCATGAGTCATTCACTTGACTTGTACCTGCTCTCATCAGTACATTTAAATGTGGATGTTAATTGTATTTATAATTCAGCTAGCCTGAGTGTGTCTTACAGCAACTGAGCAAACATGGTGCTGCACCAGTCTGGTTCTTTATGTCACTGCACATTTCTTTACCAACTTCCTTCAGAAATTGCATGACTGGCCTGGACTAAAACTAAATCATATATTTATTTTCAATTTTCAAAGTGACCAAGTCGGTGAAGTACGCAAGTCGATTGAAATAACAAGTATCTCAAACTGCTTTACATCTCATAGCCATATTTAGCAAATCAAATTCACATCAGCTTGCACTTTTTTTCAGCCTCTCCCTCTTGTATATGCAACCTCAGAATCCACTCTTAAGATATCCAGTCAGCTAACCATCCTGGGTCAGGACAGTCCTGTGAACTGTGGCAGGTTCATATGCTGTAACTGAACATGTAACAGATTATAGAACTGTTGTGACTCTGGGAGGCTGATGTGGCAGCTATCATCTCTTATTTTAGCTTTAATTGAACCATTTATGACAAGCTGCCACTTCCACTGGATATTTAGCTTAGTGTGTGTGTGAGTGTTTTTTATCCAGTGAATAATACTTTGTCATGTACTGAAAATGTGCAGATTGATTTCTCTGCAGGCGCTAATTGTTTCTTGTGTTCAATCCCAGTGGGCTTCAATGACTGCACAAACCACGCAAGATTTCTTTTCATCAGTAATGACAGACGTTTCATCGTACATCCAGATGGGATATTGATGGTGAGCAGACTTTGACAGACTCGATACCGAAAAAATGCTTTCTGATGATTCACCCTTTGTCTCACACCCTATATGAGTTCAAATAAATGCTGCAGTTGGTTAGGTAGTAAAATAAAGTAAAAGAAGGTGTTGACATTTTAAGTATATTTTTTCTACGGGGCTGTAATTCCTGCATGTAAAATAAATGCATGATTAATTCCCAGGGCTTTCTATTTGGGAAACCAACCGGACTGAAATACAATTATTGGGTTTCAGCCAGATCTTCATTATGCAAACGCAGCTTTGACTCTTGGACAGTTAAATTATGAGGGATATCATACAGAATATGACTCCAGGATCCACATCTATCAGCTTTGTTTAAATATCCAGCATTTCTAAATGTTTTGTCCTTTTCTATACCCACAGTAAATATTGACCTGAGCCAATCAGAAATTTAACAGAGATTTTGCCTCATTTGTCATGCACAGTTATTTCAAGTCAAAGAGTTAAAGCGTGCCCACCTTCTCTGATGATGTTTTTTCGATCCAGGTAAAGAGAATGGTTGCTCTTCTGGAAGGACACCAGGACTTCTTTATCCACTCCTGGAACTTGCACGGTCAAAACATTACTGTTCCAGTCACAGTGCACTATGGGCATCTCCATGGACAAAATGATGGGCATCACCATAGGCCTCACCATGGGCCTCACCATGGGCATCACCATGGGCCTCGCCATGGGCCTCGCCATGGGCCTCGCCATGGGCCTCACCATGGGCCTCACCATGGGCCTCACCATGGGCCTCACCATGGGCATCACCAGCAAAATGTTGAGCATCTCCTCGGAGAGCACAGACACCAAAACAATCCGCACCACTTGAATGAAGTGGACTCTGCTAACAATCCAGAGGTATGATTAGAGGCCCTGTTGGAGGGGAATAAAGAAAACCGGAAACTCAAATTGTTGTCAAAATAAAATTAATTTCAAAATAACACATTTAATAGGAAATATCGTTTTCAATTCCAACATGCACAAAGGAAAAAAGACTGTGTGCTTTTTTCCTCAACAAACACTGCCCCTCTGTGGCCACATTAGATTGAGAACAAGCTGCATGCTCATAGGATCTCAATGTAAAAATATCCTTCCTTTTCCACACAGAATCATTATTTCAGTATAATGTGTAATTTAAATTTAATGGCATGTACTTATTCATTTGTTTAATGTAGTGCCTACATTTTAAAACCTATTGTCAAAACCCTGGACTGGGGTACACCTTGGACAGTAACAGGCTCATGATGATCTGAGCTAAAGCTTTTAAGCTAATGTGGATGCCGGCTCTAGGATTCAAGCATTTCTTTAGAGATTGTCTATCTAGAATCTTGTTAGAATAATAAACCCTACACTAATTAAAATGTATGCACATTTTCATAGAATGCAACCACCCCAGAGGTGCCTGTTCTGAATTTCCCCAAGTCTGGTGATGGATTGAAGAGGAGGAAGAGAGACTGGGTTGTTCCTGACATCAATGTTCCTGAAAATCTCAAAGGACCCTATCCCCATAAAGTATCTCAGGTAAGGTGGACAATTTGCACAATCAAATACTCAAATGCAAAAAAATTCTAATAACAATGGTTGCAGAAAATAGATGATTCCTTGTAATATTGACACCTACGTTCTTTGGTGCACCATGGCTGTGATTTAACAAGGTTGAGATCACAAGGTAACTTACTTGATCAGAATGTAGAATATGGTAGCTAAGCCAGTCTTTGTTTTTGTAGCCCAGGAATTTTAAAGCAGCAAACCTCAAAGAACTTAGCACTTCTTCTTTACTAAATTTTAAATGGTTTTGCAATATATTAACTATGGTTACAGTCAGTGAGAATTGTTTAACTCACACCTGTTGTGTTTTGTCCAGATCCGTTCCAGTGAAGATAAAGTGGAAACGACATATTACAGCATCACTGGTCCAGGAGCTAATGAGCCTCCCCTTGGCCTTTTCACAATGGACAGGCTCACTGGTACTTTGTATCTGACACAGCCTCTGGACAGAGAGAAGGTGGACAGGTACACGGTAAGCACCCTCTTTGATGTTTGTTTTATATCTACACTTTTTGTCAAACATTGTATTTCTTTTCACTTTCATTTTATGCTGACGTCCAAGTACAGTAAAGTGCTTTCATCTACACTCAATAGCCCTTAATAGAACATGGACAAGTGAACCAAAAACTCATTATAGACAGTTTGTGATAAATTTGTTGTGAGGGTAAGATCAGGACATTGTTATGAAACCATTTCTAAAGCTTAGTCTTCCCAGGAGCATAGTGATCTCATTAGTTGTGAGGCAGAAGAGGTTTGGAACCAAAGGTCTCTTCTCGGGCTGAGACAGGGAGACATAGAGTTGGTGGTATGTTGTTTATGATCCACCAGAAAACCGAAAGGAGAAGAAGAAAGACAAAATAATTGTCTGGTTCCTCCTAGCCGTGTACAAGCAGAGGGTTGCACCTTGAAGATGTTCCTTGAAGAAAACCTGCTTCAGAGTGAACACAACCTGAGATTGACATGACTGTTAAACTCCCAGCGTGACAATGACTTGAATCATGATGCCAAGACAAAGTTGGAGTGTCTTCAGGACAAGGCTGACTTTCCTTAAGGGGTCCAGACAAAGTAAATGGTTTCTGGACTGTATTTAAATTGCGCTTTTTCAGTACAACAACTATAAGCACTTGACAATTTGTGTGGCATTCAAACACACATTTATACAGTGTCATCCAGACTTAAACCCCATAGAAACTGTGTAGAGACTTGAAGCTCAGATACCAAACAAGTAGACTTGAAGCTGTAACTGCTGCTAAAGGAGCCTCTACAAAGTACTGAACTCAGGGTCTGAATACTTCTGTAAAAGAGAGGTTGTTTCTGAAACCAAGTCAGTATGGGTTATTAATTGTAGACTGATGGAAAAAAATGGGAACTTGGTCCATTTATAAAATTATATCTATTATACAATGTGTGTAAAGCCTACCTGCATTTGGGTTGACACATCCACTACTTTTCTTTAAAAAATGGACATAAATGACCAATAATCAAAATGCCTTCTGGAGATGTCTTGTAAACAAAGTAATGCCTACCATTCAGTGTTCATTTCATTCATGTTCTCCCTTTTAATGCATTTGAAAAGTCTTCTTTTAAATGTATTTTACAGTGGTGTCAAGTTTACTTGCCAGTAGTATTTTTCACGGCCTACTGAGTGTAAAACTCATTGCTGGAATATACCTCACATCCCCTGAATGAAATCATCTATATTAATTTTTTTACATGTGTTGTATTATGATACAAATGTGTGTCTGTTCGCAGTTTCAAGCACATGCTGTGGTAGCTGGGTCACTAAATGCTGAGGAGACGATGGATATTATAGTGAATGTAATAGACCAGAATGACAACAAACCTGTTTTTGATCAAGATACATTTATGGGAGAAGTTCCTGAATCCTCACCAACAGGTACAGTGAGATACTTTCATTTATGATTGGATAAATATGTTACATTTAACAGAGAAGAGCTGGCAGTAATATCATGTGCCACCACTGACATTTTTGTGGTCTTCTCACTTCAATTATTCACTGCTTTAGGTGTCTTATACATTATATTTAAAATGGGAGAATGAAAGGTTGGCAAATGGAATATTTCCAGAATGTAACCAATTATTAATAATTTGAAATGAAGCATACATGCTTAAAGATTTTGCAGATGAGTGTTTGTGGGTTGAGGTAGGTGTTGAGTAGAGTCCAGAAAAATGGGGAAGAATGAATCTGCAGAATAAAGAAGATGTAAAATTAAAAGTGCTGTGACGCCTCTGTACTTAAATTCACATTTCTGAAAACCCCTTTGTGCAGGTTTTGAGGTTATAACGGTTGTGGCCATAGATATTGACGAGCCTGGTAATGCCAATTCAGATGTTCGTTACCGTATTGTGAGCCAGGATCCAGAGTTCCCCAGTGGCCCCCTGTTTGCGATCAACCCAATCACTGGAGCAATCAGAGTCAATGCCCGTGGGCTAGACAGAGAGGTGAGGATTTTAAAACGTACTGTATTAGCATTTTATTACAACTGTGCTGGCATTCATGATTTTAGATATGTTAGATTAATATGAAGCCTCTATTGATCTTGTAGTCACTTTACCAATTATAGGAACTGTCTGTCATTGGCTGTCGGGTAGGGCTGTTAAGATGAACAGATCTATATTTGGGAATCAATATTTAAGATGAATATGATTCCACTGATGAAACTGCAGATTCTGGGTTTCCAGGAGAAGTTGTTTAACATGGGTGGAACACAAAAACAAAGTTTGTTTTGCAGGTATTTGGACAGAGGACAGAGCAATGAGATTAGTATTACCTTTTCATCACTGTCAGGCCTGGTATAGATTTAGTGTTTTATGATCAGAGAATGATAGCAGAGTGTTTAAGCCGTTCATTTGATGAGTTACACTAATTGTATGTCTCCCCAACAGAAATACCCAAAGCACACTCTGGTGATAGAGGCAGCAGACATGGAGGGAAAAGGGTTGACTGTAAATGCCAACGTAATCATCACTGTAACAGACAGCAATGACAACCCTCCAGCTTTCACTCAGTCCTCTGTAAGTAAAACATACAAACAGTTCAATCACAGCTTTGCAAGGATGTCTACTTGTCACCAAGCAGTGTGCTTTTTTTCTTTTTCTTTTGACTTCTGTCTGAAATACAGTACAGTGTTTTAAAAATGAAATCAATTGTAAATCTGCAGCCATCATGCAGACATGTAGTACAAGTACAAAAATCTTTACAATCACAGAAAGTCACCTGAGCTTGATGAACATTGACTTCATACATGGTCAACTGTAAGGCTACTGCTGGAGAATGTAGCTGATCATAATCATTGTTGGTGATGAGCAACAAACAATGATTGTTTTCCATTTCATCAGATCTCAGTTTAGGTTCTGAATGTTTACGACATGATTGGATAGTAATTCTTTTACATTTATACTTTTCACATGTGACAACAAATCAAATGGAAACTCAGATATTGATGTAGGAGGGTATCTTTAAGAAATAAACCTTTATTTCAGGGAACTATACTTTCTTCAACATATGCCTTGGTTTCTCACAGTATGAGGCAACAGTACCAGAAAATAGAGTGGACGCTCTGGTCATTACGATGGCAGTAACAGATGGTGATGAGCCACATTCACCAGCCTGGAATGCCAAATTCAAGATTGTTGATGGTGATCCTGGAGGCCTGTTCACAGTCACAACAGGAAGTAACAAACAGGAAGGGATCATTACTACTGCCAAGGTAGGACCTAAAGCATGAATTCTCAAACAAGCCACAATACCAAAGATTAGAGATATCAGTGAACACTTCTATTTGGAACACTACACCTATACTGAGTAGTTCCTCCCTCAACTCCACAAGATTCTAGAAACTTTCCATAGAGATTCTGTTGAGTCTTTATGCTCAGTGTGGATCACAGTTGGGTTGATCCCTGGCTCCTCCAGTACGCATGCCTCTTTGGGCGAGACACTCTACCCTAAATGACCCTGATGGAGTGTGAATGCTATGTGATAGTATGTAGCTAGTTTGCATGAAGACGCACTAAATGAATGTGTGAGAATTTGATGAATTTGTATGATTTATAGTTTAAAGCCTTTTGAGTTGTCAAGACTAGAAAAGCATCAAAAAGCATATAATTATACATGTACTCTCCTGTGACCTGTTGCAGTAATGAAGTAGCAGTGTTCAAGTGGCTTACTCTTTTAGAACAAGTTTGTGTTTTACAGCAGAACAAGATGTAAGATTGTTATCTGATAAATGAATGTACTGTTTCCTCATCCAACCAGGGTCTTGACTTTGAAATGATCAAGAAGCACACTCTGTTGGTTGCAGTGGAGAATGACATTCCATTTGCTATTCCACTGCCCACTGCCACAGCCACAGTGGTGGTGAACGTGCAGGATGTCAACGAAGCTCCAGTCTTTGATCCAGTTGTAAAGGTTGTGTCAAAACCGGAGAACCTTCCTGTTGACGGTGACGTGGTGCAGTACATTGCTTCTGACCCCGACATTGCACGCAAACAGAAAGTCATGTAAGAGAAAACTGATGAAAATAACATCATGTTACTTTGAACATTTATCAAAACACATTAATCCCTGTTGCAGAAAATTAGACAGTAAAGTTTAAAATGCTGTTCACACTAGTTTCATGTAGTAGTGAAATATACGATGTGAGAAGTCGAGAAACAGATTTGTATTTAAAAAAGTAAGGCACTAAAAAACAGCACAGTGATTTGTAATACTCCCAGACAGGATTTAAGGCTGCAACAACTAATTGATTTAATCAATCATAAAAATAGTTTCATTTCAACTAATTTCATAATCGATAAATAGGGTCTGCTCTAATGCCCTGCACTCACTGCAGCAATGTTTCTGTAGGTGGGGCCAGTACTGCCTTGTGTAGCTCATGTAACAACGCTGTTTCTTCTCTGGACTAAGCTTTTGAAAAGTGGCAGAGACTAACACTGCTCGACTGGTGCTTTCCCGGCTCATCGAGGAGAGAGAAGGCAGCTGTGGTCAAGTGAAGATACATTTTAGATATTAAGTTATGACTAGTCGGAATTAAATTGTAGACATCTGAAAGTGGAATTATATTCATAATTTGATTGCAGACATCTTAATGCATATGTAAAGGTAATTGCACAAGAAGATGTGCAATTAGTCTTATCTGATAAATAATCGCTTAATCAAAACAATTGACAGATTATCAAAATAGTTGTTGGTTACAGCCCTTGACTGTATATTGGTGTACAGCAATTACAGCATGACCTGTAGAAAAGTACATCATCTTTACATGATGTAAACGCAAAGAAGACTCACTATACTGTGGTGAATTGAATATTGTTTAATTGACAAGTTATTTGAATGTCCCATTGTGAAGCTTGTTTTTGTGATAAGCTTGTTTGCATTGACCTCACATCACTTCTCTGACTGTCCCAGGTATAAAATAATCAGCGACCCTGCGGGCTGGCTGAACGTGGCCAAGGACACAGGCCTGATTAAGGTGAAATTCATCATGGACAGAGAGTCGCACTTTGTCAAGGACAGCAAATACACAGCACTCATTGGTGCATACGACAATGGTAGGAGTGACAATAAGCTTGATAAGCGCTTCAGAAGAAGTTAACTATAGACTTGAGAATTCATTTTATTTTGCTGTGTGTGTGTGTGCGCTCGTGTGTGTGCTTGTGTGTGTGATCTCACCAGATGACGTCCCGGCCACAGGAACTGGTACTCTGATTATACAGCTTGAAGACGTCAATGACAATGCACCCATAATTGAGGAACATACAATAAAGGTGTGTTTCATTTCCCAGATGCTGAACAGTTGTCATGTGTTTGAGCACTTTTAATGCTGATGTAACTTAACATGGAGGAGTTTAGCTGTCTGGTGGAGAGGCTCTATACATATGAAAGAAATAATTGAATGCTGCTGTTCCAAAAGCAGCCAAACATAACTGGTGTCCACTTAATTGATCAGCAAATTCAAATGCTTCAATATGACATTTTGTGTTTTCTCAGGTGTGTTACAAGGAATCGGCTCCTCAGCTGCTTTCAGTAACAGATAAAGATGGATCTGGCTTTGCTGCTCCATACAGTGTCTCTTTACAGGGCATGTCCAAGACCAACTGGACCGCTCGGATGAATGATTCCAGTATGTGCACTATGATACAGGCTTGTTGTTTGATATTTTAAATTTGTGGGTTTGTTTAAAAACAAACCCACAAATTCTAACATGTGTCAGTGCTTTTGGTGGTGTTCTATTTCAGACAACCAAAAAGTAAAAAATGTTGACAACTGTATAGAATTCTTCCTCCCAGGCTGTGTACCACGCAATGTAAGTTCCAAAATTTGCAATGCAGCATGTTTGTTATGGTCAATGTGTACCTTAAAGCTTTGGAAATTAATCTGGAATTAGATTAAATTATTGATTCCTGAGATAGATATATATATTGACATGATATAAACTGGAGATATAAACTACACTTTCTTCTCATTTCTTCTTTGTTGCAGAAACGGGCATCATACTTAATTTAGGCACTGAGCTGGAAAGTGGAGAATACACTGTGGTCCTGAGGGTTACAGACAACGATGGCATGGAGCAGGACAACACCGTCCAGGCCACAGTGTGTGACTGCACAGGAAAAATCGTGTCCTGTTCAGGGCGAATTGACGTTGGAACCAGCCTGCCCATGATTCTTGGAATACTGGGAAGCATCTTGTTGTTGCCCAGTGAGTCTTTGATTCTAGTTCAATTTGAAAAGATTTATATCGAAGTCCCAGGGAAGAACTTTAGCCTGTAACTCAAAGAAAAGTCATGTAGCTGTGCATCTCAACCAGCAGCTTTTTGATTTAGGTGCATATTATTTGTTCTGTATGACACAGGAGAAGCTCTGCCTGTTTCAGTAATCTGAAAACTGCTGGAGAGTTTTAGCATAAATTATAATTCTGTATAAATATTACGTAACGTTTGCTTTTAATTTGGGCATCAAAACAATTTGTTTAATGTAGCCAGGTATTACTAACTTGACGGCCTCACTGACGGATGGACAAAGCTGATGAAAATGTGCTTTTGCTGAGGAATATCGTGAGTTGTGGATTAATCCACATTCTATTCAGTCTCAGTTGGAATGAGCCAAGTGAGTAAATTTGAAGATGTAATTCATTGCGGGTTAGGATGGCCCTACGATGAAACCTGTGTATCTATGCAGTAGAAAGGTGGGGGGGGGGGGGGGGGGGATTGGTCAAACATGACTCGAGAAAACAGAGAAAAGGGACTGAGGTATTCCCTTTTCCCCAAAAGGTAGAACACCCATAATGCAACCGGTGCCCAAGCCTCCCTCCTATTGAATGCTTGACCTGACCTACAGTGTTTTTGCACATACAAGCAGCAGAGCCAGGAAGGTTCAGTTCCAGCATTTGCTTGTTAAACTCTTCTAATGACTCTAATGAGTCATTTACTCATTACTGTGCACACGTTGGTGAGATAAATAACCACAAGATATGAATCTGTTGTTTACCAACAAGACGTGTGGAACCAAAAATGTCGGATGAGAGATGAAGTGTTTCACTGAATCACACGATGAAGCCTCCATAATGGGCTTTTGTTTGACACACACTGTCTGCACTGACTCTGATGACACAATAGTTACTGAAAACATATGGACCTATTTTAGTGTGCAATGGCACATTTTGGTGACAGGATGCTTGGCGCATGTTGAAACAGGAAGAGATTGAGATGTACTGGGTGTGTTGGCGATGAGGATTGACTTAACCAACCAGACATTGTTTTAAACTTCCCTTATCCTACCCTTTAAGGAGAGTGCACACTGCGCAACAGACTGGGGGCTGTCACAAGGTAAATCTATAAACTATTTATTCCCCATTCCAAATAAATATTTAATTCCATAGGATGAATCTACTTAAATGGAAGGTCTGGTTATCCTGCCGTACATCCCGCCCAGTACATCAATATCAGTAACTCCTAAAAGTAAAGAAACGAAGAGCGATGCAGTCCATGGTACTATGAGCACATTGCTCCTACGTGTCTGGTTGGTTCTGTTCAGCTCCAGCCGCTGACAAAGGTTTTATTATTCCATCTATGCAGTGGTGCTCTCATCACTTTACATACACTTTCCTTTCTCAGCTCTCAAGTGGTTACCTAATCCTGTAGGTGTGTTGGATTAACCTGTGTGCTCTGTGTTCAGTGCTGCTGCTGCTGCAAGTGTTGCTGCTGCGGCTGATGTTTGAGAGATGGAGAGGATAGAAGCTTCTCATGAATCTTATGGTAAGTTCATTCAGGAAGACTGTATTTATGACCCATTCATCCTCAACTCTTTCTCTCTCCCTGCCTTTTCTAATCACTTGAGTGTGGGTGTTTTCAGTAATCCAATAAAATGTTGTCATCGTCTTAATCAGCCAATAATGATGTTGCTGTCAAGCTTTAGATGATCACCTCTCAAATGCTGCTTGCTGTCATTTCAGTGATTTGCTGCGATTGTCCTCTTCACCAATTGTCTCCAGTCTACATATTGAGCCCAGCTGAGTCCACTTTTCATCTCATTCAAATCCTCTCCCCATCTCCATTCTCTTCCAACCATCAACCACCACCAGTGTCTAGACTTTGTATACTATGCTCAGCTTCACACCCTTTCTATCATGATGAAATCCTGAGTTTCACTGAATGCAATCCCAATGACAGTGAGTCATGTGAATTTTTGTATCCATACTCATTTATTTGGGGTTTTCACATTTGAATATATCATCTTAAGCTATGGGAAAAAAGTTATTTTTTTTTCACTTCTCTAACATTTGATGTTGGACAGATTAAAAACATGAAGCAGAGGACAGCAGCTTCAGCAGTCAACAGATTTATCATCAGAATGTCAAGTTATGGACCATATCTATTACTGCTTTCAGTGTAGTGCAGAGTATACGCAGATATATGGCATCTATACCCACGTATTTCTCAATCAGCATAGAGTATATCCACTTTTAAATTGCCTGTGGTTCATTAGTGTCCTACAATACATATTTTTCCTAGCACAGCGAAAACATCACCCGCCTTACTCTGCCTCTGATTTGTAAGCTAGCCTGCATTTGTTTTTCCTCAAATGTAAAGTACATTCAGAGTATTCTCACCTTGGGTATTCAAACCACATATCTGCCATGCTAATCCCAGAATACAGACACATTCTGGAGTTTTGTAGATAAATTCTGGCCAGAGGAGGCTGTCTTAGCAGATGGCTTGAACTGGAGGAGCACATACGTTGCATCCAGAAGCATATCTCAAAGTAATCGGAAATAATCTAATAAATAATAAATAATATAGTAATTTCAGTGCCAGTGAAGCAAAACAGAATTATGCACCAAGAATCAACTGTCTTCAAAGACAGCAGACACATGTTGCTTGTGGAAGAGCATCCAGTCATCACAAACTATTGGGTCCAAACCTAATATCACACTGTTCAGTCTCCATGAAACCAAATGATCTGTGCAAGAATGAACAGGTTAATTTGATATCAGTTAGTCTTGATCAGTTGAGTCATGAGCATTGTGTGATTCAGGCTAATTCAGGCTAATTCAAACACCAGCTTGTAGTTTCCACCTGTTATCCCCTCCCTCTATGCCAGAGCCCACTGCTGTCAACAGCCTCTTCACGTCACACTCACCTGACACTGTAAAACCTTCTGTGTGTGTGTCTTTGATTGCATATGTCTAAATGTTTATGCTTTTGAATAGTTTCCACTCCCACTGCTGCAGTAGCTTTGTCCACAACACAGCAGCTCTTTTCTCTGCTTCAGTTCGAGGCCTCAGAAAACAATTTTATTAATTGATTTTTTACATTGCACAAATGCAATATTGCTTGTGACATTAGTGACTACTTGATAGACATTTTTTGTGATTTTTTTGGTTTAAGATGTTGCCCTCTTATACATTTAGTAATGTGTTCTATAAATAAAAAATGTTATTATTATTATTTTTTTATTTATATCGATTGCAGAGTTCCAGTCACTGAAAAGATTTTTTTAGTTAGTTTATGTCTAGAAGGTAAAAGGATAAATTAGATACATTAAAATATGCTTTTTTATGCTAATAATGACAGTATGTAAATATAAAGTAACTGTAAATGTTTTAATTATCCTTTAACTATTTTATTTCCTATTCCTCAGTCTGCTAAGAGCAGAGCACAACATTTTTTAATATTAAATAAGTAATTATGAAATGAATAATCACATGAATACTGTAAATAGTAGGCGAGAGAAGATTTCATGCCTCCGAGATGGAGGCTTCACCATAAGATATGAAAGTTCAGAAGCATTAAACAAGAGCTGAAGGATGCTGCAGCGAAGCTTTGGGAGAGAATCACCAAGGAAGATACAAAGTGTTTGCTGAGGTCTGTGAGTCAAATACTTCACACAGTCACTGACTGTAAAGGAGTTTCCACTAAATATTGAATTTAAGGATTTTTTAAAACTATGTGTAGATCTATTCCTTAAAATAATTTAAGCACCAGAGGAGCTGATGATAGAAGAGCTGTAACTCTTACGCAGTTCTTTCTACACTGATTTCAACCTACTCAAATTAAAGCTGCGACTTCCCACTAACATAATTTTATTTCATATGCTGAAGCAAAACATTTGTAGCTGTCCAAACACTTGGCCTTCATTGTAAAATAAGATAATGTAAATACAACATGTATAGTAAATAAATGCATTTTGCAGTATTTAGGGAGGTAGAGTTATTTATTGGTCTTTAAAATCTCTGTGTGAACTGAGCTAGACCTCTTTACAGTGTGATTAACTCACAACATTTACCTTTTCTAGACCATCGCATGTATGTCGCCAGATAGCAGGTTACACCTACCAGGTCTCTTACAACTATATACAGTATATATATATATATACATCTATCACTTAGATGAACATTTATAAATGATTCAATCAATATATATTGCAATCAATCTTGATTGTAATATCTTCAAGTTGAAGTGAAGGGTATTTCAACTTATGCATAATTATAGCAGTTAACGCTATAGACCACAGAAACACAGCAACAGCAATGTTAAGGACAAACAGGAACAGTCATACAACCAGTAGGAACACTTGTAGTTAATAAATGAATAAATAATTGTGTACTGTAATTTTCTATGCCACTCATCAGAGCACACAAAGGGGTGTATTGTATTTCAGGATTGTCCACTAGAGGACAGCACACAATTGTCCTGATGAGTTTCCGTGAGGTGAGAGGGAGCTTCTTCCTTCTTCAAGACAAAGTCACATCATCAATCTCAGTGACAATCTCATATTGCTGGGCCCATGGGTTGGCTTCTTAATAGCAAGTGATAACAGCGGATCATCTTTCACATTGACGCAGTTTCCTGTTGACACTTTGGCTGTGCATCTGTAAATTACTCTGGTATGAATTTGAATGTAAATGGTTGCTTGTCTGTTGGCCTTGTGATTTACTGCTGTCTTTTCGCCAAATATCAGCTGGATTGAAAGAAACCATAGCTCCAGTCCCCCTGCGACCCTAAGAAGGATGACTGGATGTATGAATAGATGGATTGTGACAATTGGAGTTAAGTCAAAATAAAGTTTATGTTAAAAAAAAAAAAAAAAAAGTATATGCTTTGCAGAATTGTCAATTCCCAGGGTCCCATTTGATTGTTGGTTGGTTGCCCTTAACTTTCACTTTCAACTTGACTTTCCCTTTATTTACTGCCCCACATACAAATATCTACACAGTCTCTGACATGCACCGTGCTTTCTCTCATCAGTCCAACTTGGAAAGTGACCACTAAGAACTTTCTTTTTACTATCCTCAGATCAAGCAGGATTTGACTTTATCATAGTGAACCCAAGCTGGGGTTTAAACCTAGCTGTTATGAGCCACTAAACTGAACCAGATCTGCACCCCTGTAAGGAATAAAATATGTTTCTTCTTATTCTTCTTCTCACGTTTTCCAGTGCAGATTATATGTACATTCGGGACCAATACCCACAACTAAGTTACATCTTAGCATTCCACGTAATTCACAGTGGGTGTTGGTCAGTTATCCACTGAGCTACCCTCCTGATCGCAGCTACACAGTCTCCTCCTCTAGCTCGGTCTATGCTGAAGTCTAGAGAGGCCATGAGAACTTCACGTCACTGAAGGGGGACCTCAGGCAGCCCAGCACCTCCCCCACAGAGAGGAGCTTCCTGGTTCCTGCTGCCAGGGGCTTTCTGGACCTTCGGGATTTGCCCTCACCAAGTCAGCTGTCCTGAAGGGAGGAGGACAGATATTTGTTCATTTGTATGCAGATATATGGCAACTGCATTTTTTTACTAAACCACATTTACTAAACCATGACTCTTACATGTCTTTCATTGTAATCTGGATTTAATTTTGTTTAGTTAATGTCCGACATCATACAATATAATAATGTCCTGTGTAGTACATGATGCTCAACATGTTTATATCATATATACATATATATTGTCTTATCAACCACTCAAAGTGCTTTACAGCACAAAAAACATTCATAAACATTCAGACAGTATTTCCACATGCAAATTTTGCTGTGTGAGAAAGTCAAAACTTTATATAAATGCTCCAAACTGGCAGCCAAGTCACACACTAATGCAAAATCATCAAAGCAAGGGAAAGCAGTTTAAGATGGCCACCATGAAGTGCAGCAACAACAGTTGCATTTTAAATGTGGACCTATTGGAGCATGTATCCTCCATCTTTCTTGTCTTCATCAACTGCTGACACCTAATAAAATGTATAAAACGGCCTCCAACACTAGAAAACTGTAGAAGGGACTATCAAAGATACATTTGTAATTTAGACATGATGATTGGTTCCCACTTGCTATCTCAGCCTTTATCTGGAACACCAACATCAGTTTTTTATTTTATGGTACATTGAACCACCAAATCTAGTTAGTAGACTTGATTTTTTATTATTTTGCCATGGTCAAGAAATGGACTTCCATGCTCAAGTTTGAACTAATTAAATCCACCTCCACAGTTTTCATTTCGCCATGTGCCATATTTAGGTTGTCTCAAGAAGAATATATATATATAGTGATGTCTTATTTAAGTTAAAAAATTAAACATCATATTCAAATAAAACTCCACAGCCATTTATTGCATTACCTTCCCTCTGAGTGTAAACCCGTTCTTTACAAGCTCCCCTAAGCTGTCCAACTTCTCCTGAGACTCCAGACTGCACCGTAGGGAATCCGCCTGTTGCTGCCCACCATTTTGGTTTTCCCAGCAAGCAAAACCTTTATTTTTAGATGTCTTCCTGTGAGTCCTGTATTTCATTTTAGGGAAGGTATGGGAGCCGCCCTCTGTGGCCCCCCAGTTGTGATCAGGCCACAGGGGCTCGGTCTGGGTGGCCTGGCTGGTGGTGGCCCTCTGCAGGCGCACAGATATTCTCTGGGCTGAACCGGTCATCAGGGTGATGGACTGAGTGTCCAGAGCTGCACCTGCTGATGTGACAGCTGGAAACTCAAACACCTCATCCTCATCTGATGGAGGAAACACAGAAGATAATGAAATAATGAATTTTAATATGGTGAGTAAAATGTATGTGCAGTGTATGAGATGATTACCTCATACACTGCACAAAATATTTGTTCTCTAAACAAGTAATAAAAACATACAGAAGATGACTTTGAAATAGTTTTGATTCTGCCTGGGAGACAGTGATTTGGTGCAAAAGAAGTTGTATCTTATTGTAAGTATGAAAATATTCTGCGCTTCTTCTCTCTACTTGTGTTCTTGTGAACTTTTGATACTTCATCAATCACAGCTCAAGTATTTGCTGCCTTCAAATAGAACTCATTAGCTAGTGGTTATGTTAGAAGTTGGGCACACTATGTGTTGGCACTGTGATGGTTAAGTCACAAGAACACTGCTGCTGGGCAACAGCAATATAGACGCTAATGTTGGCATCTGAAAGCTACAGAGGCTAACACCTTAGCAAACTGGCAGTCAGGTAAGATAATGCAGGAAATGAAAAAGCATAATGAAATATGGAAAGGATAAAGCCGCTCTAATTGTGATGAAAAAACTCAATATCCCTAAGTGTTCTCTCTGCCTGTTTCATTGAGAATTCAACAGGAGCTGATGTGTGGACTTGGGCATGGCCAAGTGTCGGCTCTTCCTATCATTGTGAAGCAGAATTCACCAAGCGTTGGATTGTTCACCCACTAATAGGGAACGTGAGCTGGGGTTAGACCGTCGTGAGACTGATGATGTGTTGTTTCAATAGTAATTACCAGAACCAGCAATGGTGGCAAATAATCTGAGCCATTCTCAAAGCTGCAACAATTTTCATCCTGGGACATGTGAATATGGGCTATACAAATAAAATGTGATTGATTGATTGATTGGCAGTTATTAGAGCCATTGTTTTGATTTCAAATATTTTATCCAAATAAACAATTTGATTTACAGGTCGTAAAATAGTTTTAGTCTTTGCAATCAGGTTGAAAGGTATCCATAACATGTGGCAGCATAATTTCCCATGTTCAGTTTCACAACATATGAACCTTATAAAAATGCATTACAGCACGTTTGTATGTTTGAAACAGACCTGTACAGGTGGGCAGTGCAGGGCTGCTGGGCAGTGAGCTGTGGGTCAGTCTGGAAGGGGAAACACTGCCCACAGAGCCGGAGCGGATCAGCTTCCTACAGGCCAGAACCAGCAGCTCTCGACACTGTTTATGACAGTTAACACCACAGTCTGCAAAGTAAATGAAGACAGGTCACATTAGGGCCAAAAGTGTTAGTGAGCTTCACAATCCACTGATGACCTTGGAAACGGTCTTAATATAATGTTTAATAAGTCTCTTAAACAGGAACTTTTGAACTGTCAAGATAAGCCAGTAAGCCACAATGGATGAGACGTCCCAGTTGATCAGAATGATGCTCAGAATGATTTCTGATGAAGACTGTGTGATAGCGTTAGAAGCTGCAGAACAAATTAGTCGATTTTGAGTTATTTCCTCAACTATATTTTGTGTTAACTGAACTCTTTACTTACGACTGCACATCATAAGTTGGGAATGGATACCACATATATAAAAATGCAAGATAAACCTTTGTCGACTTCACTCAGATGTGGTTTGATTTAGTTTCTTCATTTGGTTGTTTGTTTTCCCTTTTGGGCAAGTTTTGTCAACACACATATGCTGATACATCTAATATTTGAATATTTATATTTATATATTGCACTGAAACACAAGTTCAACATTATGATGCTCTGGACTTTTCGTTGAGGACATTTTCTCTATTTGGATCTCTTGGAATATTAAATTGAATAATCCCGGTTAAGTATATTGTTTCCTGTACTAAGCTCAGCCTTTCAATCATAATGATATCTGGATGGGGTCTACATGCCAAAAGACTAATTTATAACAAATCACTTTCTCCACTTGTTGTGCCTGGCAATAGAATTGTGTATCACTAAATTGAAATCGCTCCTTATTGAGCTGAGCTTTGAGTGAAGAAACACTTTTCAAAGGAGCAATATTTGCTTGACTTTTTAAGGAATAGCTGTGCTTTTAAGGATTTTGTGAGGGTGTGCGTTGTAGCATCATCCTGCAGTGTATTAATTAGCACAGATAATCATGTAATCGGTCCCTCTCTTTGATGCAGTGATGTGTTGGACCCGAGTGCCGCTGCCACTGAAACACCATGCTGTCTGATTTACCTTTAGGACAATTTATTTTGATTTATATTTGAGTCTTTTGACAATAAAAGTTTATAAGGAAAAGGCAGGCTCTTGTTTGTGTTGGGTAACCTACCGTGACTGGAGACCTGCTACAGATTCATAAGATGTTGTTAAAAACATATAAAACTAATAAATAAGTTAAAGTGTAAACCTTACCTTTGCATTTGTAGCCCTGTTTGATGATTCCCCAGAGCTGCAGGTCCAGAAATATGTGGAAGGTGCAGAAGGTTGAAACAGAAAATCAAAAAAAAAGAAATTAGATTATGAAGAAGAACAACATTTTTTAAAGACAAACACGACTCGCTCATAAACAGGATGTAATCCTTCACTACATGTTGTGTAATCATGTGACTTCCTGTGTCTTTGTTCAGGACATTATCATACATGCTGGGGAGGGGGCATGCAGGCAGGTCAGTTACATTACAGGAGACGTAAATAGTGCAGTGACAGGATGTTAGAGATACACACAAATCCAGCACAATGTTCACAGAAAGTGGGCTTCAGGTATGTCATCTCCTGGAAGTTGTGGATGAATCCTGGTCCCATCTTACACTGGAGCAGTGGGTTAGCCCGAAGAAAATAGGCTATCATTTCATCCTTACTGATCAGTCCATCTCTGAGAGAAAGACAGAGAGGGAGTAAGATGGAAGAAAGAAAGAGAGAAAACAGTCTGTAACATTTTTCTATTAATTCCTAAGATCCAACAATAACAACCTAGCAAAGTAATGGCTCATCCCAGATTTCCCCTCATGCTGCTTTATCACAATGCCTCTCCACCTGTGATCACACCTGAATCTTACATGGGACCAAAACAAACCTCACCTTTAATGCAAACTACAATGTATTAAAAACACACGCGCACACATTTGGTGCGGTTCATATGTGCAGAGTCATTGAACAAGAAAAAAGCTAAATATAGAAGAAACACCTGCACACACCATTAGTTCATTCTGAGCCACAAGGCGCAACATTGTCTGTTCTTGAACAAACCCAAATTAAAAGTCTGTGATGATTTGTCACTGCAGTGAACTCTGCCTGTGTAGATACAGGTGTTTAGTCTTCCTTTCAGTTTTTTGATGATGTTTTACTTTTTTTACTTTATTCCCATTCAATTTAAACAGTGCTATTTGGGTGAGTAATGCAAATAAACACAATCTGCGAGTATTTGTCTGTTCTCCTCTAGAAAAGAGGAGGGGACTACTGGCTGAAGTGACTACATTTGCTGTGTTGTAGGTGCTGTGGAACCACCGAAGTAAGCCAATACCATTGTATGGGTCCATAAGCTCATCTAGAAGAGCACACAGCTCAGGGACTTTCACCGGCTTCTCTAGGCACTATGTCTAGATGCAGTCATTTCAAGTGCTACCAGAAGGCAACCTATGGCTGGTTTGATCACCCTTTATCTCGGGTCTGTGCCAGGACCTGAGTCCCCTGAATTTTATTCTCAGAACTGATTAGCTTTCCCAACACAAATTTCTCGCCCAAGTTCAAATATTTTAGATCAAGCCATAAACACAAATGGACGGAAAATGAGTTTTATCGTTAATTTACCAATTTTGAAATTGTGTTGCATTTGTTTTGGACGCAGCATTAGTAAGCTACATGCTAATGTAGTAGTTGAGCAATGAAAACCCAATCATTTTAATTGAAAATTGTAAAATACATTGCAAGTTACTTCAAGGGACATGTACTATTAAGTAAAATCATCAATAACTGCACTCATTATTCTGCTGTGTATGTTAAAACACAACAAAAGAAAGTAACTTGGTTTCAAATGTAAATGTAACATGATTTTGAAAGTAGCTGGAAAGCCATAACGAAATCTGGCTAAACTAGGAGTGTTTCTACATTTGATATTGTAGACCATGTACTGAAAACTAAGGCAAGCCAGGTGGAAGTCAGTGAAATATCACAGCTAAAAAGTGCAGTTAATGTGTATAATTATTTTCTACACTCACTGATCTTTGTCCAAAACACAGAAAGAGTCAAGGAAGGGAAAATTGGCAGCGATGCTCTCAAAGTCCTCTTGAGAAATATATCCATCATGGTCATGGTCATAATTCCTGAAGACAGACTTCCCAAAACGAGACAAGACACACATTACTCCAGAAACATTTCATACACATCTAGGTTGTTGCTTTTCTGTGCATATTTTGAAAATGGATGATGTCTACTCACATCCACCACCTTCCTGATGTGTTTATTGACTAGAGAGGGGTCTGGTTTGGTGGTGATACCTGAGGCCCAGTCAAGTGGGGCCAGGGGCTTATTGGGAGTTGTTGGAGAAGACAGCTATGAAAAGAATTCACATACACAGGACTTGAAGCACAGAGAAACTGAAATATAACATGACAAAAGGTAATGAATTCAGACGCTTTGCCATGACACAAAGTTAGGGTCAGTCACCTCCTATTTCTCTTGATCATCTTTCAGAT
The DNA here is from genome assembly GCA_026259375.1 of Verasper variegatus. Lineage (NCBI taxonomy): Eukaryota > Metazoa > Chordata > Actinopteri > Pleuronectiformes > Pleuronectidae > Verasper > Verasper variegatus. Next base: position 1,296,581 of record CM048050.1, read on the forward strand.
TGTATTTCAGTCATCAGTTCAGTTGACTGGACATGATTTGGAAAGACACACAACATCTGCCTATATAAGGTCTGCCAGCTGACAACACACAAAAGAGCAAAAACCAAGCTGTGAGTTTGAAGGAGCTGCTGGCAGAGCTCAGAAAAAGGACTGTGGCACAGATCTAAGGAGGGATGATAGTGGCAGTGGATCATGACGATGGATTGAGGATCATGGTGGTGAATCCTGATCATGGTGGCATCTGATCATGGACTATGATTACAACAAGACTGCTTGAAATACAATATGCCTACTCACATATTCTACTATTACTGACAAGAACTCTTCCATTTCAGTTGTCATTGCTTCTCCCTTCATCTCTATCAGATATTTTCTTATGTATAAATTCTATAAACATTGACACACTTTCCATTACGTTACAAACTGTTTCTTCTAATCAATGTTGTAAATTCTGTTATTTTGTTGATGTTCATTTTCATCTATTGCACTTCTGTCCATCCTGGGAGAGGGACCCCTCACATGTGGCTCTCTCTGAGGTTTCTACGTTTCTTTTTTTGTTTTTCCTGACTCTTGTTGAGGGCTAAGGACAGAGGGTGTCGCACCTTGTTAAGCTCTATGAGACGAATTGTGATTTGTAAATATCGGCTATACAAATAGAATTTGATTGGTTGATTGATTGATTGAAAATGTCCTACATAAAAGGGAAGAAGTTTGGTTGGACATGCTACTCACACGCAACAGACACAAAAATAAAACATATCTCATGATGAAAAAGCAGTGACACACACAAAAAAGACACAGACGAAAGGGTCAAGAGAGTTTGTCTGTAGCAGAATTGATACGTTCCATCCTGCCTCTCCCTAATGCACAACCCCTCGCCTGAAATCTTGGGGAGATTTTGTTGCTGTTGTGAGCAGGTCTGAGTAGAGAATCTCACACTGCGTTGTTCATGTGTGAAAGGCAAGCTGCGGAGAAAGTCCAGACCCAATACCACAGAGATCGTTTGCGGGTCATATCTGAAAACAGCTTAAGAGAGGTGACCGAGAACCTGCTTGTCACTTTCTTACTAAGCTCCAGAAATTCTGTGTGGAGATTGGAAAAACTTGTAGAAGGCAACTATCACTGCAGCACTTCATCGATCTCTGCTTTATGAAAGAGTGGCCAAATGGAAGCATCTCTTCAGTTAATTAGACATGGAAGCAGCTAAAGGAGCTAAAGGACTTAACTGTTCAACCACAGTTCTATGCATCATGTCTGGAGTAAACCAGGCACCACCATCGTTAAGCATATTGGTGGTATCTTCATCTGTTCTGTGTTTTTCAGCAGCAAGGATGGGGAGACATGAATCAGCATAAATATCAAGTTTGTTGAAACTGGACTCAATCAGTGTGGAAAAACCTGAGCACAAAATACAATCCATGGCAGTTGACACTTACCAATGATTTTGGGTTACGTGGTTCCCTGAGCAATGACAGCTCATAAATCTCATCTTCTGTGTAATAAAGGTCGAGAGAAAGCTAAAAACACAAGATCATGGATTTGATTAGTTCAACAATCATTCTACAGATGGTAGCAGTTTTGTAAATGTTCTTACAATAGACTAGAACTTTCTAATAGATCACCTTGTATGTTTCCAGTATTTCAGAGTTGAATTTCTCCTCCACTAAATAATTGCACGCTACAGAGAACTTTAAAGAAGTCTTAAACCTGCAGCTTCTCAATAACATTTTAGAAAAACAGCTCTAAGAAGTTCTTCTTTTTCCCCGGTGTCATAACATAATTTTGGCTGACAGGTTGTGGCAAGTGAGTGGATTCTCAAGAACAGCTTCCAACAGGTTTTTAAAATAAAATGTTGCATGTGTTTGTGTGTGTGTGTGTGTGTATGTGTGTGTGTGTGTGTCAAGGTTATCAAAACTATGGTCTAAAGAACACATTTTCTCAAATTCATGCAAATAAAAGACAATCCAAAGCTTCCATTTATCAGAAAATTACACACAATTTGTGTCCAAAAATTACTGAGTAGTTATAGCATATTTGTTTTTTATCAAATTTTTGACCCATTGCTCAGGATTTCTATCTTACAGCTGTTTTCAGTGGAATGGTAATCCCTCACCGTTAGCAGGTAGATGAGGTCCATGTTGGGCTCCACTTGAGCTGCTGCACTTTGCAATGACACCAGCTCATTGAAGGTCATGTAGAGCTGGTTCATCTTCACCAGGTTCACTTTATTACTGTCGTCAACCCAGTCAGGAAAGACAACATGCACTGCAATGAGGTCTTTGAGGTGCACACCCAAGATGGGGATTTTAAAGCCCTGACTCTCGATGAAGGCCTTGCGATAGCAGGAGTAGTTGTTGCTGGAAGATACCAACTCTGTCATCTCACTCCAGATCTGAAGTAGGGGGGGATTTGAGTAAGTATCATGGCTAAAATGTAGACTTGATCAGGAAAAGTAATACAGATATTGAATTACATTCAAAGCCATACCTTCACAACCTCTGGAGCCAGATAAGAGTGAGTCTCCTTAAGTCGAGATATGGAGCTGTGGCTCAGTCCCCCCACCACCGCCATCAGAGTGTTGAAGTTCTGCAGCTGCAGAAGTTTCTGATGAGAGAGAGAGAGAGAGAGAGAGAGAGAGAGAGAGAGAGAGAGAGAGAGAGAAGGACGTGGATTTTTATACATTTTCTTTACTGCTGATCACCCACTGAATTCATACTGTTAACATTATACGATATTATGACACATTTTAAAAATAAAGGACAGACTTTAAATCTACATTAAATTAAAGCATTAGCTTGCATGGGGCTACTGACCCTTTTAGCAGATAATAATATGGTTCATAATTGTGGAAATATGTACCCTATAAGGTATTTGTACTTAGTATTCCCATTTAATGCCATTTTATACCTTTATTCCACTCCTTATATAAATAAAGAATAACTGCCCTTCTCATTCCATTTTGTTTGTTTAACAGATGTAGTTACTTTTTTCTTTACACAGACAGAGATTGTAGTTACATACGTTTTACCTTTACTAATTAATGCAGTGACACCTTACCTACATTTTACTGCTTCCAAAAAGCCAAAGCTCTAAAAACAGTCAGGACTGCAGAAAAGATTTTAGAAAGTTATGAGTTATTTGAACTTCTATATTTCATGTAGTTAAATCAAATTTTTTTATCATTGGTTGGTCATTTGCTTAAATTGTAAATTCTCAGCCCAAAAAAATCTAGATAAATGGTATACAGATTTGGTGAGAAAGGACATGTTCTCTAAGTGAACTCTCTCTAATCTTTCAAACACATAATGATGGAGAATTTAAGCCTGATGTAAGGTAGTGTCTCTGCATGTATTAAGGCTAATATTATGCTACAATAGACTGAATATTGAGAGAAACAGACCAGCAACAAATGCTCTAATTTCAGCATTGAGAAATATGTGTTGAATACTTTCATCCTTGAGCCCATCTGCACACAGAGACAGGATCCCTGAGCTAGGACACTGATCCATTTCTTTCAATGCTGATGGAGGAGTATTGGAGAAGCTCACATTGGATGGAGATACCCATCACAATTACCAGTAACACCTTCAAAATTAATATTAATGAGACAGCTTTAATAAATAAAATAAAGGCGGATCCTTTATCGTTTTGCCATCGGAAAATGGTGCTGGACCACGACCAAGGTGGCAGCTGATGATGGATCCTAATGGCGACAATGAACAATGACTGTGGACTATAGTGGCATCCGATCTTGATGGTGGATCATGATCTTGCTGGCTGCTGACCATAGACTATGATTGCAGAAAGACTGCTTGACACATAGTATTTCTCAGATACTTGACCCTTATTGACATTAATCCACCAATTCACTGACCTTCAGTTATGCTTCAGAAAGGTCTACCCCTATCAGTACTGCTAAAACCTTGATGATGTTTCCCTTCACACTTGACATCTATTGCACTTCTGTCCGTCCTGGGAGAGGGATCCCTCACATGTGGCTCTCTCTGAGGTTTCTACGTTCTTTTTACCCTGTTAAAAGGTTTTTTGTAGTTTTTCCTTACTCTTGTTGAGGGTTAAGGGCAGAGGATGTCACACCATGTTAAAGCCCTATGAGACAAACTGTGATTTGTGAATATGGGCTATACAAATAAAATTTGATTGATAAATAAATTTGATTGACAGCTTTTATGATGGAAGGATAAGTCAACTGCATCTATATTTAAAAGAAAGATGTGGCAGGATCACTACTGGGGTCCCTCAAACCACTGGTGCTCATGGAAGGGAATATGTAAAAAAAAAAAACATAATACCAGAATAATGGCATGAAGAATCCATGTCCAGGCACTCAAAGTGGTTTGAATAAAAAGGCCTTTATTTAAATAGACTTGACGCTTTAAAATACACCCTGAAAAAGGCATAAGCCAATATGATGTATTTTAAAGCGTCAAAGCAGTATTTGTTAAAGGATGTAACATGTGCAACTTTTGCTTGAAAGACTGTTACTGAAGATAGAAACTGTCATCAAGTTAAATGTATCGAGTCGAAACATATGCATTCAGATATTAGTGTCGAACCTTTTGACAGTAATTTCCACTGCTATGCGGATGACACCCAGTTATACTTGTCAATAAAACCTGAACAAAGTAATCAAATAACTAAACTCCAAGCATGTCTCAAGGACATAAAAACCTGGATGACCCGCAATTTTCTCTTATTAAACTCAGATAAAACAGAGGTTCTAATACTTGGCCCTAAACACCTTAGAGATAAATTATCTAACGATATAGCTGTGCTAGACGACATTGCCCTTGCTTCCAATGAAACAGTCAGGAACTTGGGAGTGATCTTCGATCCTGATTTATCCTTTAATTCACACTTAAAACAAATTTCTAGGACCGCCTTTTTCCACTTGCGTAATATCTCCAAAATCAGACATGTCCTTTCTCAAAAGGATGCCGAAAAACTAGTCCACGCCTTTGTTACATCCAGATTGGATTATTGTAATTCATTATTATCAGGCTCCAGCAGTAAGTCGTTAAAGACCCTGCAGCTTGTCCAAAATGCCGCAGCACGTGTCCTGACAAGAACCAAGAAAAGAGACCACATGTCTCCAGTATTAGCTTCGCTACACTGGCTTCCGGTTAAATCTAGAATAGAATTTAAAATTCTCCTCCTCACCTTCAAGGCCCTTAATAATATGGCACCATTATACCTTAAAGAGCTGATGGTACCATATCAACCCACTAGAGCACTGCGCTCCCAGAATTCAGGCTTACTTGTCGTCCCTAAAGTCTCTAAAAGTAGAGTAGGAGCCAGAGCTTTCAGCATCAAGCTCCTCTCCTGTGGAATCATCTCCCACTTTCAATTCGGGAGGCAGACACCACCTGTATGTTTAAGAGTAGGCTTAAAACCTTCCTTTTTGATAAAGCTTATAGTTAGAGCTGGTACAGGCTTGTCTTGGACCTGCTCTTAGTTATGCTGCTATAGGTCTAGAAGGTCGGGGGACACATGACACACGGAGCTTCTCTTTCCAGCTTCTCATTCCTCTTCTCAATCGTTATCATATCAAAGTAATTCATGTCTCATCAATACATGTTACTGACTTCACTTCTTCCCCGGAGTCCCTTTGCCTTATTGTCTGCAGATCCAGGGCCGCAGCTGTGGCCACATCATGGATTAGGATCTGTGGATCGCGTATCAGAGATCGTAATGGTGGATCCAGTATGGCGGATTCTGTATCGTGCTGGCTGATCGTGACAATAAAGGCGGATCCTTTATCGTTTTGCCATCGGAAAATGGTGCTGGACCACGACCAAGGTGGCAGCTGATGATGGATCCTAATGGCGACAATGAACAATGACTGTGGACTATAGTGGCATCCGATCTTGATGGTGGATCATGATCTTGCTGGCTGCTGACCATAGACTATGATTGCAGAAAGACTGCTTGATACATAGTATTTCTCAGATACTTGACCCTTATTGACATTAATCCACCAATTCACTGACCTTCAGTTATGCTTCAGAAAGGTCTACCCCTATCAGTACTGCTAAAACCTTGATGATGTTTCCCTTCACACTTGACATCTATTGCACTTCTGTCCGTCCTGGGAGAGGGATCCCTCAAATGTGGCTCTCTCTGAGGTTTCTACGTTCTTTTTACCCTGTTAAAAGGTTTTTTGTAGTTTTTCCTTACTCTTGTTGAGGGTTAAGGGCAGAGGATGTCACACCATGTTAAAGCCCTATGAGACAAACTGTGATTTGTGAATATGGGCTATACAAATCAAATTTGATTGATTTGATTGATAATCTCAATTTGGTTTAAAGGTTTCGGTGTGCAGAATTTAGTGTCATCTAGTGGTGAAGTTGCATGTTGTAGCTGAATCTGTGCAAATGAGAGGAGCATTTAACATGAGCTGGACAAAATGATCTCAATAGAATCTCAGACGCATCAGGTTAAATCTAGATATAATTTGGATATTAAATACATTTTAATGCCAGGTTATCTTGCCCCTTCGAAACGGAGTCACAAGGGGTAATGGTTGAAATCTTCCCTTACGATTGGGACAGCCTTTCAAGAAGCCGTTACATCATCAGTAGTCGTCAAGAAAACCTGGCTCACCCACGATCTTTTTTTGAAAAAAGTGACCATAATACATTAAAATGATATTACAATCATTATCGTAATTTTTAATCCTTATTAATGGAGAAAATACTACATTTGTGGGTCTATCTCCCAGCTTGCCATTTTCATGTTTCGAGAAAACAGTGAAGGTGGAAATCCTCTACATCGACTACCTCCTGCCTAGCTTACCTGAGCCACATGGATGTATTTGGTGATGACTTCTGCACGGGTCTGAGGTGTTAGCTTGCTGAGCACCATGAGCTGGACCCACTGAGACACGCCGTTAAACAGCCCAATGGAGCGCTCCAGAGTTGGGTTGTCGACGAGGCAGCCGTGAGTCACATAGCTCTGGTAATCAGTGAACTGGGGACAAAAAAGAAAGAGTACTTCTGTAGGCTACTAACAGTGTGCAAAAAAATACAGGGGGTCTCGGGGGGGTCCCTGTGTTTTAACTTCATTGTTGCTGAATAAGCAAAGCCCTGTTTATCCGGGAACATGAATTCAGCAGGTTATTATAAAGATCAGCTCTACGTGTGAGTGATTAGAAAAGAGCAGAAGAGCAGAGACACTCTCAGTGTTAGTGTGGCAAAAATAATTGAATAATTAAACTAAAGCTGTTTACCGATATCCTCCGGATAGACTTGAACTCTAGGAAGGTGAGATGTTCAGCCAGCTCCATTGGCGCCAGGTGGTCAAACAGTAGTGAGGCCTTGCCTTTCTTGGCCTGCTTCTTCCGCTGGGTCAGCTTACGCATCCAATCGTATGATGGACTAAAAGGAGAACAAAATATCCAATATTACAGCTGCAAAATAAGAGACTAGAGACAAACAAATGTCCCATTTCTCTATGTGATGTAGGGGTAGTGGTCATCTAACCACTACTATTCAGGACCCCCCTTAAAAACGAAGGGGTAGACAGAAATTCCTCAGTGATTTATAAACAGATGAAAATGTAATTGAATTGCTGTGACAAGTGTTTCAGGAAAATCTCTTTTCACGCCACTAAAACAAGCATGTAAACAGTTCAGTTTACCGTGCGGGGCAAAGGTTTCTATGAACAGAACTTATGTTACATTGAAATAACACACTGACTGACTGTGTTTTGATCAATAGATCAATCTGTCCTGTCTGTCCAGCAGTTATCAGATGTGTCACTTTTATAATGTCGGTTGTTAATATAATAGCGTTAGTTGATATTGTTTGTCACTGTAATATCGTTGGTTGGCTGCTGATGACCTAGCGAGTGGTGCCCCCCCCCCCCCCCCCCCCCTCCCCCCTCCTCCGTAGCTCTTTTTGGAGGAGGACACTACCAGCAAAGTGCAAATCATATCTAGGGGTAGGGACAAGGGAGAGGAATTGCGATAGGGCCTAAGTTCCTGCCAGAATTAACATGTTACGAATGTACTTGCTAACACTGATAATGTCAATAGTTATTAAAAGTGAGTCTGCATGCATTTGAAATCTTACATGGTGGAGATGTCTATGAGTTTGAAATGATCCTCACAGCCGAGCTGAGCAGCCACATCCCTAAACTCCTCTGTTATCCTGATCAGACCCAAGTCCAGGTTGAACTCTGCAGGGAATGTCACGATCCAGTACCTGAATACACACACTCACATTTATAAATGTTCAGCAAACATTTGAACTCTGATAAGACGTGGTAGAGTGGAAAATGTATTACAATAAAATTTCCACTGAACTAGATAATGACCTTGTGACATGTAACTCATGTAGTTCAGTCCTGCTTGTTTCACATTCACAACTTAGAATTGTGATTTTGTCAGCCTTTTTGGCCTCCTTCTATAACAGTGTTGTCCTTAAATCTCAGGGTTAGTAACCTGCACACAGATAATGAGCACTGTGATAATGGAAAATAACTGACCTCGGATTTCCAAGTGTGAAAGCTTTAAACTGTAAAAAGGGAACGTTGCAAACTCTAGTCTTGGGTTTAAATTTCTCTGGGTCAGTGAGAAAAGTCTTAATGAGTTGGGATGAATGAATATGTATGTAGGACCTTACCTCATTAAATAACAAATCTTCAGTCTGGTGTCCTGGCAGCTGTCGTCACTGCAGTCCTGGTACGTGGGCTTAAGTTAAGGTTTTTTTTTCTTTCACAAGATTTGACAATTAATTACTGACACTTATATTTGTTATTGTCTGTAGATAACAAATGGGAGGCTATCCTCTCCACACCATTCAGGTTCATCTCAGCCACGACTGCATCGTCTACAAGCGTCTATGCAGCCTGTGTTACTGCTAATTTGATATGGTACTGACATCACTTCTCTGCTCAGATGGCAAACTGATGTGTAGCAATGTCCTCAAGCAGAGAGACAGTTATCTTGACCAAAACCATATCTGATCATACTATTTCCAACCACACAATCAATCACTCACACCTTCCTCACACATCGGTTGGACTGGGGTTTGTAGGTGAGAGTAAACAGACTATCAACATCTCTCACAAGTCACAACATTTTTCTTTTCACACAACTACATTTGTCAAATTAAAATGTGCTTTATTTGCATGACATATCAAAAGCTATTTTACTAGAACAGTACAGAAAAGTATCAACATTGACAGATGAATTGCAATGAATACAGTAATAATATATGAATATTTATGAATTTGCAAATATCAACCATGATATTGAATACAGCTTGTTAAATTGTATTAAATTTGGCCCTCGACGATTTAGGACATAAAAATAAAGTTCTGTCTAAATCCACTAGTGTAATGGCACAGACTTTTTTCGAAGTGCATTGTTCGAAAGGCAAGTATTTAGTGTGTCATTGGGTGTATTTTGAGTGTAATATATATAATCAACCAAAAATTACAAGAGCTGCTTTGGTTATGAGATAGAGCCATCAGACTCCTGATTGTATCTGTGCAAACCATTTCAGGATCCTCACATCACTAAAATATTGCACACTTTTTTTTTATTTCCTGGAAGTGTGCTGATTGTCTTACACCTTCAGTTCTAACCTCAGTTCCTCTCTCACCTCCACACAGCTGGCAAAGTGTGAGTGTTGGATTTGTTTATTTCAAAAAGTTGCACTCGGTCAAAAAGGTGTGTGGACTCATTTCTGAAGCAATCTGACCATCTAACAAGCACTTCTAATAAAGCATAATATTGAACATTGGGAGGAAACCAGAGCACTCAAATGAAACCCATGCAGGCCCAGGTACAACTTGCAAAGCACTTTCTATTTATCAATGAAGCAATGAAAAAGTGAATTAAGGAAGGTATTTCCTCTCATGCTTGGCCTTTCTTTCTTTGAGGGTGAGATCTTACTAGTTCTTCTTGCTCAGCTCTGTCAGAGACCCTATCATGCACATTTGCTGTTATCACCACTATCTACCCTCAAGCCAAATGTTTTTTTTATTCGTTGAATATAATTTCCTTCCAGTTATTCTGTCTTTAAGACCTGTTGCACAACACATGAATCCCTCATCACCACCATGACCTCAGGATTTTGGGTGATTTGACTCCTGCTGCATGTACTCCAACACCACCAGACTCCAAGGAATCCTGAACAGTCTCCTGTCGTTCAGGGTTTATGTTTTATGGAAATGGTTCAAATCAGACAACTGTCACTGCTGCAAACTGTTCATTTCACTGCATCTTACATTGAAAACATTGAGCCTTAGCTCTTATCTTTGAATTCATACAAAATAAATGCGATGTGCTGAAGTAAAAAGCCAAAATTACAAAGCTGTTATTATTCTCTCAAACTACATTAGAAATGAAGGATCTGTAATTTTTTATCCTGACCTCAGTTTTCACAAACGAGTCATAAGTTTAGCTTTTATTCCTGCAACGAAACACCAGTTACTTGTCCTTTGTATTGTACTGCATAGCAGATCACTCCTCTGGTCCCTCTGGTTTCCCATTTACACAAGAAGTATTACGTTTGGATTCAAGATTCTCTCTTTCTATCTATTTTAGTAAACCTTTGAAGGCTTCATTTAATGATTCACCAATGATTCTGTTATTCCTGCTGTGAAATACAATTATAAATGTTGGAGACTTCATGAAGGTAGAGGCAAAGGAAGCTACCCTGACATCTGACAGCACAACAGACCACTTAGTGAGCCGATCCAAGGACATCCGCCCTGGAAAGGATCAATATTGCTCATTTTACATTAACAATAGTAGTAACACAAGCAACAAGAAGAGAGCTGAGGGACTGAGGTGAAGTAAAACATGAAGAGCTTTACTAATCATCCCATTTCCACTATCAAAATAATATATTTAGATTGGATTTCCTGTAAGGCAGCATTCTACACTGGGTGAATTAGCTTTCAGTATTATAACATATTGTTAAAGGAATGTGGTTGCATAAAAAAGTGCAGTATTTTTGCCAGATGGGATATATCATCAGTAGTTTCCCTGCCAGCTCTGAGGATGTCACATACCAACGATGCATCAGCAGTAGGGTTCGAGGAAGCAGGTTGCCCTGCAGCTCCCCATTGTCATCTGTGAAGAGAGCACAAAATGTCACCGGATTTTAACTGTGACAGTCACTATGTTAATGACCATGAGGGAAGTCATTGTATGACTTAATCTTAAAGCATAAAATGTGTGATATTCTTTCTTTTTCTTATCACCAATTAATACCTTTACATCCTTTAGTGTGTTTAATCTTTTTGTTTTGTGCCATAGAAATCCCCTGTAAAATACAATAATTCTCCTCTTCTCCAACAAAGTCCTCAATGATATGACACTATCATAACTTAAAGAGCTCACAGTACCATATCACCCCACTAGAGCACTGCGCTCCCTGAATTCAGGATTATCTGTTGACCCTGAATTCTGAAAGTAGAGTAAGAGACAGAGCTTTTAGCCATCAAGCTCCTCTCCTGTGGAATCATCTCCCAATTTCAGTTTAGGAGGCAGACACCATCTGTATGTTTAAGAGTAGACTTGAAACTATCTTGTTGATAAAGCTTATAGTTCGAGCTTGCTCCGATCTGTCTTGGACCAGCTGTTAGTAATGCTGCTATAGGCCTTGATGGGGGATAATACATGGAACATGGATCTTCTCTTTCCTCCCTTCCCTCCTCATCACATTAATTTGTCATCAATACATGTTATTGATTGATTGATTGATGTGGTACTCACCAAATGTTTGAATGCATTCATTTAAAAGAGCATTAAGAGATGCTGCCTTTCCCAAAGTGGATGATCCCATAGTACCGAGCTGAAAGTAGGACAGAGGTCAGCACTTCTTCGCCACGGTTCTGGACTAGTCAGGATTGTCTTTGGAGCAGGAGAGAGAGAATCATCAGTCAGAGTAAGAGAACATTTTATGAGACAGGAGTGAAACAAGTTATCTGAAGATGCGATGAAGCATTTCTCCTTATTATGTAGCTGAATTTAGCCAAACAGTAGCAGTAACAATCTGTTTGGAATCTGTATATGTCCACTTTAAACATAAACAATGGAGGCACTAAAAAATTTGGTACACTCGCCAAATACCCTTTAAATGGGATATACTATACACTATAAGTTAGAGATCTTATAAGTTATTATTAAAAAATGTACACAATATAAAAGTGTGTCAGGACAAATGAGACATACACCAAAAATACTGGGTGTGGCAATCTGCCATCTGCCACAATGTAGGTAATTAATAGGAAACACTGAAACACACATAGTCATTCCCATTTAAAAAACAACATTTCATAGAGTAAACCACATTTATAGAGTACCAGTATTTTCAATTTGAGTGGGAGCAGAAATTACACTACATACATAACTCACTGTTACTCTGTACATTGTATGGGCAGATATTAAAACATATTAAAGATTCCTGGCTGGATTTGTATTTGTTGTACTGTTGCGACAAATAGTAGTGTTAACAAAAATGTCAGAACAGCAAAAACCCTCCTGCAACACAATCTGAAACAAATAATCTTAAAGCAACAAATAAGTTGTGCCTGAAGTCATTCACTATTTCCTACATGTATACTTACACCATATTAACTTTAAATGCTTGAAGGTCTCTCGTGACTCAACAGCAATCAAAGACTTGTACAAAATTGTACTTTTGCCATTGCATTGCTTGTTTCATGACCCCTCACTACACAGTAAACTACGCAGTGTTCATTATGTAGACAAAAGTGAATGGGAGGACAAGGAAGTGATTCTGAACATAAAGATCTAATTAAAACTTCTTCTGGATTTATAGGACAATCATATGATTTTTATGAGTAAGGGGTAGATGTAGTCCAAAACAAACATGAACAGTAGACACATGTTTCTGCTACTACACTGGTTGTCTGCATGGACATGTTTACATGTCTGTTACTACATATTAATCCAAAAGGCCATTAATGTTAAGCTGCACAAAGACGGCCCATGATGACGCTTGTCACATGTACTATCATGGCTACATTATATTAGAGGAGTGATATCAAAGATTGTAATGGTAAAATTACATGGATTAATTACAGTAATTTAGTTACTGCAAAATCATCAATCTATTGATGAAACATTATGGCTGATTATCTAACGAAGAAAATTATAGCTTCCGCCATGATATAGTGTGTCTTCAAGCACTTCATTTATGATGCTCAACATGTTTTTAGCAGAAACAGCTTCATGTCAGTGACATTTCTATCCACAACAAGATCACTGTATTTCTCCTCATCACCTGCCATTTGAATCCAGGATGTCACTGTTTATATCTGCAGTTTGGCTGTTGCTTGGTAATGATGATATTTAGAGTAGTGTTTCAATTATCAACAATGGTATTTGCTCATATACAGCAGGGATATATATAACTACAACAATCAAAGTTATACTAACAACAAAGAAATGTCTGAGTGTGACTTGACATTTTTAACATTCAACATATAAATATTAACCAAAGCTAAAAGCGACCACACAACTGGGCCTTTTCTTGCCTGAGCAGCATGAAGGGATACTTGTAGAGGCTGCCAGAGAAATTAACTACATGTAATAAATCAGGCTATGGGGGGGGGGGGCTTTTTTGGTCTTTGATACGGAGGAGAAGATGCCTTTTATATATTTAACGGACAAACATGTTAAAAAAGTAGCTGATTAAGTTATTGGTAAAAAATAGGACTACTTCATTCCTGCAGTAAAATGTAAAGTTAAACCTAATTCAAAAATGCAGACACATTCAAAACATGTGTTACTTGGTCTTAACTCTTTCTTCCCTAAACGAGGTTACAAAGTCTGTGGCAAAATGAAGAATCTGTTGTAATAAGAGATATCCAATAGCCAAATCACAACATAATATGGTCAAGACCTTAAGTTTGTAGAGAAAGCCCAACAGTTCCCACTGTAGCTGCAGATAAAGTCATACTTGTCCGTCTTCCTACAAAAAGAACACTGTAGTTGGAGAAAAAAAAAATTACATTTAGGTTTATTAGGTCAGTGGCTCAGAGAGGTTTCACACATACCTCATCATCTTATCAGGCTAAGTAATAGTACATGTACATGTACATCTTAAAACAGTTTTAAAAAATAGCATATGCAGGATTGCAACAAAAAGGCTATTTATATAGATAATCTTGTGAATTAATCTTGATTACTAACCAAGAAAAGGACCGAAACCTCTATGCTCCTAATAATCAGTGGTTTCTCTTCCCAAACACAATGTCTTACATAATCAGTTGAAAATGCAACTTTAGCTGACAATGAATCTTCACCCGAACAGGATTTAACCTAGTCCAGTCTCAATAAAACTCAAATCGATCCCACACGTATTGTGGTTTGTTGACATGCTGGGCCGTTCGGAATATCTGTATCGTAGCAGCCAACCACATCATCCAGGCAGCTGGATGAAGACTAGCAGTGCATTGTGGGAGCTGGGGGCTTGGACCTTATAAGGGCTCAGTTTCTAATCAGCTGCCATCAGAGGCTAAAAAGACGTCACAGGCCAGTATCTAGTTCATTCTGTAATATTTGAAACAACATTAGCAATCATTGTGTCTGTGTGTCTGTGTGTACATGCTGAAAAGAATGAGGGCATTGTATAAAAGAAATGTGTAAATGGATAAGATCTTGAACAGGAGTAATCTTAGATGTGGTAATTCCTAGTGTGTCTGGTGATTTCAACACTAACATCACCACAAAGTTCTTATTGATAAGGAATTGGAGCACAGTGACATAACCTTTGACTCTGCCAAATTCTGAGCTTTATTCATGTGAATGTAGATAGAATGCCTAGCAGATATGATGATACATGAATGGCAGAGACACTGCATCAGTAAATACATAGATTATGCTGCTGATGGAAAATTACTATATGCACCAAGAGCATCAATGCTACATCATTGGATAAAGGCCACTATGATTACTGACTATAATTGGGTTACTGGCATTTGTGCTCTCAGTGAGAGCTTAGCTCAAAACTGTTGCAGATAATTATACACAAATGTATGTGATTTGGTTTATGATTTGAAAATGTGATTTTTAGCATGTTTTCAAAGGCATTTTCAAAGCATTAAACTGATCTGCTGTCAGTTACCAGAATTTCATTTACCAATGTGGGTCTAAATGATGTGTAGGATGACATCACCAAAACTGTCCAATCAGTGAGTTACCAGAACTTATATGGAACAATGTTCTGTTTTTTGTTTTCCCAAATGAACTAAGCTACAGGTTGAAGGACCCATGACTTGAAGAAAGGAACAAATCTTGTGTTCATTTATATTTGATCTTTATTCATCTATTTATCAAATGTCGAAATCTCTGTCTTTTCTCTTCGTGTAAAATTGATGACACAAAATGACTCATCCTGCAGTCAGGGTCCTGTACTCATTCTGTGTCCAATGATAGAAGATTTCTGATAACTGATAATTTCCGTTAGTTAGCGACAGGCACACAGGGACCTAATCTGCTCAACTCATTGGTTAAATCTACAGGAAAGTGTATGATTCTGAGGCTACCCACTGCACCCCCAATTTAAACTTTGCAAAATATAAAAACTGATTTGAACTAAGATCCTTTGTCTCGCTGAAGCTCCACCATTTCCTCAACCCACATCATATCAGCGTACAGCTGGCAAACCAAAATAGAAGGCAGAAAGAACTGGTGCTGACATACTTACCAGGGCAACTTGTTGACCCTCCCAGCAAATGAACCAGTTTCTGTTACACAATCACACACTTTTGAATGATCTCTTTCTGTCCTATCAAAGCACTTTACAGTAGAGTTTTACACACATACATTCATACAGTGCATCTATGGGGAGACTTTTTTCTATGAAAAGGCAAAGCCTTCAAGGACAATTTGCGGTTCAGCTTCTTGCCCAAGGACGCTTGTGGAATGTGGAAGACTGGGATCAAACAGCTCACCCTCTGGTTAGAGGATGACCCGCTCTACTCCCTCAGTCACAGCTGTGTTCTGTGATTGATATTTTCACTATTTTCAGATGTTCAGTAAAATCAAAACCAACATGAACAAAAATGACTCGTAATCCAGCCCTCAAACAGTTCATTAATAGGACAGGATATTCTATGATTTTTAGGATGGTCTAACCCAAGAGAAAGGAGTGTCATTTACAAAATGAAGAAGAAGAAAATGTATTTATGCCCTTCAAAAGAATTTGCAAGAGTTTGGACCCGATCAGCTAGACATTATAGCTATCTCTACTATTACTTTACACTTACACCATAAAGACAAAAATATGAATGTTTATTTAGCTCAGAAATACAAATAAAAGACTTCTTATTTATTTAAAGACTCTGTTGTAATACCTTCATATATTTCAGTCAGACAACTCACGTTCAAACGTTTATTGCAGCAGTAGAACAGATTTAGTGTTTGGCGTCTAGGCTCCAACTTAATCACTCCCCCATATGATTACACAGGAATGATGGGAGTGTTGAGCAAATACTTGTAACCCCCCCATTGGAGCCTACAGGTGGATGCTGGGGTGGTGGAGGGGCTGAAGCAACTGGTAGCCATACTGCAGCAGCAGTGCGAGCAAAGGGGATGATGGGAAATTTCTCTCTGCCTAAATAGACCACATGATAAGGTGGGTGTGTATTATAGATGGTTGTGGAGAGTGAGGTATGTCACATGATGTATGTCACATGATTGGAGCAGCACAGCTCGAGTTGGCTGCCGCTTGAGTTTTGGTATGTGTATATTTTGGCAGACAATGCAGTAAGGAGTGATGATGAGACATTTCACATGATGCATTTATTGCTCATTCTTCATACAGAGCTCTGAGAGCCAGTCCAGCTGCAGCTGCTGTGCCGGCTCTCACTGGGGGAAGCTGTGGACATGGTTACTGCCTGAACCACAACTGCAGCTGTGTTTGAATACATGTTAACCCTTGGTGCAGCATCTGTCAGGTATGACATATGTATCACCAATACACTGCAAAAGTTTAGAAATACAAGAGCTTTAATACAACATGCAGCCAGCATGAGTGTGTGTTAATTCACTGCACACACACAAGACCAAGTTAATGTTACACTCATCAAAAAGTAAATGTCTTACAGTCAAAACAACCAACGCAAAACCATGTCTACAGCCGCAATTGCAGCGACAGCAGAAGCTACACATGCTTTAAGACCAGCACAGTAGTGAAACAGTTTAGATAATAGATAGATCGATGCTCGACAACTAAATATGAATATATGAATGTAAGGATTCAACATTTTTGATGTCGGTCCCCATATGAATACTGCAAAAGGATTTTCTTCCTCCAACCATTCCTCTCAATCATGCAGGCCGTGAAAAGATGGGGGACAAAATTTGTACTCCTCATTCTGTGCAAAATAGAGTTAAAATATGTATCTTAGTTAAAGTTCGTATTCAGAAGCCTAACTTCAGCTACTCAAACAGTAGTGCTGTAGTAGTAATAGTGTTTTAGTACAAATGTTGTTACTGGTCTGCAGTGAAGGGTCAAAAACACAAAGATATTTTTGTACAACAAAGGCTGGAGAAAAACCTGCTGTAGTGTTCATATGGGAACAATTGTTTTAAAACAGAGTTTAAAAATTCTAAGAAACATATATTAATGATTAAATAAAGCAGCTCTGAGCACATTCAGGCAGATCAGCTGAGGACATCCCAGCTGACATCCAGATAGATATAAAATCATTGCAGTCGTACAACCCCTGCAGGGAATTACTCGCATTCCCCACAGTCTGGCTCACTCATTTTATTTAATATAAGTGACTGCTTTTATGTCCTTCCTGTTAAAATACATTTTATGTGCTGTTAATTTATAGACAGTTCAAGACACTCAAAAGTGACTTACATAAAAAACACCAAATAATCGAAGTCCTCTTTATGACTGGCCTTGCTAGATGCTTTTCAGGGATTTGCAGCCTTTTCTGACATGTGTCCTTGTTTCAATGTAGTGTAATTTACTTGACCTCACAAGAGATCATGCAGCCGGCACACATGGCCTACAAGCTTATGTAAAAGTAGAATCTGCACAGCAGTAAAGTTTGGCGTCCAGTTTCTGATCTCATTGTTCCCCACAAGGAAACATTGAGTTCAATTATGCCTGTGGAGCGACGATGCTAACTCAGGGTCCAGGTGAACAATGAGGTGTAGGTGGGGTTTTGGAATCAGTGGTTCTTTCCCCTGTTAATACTCACTCTTTGTGAGGGTTAGGGGCAGAGGAAGTCCCACCTTGTTAAACCCTATGAGAAAATCTGTGATTTGTAAATATGGGCTATAGAAATAAAATGTCATTGATTGATTGGCGGCAGCAGATGCAGTTCAATGGTTTGAACAACCATGCAGAAAAAGAATGAGCAGAGCACTGATGTTTTAAGTCCACCACCATGACCTAAGAGGTGTGTTGCAGTGAGAGGAGTATGTCAAGATAGTGGAACAGTGGATTCAAGTTGGGCTGCCTGAATGACCCTGCAGGTTTTGCTTCATTTGTTGTGTGATAGATACTTTTGGATCATGTCTCCACAAAGTGAAAGGGAATTTTATATTCATAGAAACACTTTCAAAGCAAATCCCAATTGAGTAAACCCCTCTGGTCCATTTCTTTTAAGCCATGACTATGTTTTGATAACTGAGTATTTTAAGCTGATGGCACATAAGATGTTGCTCACTGCATCTGCCTTGTACTTATGCCATTTAGTATGTTCCACACACAAATTATAAGAAAACATTTCTGTATCATCATAACATAACATCTACACTTAATGTCACATTCAAAATAATGCCACAATATTTATAGTGAGCATCAGAAAGACATGGAGAGCATTACATAACCTTGTCCATTCTAAAGAAGGACAGTTGAGCTGCTCTTCTGAGGAGACATGTTCTCTTTGTAAGTGGCTGTGATGCTAGTAGCCATGTGCTGCCTGCTCTCAACGTTTGTTCATAAAGAATTTAACATTACTTAACCAAATTTCAGCCAGCCTCTTCTCTCTGTTATGCAGATCCTAACCAGGTCGCCAGTCGATCACAAGACGAACTCAACACACAGTATTCACTCTCAGATTCATACCTTAGGCTTGTTTACAGTCTCCCAACCAGGGATGTATTTTGTGTAGGAGGAAACTGGAGCCCCAAGTGAAAACCCACACAGAAATTCAAACTCCTCACAGAAAGCCCCCCCACCCCCCACACCCCAGTCAAAGTATTTCACAACAGTGCTACAATCAGAGTCTGAACAGTGCCTGGTGTCAGACTAGTCCTGGCTATGACATAAAAGGCTTCTGGAGTGAATTTGATTTCAATGTAAGTCACTGTACAAATCAAGTGTTTACCAAATGCCCTCGTAAAAATAAAATGAGAAGAAAATCTACACAAGTCAAGCAATGACATTAAATGTTGCTACTCACAGTCTGGTGCAGACATGCATCACAAGCAACCAATGGACAATTATGAAACTGGTGTGTGTGTTCTCTTTCATTTTGTGTGTGGACGTCATGCTGCTCCGTGTGTCAAACATTAATACATTATATGTCAGCTGCACAAGGATACACATACTAACACATTGCTATGTTTTTCTTCCCTTTGATTTCACAGCTCGGTTGTGCATGTTACAGTCAGCTGTGCCCTTTAGCATGACTTGTGCTTTTCTGCTTCCACAATGGGTCACTCTGTCTCTACCTCTGGTTTGTGGATGCGTCATTGTGTTCTTATGCATAGTCCAGTGACATACACTGCTTGTAGGTACACACACACACACACACACACACACACACACACACACACACACACACACACACACACACACACACACACACACACACACACACACACACACACAACACACACACCTAATTCTAACCCTAAGTCCGAGTCTCAACCCTCAAACCAACCTTTGAATTTGTGAAGACCAGCCTAAATGTCCTCACAAAGTCAAGAAGTCCTCATGATGTTATTCAACCAAAATTATCCCTCATAACTATAAAAAGACAAGCACACACATGCACAGACACACACACATACATTATAATTACAATAATACAAAGACATAGACCTGCACACAGATTCAGTAGATTGTTCTTTAAAGTCTGGGCTCACATTGAAGTCAGTTTAATTTTCTTTACAAAAAACAATTACAAAATCCTCAACTGTGATGTAGTGTTGTTTACTTTTGCTTCTTATCACGCACACACGCGCACACAGAAACGCACACAGAAACGCACACAGAAACGCACACAGAAACACACACACTAGCCTTAACTACACACAATTAATTCATAGCTGAAAATCTAAGCGTGATCTGTAATGTTGTTTCTCTTTCTTACAAACAATGTCTAGAATGCTGTCACAGAAATCAGCAAATATAAATGTCACCCAAACTAC
Organism: Verasper variegatus; assembly: GCA_026259375.1. Taxonomy (NCBI): domain Eukaryota; kingdom Metazoa; phylum Chordata; class Actinopteri; order Pleuronectiformes; family Pleuronectidae; genus Verasper; species Verasper variegatus. The sequence continues at coordinate 1,316,985 of CM048050.1, forward strand.
ACAAACAGTCGGATCTTACCGCCTATACAGCAGCGTGTCAGCAACCATCCAAGTTAAAGATCAGTCCTTTCAATGAGATAACTGTTACTGCTGCCGCATGCTGCAGGCTGCTATTGGCTGGGAAGCAGAGAGACTCCCATGATGGATACTACACTATGACCTCCTCCTCTTGTTGGTAAACACAGCAGCCTGGAGCAGCAGCAGTCCTGCCAGTCCTGCCAGTCCTGCCATGTGACGCGCACTCACTCACACACACACACACACACACACACACACACACACACACACACACACACACACACACACACACACACACACACACACAAACACTTTTGTACATCTATCTAAGAGAGTTATTTCAGTTTCACACAAACACACAGTCAATTGCTAGTAAGCTCAACGCTAACATCAGCACAGCTTGTGTATTGTAAAAGGCAAATAAACATGTTTAAATAATCCAATAAATTCAGAAATGTTACATGAATGGAATGGTAGTTGTCATGGTTATCTGTTAGTTCAGTGTTTCCTGTTTATTTTGTAGTTCTGATCTCCCTCCTGTGTATCAGTTCACTTTACTTCCTGCCTTTGTGTTTCCCTCCAGTGTTGTTTGTCCCTCCTTGGTTTGTTTCACCTGCTCGCTCTGTGCCACCTGTTTGTTTGTCATGAGTTCGGTTTGTATTTAAGTCCACTCCTCAGTTCTGTCTTTGTCCAGTTGTCTGCTTTGTTCCTGTCTGCTTGTTCTCCCTGAACAGTTTGAGTTTCGCCTGTTTATCTCCTGCTGTGCCTGCCCCTTAGTCTATTTTATTTATTTTTCAATAAATTCAGTTTTTTTGGAATGAATCCACCTCACTTCTGCCCTTGGGTCCACCTGCTCACTGAATCACAGCAGTAATAATGTGAAGACAAACTAAAAGGGGTGAATAATATGTGTAGAGCTGAGGGGAACTGGGGAGTTGGGTTGATCTATGAACTGTTGTGATAAGCCCCTCCTTATGAACTTCCTGTCTGTAGCATGTTTGGTGTTTCCTGTTTAATTTTTTAAAATATTATTCCTGTTTTATTTGGAAATCAGTGAAAATGTCCATAAACTGTCTTGCGATGTTAAAGATAGTGATTAAGAAAAGATCCAGGCCAAAAATTAATCAGTTCCTCTCAATTAATGAAAAACATTATTGGTGTAGGTAATTATACATTATACCTTTGTTCTTATGACATTAGTATTATTATAATTGTGGTGTTTTCTTATTACAGCCACTAGTTGATTGATTGATTGATTGATTGACTGATTGACTGATTGATTGATCATGGTGCCTTCTCTCTCTGTTTTAGGGTTTATTCGTTTTGGCTTTGGTCTAATGATTCTCGGTTCTGGCTCTTCTCTTATTCAGAGATTTTCCACAAACTCTGTCTTTGGTTCATCTTTCATTTAGAGGAAAAAGACGGCTTAATTTGTTTCAACCTTGTTTACCCAGCCTGCAACTCTCTCATGCAGGTCAAACGCAATCAAATGGTCTTAATACTTTCACCCATTTAGCATTTTGAAAAGGCTGCATCCTTTTAAATAAAAGTGCTTTGATTTATACAGTCACATACATTTGCCCAAAATGTACAATAGCCTTTTTACAATGTAACACAAAACATTGTTCTAATGTTTTCTATCCTTTTTTCTTTCTTTCTTTTCTTTCAAGGCCTGACTGGCACTCCAAATTATGTGAACTCTTTATGCCATTCTATGGCATAATGGCACCATCTGAAAGCACCTATTATTGATGGTAATGTATGGATATACCCATAAATCTGTATTTTCTTACAATTAATTAATAGTGTGCCTATTATTTGAATGGACAGCTAAGCTCCAGTGTTCCTGCAGCAGTGAGGGTTATTCATTAAACCCGTAGTCACACTGTGGTAAAACTGCAGCCTGGTAAATAGGATTCTGAATAAATGTATAATGTTCTACGAATTTAAAGGAGTAAGAGTCAAATTACCATTTTCTCAGGTAACAACCAATGAAATAATTATGCTAACTAGAGTTTGAATGTATCAGCCGTACTGCTGCTCATTATGAATGTATGCAAGTCCTGTGGATTGTGTTGAATGAGGTCCTGTTGGCACAAAAGTCTGTCCACATGTTCACATGTACAGATTGAATTAGAAAATACTGCAGTGTCACACACATGTCCATCACCCTACTCTACCACCAGTTACTGCTTTGCTGTTTATGTGTCGGTGTGAGACAGGGTTGGAGTAAAAGTGCATACTGGATGATTTCCTTTTTTTAGTTCGGCAATTTATTACAGAATCCATTGGTTGAACATTGAAATAAAATGCAAATATTTAAGTGTAAGAGAATGTTGTAAATGCTGCAACCACAAAGACAGAACATGAATCAGCTGTATTAGAACAAACAGAAGAGTTCAGATATTTGCTACCTATTTATGGTCACCTTTTAATTAGTGTCCATTGATAAAGTGCTTCTCTAGTCTGTCAACCACTCAAAGTCTTTTTCAGTCACACTCATGCATGTAGTATGAGAAGCAGATAGGGGTCAGTGTCTTGCTCAAAGACACTTCAACACATTCTGGATGAACTAGGTATTGAAACTTCTGATCACCATGTGTCCCTGACAGCCTCCTCGCTGCTTGTAGTGGCCACAGTGATGAGTACACATCCTGCTCATATAGAATCTTAGCTGCAACTGCTTAGTCCTGATGGTGGTTTTAGCTGAATCCCAACAGTAAAGTTAATCTCCAGGGGTCATGAATGTACCCAGCAGATGTCAATCTGCTAATAAGATCATGGGAATTTTGTCTGCAAAACTGACATCTTGTCATTAAGGTGGGTCTAGTGGAAAGTCATGATGTGTCTCAGATGGAAACAGTTCAATATGAGCAATCTGTTGATTTTAAAGTCTGAAAACAAGAAAACAAATCAACAGCACCTCCGGCCAAACACCTATTAAGAAACATGGTGTCAGAAGACATTTCCCAGTAGAAATCTTCAGGCCACAGTAAGAAGTAGTAAAAGACAGACATTTGTGGCAAATTACAAAATGCAATTCTCTCAAATCTCTAAACAACACAACTGAACTATACAGAAACATAACTGTATTTGGTCCCTATAGTCTGTCACGATTACAGTACTTACTGAAGTCAAATTAACACCAGATGAAATGATTTAGTTTTGCTTCTGGATTCTGAAAGACTTCACAGCGGCAATATTTCAAAGATTAAAGCAAAGATTTTCATCTGCTAATCCACTCGCATGTAGAGCTGACAAAAGACTGAGTCTTGGGATGAAGTTTGCATCTACAAGAATATCAGTGTAGATATAAATAATCAAAAGCAAACATAATGCAACCCTCTGTCCAAACTAATAAAGATAATTGTGTAATTAGTTAACAGAAGAAAAAGGAGTGTGTCAATGTCTGAATAAATATACTGTTAATACAATCGGGGGAATTAAGTGAGTTCACGTTTGTCTCCTCCTCTGGGACACACTAATTACACTTATAATGAAGACAGCAGGACACACCATGGAGAGCAGCACACGATATACACACCATCATGTAGAAGAGTGTGTAGAAGTAGTATTTGTTTCATGTAGTGGAACACATGTACAGTACCATATGACATTTAGTGGGGCAGTAACACTCTGTGTTTGATACACATAGATTGTTACTGCCCCACTAAATGTCTGACAAAGAGGAAACACTCTTCATCCCAATCAGCAATATACTGACTTAATATGCTGCATATTAGAGTTAAGCACAAATCAGAAAATATGTTTCAGGTTCTAATTTGACAAGGTATTAATTGTAGCCGACAGCAGCGGATTTTTTAAAGTTATAACCAATTGCATTTTTTCATTGAGACAACTGCATGTGCATCTTACCTGATTTGGGACCTCCAATTTGTTGTGCTCTATCGGTTGACCACACAAATCCACCTTCTAAATATGTTCACGTCTAGATCCAAGCTGTCTGTTTAAACCCACATCCAAACGCAAGACTAGCTGGATCCACAAGGACTAGCATAGCTATCCAGTCAGCGCTCGAGCGAATATTTCCCAAGTCTTTCTTCAAATGCTCCTGTGTCCCTCTGAAGCCCTTTGTCTGTCTCAGCCATATACAGCACTGCTGCTGCGTGTTCAGCCAGAACTGATCCCAGTGTGTGAGCTGTTTGTCTAAACGGCCACTAGACTTCCTTCAATTCTTTCCAAACTTAGTTTTCCTGCCTGTGTCGGTTGGTTTCCCTGGACTGAGCTAAATATAGGGACCACACAAGGTAAAGTGGAACAGAGCAGAGCAGGAAATGTATCACAATATGCGTGTGTGCACATTCATGTTTGTTTCTGTGTGTCTTCCTGTCTCAGCAACAGCAACAGTCATGATGAATGAGTCCAATGACATGTGGTTAAATGTTAAGTTTATCAAGGGCCTAGTTTAGCTGACTTAATTTTGGTGGTAGTCATACTAGTATTAGTATTAGTATTGGTATTATTAGTAGTATTAGTATAATACTACAGCTTCAGTCAGCAGGGTGGAGTGTGTGTGTGTGTTCATGGATTGTTGTTGTGTGAGAGGCTGAACCATCCCGTGTTCCACTCTAATGACGTTGTGCACATTGTTTTGTCTCTGGGTTTTGTCTAAAAATGTGTGCCTAAACAAAAACACTGACGGCACATCCTGCTGCTTGCCTGGACAAAAAGAACTCACACTTTTCCAGCAAGGGGCAGCTTCTGTAAGGACACTCCAATGTAACCATTTCTACTAAATTTGACCCTCTGCTATTGATTCCTTGTTTCCCCAGGATGTTTCTTAAAAAATACATTTGCTGTTGCGGTCAAGCTTTACAGAAATGTTATTAAATGGGACCAGTTGGGGTTTATAATGAAGATATGTTGTTAGTTAATGTATTTAACAAGTAACAAATTATACAAAATGTACCAGACAACATGTTTGTTTTCCACCAGTAACTGGTCTCACAGTACAGTCTGCACCTGTTGTGACTCCAGCATTATCAAAGTGCTTCATGATTCTGTTCAGACTCTCATAGCTCTTGGTTAAGTTTAGTGGAAAATCCTGGTCTGGTTCAAAACATCAACAGCCTGTTAGATGAGCCTGACCGTTGCCTGCACTGCAGCCTCTCCACAGAATGAATGTTTCTACTGCACAACTCTCAGTGTTTTGCCTACTTTGTCACACTAATTATAACCCACTACACTACAGTATCACCTTTTATTACTGAGCTTTCTCTGACTGCTGCATAACATTATGAAACAATTATAAACTCAATCTAACATTTAATCATGTGCTCAGTTATAGTTGACTAATGTACACTAATGTTAACTTGACTCCATTAAAACACAGAAATCAAAAAATATGATTACCTCCTGAATCAATACTCCTCTCATTCTGGACACAGATCTGTGTTAAAGGAAACACTTACCTCACTGTGATCCAGACAAACAGAACTGCCAGGTTAGTCCCAGCTCATCAGGACCACCACTGACACACACAATGACTTCAAGTGCTGCAGGTTAACTGTCTCTGCAATAACTCAAAACACTCTCCCCCTTATCTCTCCCTCTCTCCCTCTCTCTCTCTCTCTCTCTCTCTCTCTCTCGCACACACATGCACACACGCACGCACACACACACACACACACACACACACACTCACACGCTCACAGTCTATAAATATATTTTGAGTTTACTGGAAACTAAGGATGGTGTTCAGGACAGCTATGCAAATATCAGTTACAGATATAGAGTCACAGAATCTAATCCAGAGGAACAATGAACATATGAACATGTTCTTATAAAACGGAGGACAAAGATGAAGAAATAAAACAGGGGATGGGTCTGCAGCAGTGTAATAGTGTCACACAAATTCTGCCTTTCATTTCAAGATTCATAATTCACATGTCCACAAGACGTTTTTGTGAGGTGGACTGTAAATATCCTTGATTCAGGAAAGTGGAGTTGACTAAATAAGTTCCATTTAGCAGCTGCCCTGGAGCTTTTACATTTTTTCTATCACTTGATCTTCCTCAACAGACAGAGTTTAAACCAACATGGGTCCATAAAGTGGAGATTTCCACATCAGCACTTCCATGGCAACTGGGAAACCCCCACCAGCTGAGGGAGAACATGTGACATGATTGAGAGCTCCAGAACTGGACTTTGTGGCTTTGGACAGATTGTCTTGGAAGTTGGTGCAGACATGATGAATCCTGGTGACAGCGGTGATGCCCTAACTTTGTCTAGAATGCGACCAGCTGGTTGACACTTTTTATTTCTATCTTTAGGAGGTCGCAGCTCGTGAGAGGAAAGGGAAGCAATACTTGCAACTTTCACACAAATTTTAAATACTCATCCTCAGATTCTTAACAACTTCAGATCCAAATTACTTCAGCTTTATTGTAGAGCTGGACCAAGTTCCACTGCCATCAGATTCATGGTGTAGGCAGCGAGTGGCCACACCTCCAGCAGCTAGAGTTGTTGTATTCAGGGGTTCTCACATCCCAATTGGCATAGACCCCAAAACACTACGAGAAAGGGTTAGAACACTTGGAGAGAGGGGTCAATATGCTTCCTCAAATGTTTTTATAACTTGAAAACACTAGGTGGGCCTGCAATGTTTTTTCATTTAATAAATGAACATACTATTAATAGCATGTAGAGAGAGCAGTGATGATAAGGCTACCATGTGACCTTGTGAATAGTGCATCTGTCTGCAAATACACCAGCACCTTCAACCAAAAACTTACTAAACAGATATTTCTTCTTTTTCCACAAGACCCATTCCTTTCATCTCTTCCTACTCTTTGTTCCATGAAGTAAAGCGCTGATGGGAAACATCGGTTCAGGTTCAATACTTTCAACATTTGCCTCTTACTCTCATTTGAAAGGACAGGGCAAAGGAACTTGACATTTAGCTTGTTTGTGCTCCTGTGTAAATCAGAGCCTGAATGATGACGGATGATTTTCTAAAGATGTTTGGTGTTTGTTGGGTTCTGTTGACATCACTGTAAATCCAAGCTTCACTTATGCTGCTGCCAACAAAAGAACCAGCTGCTTTGAAATCCACCTTTCAGTCCTGATTTTTAAAAAGGTGTAACTTTGCATATTCTCCTCAATGATATTATGTCAGCTTTGTTTTTATTGGTTCGACTTTTTAAGATGTTCTACCTGTTGTCACACTCTAATGGCTGTTTTGCTTTCATGATTGCATTCTTCCCTTATACATTGAATTGAATCAGAAAAGTCTTGACCCTTAACCAGCTCTTTAAAAGTGAATCAGAACGTAAGGACCAGCTCACTTTATAGTTTCCATTAGTAGTTAACTGTAGTTAACCTCATAAAGTACAAGTACTCCTCTCTCTCTTTGCCTGCTCTGGCAGTGTCTCTGCAGCTTCTTTAATTCTTACAGTCTAACAACACATTGTGACCAGAGAAGGAAATTATTCTTTCATTCTCCATAGATAATTCAGAGGTTAATGATAAATCCCAAACCAGATAGTAAAGATAGTAAACTGTAACACATTTGTTATATTCAACATGTATTAAAAAAGGTTTAGCCCACTTCAATTTTCTTTCATAATAATATCAACATAAGTGATATAAAGCATGCATGTAAGGTGTGATTTAACACACATTTAAGGTTAGACTTAAAAAGGTTCTCTTTGACAAAGTCCTGAACCATCTCTTAGTTATGTTGCTATAAGCCTAGACTGCTGGGGGAACTCCTGTCATGCACCGATCCCTCTCTCTCTCTCTTAGTAATTATAATTATTATTTCATTGTTATTGTTGTTGTTGTTATTATTATCAGTAAACATTCTGAATAGCATAAACCCCAAAACACAACAAGAAAGGATAAGAACCCCTGGAGTGGGGCTTGCACGTTACCCCACAGGACACATGTTACATGTAGGTTGTTGATGAACCCAGAAACTAAGGATAACTTTATTTAACTGCATTAGCAGCTAAATGTTCCTGTTTTGTCAGCTGATAACTGAGTCTGAATCAGAATCTTTACTTGTATCAGGCAATAAAGGAACACAGTTTAATCCACTCTGTAATAGCAGCCTCTGAATTTATATCTCTGGTGTGTGAACAAGACCAGCTCAGCTGTGATCCTCTCATCAGAGATCATTTGAATTAAGTTATATGTATGAATAAAAATATGCTTAGGGAATTTTTAAACTGAGTTATGGAATTCATACTCTAACCTGAGTGAATTAACTATTATTACTGAAAAAGCTTTTAAAACTGAACCAGTCAGCTGTCAGACCTGCAGCCCTGAACCAACTGGATCATTTGGACTGCTCAGTTCTAGTCCACAGCTTTAAATTCCCAAGATGCAATCCTTCATCTTTAATGTAACCGACTCATGTTTGAAATGGTAAAAACTAACAGGCCAACCGGTTAAATATCACAATTTGTGGTTTAATACCAAGGGCTTTAATATACATTGTATTACGTATTCATAGAAAAAGATATTTACCCATGTACAAATTACAAATACATAGCTGTGTTCTCCACTCTTTTGTTTAAATGTACACAAGTTTCTTCTGTCCCATAGCAGCTTTGCCACCTGGCAAGACTTAGCAGTGAAATGTAGTTAAGAGAACTATGGAAAATAAAACATTTCAGTCATCTCAACACATAGACACAAGGAGGAAGGAATACCAGGTAACAAAAAGTCTTTAAGCTCTTTGTAAGAAGCAGGAAACAACAAGTAGATTTAGGATTGCATTTTACAAAAGTAGTGTAGTGTGGTAACAGGCTTTTCTTAATGGCAGACAGAGGGCGAAGGAGGAAGAGGAGGAGCAAACAGCTGACCTCTTCACAGAATTAAATATCCACAATCAGTTTGACTGGGTACAACATAAAACTGGATCCCCCAGCACAAGTCCAAAGGGTTTGTCAATTTGTTAAAAGAGCAATACGGCCTTGTGTAACACGTAAATCTCCACTTACAAAATAAGAAATAAACTTAGAAAAGCAACAGACAAAACATACATTTTATACAGTTCTGTGTTTCTATCACCAAAATACGATGACACCAAAGAGTAGATTAAGTTGAATCTCCATCTCAAGTAAATTACTGTTTGTTTCATTTAGTGTGTATTTTATACAGTGCAGAATATATGGGCTTTGATTAAGTAAGTGTGTGTGTGTTTTGTGTGTGTGTGTGTTTGTTGTATTTCTATACTTTTAAGGAACAACAGTCTCCTCAAGGATCTATGTCAATGTTCTTCAGCTTCATCTCAGCATTTACATCCCAGTTTTAAACACATACACCATGATTAAACATAATAATAAATGGCTTGTCAGCGACTGCATCAAATGTTGAATTAAGTGAAACAATACATGTGAAGGGAAGTGGAAGGTTAGTTACTCAGGCAGCATAATAGTCTTCCATAAAGTAGCGGTTCCCAATCTTATTATCCACACTGGTGGTGTGGCCTTAAGAATGACAGTGTAAGTAAATCCACCGTTTTGGTCCAACTTACTTTGGATTTGGGTAACAACTCAGAAATTGTCTGTATTACCATCAAGTACTATCAAAGTAATGCTCCGGTCAGGATGAACTACAGCAACTGTTTGATCCTGTAACTTTTCCTTATTATCATTCGAAATTAGAATGTGTCCATTACTCTTTGGTTTTTCCATCAGCCTCAGCTGTGATTTGCTATTTGGCAGATGTTTGCATGCTAACACAATTAAAAAAGATGTTTAACATGTTGAACATTTTATCTGTTAAACATTAGCATAAAGCAGTATAACAAATGACCTTGTTACTGCCTTAACTGCCATTCAAATTGCATTCGAATGAGAAATGCTGTCAATTACATGTACGGTACTTTAGCTGAATGATGCCACCTTCAAATGGGACTGTGTTTATCCTGTTTACCTTTTTGTGGTATTCATGCTTTGGATGTTCATTTCTCATTAGATGATAAGATAATATACAGTAATTTTAGTCACCACTATGTCGATGGAGGGGTGGGTGTTTGAGTCCACAAAACACATCTGGAGTCTCAGGTGTAAACAGTGTTGCAGCAGAATCCAATACAATTGAAATCAATGGTGACCTACACTTCAGACGTAGTAAAACAACAGAAAAAACATAACATGCCTTCATACAGCTCGTGTGGTGTCATCCAAGTGTCCGCAAGCCCTGACAAACAAGGTAATTTACATCAAGTTTTAAGCCTAAATGTCCTCTGATATCTTCATACCAGGTGCATTCACTGACCCTCGGACACACCATCATGTAGCTACGTCCGCTAGTTTAGCCACTTTTAGTCCACAGGACTTTTATCTTCCATAAATAAAGAAAGACAAAAATCATTAAAAACTGTGTTTATTCCTTGGCATGTTCCAGGCAAAGCCACATCACCCAAGATGTGTGATGCACTCATTGCTCATTGCTGTTATCATAGACACAGAAGCAGTATGGAGGCATGTTGTGTTTTTTTCTGTTGTCAACTTCATTGATGCACAAATGAGTATGTTCTCCCATTTACACAGAGGATATCAGCTGAGTAGGCTGTCCTTCAATATGGCCAAGGACACATTTGTGTTTACACTGCTAAGAGACTGTATCAACATGCGTCCCAGACAAACTCTGAATGGGGTCTGAGTGGTTGGAGCTCAATGGCCCTCGCGGGGATTTAAACCTGTTATGACAGCTGTCCAATCGTGATTGGAGCACCTGAGACACATGTTAGTGGCGGCTCTAAACAGCTTGTGTTTCACTATACACCAGTAAATGCGACTCTGAGCACCTACACTAAACACTGTGCCTGAACGCATTCTGTACAGACACATGCCAAGCTTTGCAGCTGCTGCTCTCACACTACAAGTCCTGTAAAGACATATTATTCTACATGTATTTCAGCAGCTTGTTCTCTACACTGACTGTTAAAAAAAATATAAAGGTTCTGTCTTCTGTCAATCACAACTCATCATTAAGGAAGAGTGAAAATACACTGATTTTATTCCTAAAAATGTTGTCATGAAGACGGTATGCCAGGTGTTTCCCCAAAGCACATAGCTAGGCTAATGGCATCTTATGAAATCCTCTCATCTATCTCTCTGGAGTAGTAAACATATCCCTAAATGCCAAATATTTCCTTAAACAAGGTAGACATAAGAGATAGTTAGTTACCTTATTTACGATGCAGTCACTGAAAATCTATTAAAAAATTATACTTTCAGGCCTTTTACAAAATTAGGCCTTAACATTGGAAGTGCTTATATAATATTTGGATTTATTTTATTGGAAAACTAGTAAATGAAAAAGTATAATAAATATATTACAACAAAGGTAGACTAAAAAACAGTGATGGAGAACGGATGGGAAAGGCAGCGAGTGAGTGAAAATAGTGACAATGACATGGGTAAATGCAGATCTGGATTTAGATTGTCTTTAAATTGGGGAATAAGATTTGAAGTTGATTCAAAGGACAAGGTTTAAGTTTTGAAGGTTTGATTTAGATGATGGACAAAAATTATAAATAGATTTTAACAGTTAAAGGTTCTCTCTCTAATTTGGGTATATGACCCCCCACATCTCAAATAATCCTCCCGGTCACTGCTGAGGATGAGCTATGACGTGTTTTGGGAGCGCTGCTGGACACTGACCAAACCAGGGAGTTGAACTAAGAGGTTAGTGTTCATGATTTGGCACTGACCGGATGTATTGGACGTCCTCACAAGTATAGTAATACAAGCTTGTGCGTGTGTTTTGTGTCTCTTGTCACCTGTCCATGCTCACTGTGTGTGTGTTGATGTGTGGTGTGTTGGAACCTCCACACAGTAGTTGGGTTTGTCAGAAGCAGTGAACCCTGGCAGACAGACACACTGATAGGAGCCCACTGTGTTGATGCACTTTGCGTTTTTACACAGCGACATCCGATTGTTCAGTTCTGAACACTCGTTCACATCTGTTGACAGAGGGGGAAACATTATGACAGACATTGCAAAGCTGTTTTCCTTTTTCTTTCGTTTTGTTGTGTGTGGCTGCTCTCTTACCAATGCAGGTCATGCGGGACAGGTCCAAGGTGTATCCATCGAAGCAGTCACAGGTGTATCCCTCCTGAACCCGCACACACCGACCATTCTCACAGCCATTCAGTATCCCACACTCCTCTGCTCGCAAACCCTCAAATGCTTTGAATGGATCTATAACAAAAACATTCAGTAATCAATAGATAGCACTTTTGTTTGTTTGATTAACAAGAAAGATAGTTTAAACCATCAGTAAAACCGCGGTAGATTACCACGGTGTTTAGCTCATGGTCAAAATTGTCCAGCATCAAGCAAAATTAGCAAAAGTGTCTGTGAAGGTTAGGGGGCTGGGAGAGCACCCTCACCTGAACCACAGAGGATCAATCAGCACAGGTAAGAGCTGTTAGCTGATTGGTCCTCACGCTTAAAAGGCAGCATCTGCGCTGCCTGGGGGGGGGGGGGACACTCGCTGAAACACACAGGACACGGAGAGACTCTGGAAGAGACTGACGGAGCTGAAAAGCTAGTTGCTTTTAGTTGAAGTTTATTTATGTTTGTTAAGTGTGTTTGATTCAGTAAAAATGCTAAAACCATAATGGTTCATCTCTGGCTGCTGTGGTGAGAACCCCATGGCATGGTCAACTGCCACAGTGTCCCACACACAGGTGTGCTGGGGGTTTGACGTCTGCCGCCGTGACCTTGTCCTTTGACCACCAAAATCGAATTGTTTAATCCATGAGTCCAAGTGAACATGTATGCCTAACCCTCCTGAGATATCACATTCACATGCCATGTGTTTTGAGAAGTCACAGTGACATTGACCATTAACCACCAAATTCAGGTCATCCTTGAGTCCAATTGAATGTTTGTGCCAAATGGGCATTCCTGATATATCGTGTTCGTAACAACACAAGGTCACGTGACCTTGACTTTTTGACATCGACCACCAAAATCCAACCTGTCATTACAGGCAGAGGTGTTCTCTTCACCTGGTTGCTGGTCTGGAGTGAGGACCAGCAGTCTTTTGGACGGTTCGCCTTAATGGCTCTGATCTGAATGTGTTGTTAGTTTGAATTTCACAAGATGGCAGCAGAGTGCTGTACAATAAGACCTGCTTGCTTTCTGAAGGACTGAACCTGTATATTTATAATATAAAACCAAATAATAAAAGCTGAAACTGTATATTTATAATATGAAACAAAATGATGGAAGCTGATAAAGGTTATGATAGGAACATTCAAACTGTTCCAAAAAGGTGTTGAATCATCATTATGATTGTTTTGAGGGCTGTTGTCTGAAACATTTAGTTTATGCTGCTTAACAGCTGTATAATGACATGATTTTCTAGTGTTTTGTCCAAACCAATTCCCTGCTGTTAATATAAAGGAAACATTTAATACAAATACTTACGCTCCTGGTTCTCAGAGAAGGGCAGGACAGCCTCCTGCTCAGGTGATGGTGAGTAGTCTGGCCTCACTTCATATTCATGGACTGGGCCAGCAGTGAGGGCATCATGGCCATATGGCCGCCGCCCACCACCCAGAGGTATGTTACACATGGATGCATAATCCCCTGAGAGAGAGTGAAAACACATGAATCAAGAAAAGTAAGAAATACCAGCAACAACCGCTATGTCATGGTAAAACACTAATATTATTGGTTATATCATCAATAAAATGAAGTGATTTTAGTTCCCACAGGCACTTAAATGGCAAAGAGTGTGTGAGGATACCTATTCACAGCATACTCACCAACAGTGAATATCGAAGTTCAGGGCTGCCAGTTTTAAAATTAATCCTCATTTAACATTTTTGTGTGCATGTGTGACAAAAGTGAAATTTTTAAATATATTTTCATCTGATGATTAAAAATTTTAATCAGCAATACAACAAACTGACAGGGTCACAAATCACATTGTTTGATCTGGTGTGGTGTGTGTATACACTATTATTCATCCAAACAAGCTACGAGAAAGCAGGTAGAAATGAAGTCTAACCAGCATCCGGACGGCTACTTATTCCATGAAGGTCGGTGATTCGATCACTGCCTCATCCGGTCTGTATGTTAAAAGTGTCCTTGGGCAAGATATTGAACACGTAATTACCCCAATGATATACCATTAGAGTGTGTGTGTCCGTTAGAGAAGGGATAGAGACCTGTGTTATGAAGCGCTTAGAGTGGTCAATAAACTAGAAAAGTGTTATATAAATGCTGTAATACATGCTGCTATCAAACATCTGAGCAAGTGAAATGGTGCACTAATAAGTTGGGTAAATGTAAAGATCAACACTTGGTCTTATGCTTGCTGCAAATTATCTGACTGGTAAATAATCTGTATTTATATAGCACTTTTCTAGTGTTGATGACTCAGTGCACGCAGTGGAATGGGGTAGACTGGGATCGAACCACCGACCATTTGTCTGTGGACGACCTGCTCTACCTCTTGATCCACAGCTGCCCACTGGTGCTTTTTCCATTATGACCTTCATTAACAATTGAAACCAACTGTTTGGAAAGATGGATGTCATGACTACTCTCCTAAAGTGAAGCAAAAGCCTGGGGGCTGGCTCCTCGATGTTAATGGATGGGACATGGACCAAACTAAGTATAAATACATTTCGAATAATGTTTTCTGTAAGATCGTTTCTTTCATTCATTTGTAACATGATGCTATACAATGTCATTACTGACAGCTTAGGCTGACTCTCGGTTGGTCGAGCACATGTACATGGCAGCATTGAAATCCTGGATATTTGGGCTTTATTTTTGAATAGTAGAAGGAAGTGGAGACATGTTGTCTACCATCTTCATATACACGTAATAAACCAATTCATATTCAGCTTGTGTCAACACTAATGAGACATGCACAATGTAAATCAAGTACATTTTGGTGAAATTGAACCTGCCCTGATAGTGTGTATGTGTGTGCACGGTGTTGTATAGTTTGTACCGGTGTTCTTCGGGGGACACAGGGCACAATCCATGCCCCAGGCTTCTCCGTACAGACAGCAGCACTCTGTGTATGTGGTCTTCCTGTTGTGACCCAGTGGCTGTGTGCACGTCATGGTCTCTGTAACCGTCTGCCAGCAGATCCCCTGGTAGTCGATCTGCTCTGTCTCATGTTGCTCTGTAAACATATACACAGCATTGCTATATAAACAGCACATGTGTGATTCCATCCATTTGTGTAAATAAATAGTATTACTGAGACATAGGAATGAATTAGGAACCTTTTGCTTGAACTGCATACATTTTTCAACATTGTATTTGTATTACTTGGTGTTGGTTGTCATGTGTCATGTTGTCAAGACAGAAAAGTATGATTTTGTAGTTTATCACCATCATCACATCACTGAATGATGTCATTATCTCATGATATGAAATGCCCCATTAAAAGTGAAATTTACTTTGGTTAGTGAAAACAGAAATGAGGGGAATAAAACACAATCGAGAATTACTGCAACATAGTTGTATGCCTCTACCAACCAGTCAAGTCAGTTATACCCTTGTCTTTCCAGACTTGTGTCATACATGAAGTGTAGAATTGAACTTTGACCTTTTGCATATAAATTGTCCTAACTATTCATCCTATTAAAACACTATGTTAAGTTATGTCATAATTAGTTTATGAATTCTTGATTCATGGCTCAGTGATAACAGAATGACCTTGCCCGTTGACTTTTAACCACCTAGCTCTAATCAGTTCACCCATAAATCCAACGTTAGGACCAAATTACAATATGCAAAACATAATGCTTAAAGGGGATCTGTTTCGCGCTCCCTTACTGTCTGTCATATATATAATGTAATGTCTATATTAAACAAGGTCAAAGTTTCAAATAACAAGGTAAATGTATGTAGAAATGCTAAGACAGAGACTCATACATCAGCTCTTTTTTCTTTTTCGAGGACGACCTGATGTCAGCTTGTGACAGATTTCTTTATAGGATAATCTGCTTCAAGCACAGCTCGTAATGTATTCAAATAGAAAAAATGCATAAAAATAATTGACAGTGCAGGTTAACCATGCAGTCATTTAGCGACAGCTAATGATATATTATAATTTATTCTATAATTCATAAATAATGACTGAAAGTTTGAATCCACTGTGTTGCACAATAAGCAGGTAAATTATGTAATATGCCCTGAATTGATCTTTGTTTGTTTCTTTCATTTTGTTCACTCACATTCTGGATCAGATTCAGCCTGGAACATGTACACATGGTTTCGAGAAGTTTCAATTTCAATCAGTTATTGTCTGTCACCAAGTTTCAGAAACAAATTGTATACATTTTGACCAAAAATTTAAGAAATTCTAGCATATCATTGGCTGTGCCTACATTTGAAGTAAGAAAACATTTTACGAGTGGATGTCATGCCAATCCAAGGAAAGTGGATTTTAAGGAGGCCTGAGTGAACATTACCAGTTTTAGTCATGAGGCTAAACTTCTCTAGTGTCCCAGAAGAAAGCGGTAGAGAAGATGTCGGTGCAGTCCATCAGAATTGGACAAGAACTTTTTGTCTGTCAGGTAGGGGTTTGAAGCTGTGCTCTCAGTAGTTAGAGGGTGAGCATGGCTGACTTTACTGAGATTTTAATTTGTTGCCTAAGTTGTTGCTGAGACTTAAAGTTAGAATTTTAGTCTAGAATTTTCTTGTGTGTCTAGTTTGACTATTTTTTGCTGACGCTCTGTTGGGATAAGAACAATATGCAGGTTTCTTACCGGCCACCTCAGAAATGAAGACACATTGGTTACTGTTGGGGTCCAACACCATTGGATGTGTACAGAAACACATGAATGAGCCATCTGTGTTCATACACTGTCCACCAACACACACAGACTCATCCAGACACTCATTGATGTCTACAGAAAAGAAAAAACAGAGAAAATTCAGAGAAAAACAACACAACAAAACCAAATTATCATACCATCTGCATTATCTCAATCTTTATTACATGGACAAACATATACATACACACAAACACATGCATACTGACAGGATTAACTATTTTGCTATAAGTGACAAAATCAAGCTAACTGAGCTAGCTTTCTTTGTGTGTTTTCAGCGTTAATGTGTTCCAATGCAGATTTTGCCTGTCTTAATTAGTAATTTGCAGGACTGAAATGCAGAGTGAAATCGCTATTGCATAACCACTGAATGCCCTGACATATGGTGCCACCACAGATGATAAAACAGAAAGCTCTGACTTCTCTCACACCTTTAGGCTGTATACAGGGGCCAGTTTTCAGGGCACGTGAGTATAAAAAGACACAGCGTGAGTTACAGCACAGGACAGTTTGAGACAGTACTGCCTGCACTGGCAGTGAAGACAGAAGTGGAGAGAAGAGATAGAAGAGAGTCTGCCAGGAGAAGCTGAGGTAATGGAAGGACAGTTCTTTGTCTGTTATAAGCTAATTAAAGAGAAGTGACCAAGCAAAGAGTCTCAATTTGTTTTGTGACTGAGGGAGCTTTCTTCTCCTTCACAGCAGTCTGAATGAGGAGAGAGAACAGCAAGACCATGTAAGTAGGACAAGACTGCAAGGACGAGACGCCAAGTTGGCAAAACCTTTGAAGCTAAACAGGACAGTGGCGACACAGCAACACTCCCTATGCTACACCACTGGAAGATACAGAGACCACTTTTCTTTGAACTATAGCATTACAAATACTATAGTATTTGTATTTTCAAGACAGGACTGCATACATTTAGATTATTATTATTAAAATAGTGCTTTTAGGCTGTCTTTATCTAACATATTTTGAAGTGGCTGTCTTTTATCTATTTTAGTTTTGGGGACTCTTCCATGCTGTTATTTTATTGTTAAATTTGTAATAAAGTATAGTATAGTATTTTTTCAATTGTGGACATTATTCACATGCACAGACATTAACATATAAACAAACCCTGACCTCTGCACTCCAGCTTGGAAGGGTCGTAGTCCTGTCCAGTCTTGCAGTAACACTCATAGCTTCCCACAGTATCCAGACAGAAGCCTCCTTTACACACCTCCTGGCCAAACAGTGTACATTCATCTGCATCTACAGGCAGAGAGAAGGCAGCACATGTTGCTATTCTACTATTCTACTAGAGCAGTCATGTGTATCTGAATTCTCAGACTTTTTATCTGAATTGGTGCTTAGCAAAATAGTTTCATCAAGGGTGAAAAATACAGTCATTATAGTTTTGGTGATTTCAATGCAGGGTAAATATAGTGTGCTAAATACAATTGGACCCTCCTCTCCAATAGCACACAGGCTGACAGTTTTTGAAACCAATGTTGTAAGTCACGTGCTGTTCCTCTCCTAATTTCCAGGAGGCATGAACCTACCTGACACAAGACAATCTCCAGTTATGTGGTGCATGTGTGAAAGTGCAAATCCAGACAATGGAGTTATTATGTGAATATAACTAAGTAGAACAGGATCCGCTATGTAACCTACATGTGAGGTCTAGTCTTACCTTTATAAGTGTCAGCAGTGGGTACTCCATACAGCAAGTCAGCACTGGGAAAAAAACCTCTTCCATATGGACACATCTGGTTAAAGTGTTCTGAAAGGGGCCAGAAATTGAAGTATTAAGGTTGGCATGCTTGTATTTCTCAGCATTATATACTGTAAGGGCAATTTATCAGGTATACGTCACTGTGTAGATTAGTTCCTGCTTAACTGTTTCAATACACAGATTCAAGCCACTGTTAATGTGTGCCTTGTTGTGATTTGACCCTGTACAACATAGCATATCACAGGCTCGAGTAAAATACTTGATGAAACTCATTTACCCACATACAAAGATCAGAGACATGGTATATGCAGTGCATAAGTCTGTCTGTGGTGGTACACCACATTAAACCAACTACACACAGGTTTTTTTTAAATGATAATGATTAAAATGTGATTCTAAAATCTTATGGTATATAATCCTACTGATATATATCCCAATACTGAGTGTATCAATGTGTTATTATTGTGACTCCTCCTCCCCTAACTTACCTGTGCCATTGACAGGGCAGGGATGTACCTCACAGTTGTCACCCCAGCCAGCTCCCAGCGTGCAGCAGCACTCCTGCAGGGTGACGTGGCTGGTCAGCACACTCTCACACAGGTTCTCATCATTCAGATGATAGTAGCACTCCTTACGCTCCACCGACGATGCTGAAGCAAGAAGGAGAGAGAAACACACACACACACACACACACACACACACACACACACACACACACACACACACACACACACACACACACACACACACACACAGGAAGTGGCAAGGATCAGATGGGAGATACAATGTATTCATCTCAGTGGTTGTCACTGATGTGAAATCAAGACAGTTGTTTCTGCAGCACAACTGAATACCAGTACCCCTCCACACAATGTTATACTGTACATGTCATACGTAATGAAAGAAAATTATTCCGTTGTAAGGACCACACAATACAGATTGCAGACAATTTATATATATATATAGAATAAATTGGGATTCTGAGCTGAAAGACATCAGCTGAAGAGACCAATGCAAACAGAACATATGAAATTTTATTTAACAATAACGAGCGGATTTAAACACAAACATTTTGTGAATTATTTAATAAAAATCTCACTTTGCTCGAAACTCAGATTGATGATTAGAACTTAAACGTCGCTTATATGTCTATTGGGGATGTCACTTTAATCACATCTCAGTTGTGCCTGAACATCAGTCTTTAACTGGTAATATGTTCAACAGCGAGGAAGAGTGCAATGAACTGAGAGGCCTCTAAACACTCACTGCAATAACATGATTATCATTCATCCAACTATATGAATGCTGATCGTGGTTTCAACTCTCTACTTATTTTCCTATTTTTAAAAAGCCTAGTGTTATTAAAGATAACTCAAATTCAGGATTAACAAATCAATCAAATAAACTGGTTGAGATATAACAGGATTATCTCAGACTGATAACAACATGTTATCAGTTACCCCTGGTTACCCTAACCCTGGATTAGTTATATTATGTTGAAAGAATTGCGTTCAACCTGAAGATGTCCAAACTAACATTACAGAGTAGCATACCTGTATCCTCAAGATATAACAGTAAATGACTAAGTAAATACATATGCACGTGAAGATGTGCTGCTACCTTCCTTCTTTACCACGTTACATATAAGGGTTGAATGCTTGATGGCAGAACTGTGTTAACTGAGTTCTTGTGGATGAATATACATTCTTTAAACTTCCCATTACAGGATTTGGTCATACTATCATAACACTGACTTCATTCATTACACATTCTTTATTAAGATACTGCTGTAAATAAAGGATTATTTTGTTTATATAAACCATCAAACAGTCCACAGTCATGTCTGGATTTAATTTTAGAGTCATGTAATCCTTTCATGAGTGTACTGTTACGTAATGTGATTGGCTAAAGGAGACTCATCGTTGTTTACGTCATCTGGCTTCCTGGTCTTCTGTAGCAGTAACAAGACAATGGTCTTGTCTTGAGCCTATTCACTGTATAATGTGTAAGTAGCTCCGTTAAACAACTTGTATGGAGAATTGGTAGTGAGAGGAAACAAGATGTACACCCTGATGTCCTTGGGGGGCTCACCTATCGGAACAGGCTCACACTTGGCGATCATGATGTTATAGTCCTGGCCACTGGGACACATGCAGAGGAAGGAACCATCGGTGTTCACACACTGAGCTTCTCCACACACACTGCTCAGCAGCTCGCACTCATTCAAATCTGTGGAGAAGGAACACAACATAAATTTATTAGTCAGATGGATTAAAGAATTAAAGACTACAAAGATCCTGAATGTGTGCATGTAAAGCTAAAGGGAGACGAAAAATTACATGGCAAGGAAGTCGTAAGTTCTACTAAGGCTAAAACTAATGCATAGCTGTTACATCAGAGGCAAATTAGATAGACAAATAGAAAACATGTTAATGAGTCAGTACTGATCCATAAGTGAATGGATTCAGTTAAACCCCTTTAGCCATCTGAAGGCAGCGAGACAGATATGTTGATTAATGTGGAGCCTCTAATTTCAGAAATGCCACATAACAGTGTTATTGTGTGTGGTTATCCATTGAGTTTAATTTAGCTGAATCACATGGGCACTCGGCTGCTCCCCGAAAACCACACTCTGCAAACATCACATCAATTATATCTCTATATTTTCTGTCTATATAAATAGCAGATGCTGAATTATGGAAAATCGTTAATTCTTGGCATCATGACCTTGTGTCCTAAATTTCAGTTGTGCCATATTTTATAGGTGAAATGCATTAAAATCCATCTTTCTGTATCATATAATTTACAACAAGATGAGATCAATCATGAAGGAATATAATTATAACTGAAACTGTTGTATTGGTTCAGTTGTGTAAACAACTTCAACAAACTAAGTTTTTGGATTATTCATTTTAATCTTATTGTTAAATATTAGTGTAGCCTACATCTGACTTAGCAACAGATGCAGTGCAAATAATATGTATTGATATATTCTATGGATCACCTATATTCATAGACAATGTAAATGTTAGATTTACATTGTATCAATAGATGCCTTGTGTAATTAAATCTTAGATGCTCAAGTCCACTGAATAACTTTAAATGTTACAAAGGTCAGTGGTACAATGCCCAGGGTAAAAAAGTAAGACAAGGTTTCCAAAATCCTACTAAATTATAGTACCAAATTTCATAGGAAAGACTTTGTCTGTGCAAAGGGATGTCGGAACAAGCTGTGTTACTACACCCTCTGATGCATTATTAGGACAAAACTGTTCTGCAGGAAGTAGATTATATGTTTCTCAGAGTTGTGAGAAAAGAGCAGGAAAAGATGAAGACAGATGTTTGATCAGAGCTTCATCCTACAGCAACATAATGAAAGATGAAGAGAAGTAGACAGAGGCTTCACGTGATGAAGAGCAGCTCAGTCTCCAGACTCCAACCTCATGGAGCAGCTTCGATGAAGTGGACACTAGATGAAAGCAAAGCCAACGACTAGTGAAACACATCGGTGTGAACATCTGTAATAGTGTTGGAACAACGTTTCTGAACAATGTTTCGTTTCCATTATAGAGAGAACAACAGTGATGCTGAATGAGTCATACATTTAGATTACATGAAGGATTTCCAATTGAATGACAAATCTTTATTATTTCTTTGTTCTGCACTTTAATTTCATGGTCCCTGAGACGTTACGCTGGGTAAAGTTCAGTAACAACATTATACAGTAAAGAATCAAGAAAAAGAGATCTATACAATAGGCAATATCCACTTATCTTGTCACACACACACTTTGACGGTTGCAAAGGAGGTGTGACGATGGACTCATGTCTTATCTAAACTGTAGCTAAATGCCAGGGAGAGACAGATTTACACTGACTACTTATATCAGTCCAAAGTTTGTCAAACTGTTCCATGAACAGGAAGCAGAACCACAGCTGTCTGATTTGAGGAGTAGTTGTAACAGACAGCAAGGAATAAAAACAATGATAGTTGAGTTTCATCATGAAAAAAGCACAGAGAGACAAAGATAGGAACCCTGCTGAACTATCTACCCTCCCCCTCAGGATTTATTCATTATAAGTCAACTGATATGAATCCAAAACCAACTGAGCCATGTGTTATTTTATGAGATTAGCTGGGAAAGGTGTGGGGGTGGAATCTGATCTCTTTGGAAAACAAACCAGGAACTTGTTGTCAATCAACAGCTAAAATACTATATGCTTTGGATGCCATCATAGATGAGCTTCCCCGATACTGCAGCAAGGTGCTCAACTTTTATGAGAATCAGTTAGATATTTAATTAACAGGTAGACAGGTGTCAAACTGACAATGCCTCTGTGGGGAGAATAAAAAGTATAAAGGGAGATAGGGGAGTGATGACGGTGAACATAGAATCTCAGAGGCAAGAAAACATTGGAGGAGAAGACAAGATATAGGGAGTAGAAAAAAAAAGTTCAGCTGAAGTAATGGACGGGGAAAGTAAAGCAAAAAAAGTTGGCTGATAAGGGTAGAGGGATAAATCGAGGGGGAAGACAAAAAGACGACACATTCTGAATGGTTACAACACAACCGTTGGTTTTGGAGGATTGTGTAAGTTACATTACATTACTATTCATTTAGCTGACGCTTTTATCCAAAGCGACTTACAATAAGTGCATTCAACCATGAGGGTATAAACCCAGAACAAGAATCAAAAAACTACAATTTTCTTCAAGAAAACTACAAAGTGGTATAACTAAGTGCTACTTAATTACTGTTTGTATTTTATTATAATTATTTTTTTAAAGGTATAGTCGGAAGAGATGTGTCTTTAGTCTGTGGTGGAAGATGTGTAAACCTTCTGCTGTCCTGATGTCATTGGGGAGCTCGTTCCACCATTTAGGAGCCAGGACAGCAAACAGTCGTGATTTTGTTGGGTGTTTAGCTCGCAGTGAGGGAGCAACAAGCCGATTGGCAGATGCGGAGTGAACGGGCTGGGGTGTTTGACTATGTCCTGGATGTAGACTGGACCTGATCCGTTCGCAGCACGGTACGCAAGTACTAATGTTTTGAAACGGATGCGGGCAGCCACCGGTAACCAGTGAAGGGAGCAGAGGAGCGGAGTAGTGTGACTGAATTTAGGTTGGTTAAAAACCAGTCGAGCTGCTGCATTCTGAATGAGCTGCAGAGGTTGGATGGCACTAGCAGGTAGACCTGCCAGGAGGGAGTTACAATAGTCTAGGTGTGAGATGACCAGGGCCTGGAGCAGAACCTACACCGCCTTCTGAGTGAGAAGGGGAAGTATTTTCCTGATGTTGTACAGCATGAATCTACAGGAATGTGTTGTTGCAGTAATGTTGGCGGTGAGGGGGAGTTGACTGTTGAGTGTCACACACAGGTTCCTAGCAGTCTGGGTGGGGGCTAACACAGAGTTGTCAAAGTTAATAGTCAGGTCGTGGGTGGGAGGAAAAGTAGTTCAGTCTTATCAAGGTTAATTTCAGGTGGTGAGCAGACATCCACTGAGAGATGTCAGTCAGACAGGCAGTGTTTCAGATTGGGGAAAAGAGAGGATTAGTTGGGTGTCATCAGCAATAGCTATGGTAGGAAAAGCCATGTGAGTGAATGACAGAGCCGAGAGAGTTGGTGTACAGAGATATGAGGAAGGGACCAAGGACGGAAACTTGAGGGACCCCAGTAGTGAGAGGACAAGGTTCAGACACAGATCTTCTCCAAGTTACCCGATAAGTGCGGTCATTGAGGTAGGATGAGAGCAGGGAGAGTGCAGAGCCTGAGACACCCAGATCCTGAAGGGAGGAGATAAGGATCTGGTGGTTCACTGTGTCAAATGCAGACATTTGGATAAGCACAGAGGACAGGGAGGCTGATCTAGCAGTGTGAAGTTGCTCAGAGACAGCAAGGAGGGCAGTCTCAGTTGAGTGGCCTGCCTTGAAACCAGACTGGTGAGGGTCAA
Organism: Verasper variegatus; assembly: GCA_026259375.1. NCBI lineage: Eukaryota > Metazoa > Chordata > Actinopteri > Pleuronectiformes > Pleuronectidae > Verasper > Verasper variegatus. The sequence goes on from CM048050.1 coordinate 1,341,463, forward strand.
GAAGGTTGTTATGGTGAAGATAGGAGGAGAGTTGATAAAAGTATTTCGCTTGAGAGATTTGGAAAGAAAGGGAAGAAAAGAGACAGGTCTGTAGTTGTTTACTTCAGATGGGTGGAGGGTGGGTTTCTTCAGGAGAGGGTTAACTCTTGCCTCCTTCAGAGAGTTAGGGAAACAGCCAGTTGACAGGGAAGTGTTGTAAGTAAGGAAGGAAGTAAGTCAGTAAGTCAGTAAGTAAGTAAGTAAGTTAGTCCATCTGTGCAAGCCTGTGATGATTTGGCACTGAAGGGGAGTCAGTTGGCTAGGTTAAACTCAAGTGTGACTCAGTGGCACTGCCAAAGAATAGATGGGAAATGTGTGTGTGTGTGTGTGTGTGTGTGTGTGTGTGTGTGTGTGTGTGTGTGTGTGTGTGTGTGTGTGTGTGTGTGTGAGATGCACATACTGTATTTGGGTATGAGTATGGTGGTGGTTGTGGTACTGTACTTTGTGTCTGTGTGTGTATCTTGGTAGGGTTGGCCACTAGGAGAGTGTGTGTGGGGGAAGTGTTCTATCAGGATACAGCGGGGGGAAGTCTTCTCAAACAGTCCTTCCTGCTGGAGGAAATTTGACAAGATGGGGGCTATAGGGGGAGAGTTACCCCAAGGAAACCACCAGCACCCATCTGCTCAGACTCATTCCAAACCAAACTTGAGGAAAACCACTGATTTTCATGTATTAATACGGTGTGTCAACAATACTTGGCAATTCAGATAATATCACATAAACAGCAAAGGCCAAAGGTAACAGGAGCGTAATACCGGCAGTGGTTTCAGCTAATCATATATCTAATATAAAAATATATCCAGATTGAAGAAAATGTGTGTGTCCACAAATTGCAGTTAGCAATTTGTGAAGAAGTTGGCTCTTCGGTCTTATAAGCTTTTAACAATAAGACAATAAGACCTGGTATTCTGCCCTGAGTGATTCAGTCAATAGGGTTTGGCACCAGTTCCAACAAGGCCGGTACCAACTGTACCGTATCCCAACAGCAGATTTCAGTGCCTCATTTTGGTGCCTGAGCTAAAGCTAAAAAGGGTCTAAAGTGTGGCTACACATGAAAGGATCTCAACACATGCAGTAAATGTTCGAGCAAAAGCTTGTAGAGTTGGGGGCAGTATGCACATTGTTGTTTGCGATCCGATCAGTGAACTTAGAGAAAAGGAAGAAGGAAGGGAGGAATACGACAGATTCAATGAAGCACCTGGTGAAGTACTGGATACATTAGAAACATACCAGACCTGAGACAAACCAGCCCCTCGCCTTTCTACCGATACCTGACCGGCAGAGGTGGGAAGTACAAATACTTCGTAACTGTCCTTAAGGAGATTTTTGAGGTATGTGTATTTATTTTCCTGACGACTTTTTACTTTTACTCCCTACATTTGAACGCAATTATCTGTACTTTCTACTCCTTACATTGTCAAAACTGGCTCATTACTTGTATCACTCTCCACAGATGACGACATGATGTAAAAGGCGTAACAACACAGAGAGGGAAAGTCAACCACGGACAGAAGGAGTTGAGTTAGTGTACAGTTTGTGATACAGAGAAAAATATCAGCAGCAACATGGATGAAGAAAGTGAACCAGGAAACATTGCCGACGATGAATGAACAGATTCGGAGAAGCAAGACATTCCCCATCCATTGTATGACCTCCGCGGTTGGCGAACTGCTCGCTTTTAAGCACGGCACACCTCTCGCTCACTCACTTGACCCCTGCCTCGGGAGACGCGAAGGCCCGGCGGTGTGTGCCGTTGGGGGGGGCAGCGCGAGACACTAAGCATCTGGAGGTTGGCCGAGGTCGAGCGGCTGTCCCGGTAATGATCCTTCCGCAGGTTCACCTACCCACCCCACAAGTATCTGTACTTCTATTACAGTAAACAATGTGAGTACTTTTGCAACCTCTGCTGACCAGTACGAGAGGCACCCAATTTGGGCTTTCACAGCCCATGACGGCCCAAGTTGCATTTATTTCTCCACTGGCTTGTTACTCTATATTCTTGGGGAAAGCCAGGCAGACATCAACTATACTGTAGATATCATATTCGACAAATGAAGATGTCATTACATATGCAAAGCTTGGGCAGAGTGTGTCATTTTGTGTGAAATATTGTTGTATTCTTCTGTTAATTCACTGTTTTATACATTTCTATACCATTGGCATAAATCATACGATTTCTGTCACTTGCAAGCAGTTACAGTCAGCTGGAACTGGACAGTAAGCATATTATTTGAGGTTAATACAGAAATCAAGCTGTGGACACATTAAAAGTAAATGCATTATAATATAATACATCCAACTTAATATGTAATGCAACAAAACTGCAACACTTACCCACACAGCCTTGGCCATCCTCGGTCTCCCGGTAGCCCTGGTCACAGAGGCATCGGAAGGAGCCCAGTCTGTTCTCACAGAAGCCGTGAGAGCCACATAGTGTCTCATTGAGACCACACTCATCAATGTCTGGAGAACAAACAAACAAATACAACAAAGATCATATATATTTTTTCCTGGAGTCATTTGTTCCATACTTTGTCTCTAACATCGTATTTATTGTTGAGGGTTACACGCAGACAGACACACACACACACACAGACCTATTCGCTGTTCTTTAAATATTGCATTTTCATCTCTCACGCCTCCTATTGTGCAGTGATAGTGTAGACTTTCTCTCCATTTCAGCCATATCTGGCAGGGAGCATTGACAGGGTTACAAGTTTGATGCTTGATACTCTGATTGTCGATCATTCTCAGCCATCTTGCATTAAGTTCTTCAGGATTCCACCACTCTTCATCCTACCATACTAACTTGTCAGCCAGCAAATATATTTCTAAGACTCTGCACAAAAATCCTCAGTATATAGCTCAGCTCAAATATTCTGACTCTTTCCTGTCCAGGGACATGGCTATTGATGATATCCTTCTTTATAGCTCAGACAAAGTGGTAAAGATGGTCGGAGTTAAGGAAAGTAACAATCATACAAGTGAACAGGATGAAAGTTACATTAAATGTAGCAGTAATCTTGAATAAAGTCAAAATACTTCAAATACAAGCTCGACTAATTTAAAAAGTGGGCGAGACTTTCTGTCATTTCAAATCATATTTACAAAATAAGGAACATTATGTATTAATTGGTAATTATGAATTCAACTAAACAAACATTACATGAAGTCCCTTAAGGATCCATAGCTACATGTTCCCCTTTGATGCTCTCAGTTTAACGAATATTACAACATCTCTCATCTAATTTATGTAGATGACACACAACTCTATGCAACAATGTCACCAAGTGAATACCTTCCTTCACATTTATTATCACTTATACTTATTTATCTATTTACATGTGCACCTTATTGAAACATAAATTGTGAACGGACATATGATTATGCCCCTGTGTACATTGTGGCCCTTTTATGACTAGTTTACTAGTATTTGTGAAGAGAGAAAATGTATGTGTGATTGTTGGATTGTCAGAAAGTTACAGAAACTGTTGGATACAGCACTCCTAATCTGAGTGGGTTAGCCACTCAGCTATCTAACAAGAAATAGCATAATTGCTTTACATGACTGGGTGAGGACTCAAATTGGTATATTTTAAAACAGGCAGATGAAAACACTGCGTGGTTCCTCTCAGACTTATAAACCTAATCAACAAAATATTTAAGGAATGCTTAAAAAATAACTTGTAACATGTGTAATTTATTACAATAGTTGAGTAAAGGTCAGAATCAAATGATACATATTTTTTAATGCTATTAGATTTAATAAAACACAAACTGTGTGTGTGTGTGTGTGTGTGTGTGTGTGTGTGTTTCCTTTGTATGACATTGCATCCTACCATCACAGGAGGGAGTGTCGAGGTTGGCAGTAAATCCACTCTCACACACACACAAATAGGATCCTTCTGTGTTGAGACACTCGCCGTTGGGGGAACAGAGTTCTGGGTCATCCATACACTCATCAACATCTGGGACGACACAGAAAGAGACATACTTAGGTGTGTGTGTGTGTGCGCGTAAGTAAGTAAGTCCATCTGTGCATGCCACAGTGCAGTGATGGTTTGGCACTGCACTGCTCCTGCTGGAGGAAATTTGACAAGATGGGGAATACAGGGGGAGAGTTACCCCAAGGAAACCACCAGCACCCATCTGCTCAGACTCATTCCAAACCAAACTTGAGGAAAACCACTGATTTTCATGTATTGATACGGTGTGTCAACAATACTTGGAAATTCAGATAATATCACATAAACAGCAAAGGCCAAAGGTAACAGGAGCGTAATACCGGCAGTGGTTTCGGCTAATCATATATCTAATATAAAAATATATCCAGATTGAAGAAAATGTGTGTGTCCACAAATTGCAGTTAGCAATTTGTGAAGAAGTTGCCTCTTCGGTCTTATAAGCTTTTAACAATAAGACAATAAGACCTGGTATTCTGCCGTGTGCAATATGTGTGTGTTCATTTGTTCAAGCAGAGCTACACAAACACGTGGTGGTGAAAGGATGTGTCCTTCTGTCCGAGCTCCAGTGCTCACCTCTGCAGCTGGTACCATCGATCTGCTGGTATCCCTGTGGGCAGGTACAGGTGTAGGAGCCCATGTTGTTCACACACTCCCCTACAGCCTCACAGGGCCTGGCTTCCTCCACACACTCATCCACATCTAAAATATACACACGTCAGTCCCATTAGAAGAGGTTCTTCAGATTGAAACAGACATTTAGAGACACAATCATATAGTGTTCTAGTCTTCACAATTTCAAATGACCTTTTAAGTCTTGGTCTTAGGGTTAGAATTAAGGATGTGTGTGTGTGTGTGTGTGTGTGTGTGTGTGTGTGTGTGTGTGTGTGTGTTGGTTCCTGTACTTATATCTTTGTGAGGACCATTTTAAGCATACACCGTTCAGAGTTAGGACATTTTTGAAAAGTGAGGACATTTTGACTGGTCATGTCTATCTGTAGTTATGAGAGTCACTGTGTGCACAGTTTTATGTTTTGAGGACATTTTTGCCTGGTCCTCACAAATTCAATGGGCTGTTTGGGGGTTAAGACTTGGTGTTAGGGTTAGAATTAGGTTTACGTTAAGGTTAGGCCTTTAGTTGTGATGGTTAAGGTTAGAGTAAGCGGCTAGGGAATGCATTATGTCAATGAGTGTCCTCACAACTATAGAGAAACGTGCATCTGTATGTGAGAATGCCCAGCCACTGTGGTGCAAATAGGGGAAGAGAGGAGCTGCTAAAAGCATTGATACTTTTATCTGAGTCACCTTCAGTTGTGACCATGTGTGTGGTTACCAGCATATTTACAGATTGCTATGCATTATGAGTAAAGACACTTCGAATACAACACTGTTATCTTAAGTATCAGGTTAGTAGATAACATTAATTTGCAAATATTAACAGAGGAAAATATATTTATACACAAGATACAATAGTACCTCATGGTTAACTCTCTGCCCTCTAGTGGCCATTAGGACGCATTGGTGTGTAAAGACACCACAGGTTAACAGCAACATTCCTCCTCCTCCTCCTCACTGCAGTACCACTCAACCACTGAATTTGCAGTGATTAATGTATGTGACACTGTGTCCTTGGTAAATTAAACAGAAATACATTACTGACATGTTTTCATGTTAAACATCATAAAAGGCAGCAGCAACAGACCCGAGGAGGTGGGGAATTACTATTCACAGCTGGTAAATACGATTTTTAATGTTATTACTGGAATGTAACATATTTAGAGAAGATGCTTTTTCTAGTGTCATTCAATTTACATTATGAAGGGCAAACTATAACTAACTACAATGGCACTCAGTGGAGCACATCCCTCCACCAAGAACCATCAGTCCCCTTAAATTCAATCAAACTACACCAATATCCACCCATTATTGAGTTCTTCCATGACCCAAACTACATCCTTCCACCAAGTTTCGTGGAAATCTGTTTGGTTGTTTTTGAGTACAACAGACAAAAGGACAAAAGAGAAAACATAATATCCTTGATTAACTATAACCCCAAAAATCAACATATACATGAACACATCTTTGAATTAATACACTAACTGAATGTTAACAACAGATAAAGCTTATGGACTTAGGAGAGGAAGTTATTGAGGGATCTTGTAATATCCAGCATTAGATTGCACAGGTTTATCTAGAGCGGCTACTGAGTGATGTTGCTTACAATAATATAAGCTAGAGCATATATGTGCAGTATGTGGCTGAAAATATGAATGGTCCAATCTGCACTGTGCTGGGTTGTGTGTGTTCATGCTTATTAATATAAAACCCAGATAGCGATAGGAATCAATTTAGTTGTTTTTTATTTATGAGATGCAACACACAAAATGTGTTGTGTGAATAACATCGATGGCAATGCTGCAGGGGAAAAAGAAGAAGTTAAACTCTCCAGCTCCATCTTGTATGAATCATATTATGTGTTGTGTTAAGGCCCTTTTTAGTGTACATATAAAATGGATATGTGCCTGTGAGGATCAACACTCATAGACTGTATATAAAGATGAAGGACATGACAGCTTCCCAAAAGTGAAGCCAGATCCTCTTGTTTGCACCCTAGTGGCTGACAGCAATATATATCATAAATCCCACCCCCTCCAATTACACACATTTTTTTCTCAAAGATGGCTTCTGTTATTTTAGGTAGGTCTTATCACGCTGTGATAGTGTTCCTTTTTCTTCTGTAAGTCTGGCTTTGTTTAGTTATTATGATGCTATACAAACAGGGTGAAAGACTCATGAATGGACGGGTGCATATATTGACATGCACCACAAACACTATTGTACAGACTGGCTCCAAATGACATCAAAATTCCAAGTAGGACAAAGTGCAGGCTAGCACGTGTATACTTGATATTTAATATTTAGACGCATCATTCATCTTTACACCAAAGCCTACTATTCTCCTTCCTTATGTTTAGCTGGTGAATAGTAGTGATCATGATAGTAGGCAATGAGCGTGGCTCATGATGCGATACAAGGGGCTAAATATAGATGAATCAGTGCCAATTACAGCCAATCAGAGTGCAGGGATATGGTGAAGGGGTGAAGATACATGTAATGGTGAGCTGCCATTTTGCACATTTCTTTTATTCCTTACTATAGAAATAATTTAGTAGTAGGCTAAGTTTGACTAAAACTAAAAAAAAAAAATTAAAGTGTGTAATTATCAAAAAATAAGTACATTTTCCTGTGTTATAAAAAAGGTTAAATAATGGCAAAGTTGAGACTGCAATGAATTTCCATTATTATACAACATTGATGTGACATAGAACTGTTTCACCTCTCATCTAGTTTGATGTGTCATTCTGTTAGCAGCATCACAAAGAAGAGCAGGAGCATCAGGCAGACTCACCATGTCACTTGTGTATGTTTTCAAATGTAGTTTGGTGACCAGACATACTAGTCTGGGCTTTCTCCGGCTGGAAGATTGTGTAGTGTCTTGTTATATCTTCTTATGAGAGAGTTATGTGATATAAGTGAAGCGGACAGCAGTCACCCACTACCACACCTGCCCAGTTCTCCACCAACCCTCTTCACATGGCTGTTATTCCTTCATTTCTCATGATCCCTGTCTGCTCCTGCTCTCCTGGACACCTGAGAGGCTCATAATTACAAGGCTGTGGTCCGTTGATGAATTTCCAGTCAACATCTTTGGTCAACACTAGCATTGTGATATACAGTATATTTCCCTTTATTAGAGATGAGAGCTTTGTGTGACACCAAATCCAAGTTCTCAATTAAAAAGCTGACAACAGATACTACAATAGATAATAAATACAGAAGGGTAAGCGAGTTGCTGTTTCAATCATGGACCTAGTACTGAAGGTGTTCCATATCATACCGTCACACTCGTCTCCAGTCGCTGACACTCTGAAGCCTGGCCCACACTCACAGATAAAGGAGCCTTCAGTGTTCAGACAGTGGCCTCTGGTACAGACCCGCTGATCCTGGCACTCATCTATATCTAAAACAACAATAAAAAAAAGAAAGCAATAGACTTTTATAACATTTTTGAGCTGTAGTTTCATTGTTTAACAGCAGAGAATGTGATAAAAGCAGTAAATTAACTTGGTTAATCAATATTTAGGAGGAAGCAGTGAAGCTTTGATTTATACAGTCTGAGTGACACCGTGTTGAGAGCTGATCTAATTGTATGTCTGAACCTTACTAAATAGAGTTGAAAAGTTCATTACATCGTGGATTTTCAAAGGTACTCTAACTATATAGAGTCTGTATTTCAATCATCTACCACTGAAAAATAAAATAACCTGAAGAAAACTTTCAGAATGGGTGAATGAGGTACAAATACAAGCATTTAAAAATAAGCTACTATATGTGGAATTACTCTTCAGACACACACACACACACACACAGTTCTAGAGGATGTGACATATTTGGCAGTGTCACACAAACATCTGCGAGCTGTGTAATTAACTTTTATAAAGGACTCTGTTGCATGGCCTTATTATTTCCTCTCACTGCCATCATCATCCACTGCCACCCCACTGTGGCTTGGCCTGGCTTGCATGATGTGGTAGCATGCAGTCAAAACCTCACAGCTAATGCTGTATCAAGTGGGATAAAAGCAGCAGTAAACTACTGAAAGAGGAGAAATGGGAACACCTTTGGTTTCTGGTAGAAATAACATCACTTCCAGGAAAATGTAGGCCCATACTGTGTGTTCTTTGGAATGATGCAGTGGTTTTACTGCTTTATTGGTGATTTTTTATTATGGCAAAAAAATCACACATCATGTGGTTACGATGTAGTCTAATTATTCCAAGAATGGTACATTCAGTTTAATGTGCAAGTAACATATTGGACATTCCTTTTAACTGAGGGGATAGAGATAAATAAATATCTGTATTATATCTATAGTCGAATTATAGTGGAGCTGGACTTGTGTGTTTAGATGTGACCTAAGTATGGCACTGAGAAGAACCACTTTACACTTTAATGTATCCAAAGATGCATTTCTCCCTTGTTCAGTCCAACATTGTTAAAGATGCATTTATGATTTGAATCAAAAGAAGATATGCATTAGAATAAGGTTCCACTCACATTCAGTGGCTTCAGAAAGTGTCCTAAGTAAGTCCAGTTGATTTAGTTTACCATAAGTGTAATTTCAACAAACAGGGTGTGGTTGGCCAGTGTATGGGGTGCGTAGCAAAGGGGCTAATCATTTCTGTAAAAAACAGATTTTAGAGTTTTAATTCTTAATTAATTTGCAAATGAATCTGTCTTTTTTTTGTCTTTTATTTCTATCATCATCATATTGTCATCATATTGTTTTGTATAGACAACAAATTGTAGTTTGCCCACTCAAAAGTAAATCATTACGTTTAATTACAAGGTGTAGACAGTGAATGTGTCTGAAAACTTACTGAAACCACTGTACACATACACACATATTGTAAGGTGCACAAAAAGTGTTAGACCTACCTGCACACTGGCCTCCCTTTGCCACGAAGCCATCAGGACAAGAGCCACAGTTGTAACTCCCTGGCACATTGAAACAGATGCCAGAGGGGCACACTGTTGTGTTTATGCATTCATCGATATCTGAAAAAAATATATTAAATCTTTCAAAAAGAATTCTATCACACATAGCCAGGAATGAGAGCCGTGGAAATGAGTAAGAGAAATCAACACAAACAAATACATAAAAAAAAAAAAAAAAAAGATAAGATAAGCTGGATATGAATCATTAGGAAAAATTCAGGTTGAATTACATGTTAGATAATAAAAGGGTACTATTCTAAATTAGATTCAATTTATTAATCTATTTCAGAGCTTGGGGGGAGATACAGAGAAGATCTGGTCCTCATCAGTTTTAAGACTGAAAGTTGTTGCAAGAATAACCTCAGTGACGTGGGGGCTGAATATGAGATCAGGTGATCAGTGAATCAGAGCATATTGTAGAGAAATAGTTAACTTTTATAATTAATCCTGGATTTGGAAACCAAAGGGCCATTTGTAATCAGAAAAAGATTGCAGAAATCAAGATATCCTTTTTATATAAACATGACTTTAACTTTGAATTAGTTATTAATTTAGCTATAATTCTAATCTGATAAATGCCGCCCTTTGATAAACACCTGTTTATCAAAATTAAGACAGAAGCCTCTGGGAAGACCCCAGTTTAAGAGCTTTTTAATCAAGCAACAGTTGTCAGTTGTACTGCTAATTCAAATTGTTTGTAGTCTGCATACCAGGGATTATCATTAAGATAAAAGAACCCCAAAATGTTTTCTATGTACTGTATAATGGAGTTTTTGCACTCTGATTAAAGAATGAAATCATGTGTGTTGTGGTCCCAGCTTTTCTTTCCATGTATGCATGTGTATGTGCATGTTGTGCTAGTAAGTCTTATCAACACTGAACTCATACATGGCCTCTCTGAAATCTGTAATTGACAGAAATATGACGTAGCGATGGGAAGCTTTAATGCCTAAACTACCACTACAAATACAGCAGTTCAGAAATCCAACAAAAAAAATTCTCATGTCACTAATAAACTTTTTCTGTGAGAAAAGAAAAAAAAATTAATCATGTACTTCAGGGTGATCTCTCAGGTTGAGAGAAACACATATAGCCGTTAAGTGTCATCGTTGACAAGCATCATGGCAAATGAAAAGAAAAGCAGATATTGTGCTGTTTGTGGGGAAGCAGTTGCAGTGATGAAAAAGCCCAATCTTGAGTGTTAGTACACCTCCAAACATGCAAAACTCAGAAGCTCTCTGCCAGAGTCACAACACCACATTCTGACAGGGCCAGTATTATGCAAGAGAGTCCTGTGGTGAGTGAGCTAATAGCTAAGACGCTGCAACCTTTGAAGGAATTTCTTGCTGCAGTAGAGCTGTTAGAACTGGACAAAGTGAAATTGTCCCAAAGCATCAGTTTGTGTCATAGAACTGTCTCAGAGCAGATGACTTGACTAAAGTTACAAAAAACTGAAAAACTGAAGAAAATTCCCTGGGATGAAGCAGACAAACAAGCAGCATCAAACTAGACATGTTTGTAACATGACACTACCAGAGGTGAGGATTTGTTTTAGCAAGTTGTTTTGGCTAAAACAAGCATAGCAGGATCGTTGTTTTGATAAGACATCAGACACCTTGCTAAACACAAGCACTTCCTTCCATTGCATTAGAAAAGTATTAAAAAAGTAAGTTGTGTTTTTTGATCAAAGATTTCAGTGGTTTACATGAATAATAAATACAATATTAAAAATAGCAATTGACACATTGACACAAAAACAAGTACAAAGTCTAGAGGTAATTAAATGATGGCCTGTGAAGGATGTTGTAAACATTTAAATGACCCTTAAGCATAACCAACAACAATTCCTCTCTTATTACCTCATCACAGCAAACAGCTATTAGTGATGTAATGGAAATATCACCTCAGGGACAAAACACAACAACAGTCCCTGCCCTTCATATGTGGCTACACACATGAAAACAGAAATGTCTGAGTTGAAACCAGTTTACACCTTGTTCCATTGCACATGCAATTGGGTGATACAAGGTTATGTGAACATGAGGACTTGAGAAAATGTGTAAATATCATGACTGTAGGTAACTACAGCTCTTATACTGTTATGTTTATATTGTGTTTCTACTCAGATGCATCTGGCATATTCTATTTTATGTTCTCATTCAATTTTTTTAATCTTTTTGCAAATATTTTCTTTATTTCAAAATGTAAATTTTTACAGAGCCCCCCCTGGTATCAGGTGAAAAAAAACAATCTGTTCCCTCAGTTTAACAAGCACAAAGTTTCTCGGTTAAACATATATAGCGTTAATTCTGACCTTAAGTGGATAAACTGGATTTAGTTAACATTACGTGGCAGAAGCCAAGCCTGTATGGACGTCCCCCTTCTGCATGCAGAAGGATTTCATTAGCTAAACCGAGGGCACAGATTATTAAACTGAGGGAACAGATTTTTTTTTTTTCTTCACCTGATACCAGGGGGGCTCCGTGCATTTTCTTTTCAATGTGTGTAATTTTGTGGTCCAATCCCAGGTACAACCTTTTTACATTAATATGGTATCACTATCTCTACAAATGTACAGTATTATAATTTAATCATTTTGAAAATGAGCACTGACAAAACACATTTCAAATAAATTGAAATTGGTTATCCTTGATAGAAAAAAGGTTATCTGCCCCTGAATGCAGTATATCTAAGCTTTCTTTGGAAATATGACCGTAAGACTGTAGTGAATACTTAACCTTTACAGTACTATAACTCTACGTAACAACAGCACCAGTACAAGAAGGTTCAGCAGTTAAATATGTATAGTAGGACAATCTGCTTGGTTGAGTTTGACCCACAGTGTAATAACTCCTTTTAAGAATTCTAAAATACGTCTAAAAATTCCTGCTCTTGAGCCTGTTTTTGAATTAAACTATTTTGGTTGTATTTCAGCATGCATATGCCTCACAAAAAAACCATGATCCCTCCACAGCTAACCATCAGGCCTGTTTGCCCTCACAGTCCTAATTCAGTATCATTTTGGTGGGTGGGGAAAAACTGCGCTGAAATCTCAGGAAACCACGTAATGACAGACTGCCTCATATTTATATCCCAATACGGGGGCGAAGTAGGGAGGAGGGTGGTGCAGACGCTGCTTAACAGTGTGGTGGCTGGTGTCGTCCAAAATTCCAAAGACTTCTAATTCTATTAGTATGCACTTAGTGTGCTGAGCTGATGTTTGCCTAAGTATTTGACCGAATACTGACCAGCGTCAGAGGCTGCGGCTGTACATACCATACATACTGTCCTTATCAATCTGTCCATATCCATCGAACACACTCTGGTCCAGAGTTTTTTGACCCTTGGGGGATGATTTATAAAGATTTTTCATGGAGAAAGATATTCATGGTCAAAGAAGGAATTCTAATATTTTCAGTTAGCCCCTTGATCTTTTGTCTAGCAAAACCTTTTGAACATAAAAAAATTAAATTCTCAGATGTAAATCATGTTACTGGGAACAGTTATGCTTTATTAGTGCTAATTCAGTAGTGCTTATTGCTTCTTGAAAGTCAAAGATACAAGATCTTTATTATCATCATACTCAGGTACAATGAAATCGTAGAAGGCTTCTCCCTCCAAGATATATCTATATACATGAACCAGTCGACCTGGAATCTTTAAGTTAAGCATTTTGGTTCCCAGAAGTAGCTGCAGAATGAGCCCTACTCACTTTCACGCTCTTCTCCAGGGTAAAATTATTTGACTCATCAAGTCACCCAGTCCTTTTGACCTGGACCAAGCCCGAGTCTGAGTGAGATGGTGGTAGTTTATTGGTCAAGCTCCGAGGTCACGGTACTTTCTGCTGAGAAGTAGTGAATTTACAGGCCACAGCCTCTTAGGGCTGCTTCAAACTTCTTCGAATTAAAGATCTTCAACTTGTGTCGAATTGGGAGACCACCGACATAAAGACAAATTACATTTTAAAATGTTTCCATTTTTAAGACTTGAAATCTCACAAAAACTCTTCTTCATTTTTTATGGTGGTTGGCAACAACTTTTAGGTACATTACCACCACCTTCTGAACTGGAGTGTGGAACGTGACTTCAGAAGAAAAACAAACCTGGAGGAGGACCGACTTGTGTGTTCTGTTTTGCAGTTAAAAAAAAGAAAAAAACAAGCAGATCTTTCAAACTTTTCTTATTTTAATAGTTCTGCCTTTGTAGGCCTACAACAAAGAACAAATAAGCCAATCAAGGATAAAAAATGTCTATAAACTTTTCTCAATGTCTGTGGTCCAGTTAGATTACAGGTCAGAGCAACAATTTACGGCAGTCAGGCTGGAAAAGCCTATTATTACATTTCCGCCAGCATGAGGTTCAGTTTCAACACTCTTTTCGCCCTGGAGATCCTAGGGTACCCCAGAGATATAGTATACAGCTACGTGGTAGACTAAAGGCTACAAGCTGACCAGTGCTCCCGAGTCTGTTCCTCGTCAACTCCAGGTCTCTTACAAACAAGATGGATGAGATCAGAATGAGAATTTTTCTCCTAGAATATATGAATCTATAAATCTCATATTTAGAATAAATAAATAATAAATAAATACTACAAATATTATTTTTTATTGTACCAGGTTGTTACCTTTGTGTTCTTTTGAAGTAGAGAATGGAAAGTAGAGAATTCATGGCTTCTGATTTATGAATTTGTTTTGATACCAGCTGGAGAACCTTCATAACCAGTGCAAATTCATCATAACACTACACTATTGTGTGAGCATCACAGTCCCACTGAACCCTATTCAGAACTCTTATAGTTCAAAAGAGTCTGTCTTAATAGCCCATAGAAAAAAAGAATGAATGGTGACTGACAACAGGATTAATCAGCTAAAGACCTAGATTGCAAAGAAGGTCATTGCAAAGCTGTGGAACCACACAGATGTAAATTTTCTCTCTAAGACAAAAATTGATGCAAAGGTTTTTAATCTTTCATTCATACCAATATGAGAAAAGAAATTGGTTTATGATTCCACTTCATGGCGGTATTTTAGTATTTTATTTTTTTCTTAATTAGATTTGACTCCATTTTTCATGAAAACGACAAAGAATAAAATGGAAAAAAATGTTTTGCCCAAAACTGGTAAGGCTTGAAGCAAAAGAAAATAAGAATTGTTTTGCTTCAGCCACCTCTCTGAACAGTAGTGTGAAAGGCTGCTGCTGGCAAGGCTGTAGAATTTAAGTCTTGTTTATTTCCAGTTGAAGGAAAGGTCTATTGAATAACTCTCTTACAATTAAATTTGTGTTTAAAATTTTTTGTTTGTAACAGTAGTTAAAATTAAACCTCAAACCAGTGACATGTACATCCTCATCACATTTAATGTCATTAAATGGCAGTTAGACAATTATCTCAACACCAACTAAATGAATTAAAGTACCGATTGATCAAATATAAAATACTTTTAAAATACTTGTATCAGTCTCTTCTCCAGCTGTTGGGTGTGTGCTGCATATGTGTGTATATATAAGGGTTTATGTACACAAGTTAGCAGAAGTTTTGAATATTTACCAACACAACTGGTTCCCTGTTCATCAACCAGGAATCCCCATGGACACACACACAGGAAACTGCCCTCTGTGTTCCTGCAGTCACCGCCAACGCACAAAGGTGGCCTTTCCAAACACTCATCTAAATCTGGATGGCACACAGCATACAACATTAGTTAGAACTGAAATGAAGATCATATTTTATTAGCTGTGGCTACTAATGTCAGCATATATCATTTGTAATAAGACATTTACAGTATATAAAAGAAAGGTCCACAGTTAAATCATTTGTCATACAAAGATACAAAGTAACAGCCTCTGTGTCTTATTGGTTGTGTTATGTGAAGTGCAGTTCACCCATCAGAAGGTACTTTAACTAGAAAAACTAGTATTTTTCATCAGACGTGCTATCCTAAAGGCTGGACACTTATGAGGTCAATAACCCCACAGCATGTGATTCTTGTGATCGCCCACTGAGTATGCATGCAGCACGCTCTTTTGAGTGACAAGGGAATGCAGGTATTACACTGTGCTCTGCCTGCCTGCTGAGGATGGTTAAAACTTGGCTGGGTTGGAAGTCCTGTAACTACTTATGACGAGTGAGTGAGAGAGGGTTAGTTTGAGGTTTTTATGTTTTCATGAAGATGCAACTGTAGTGGGACAAATTGACAATGACAGCTGGTGAATGGTGAACTGTGCTGGCCTGTTGCTCTGTTAACAGCAGCTGCAGGTATGTGGTGATATGTGAATCCTCATGTTGTATTGTTTATGCTTGGGTTTGCACATTTTGTATTTTTTTTATGTGCAACTTGTCCACTCTGTTACCAGCTAATTGTCAGTTAACAAGTGTCAGTTATCAGTGAGAAAAAAATGTCAAGATGACCATCCCTAATAGTTGTGGGACAGAAAAACATTGACTCTTTGTGTCTTTTGAGCCCAGATAACATTTTCATTTCACACGACTGTTGTGAATGTTATGTATAGGACAAACCTATCTTAGCATGACAGAGAAACAGATTCTGTGAGTCTGAAACCAAAAACCGTGGAAGCTTCAAACTCTCTGCAAACATAGCTTGGTATAAATGAAGCCAGCCAGCTGCAGGAGATGACCTTTGACCTCAACTGACTGTGACCAATGGACAACTCACCGACACAGGTGGTTTGGGCATCATCCAGACGGTATCCTTTCTCACAGTGGCAGATGTAGCCCTCAGCGGTGTTGTAACAAACCCCCTGGCCACAAATGTAAGGGTTGATTTGACACTCATCCACCTCTGTGACCGAAAAGAGAGAGAGAAAAGTATGAATGCAGCAGCAGTTTAAGAACTAATAATGGGTCTCAAAAACTATTTTTAAAAGCTGAATGAAGCACAACATACAATGAATGTACCACAAGTAAACTGTTCTTTATAAAAGAACCACAAGTTCACAACATGCACCACAATGTAGCCTCAAGCAACAGAGGGAGAATGCAATTAAATGAACAGAAGTGAAGTCATAGTCATTAACATTTTACCCAAAATAGTAATTTGCAATGTTTTCTTCAATTCAAATTGTTTATGTAACTGTGATGACATTCTCACTAATGCCCATGAAATACTTTATTTGTGTCATTATTTCAGGCATAAAGCCTTTTTTTTACTTAAACAGGTCATGCTCCCTGTCAGATACTGCTTGAGATAGATCCTTTTCCCCCTAACTAACTACCCTTGTGTGCTGTCTTACCCACAGTCTAAAAGACCATGTCACAACATTTCATTACTACAATCAATGAATGTCAGTAGAATAATTACAATTCTCACAATCCACTCGAGGGAGCAGAGAGAATTCCTTTTTTCAGTTCAAATGATCAAGTCTGATACATGAATCTGAGCTGTTTGACACAATGAAACATTATTGACAGTCTGACCTTTAAAGTAATGAAGAGCCAGGAAACATTTATATTTTTCAAAATATTAACCTCTTCCTTTGACTTATTTTCTAGTCTCTAGTCTAATGAAGTTACTATTAGTTTTCTAATTGACATTTTAGCAAGCAAGCTAATCCGGCTTAACAAGAAGCTGGGGCAACTTTAACTAAGTAAACTAGAAGGGGAAAATAACATTTTAAAACTGTGAAGTAAAAAAATAAAATAAAGACTAAGGAATGTTTTATTTTTACCAGTTGACTGGGTGGGGGCGATGTCCTGGCCTGCGTTAGATGGGAGGATCTCCACTGGTGCAGGTGGAGAACTCCTCTCGACCACCTCTACCAAAGCAAAAACACAGTTACAGACATTTAGTCCATCATATCTATATTTTACTATATAGTAAACACATTTTCTTTGTCAAATATAACACACTGACATCCGCATCATCATTCTTAGCAGACACACACTACATTTGGCTTAAATACTTGTACATTTGTATTGTTATGGAGAAGATACCCTGCTGTATGTACCCACTGCATCATTATGACACTGGCAGCTCAGCACCTCAAAAATGGCCCTGACAACATTTAAGGTTTAGTTTAACATTCAACATTTTTGGAAAATATGCTTATTAACTTTCTTGCTGAAAGAAGATGACTCTCGGCCTACGTTGTGTGCATAAACTCTGGAGCTGGAGCCAAGAGGCTCACAAATTAAAGCTCACAAATTAAAGTAGAAAGCAGAAAAGGATGACTGTTCTGCTCCAGCAGATGTGCTCTTCATACAAAGAAGCTCCTTTTGACGTTTGGATGGGTGTAGTCTGCATTTTGAATTGCAATTTATGCTACTTTCCATCGTCACCGGCCAATTTTTGCTGTAAGTGATCTACAGATCTGGTCTTGCTTCCTCTCCATTCATATTCAGTGTGGAGCAGTGCTGCAGTGCATTTATGTTGGCAGCCAGGGGAGGTGGTATATATTCATAAAAGGAGACCAGAACCTAGTTCAACAGCCAGTATGTCTATATAGATGAAGTCTGTGCAGCAGGTATTATACACAGTCCAAAACTCTGAGACCACTTTCCTATTCACACAAATGTAAAAGATATCCATTCTAAAAAAGGTGCATGACTGCACAACTTTGCTTCTACAGAGGGGTTGGTAATGCCACCTTTTTTCTAACAAACTTTGCCAACTGAAAGTTTAGGGGGGGTCACCAAAATCATTCCTCTGTACCATTCTCTGACAACTTGAATATACACCAAATCTTTTGGTGGTAACTGTTGAGGTATCTAAGTCTCCAGCAGATTTGGATTAAAACACACTGATCATAATGAGAGCAGAGGTCCATACTTAACCAGGGTTACAGCTATGCAAAGAAGGACTCAATACAATACAATGGCTTTGAACCTCTAAGTGGTTGGGTTGTAATAGTAGAACGTTTTTCCTGGAAACAGACTTCAGTAATCACCCAAACTGGGACACTGAGGAAAATAGGAACATGGAGTGAATGTGAGTGAAGCTGCTGAGCCTGATACCATTCTTATGTACTGAGAACAAGCACCTCACATATGCCAGTATATCACTCTAATAAGACTGTTTCACAATCCTTAAGTCCATTTGTATGTATGCGTTTAAGTGTGTGCGCATTCATGGTTTATGGTTGTATTGACAAGTTTTTGTTTGTAACCATCATTGTCAGGCATTTTTCTATTCCAATTTCAACAAGCTTTGTAATGAGTTAAGACTTTATTAGTGGGTTACATTTATAAAACACTACCTATTTTACACGTTATAAAACGTCTATTGCCACTGTTAAAATATCACACATCCTAACACTGAGCTGAGACTTGTTTTCCTAACAGACTAAGCTAAAACTACATGTGCTCATGTTAGAATTCTAATAAACAATAAATAAACTACAAGTGAGACGGAGAGCCTAAATCTGGCCGCTTTAGCACAAAATAAAAAGCGTAGAGAAACAGACACCTGGGTAGGCTGCCTCCATCTTCACAGTGGACACACCTGGAGATAGCTGGGGCTGGATAGGTTCAACTACTGGCCTATCACTAAACACAGGAACTATCAGCTCCTTCAATGAAAAGACAAACAATAATACCAGAGGGACAAGGTCAACAAAGCCCTGTATGCATATGTTGCAGTCCAAAAGTAATCATTTAAGCTTTGCACACTGTCTGACATGCAAAACAGATGTTGTGCCTGGAAGCAGATTAGCATTTAGCTTGCATGGCAACTCGACTGGAGTTTAATAACAAAGCAAGAAGGAACAGCTCGGAGAGCAAAGCCAGGAAGCAAAGACTGCCTGCTGCTTCTGCACAGACCTCTGTCTGGATTTCTTTGGAATGGAGTCCAGGATTTCAGGTCATCTATTACTGCTGCTTGCGTACACACATGCACATCAAAGGTACACATACTCTGACTCCCTGCCCTGCGCTGACCAGCCAAAGTCATGCAGCAGTGGCACTGACTTCATGCAAAGGAGATTCTGCAACCCCTCCGTGGCTGGGGGGAGTGTGTCTGTGCATGCACAGTGTCTACAGTTTGGCTCTCGAAAGCACCCAACCTACCTGATCTGGTGCAGTTGTTGCTACTGACCAAAGGGAAAAAGAAGCAAAAATGTGGGTTTGTAACATAATATGCCGTACATCGCATGTATTGATCATGGGAAATTTGAATTAATGTTTTAAGTAACAGTTTAAACTGTTACTCCAAGTATAGAAAACTAGATATTTTACATGTTTGTCCCAAAATATTAGTTGTTTTTTACTACCCCCTGTCTAATAGTTTCATTCTATAAAATGGGTTGATTTTTTTCCAAAAACCTTTGGACACTGCAGTTTTTAGCATTGGTGTAACTGAAGATTTGTTGATGACTACTACAGCCACAATTAAAAACATGTTGGAGTACTTGAAAGTTTAAGGAAGCAGAATGGTGTATGTGGAATCGAGTCAAAATCAATACACGTCAGTCAATAGGTTAGCTCACCAATATATTCAAAGGGATAGTTCACCAAACAATAAAAATTGACTCATTATCTACTCACCAGAATTTCGATGGAGGGAAGGGTAGTGTTTCAGTCCACAAAACACCTTTGGAGTTTCAGGGGTAAACAGTGTTGCAGCAAAATCCAATACAATGGAAGTAACTGGTGACCACCTCTTTAAACGTAAAAAAAACATAAAATGCCCCCATACTGCTTATTGTAGTGTCATCAAGTTTCCCTGGGCCCTGAAATTCGAATTCGACTTGAAACAGCATAATTTACAACCTAAATGTCCTCTGATACCCCCCTGGAGCCACGTTCACGTTTGCATGCACACACCGCTCACTCTGCCCAAATGCTTCTTCTGGTAGCAGACATTTAGGCTAAAAACATGCTGTAAATGACGCTGTTTCAAGTCTAATTTGAATGCCAGGGCTTACAGACAATAATGACTTAGAGGCTTTTTTTTACGTTTGAAGAAGGAGTCACCATTTACTTCAATTGTATTGGATTTAACGCTGTTTACCGCTGTTTTTTAAGTGTTTTGTGGACTCAAACACTTCACCCACACCTTCATCAGAATAGTGGTTAGTAGATAATGAGTTAATTTAAATTTTTCTGTGAACTATCCCTTTAAGTCACATTAGCTCTAACACAATAGCTAACATGACTATTTTCCACTTTTACTAAATTAATTGATTCAATTCTTCTGAAATGACAAGAATAAAAATGGTCCTCCATGATCTATATTAAGCATGATCTATAAATATCATCTATGAGAATCACCTTTATTGCATAAATAGGCCCATATTTCGTGTTGTGAAAAGGTCAGAAACATTGCAGACCATAATATAAATATGTATTTATAAAAAAAATCTTTCTCTCTTCCTCCCACCCACAACAATTTCCTGCGGTGCCACAATGCCAATCTGTATGGCTGCCAGGTGCCATATAACTTTCTGCTTACACCCAAACACTAATCCACGCAGGTTTTGGGTGGTAGATTTCTGTCAAATTGTTTTTAAGGCCTGTCCTGTGTGCCTGGAAAAGTCAGTACTCCTCTGTTCCAGAGAAGCTTAGCAGCAATTTGGATTCTGTTTGGCTTTGGCTAAGATGTTGCACAGTTTCTCCTTCCCTTGACGTCTGCCAAGCATGTCCTGAATAATAACAGGAGAGGCTGAAGCTCCCTTCTCTCTGTCAGGCAGGTCTTTCTCCCCCTCTCGGTCCCCTCACTTGAAGGCCTGTGGGCTGGGTTGTGTTTGAAGGGAGTGTGAAGTGGGCCAAAGGACTTAAATCCTTGTCCTCTACAAACAAAGTTTCAAAATAGGGACGTTTCTTTTAAGATCGTGGGTTCCTAATCACACGCAGGAGGGATCATAAATCAGGACTTCTAGTGTTTTTCTTTCAAAGCTGTAATTTGCAGAAGTGAGCTTGCTGTTCATCCAACAGTGTAGACATTCAGAATTGGGTTATTGGCATTGTGACACTGATAAATTCCAACAACAGGTTAATTCATTATGGAACAAGAAGCATGACAAATGTCTCCCACTGCATTGCCTTAAATGCAATCCTTCAAAAGTTTGTTTGACAGTGAGTCAGTGATTGGACACTTAGAAGTTAGATGTACAGCTGAAGAACAATCATTTGTTATATTAGTCCATAATTAACAGAATTAGAATGATGTTTCCTGCCCTGGTAGGAGTCTAACAAACAAAAACAAGTCTGACTCCCTTCACGTCAGTCAAATGCAATAAATCACCTCAATAACTGATCAATAAAATCGACAGAAAAAAGGTAGTTATTAGGTAGTTATTATTCAGTAGCTATTTTCACATCAGGTTTGAATTTGTTTGTGTGAAATAGTCACAAAAGATGAGATGTGTTTTCTTCTGAAATGCTGAGGTCAGGAAATTTGCATTTTACCAAATTATCAATAAAAAGATGATTATTAACCTATAGCTCAGTCAAACTGGCTGTACCCTTCTTTTTCCTTTGTCAACAGGCAGTTCACAGGTTTATTCTTGGACAAAATGATTTAAAACGTACTAAGAATTTCAACTTTGAGTCAGTCACTCAGCAAAAATATTTAACATTTGCTTGATTCAGCTTTATTATTTGTTGATTTTCTCTGTTTATACCAACAGGAGATAATTGCTGCATCTTTAGGTTTTGATGTTTGTACAAAGATTTGAGAGAAGACACAGGGTTTTTTCAGTAATGTGATGCAGAGAGGTCCCCAGAGCAAGTGGAGTCTTATCCATTCAGTCAAAATAAGACAAGACTGTGTGAATGTGTCACATACGGTCAGCTACTATGATGCAAATGTTCTCTCTGTGCAATCCTTAGCACTGACAGGGCCCAATAGATGTAGTGTGGGTAACTGTTTAATGTCCTGGCAACCTTCCTCTATAAGTGTTCTGGGCATGACAGACTTGTGGGAGAGACCTTGGTGGACACTAGAGGTACTAAATTTCCCAGCTGCACCAAGAATTCCTGGGGACACCCTGGAGAAGCTGGAGGAAAATCCTTGGTAAAAAGATGATGGGCTGTCAGACTCACACTGCTGCCATCACAATCCTGACAAGGCCGGGAATCAGTTTTATTCATGTGAACCATGCTTATAAGGCAATTTAAATCTAAGAACCTTTACCACAAACACTAAACATCGAGTTCGTACTAAGCCACAGTGCTAAACATGTGATGTTAAACTAACAATGTTCAACATGCACTGGTACAATTACACAACAAATGCTCACCTGGTATCATCTCCTCTGGTTTCCCAAAAGCCTCCACCGTTCTCCCTGGCGTTGGCAGGGGCTGGGGGGGTTGCAGGTCAATGGGCTGCTGGTAAACAGTGACCGGCTTATTGACAGGTGGATTTGGTAGAACAGTGTAGCCCATTCCACCAGGACAGATCTCTTTGAACTTAGCTGGATTAAAAAAAAAATACTGGTTATCAAAAATGTCATCATTCATATTGACCACAACATGAAACTTTGTTCAGGGCAGAATATAAATCTCCACTTTCTTTTTCAGATGATTCTTCTCTTCATTTCAACTATGGTAACTAAACACAAACCACGTCGCCCATGTGATAAGATATTCGGCAGGGCTGCCTATTAATGGCTCTGCTGTATTTGAGAACTCCTTACTGAGACCTCATAGGATGGAAAGTTGCTAACAGGACAACATAAAAACTACTCTGGCAGACGTAGTTTTTATGTTGTCCTGTTATCCACTTTTCTCTGTTTGAGTGTATCTCAATTTAAATTTACAACTTCAGTATGTCCAATTGTATTTTCCCTGACTCAAGTTTATGTGATTCCTAAGCATCGACAGTTGAAATATAAATGTCTCACTTCTCTGTGTGTAACCAATAATCTTCAGGATCTGCAATCTCAGCTGCCCTGTAATTGTCATTTTTTTTTCTCAGAGGACAAAGTTGCTGGAATCTCTCTTAAACAGGATGGATACCTTTTGTTATGATGACAATGGGAAAATTGAGCTGTCAACAAATGTGCGTTAAAGTGAGTAAGTTCTCCAGCAAAACCTTATAAATTATCAGGTTTCAGGGAGGATTCAGGCCAATTTGTTTCACAGAGCCTCAGGGTAAGTGGGACTAGAGCTTGGTACCTTATGTAATAAAAAAACAAAACCTTGTTTTCTATTTCAAACTAACAATCAATGACTACAAATGTCCTTCAGCTTAAAGAAAGTACAGTCCAAAAGTAACTATTTTTACCATTTCTAACTAATTATTTTTTGTGCATAAACGTCATTCTTTAGTTCGTTTCTTGACATTCAAATCAGCAGATCTGCCAAAAAAATCTGGCTATGTAGTATCTTATTGCAGAGTTCAAGCCACTAGAAAGACTGAGCAAACCAGACATTCTGTACATGCCTTGCTCTGAAGTGTCAAGTCCACACACACAGAACAGAGAATGGTGACCTACAAAAAAGCCACCAGCCTACAAGGGACTGGAAGAAGCAATGCTGAACCACCAAAATGCACTGTTGACAGTGTCTTATTTTAAAGGAATAATTAATTTATTAATAATGAAACAAGAACGTCACATAACAGAGGAAACCAGAAACATTACATTTGCACCGGCTTGGAAGGACCTTCCATTACATTACTTTACATATGCATGCATGCATGTATGCATGTGTGTGTATGTATGTATGTATGTATGTATGTATGTATGTATTCACGTACAATACACTGTAATAACAGTACTCAGCACACCTTTCTTGTCTTGCATACATAACAGTCTTTGTAGTCCTGCAGAAAAATATCAAGATAGAAGCCCTAACCATGCATAACAATGTTCATTTTCACAGCCAGAAATGATGTCTATGAAACTAGTCCCTTGGAACATTCAAGGTTTTGAGGCAGTAGCCAAAGAGGCAGAGAACTTAACTTCAACAAATATTTATCTACCTCAATAGGGAAGGGGAGTCAGTAATTAACACCAATGCTCTCTTATAAACAGAATGTCTACAGTAGATCCCAAGGGAAGATTTACCATAATCTAAAAACTTGGGTGAGACAATGTAGCTCCGAACAGACTCACCCAGCATGATCTATACAGTTTTTAGAGGTAGCAAGACGACCTGGATCACCTATTATCAAAGCAAGTGATTTTTAACAAACGGAGTCCTCACCACTCCACAAATCCTAATCACCTAGAGTTTTCCTGCATTCTACACTCACTTTGTCTGCCATTAATTATATTGCCATCTACAACCACACACACCAGTGAGCACAACATTATGTATTTACTAACTTCCTTTGGCTTGCACCTGAACTACAAATTGCTCAAAGATGCACAGCTCCTAAACTACTTTCAGCAAGAATGGACATCCTTCTTAATAGACAATGACCAAACAAACACACATGCATATAACCTGCCTAAGCTTAGTCAGCCTGGAAAAAGAAAAAGAAGTTGAAGAGATAGAGACACCACTGAAATAATTCAAAATTCTAAGGAGCGTCCCTTAGTACCAAGCTGTTACAACCCAAGATCATATAGAAATTAGCCAACTCCTTAGTACCTACAACTATCCCCACCATGATTACAATCCAAACACAGATTACAATGTTTTTTCTGAATGAATGGCAGTGAGTTGCTTTCACTACAGTATCTTACACTTTGCCCAGTCTCTTTTCCTTCTCTCACTTTTCTCTTTTTCTTCACCATGGAAATGAACATGATTTGTTTGAGTATTGACTGACGCACAAACTGTCTTCATTTTTTTTATGAATGTTGTCAGGGATATTCTTTACTATTAACATTAACTAATTTCAGTTTTTATATATATTCTGCCTCTCACTATGAAACTACATTTACGTAACGGACACACACTCACACATCACTTCTTCCCAAACCTAAAACCCGATGAAACCATGCACTCTCTCAGTCCTCAGCCTCTGTTTTTCTTGCCTGCCTCTCAGGAGGCAGCTTGATGAAAGTCACAGTCCTCTCACAGCAAAGCTGTCTGCCATTGAATCAAATAATTACTTAATGCCAATACCATTGTCATCTCTGCATTTGGCTGCAAGCAAATGTGCTCAGACTGACCAGCTGATCCCAAAGAAACCACAACAATTGAGCAAATAGTTTGTCATAACTTCAGTCTGCATTGAGGACATTCAAAAAGCATTTAATGATTTCTGACACTGGGAAATTGGAAATTCCCCCAAACTACTGAACTACCACAAAATCACATTCCCTTTCTATGTGACCTAATTTTAATTAACTGATGTAATAACTAATGTAATATTGTTGCTTTACATCTGCCCTACACAAAAACACAGCTAAACCCAATATGTATTATGTATATTCCACATAAACCTCAGACATTGCATTGCAACACATAACTGAGAAAATATGAGGTTTACAAGAAGACAAGTATTACACAGACAAACCATGTAAAATCAATGTAATTGCATTTGCATTGATGCATTTTCAGAATGCACCAAACTGCAATACCTGAAATGAACAACCGACTAATTGACATGATGAGTTGTGTGGAAATAAAGATATGTAGACAAGTAGTAAAATCAGGTGTGAAAAAAGCTACTATAAAGGCTTTGCTAATCTTCTAAAAGCAACTACTTAGCCAAGCTGATAAACCCATGCAGGTAAAAAGCATCAGGATAAAATAATGAGAGATTTTCTTTCTTTTTGAACATGTATTCATAGGCTTGATGACATGATGGCTTTATTCTTCCATGTCTCAATGGTTGTTATTACGTGCCGGAGTCATAGACTTTAAAACAAGTTATTATCCTATTGTGAAACCCTGTTCTTCATTCTGAGGGTAAATATTTCTATATTGTGCTACTCCATAATTTAGATCAATTTTAAAACAGCACTTGGATAAAAAAATATAGATTATTTGTGTGTTATTAGTTATAAAAAATATTATGTCAAGACAGAAGATTACCATATTATGGAACCATCATGATAATATTTCTGACAAAAATAACAAGTGTACTTTTGTATCTCAGTTTGCTGTGTAGTACTCCCTCAGTCTTTGAGAGGTTCTACCAGCATCAACCTCAAACATAAACACTGAACTTGACCTGATTATGGTTCTAAATGAAAAGTAAAAGGATAACCATGTTATTTAAATTAATCCTGGGGGGAAAACCATTCAATGATTTTTGAGACATTCCAGTCAAAAACAAAAATCTAAACCAGCAGATTTTTACAATGGTCACTATCTTAATTCATTGAGTTAGCACATTTCCAAATTAGCACTAACCACAAGGTACAGCTGAGGCTGGTCATGCCCCAAAGTACTGGTTGAGAATAAAAAGAACACCACCCGGTTATGAAAAGCACTCTATAAATAAAATGTATTATTATTATTATTATTATTATTATTATAACAGAACATTACAAGGGGTACATTTAATGTTTGTACCAAATTTAATGTCAATCTATCTGATAGTTGTCAAAACCACAAACAGAATGCTCATTGTGGGAACCATCATTAATTAATAATTTATCATTCATTGTTTAGGGGCCATGAATGTTTGGACCAAATGTGGTGCCAAACACAACGATTTTGAGATATTTCACAAGGTTAGTCAAAACCAAGGCCCAGTGGTGGCAGAAAGTGTTGCCAGAGGAACAGACAGAAGACATAATGACACTAGATTCTCCAGAGTCATGGGATAACATGGCTAAAACATCTTCCAATAATTTACACACTAGATAATTGGAATTCAATTCCTCTACTTGTGTGACTAATTTGAAGGAGGAACAAATTCTGCAGGAAACTGGTCTACCGAGCCTCAGATGTACTGAGGTGATAATGTCAGTTTTTCCATTACAGTCAGTGTCTTGTTTGCAAGGCCAAACTAAACTGCAAGATAACTGAGTGGTTTTTGGTATTACATTTGCCAGGGCATAATCATTTTGGGGCCTTTAATTGTCATTAAGACAGGATGAATGTCTGATGTGGCTGGAGACCTTACCTGTTCCTGGAGGGGGGCATTTGTCACAGTGAGGGCCCCAGGCTTTGCCCACACTGCAGCAGCAGAGCTGTTTACTCAGCTGGGCAGAAACTGGGTGCAAACACTGTCTCCCTGAGCTGACCAAACGGAAGCAAGCCCCCTTCTCCTCTTGGGTGGCAGGAGTGTCGGCTGAAGAGGAGCGCAGAAGGTGGATAGAAGGAGGAGGGGGGAGGTGTAGGAAGTGGTGCACCAGAGTGTAGGAGACATATACATGGGAGAAAGAGAGGACAGAGTGGAGAAATAAAGCGGTCCCTTTCACCAAAAAATGTCCCCTTCTCACCTAAACACTACAGTCTAAACTTTTTTCTAAATCACCAGACTACATAAAGAAACACATATTTTTTACAGTGAGAAGTGGGGGAACTAAATATTGTGCTGGCACAAACAATGACAATTAAACAGTTTAAGATTCAACACAGAATACAGACATACAAAGCACATACAATATGTTGCAGGAAAGAAACCCACACAAAAACATGCCAATACTCCATGCACTATGAAAGTAAGGCGTCGGCTCAGATTTAGGCATGCAGGAGGGTTTGGCTTGGTCTGTGTTTTCCCAAATCCTTGAGTTTTCCTTTTTGTCAGAAACTAGATTTCTCTGGGACCCTACCTAATCCAACCAGTGAGGACATGGTAAGTGCATATCATTGATGAACTGCTGGCAGTTGAGGTGATGTCCAGCAAACAATGTGGGCATGATTAGCAAACTTTCTGGGGAAGACCTCATTCAATTAGGATACGCAGCATTCATCCCACCCACTAAATAAGGCAGCCAAAGCCTTGACAACTCAGAGTTAAGACCAGGTGGAAGAGTTGCAGTCTTACCACCCACAACAAATTCCACACATACTGTGTCTTTCCCTGACCACCTAGATTTATAAAATTAAAAGTAAACAGAAATGACAAAATGAAAAATTGTAACTCCAACAAAGAACTTCAACAGAGCCAAATATGTTAACCAAAACTATATTCATATTAAATCTTTATGATTTGATAACCGGCATCACGTTGATTTATTCAACACTACTGAAATCTGATCACAGAGTAATATGTCTTATGCATCCATGTTTTTCACCTTCTGTTTCCCATTGATTAGCATTTATCATACTTGTTACTCTTTCTAACCAATAACTAACTTACTACAGGCAACAAGCTGCATGTAGTTAGAATGAGTCCCAGGATAGCAAGTTATCTTAGTCATTTGACACACATCAACTGAAGGAGCATATCCACACTGCTACTAGTCTACAATACAAAAAATTTAACACACAACGCCAGTTCTCTGCAACACTAAATTCACCAGTTAGACATACACCAGTCATGGTGAACATCAATCAGAGCAGCCCAGCTGTAAGTGTGCACACTGCCCTCTGCTAAAGCCCAACATAGAGCGGAAGGAAGCACCACCTTGGTAATCAGAATTGCATTAACACCTAATGAGTTGTAAAAGAGCAAAACATTTTGGAAAATAATCTATAGTATACTATTACACTTTCCTTTTATGAGTGAGGAGAGAAAACTTTTGAGGTTAGTCTAGCTTAGCGTAAAAAAAACCCTGAGGGCAGCAAACAGCTAGCCCATCCTTGTTAAAAGTTTAGAAATACTCCTACCAGCAATTTACATTTGGAATGTCCAAGTAAAAAAAAAGTCAGTTGTGCTTTTCTAGTCTTGTCCACTAGTCCACTCAAAGCATTTTACAGATTGGCCATCCCCCCATTCTGGCACTCATCCATACAGTGCATCTATGGGCAGCACCTCCCCTATTACACATCAATCATATACTGCTTGCACAGCCTTCAGGAGCAATTAAGGGTTCAGTAACTTGCCGAAGGATTCCTCGGCAAGTGGGAGCCTGGGATTGAAACACGATTCAACACACTCTACCAATCTATACATCCAAACAGAAAGTCAGAGTCAGGCACACTAGCTGCTCTCTGAGTATGTACAGCGGTGCTAAGCTAACCAGTAGGAAAACATTGTCATAATAACAGTGCTGATATGCTGATGTTTACCAGTTTGTTTAGCAGCCCTTGGAACAAAAGCATGTGTATTTCCCCAAAAAATTGTAAAATGCCTTTAATGTTTCTGTTGTTTGATGAGACAAAAAAAAAGTACTGTGCAGCACATTTGCTAGACAACACTGTGGTGGTTGCAGCATCCTGCAGTAAGTCATTGTCAGATCAGGATTTAGGAAACAGGAAAGAACAAAAAGACCAAGCTTTCAAGATTTCTATGACTTTCAAAAATCATGACACACCATGAATACCTTTGAGGAGCGATTGTCCTAATATGCGCTCCATTATCCACATTTGGGCCATTCATTGCCTTTAGATTTTTTTTCTGTTTTTGAGAGAGATTGAGGACTCAGGTTTACACTTTGACAGCAGGCTTTTCACCTTCCTTTTAAGAGAGGCTAACCAGTATGCAAAATTATCGAACGTTTTGTATTGCCTTCTTCTGTCCCATAGCTGTTTCCTAAATGTCTCTGTGGAGTAGTTCATATTAGATAAAAAGGGTTAGCTAATAGGCTATTTAGTTTCCTAAATTAGTTTTACTCTTTAGCTCTTTATTCTCTCAGATATGTCAAGGCCATACTTTTGGTCAACATCAAAAACTGCTGTCAAACCTCACCAAGGCTGAACTCGAGAAAAAAGATTTATTGGAATTTACCCGATGTCTATCACATGTCTATAATGGTCAAATCTTTTGTTTAAGCTTTAGCTGTTTTTACCTACATTTTCAATCATAATTAAGCTGTGTGCTTGGTGAGTGTGCTTGCACAACTGTTTTAGAAAGCTGGTTACAATAATACTCCTTTGCTGAACCTTTGTTATTATTATTAGTTGTGGTGATGGATGGACACTGGGCGTTCCTTGGCCATGAGATATAAAGAGAACCAAGACACAAACCCCAGTCCCTTTACACTTATCACACATACACAGTACGACTGCTGTATTACTCAATTCCAGAGCCCAAGCACCACTGACTCGGCTCAACTCAGACTTGAGGTTTAGTGACTCAGTGACAACACTGTATAGTATGCAGACAAACACATGTACCGTACATTATAAAACCAGGTAAACACATGCTCACAACATGTCAACGTATAAAGAAAACAACAATGAGTACAGCTGATTAATCATCAATAGGAGCTGCTTTACTTAAAAATACATCTTGCTACTGTTTCTTCTTCTTTATGCCCTCATATTAATGCTGGGTTTTTATGTTCTGTGATACATGCCAGAGACAGCATCTTATTATTAAAGAAACACCATGCATTTATCCATGCACTGCATTCAAATGTATATTATCAGAGACATTTGCCTTAGCAGCATTCCTAGCAGCCTTTACTATCTTGCTTGTACTTTGGAGCAGGTGACCAGGAAAATCAATTAAATATCCTCTGTCATAATATGAAAGTTTTTCAATTATAAATCTGCACATGCAATGCATTAATCAATTAAATAATTGAGTTGTGACTTTGATGATCAATGATAAATGCAATGATGAGACGAAGAAATGTGATAGAAAATATTAGAGTGTAGATCTTACGTATGCAAGTGGTGAGTGTTGGGTCTGGGACATAGCCAGGTTTACACATACACCTGTAGCTGCCCACGGTGTTCAGACAGTTTCCATTGGGGCACACACCCTGTAGCTGGCACTCATCCAAATCTGTGAATCATCAAAATAAAAAAGACACAATAAATCCAGGGATTTTAGTAGGGATTTCCTAAAATTGTGAGATGGGAGACAGACAATTTCACCACAGTCTCAATTACTACGCACATGTATGCCAGAAGTGTTTTACAGTCCATATTTTAATAATAATTTCAGTCAGATATCTTTCATGTTGCTGTCTGAAGGAATGAGTTTGAGGATTAATGTCATCAGGCAACTGTCTAAATATGCCTCATGATGCTTACTGAACATATATCACCAAATTATCTGATATTCAAGCTTCTCCTCACAAGCTCAACAGAGACACACCACAGTATTTCAGTGAGCAAGCAAAACAATCCAGCTTCTGAATAATATACACTACCGTTCAAAAGTTTGTGGTCACTTAGAAATTTCCATATTTTTCAAAGAAAAGCACTGTTTTTTTCAATGAAGCTAACATTAAATTAATCAGAAATACACTCTATACATTGTTAATGTGGTAAATGACTATTCTAGGTGGAAACGTCTGGTTTTTAATGAAATATCTACATAGGTGTATAGAGGCCCATTTCCAGCAACTATCACTCCAGTGTTCTAATGGTACATTGTGTTTGCTAATCGCCTTAGAAGACTAATGGATGATTTGAAAACCCTTGAAAACCCTTGTGCAATTATGTTAGCACAGCTGAAAACTGTTTTGCTGGTGAGAGAAGCTATAAAACTGGCCTTCCTTTAAGCTAGTTGAGTATCTGCAGCATCACATCTGTGGGTTCGATTATACTCTCAAAATGGCCAGAAAAAGAGAACTTTCATGTGAAACTCACCAGTCTATTCTTGTTCTTAGAAATGAAGGCTATTCCATGTGAGAAATTGCGAAGAAACTGAAAAATTCCTACAACGGTGTGTACTACTCCCTTCAGAGAACAGCACAAACAGGATCTAACCAGAGTAGAAAGAGAAGTGGGAGGCCCCGGTGCACAACTCAGCAAGAAGACAAGTATATTAGAGTTTGAGAAATAGACGCCTCACAGGTCCTCAACTGGCAGCTTCTTTAAATGGTACCTGCAAAACACCAGTGTCAACGTCTACAGTGAAGAGGCGACTCTGGGATGCTGGCCTTCTAGGCAGAGTGGCAAAGAAAAAGCCATATCTGAGACTGGCCAATAAAAATAAATGATTGATATGGGCAAAAGAACACAGACATTGGACAGAGGAAGATTGGAAAAAAGTGCTATGGACAGACGAATCAAAGTTTGAGGTGTTTGGATCACACAGAAGAACATTTGTGAGACGCAGAACAGGTGAAAAGATGCTGGAAGAGTGCCTGACCCCATCTGTCAAGCATGGTGGAGGTAATGTGATGGTCTGGGGCTGCTTTGGTGCTGGTAAAGTGGGAGATTTGTACAAGGTAAAAGGGATTTTAAATAAGGAAGGCTATCACTCCATTTTGCAACGCCATGCCATACCCTGTGGACAGCGCTTGATTGGAGCCAATTTCCTCCTACAACAGGACAATGACCCAAAGCACACCTCCAAATTATGCAAGAACTATTTAGGGAAGAAGCAGGCAGCTGGTATGCTGTCTGTAATGGAGTGGCCAGCGCAGTCACCAGATCTCAACCCCATTGAGCTGTTGTGGGAGCAGCTTGACTGTATGGTACGCAAGAAGTGCCCATCAAGCCAATCCAACTTGTGGGAGGTGCTTCAGGAAGCGTGGGGTGAAATTTCTACAGATTACCTCAACAAATTAACAGCTAGAATGCCAAAGGTCTGCAATGCTGCAATTGCTGCAAATGGAGCATTCTTTGACGAAAGCTTGTTTGAAGAACAAAATTAATATTTCAAATAAAAATCATTATTTCTAACCTTGTCAATGTCTTGACTATATTTTCTCTTCATTTTGCAACTCATTTGATAAATAAAAGTGTGAGTTTTCATGGAAAACACAAAATTGTCTGGGTGACCCCAAACCTTTGAACGGTAGTGTAGGTGACAGCTGTAACGCCAGGATGACATAAAAGAGTTTGGATTTACCAAGAAGAATAAATCAGCTGTGCTACTGAAGAGCACACTTACTGACAATAAATTGGCAACAGACACCTGAATCAAGGCTCACCTACAACTTTAAAGACTGAAAACATGACATTTACTACACAAGGCTGTCCATTTCAAATGCCCCTCCCTCCTCTAGAGAAATTTAGTCCCCAACCTTAACAGTAACCCTTCTTTTACTCAAATTAGGAGAAAAGGTTTAATTTGATTTGAGACATTTAAGATTTCTTGTCTACAACCGTCAGAAGAAACAAAGTCAAGAATAAACTCTCAATTTCAACGCCAGCTTTGACAAGAAAGCAGTTTAACATTGTGCTGATGAAGACCATAACACATGAACAAGTCAGACAAAACTACCACTTTTTTTAACGTTGATGTTGTGCCAGGTAGGCCATTCATATTTTTTTACAGCTACAGGATCGTGATCCAGAACAACGGCATGTTTGTGTCCAGTGACAGCACTCTGTCATCTCAACTCTCCCTCTACCATATTTTAAACAGGGGTTGAAAAATTAAGCACATTTTGGGAACTGATTTATGATCTGAGATATGCGTTCTACTGAGTGCCATTCTCGTTTTAAATTTGACAATAGTCTGAACATATATGATAACTACAGTCAGAACCAACAGGCTCGTTGCTACAGGTCAGCCAGTATTGAAAGTAAGAGTGAAGCATTGTAGGTTTTGGCCCTTAGTCTTCCTGGGATTTGCTAACAATAAGGAAATATACACTATGATCTTCTGAGGTTTTAATAGATTTTCAGAATGAACAACACACTAAAACTTCAGATGGATGATCTACAACAGCAGAGATCACATCAGGTTCCACTCCTGTCAGCCAGGAACAGAAATGTGAGGCTGCAGTGACACAGACTCACCAACACTGGACATTTGAAGACAAAAAAATGTAGCCTGCTCTGAAGAATCTGGATTTCTGCTAAGGCTGCAGATCTAGAGTCACAATCTGGAGTCAACATGATGAATCCATGAAGACAACGTGCCTTGTGTCAACAGTTCAGACTAGTGTGATGGTGTGAGGGAAGTTTTCATTACACACTTTGGGGCCTGAATACCAATCAATATTTGTTAATGTCACAGTCTATCTGAGTATTTTTGCTGACCATGTTTTTCCCTTGATGGCCACAGTTTACCATCTTCTATTGGCTATTTCCAGCAGGATAATGCTCCATGTCACAAACTAAGTCTCAAAATGGTTTCATGAACATTGCAGTCAGTTCAGTGAACTTCATTGACCTTTACAATCACCAGAGGTAAATCCAGGGGAACGTTTGTGATTTGGTAGAACCAGAGATTAGCAGCATGAATATGCAGCTGATGAATCTGCAGAAATGGTGTGATGCAGAAAATGTTAACATGGAGACGAATATTTTGGGAAAGATTACAAAATCTTGTGGAAGTAATGACATGAAAAACTGAGACTGTTTAAGACACAGTATTATTATGGTTATTATATGGTTTCTTCCTTACAACTAGCATAAACCTTGTGGTAATGAAGTCATTAGGATTTGTTATTTGAAAATGACGGCTGTCAATTCAAAAGTTGATGGCAATCCATCCAATTGTTTTGAGCAATATCAGTCTGAACAACATTTTTTATTGTTGCAGAGAAATCCAAAGTCAAATGTTGCAGATTAACTTTTTTTCCATCCTAAAACACTACTGATGTTTCAAAACTCAACTGTGAAATGTGTCGACTTCGAGCAAGTAAAATTCCTTCAGTGAGAACACACTTGGCCCATATCACAGACTGTGACTCATGTCTGTATCCCAATACATTCAGTTTACAGGTGAAACAGAGTGCAAACTTTTCAGCCAGTATGTTTAAAAAAGGCTGTTATTAGCCGTCTTGGCCTGTTTACTTTACTTACATACATTATAAATATAATGATTCAAATTGGTGTCCTAATAAAGGAGCACATGGGAGCTCAGAGTGAGGCTGATGATGATGTCCTTTTCATGAGGATGACAATTTTTATAATGATTTATTCATGTATCTATTGTTCTATTGCCTTCTGTTTTCTGGCATAATCACTGGAATTATCATGTAACCACGAAACTGGTGTGTTGATGTATATGTGTCTTATAAGTGACAAGGCATGACACTGGCTTTCAATTCCATTCACAACAATAAAAAAACTTTAAAAACTAACAAAAAAGTAAAACACAGAGGAGTCTGAGCCAAACCAAGTGCACATACTGTGGGTCCAAGAGTAAAAGAGAGGAGGGGTTGTTGGAAAATGATAATTATAATAAATGAGAAGAAAAGGATGTGGTGGTTTTGAGTGAGTTCCAGCTCCTCTTAGAGGGTAGCCAAGTGTAGGGCTACACACACACACACACACACACACACACTGTGCATGGTTCGACAGCAGTCTGAATCGGCAGCAGCCCCTCTTGCTCCTGTCAGAGTCCTTTTGCTTCCAGCCACAGAGCTGGCCAACACTGTGGTTAACATGGCACTGTCCCACATGACTGGGGCTTATGGTGAATCCAGCACCCTCTATTGTTGATTTAAGGAACAACATATGACTGTAGGAAATGGCCTCAACATAAAAATACTTATTTTCACAGGCCATTGTTGATATTTGAACCAGTGTTTATTTAGTGGCTAACTACTATACACTTCAGTCATATCACATGATCTTCACCAGCGGATGGCTTCTCTCTAAGCCATCTGATATTAAAGGAATAGATTCACAATTTTTCTGTCGTTAATATTCAGCTGCTCAGATCAACACAGAACATGTTTTTTTCCTTCTTGCAATCATCATTTATCCTGTTCTTACTAGCAAGTTAAGGTCCCTTCTTAAAGCCAAGTGCATAGTCCTTATTGTGGGTGTAAATGCATTTGTCAAGTGGCTAAAGACTGTTTAGTACAAAATTCTATATTCAACACATCTATAAACTTGACTTCTGGTCAGCTGTTTAAGTCACCAGTTTTGGAGCTTGTGGAGAATGTTTGCCATCTTTTGAGAGTGAATACATTTTAGGACTGAGTCCTCTCATTGTAGTTAATGTGGCAATCTTGTATAGCACATTTTGCACACCAGGTCAAGTGCTGCTTACTGATAACATCCGTAAGCAGCACAAAATTGCTTCCTGTTGGGTTATTTGTCTTCAAAGTAAAAGCATGATTGTTTTGTTGCTGCAATGCCTCATATCAAGCTGCATTACAGAGCTGTTATTTTGAAAAGTTGTGAATTTGGGTCAGAAGATTTTGTGACTCTGACATAGCTGACATGCAATGTATGAAAAAATAATAGCAGTCCATTAAATCATTCAAACTTACATATAAGCCACAAAGTGAACACTAATAAAGCTAATTCCTTTTCATGTTATGAAAACATTGACTATAAAATCAACGCAGATAAATCAGGCAGGATAAACACAAAGGTTTCTGACTTGACTCTGCACCATGTTTATGTAAAGCTCTGCACACAACATTCAGCACACAAACAATAAAAGGTGGCAGTAGTAGACCTGTTGGAAGAGGACTCAAAAACGACAAGGAATAGTTCTGAAGTATGCCGTGGAACATTAGCACAGACCAAGCAAATAGGCCCGTTTAGAGCAGGCTCTGCACTAGTTTCACTAAAAAACACAAAATTCAAAGCTGTGGTGGTACCAGAGGAAAAGTCAGGGGATCAGCAAAGTCAGTAGGATTCATCACCTGGGGACCATAAATATTTCAACCACAATCCATCAAGTAGATTCATATTTCACAAAGTAAGTAAACACTTCAACCTGCCACAATGAACAACATTACACACTTAACAATAACCCTTACCTTGGCAATGAGAGCTGTTGATTCTCTTGTAGCCCTGAGGACAATCTATCAGAGGGATAGCTAATGCAGAGAAAAAAAGAAAGTGAAGTGGGAAAACACATTAGTCATTCAAAAAGTTATTGAATGATTCAGCAATATTAAATAAATACATGACATCGCAATTTCTCATCATTCAAACACTATCACCACTGACCATCCCTTTCATTGGGGCAGGTGTTCAGGTATTGAGTCACAGCCCTCCCAAGCAAGCTGTATCATAGACTGTATGAAAAGATGGATGCAGCTCCACAAAAGTCAAGCTGCAGAATAGTCCATAAACCCCAACTCCTCCATGTTTATGGATGAGAAATGGAACAAACTCAAGGGTCAAAATGAGTCATATTAGCTTTTCCCAAGATAGTTTAATATTTTAGGTAGTTGTGATGAAATTGGTGTATTTTGTTCACGTTTCTGATAAGTTTGTTTTTAATTAATCATTTGATGCTAGGAAAACCGGGTGAAACTTCATGGTTGACAGCTGAGACTGTGTTTGGGTGAGCATGTGTATTGGCAGGACCTTGATGCCACGGCTCCATCTTATCTTTAAACAATGCAGACTCAGACTTCAAATTATCTCTGTCAGTTACTTACTATGCCTGCTGTTTTTTTCCTAGATGAGTGATTAAGTTCATTATATTCTGTTGGTTATATAATCTATTTTGTATTTTAATATTTTTCAGATGTCGGAATGTCTGTTATAACACAATTTACAAGCTTTATTGTGTTGATTAATTTTTATTAATAATATCAATTAATCTTATTATCCAAAATTATATCATAACAGACTTACCTTTTAGTCTAAAAAAAAGGATATTATTTTTTATAATGTACAGAAAATTACTATGAAGAAAGAATGAAATGCACAGATGAATTAACATGAGACAGTGAACAGAAATAGGGGGAGCTGAAGGCTGATTGGCTGGAAGCTGTTTGGACAGCCAGTAGCTCAGAATAAACCGCATATTGAGAATTCCAACTTGTTTAAATCTCTGCTGCAGGTTGGGGACGAGGCCTTGCTGTAACCGTGGACAAAGGTACCACTGGGTAGGTGGTAGCCAAGACCCTGAAAGCAGATTGACATTTTGCTCAACAGGAAACAACAAGGCTGTTTGTTCAAGCGGTAAAGCCAATTTATTTACCAGCTACCAGTTGCTCCATGGCACAATGTGGTTTTTCACTCTAGTTTAAAGGGGGAAAATACTCATGTCACTGCCATTCCTGTGGATAATAGAGGGAAGGACAAACCTAAGGACAAGACTTTAACTTTGTAGTGACTCCTGCAGAAATATGTAAACAGTAAAGCTGAAATGCAGTGTGGTGTTAATGAGCCATGTGGGCTAAAAGCTGATGTGACTGATCACTGATGCACACTGTCTGACACATTTCAATGCAAAATAAGATCAAACATGCTAAATTGACTGCACTAGTATCTATTACCACTCAAATTGCTTCACACTGTGAGGCAGATTCTTCCATTCACACACACACATTTATGGAGAGATTATATATGCAGCACCTTTTTTTATCACACATCATTCGCACTCAACAATTTGGGGTTCCCTGACCCTGACCCAAGGAAACTTCAGCCTGCATATTAAAGGACCTGGTAAGTGGATGGCCCGCTTGCTCATCATGTAGGAATGAAGAACAAATTAGTTAAAATCTTCTTCGAATAGAATGACAGTCTTCAATTTAAAATTCATTAGGAATTAAAGGGCACTGGAATTTTCCAAAAGAACTGATGATGGTCGAGTTGTAATGTTGGTGCCAAGATTTGTCGAGGAAGAAGCATGCACCGAACAAGCTCACGTCTCTATGCTCTTACCCCAAGGGGCAGGTGATAACATTAGCAATACTCAGCAGTAACTGCAGCTATGCAGCAATGCTACAGGTGTAACGATGCTACCGCACACCACGCGCGCACCCTTGGGCGAGAGCTTGTGTGCAGTGTGTGCGCACGAACGTGAATGTGGCTCCAAGCAGGAGGATAACAGAGGACATTTAGGCTAAAAACATGGTATAAATGACTGTTTCGAGTCAAATTTGAATGTCGGTGCTTATGGGCACTTGGAAGACACCACACGAGTAGTATGGAGGCATTTTATGTATTTTTACAGTGTTTTTTTTACGTGGTCCCCCAGTTACTTTAATTGTATTGGATTTGGCTTCAAAGCTTTTTACCCCTGAAAATCCAAAAGTGTTTTTTGGACACAAAGCCTTCACCCACCCCTTCATCGGCATAGTGGTGAGTAGATAATGAGTGTATTTACATTTTTCGGTGAACTATATCTTTAAGGTCTCTTTTAGATGTTTGGAAGGGGAGGGGTGAGGTCACAGGAATTTAATTAGTTGCAATGTGAAACCTCATCACTAGATGCCACTAAATTCACGTAACCTTAATTGTGTTGTGACGAACAAGACCAAACTGGATCATTTGAGTAATACATTTTTTGGGTTATATATATATAAGGTGTACATAATGGCCTATTTATTCATTTATTCCCATTAAAGTACCACCTGTTTCCTAGGGGAACTGCAGGACGGCATTCTAGCTCTTACACCATGACATGCCTTATCTTGCCCTATATTCAATACCCAAGTTCCATAGATCTATAAAGGGAATCGGGTTGAATACCCAGCTACATCATAAAAAGCACAGCCACATTCAGGCGGGCTATCGCCTCTTCTACTCCCCCACACAACCACACACTCAGTTTAGCTATGTAACAACTTCTCTAAAAAGAGCTGGGAGGCAGAGGCCAGCATCGCGTGCCACCAAGACATTTCAGTGCTTTTCCTCTCTGGAAATATCTCTTGGGGTGAAAGTCACCTGTCTTTTAAACCCAGCCCAAAACAAAAATTCCCTCAAGGTGGTCTTCAGATGTCACATTCAAGTCACTAAAAACATGTTTTGTGAGGCCATCGTGACCTTGACCACCGAAGTCTAATCAGTTAATCAGTGAGTCTGAGTGAACATGTGTGCCAAAGAATTCCCTTGAGGTGTCCCTGAGATATTACATTTAGAATGGTGTAACAATGACCTTGACCTTTGACCACTTAATTCTAATCAGGTCATCCTTGAGTACCAGTGAATTGTGCCAAAAGTAATGAGTTTGTACCAAATTTGATTTCATTCGCTCAAGCTGATCTTAAAATATCACCACTTTGACCTGACCTTTGGCTACCAAAATCAAGTGAGTTGATGTTTCAGTTGCAGTGAATTTATGTGCCCAATGTGAAAGGATGCAATTTTTTTATTTTTGAGGTCACTGTGACATTGACCTTTGACCTCCAGACACCAAAATCAAATCAGATCAACTTTGAATTCAAGTGAATGTTTGGGAAAAATTTGAAAGAAATCCCTCAAAGGGTTCTTGAGATATTGTGTTCATGAGAATGGGACAGACGGACAATCTAAAAACATAATTCCTCAGTGAAGCCAGTGCAGAGGTATAAAAACATCTAAGGAAAGCAGTTGCACATACATGGTTTCTTTGGACACTTCTGGCATTTGTGGAAACCCCAGGATGTTCCAATGGTTCCACAGCACTGCTCCTGCTTAGTGAGACCTGGCAGAGCCTTCCCACACTGTTACATGTGATACATGTGATACATGTAACACAGTGGGAGAGGAAGACAGGGATGATAAATTATTATTTCTATTTGACAGACGGACACATGCAGAGCACACACACCCCTTCATCTCCACCCCTCCCTCCCTGACAGAGCAAATGGCTCTGTCAGGGTGTGACTTGGTGATTGTGACCTTTTCTGAAACTCAATAATAAATCTGCTTTTCATTTTACACCCCTCATCTGCAGTGCTTGATATCAACACCAAACAACATTGCTTTTTTTGGATCTGACACCATAAGTTTGTCAATTTTAAACACCTTTTCTGGTCTGTGTGCTTTTAATTTTTGTGTTAGTCTAGACTGGATCGGTCTTAGATATTTTCTTTGTTCTGTATGCACTAGGGATTAAATTTTAGTAATTTTATATGAAATATGATGTCACAGCCTCTCAGATTTTCGACACTGGCAGGCAGGAAACATGATGTTTTGTATCTTGCATGAACACTAACATGCATACTGAGTGGCTTTGTGTGAAATTGCCTTGGGGGGAACTATGTAATGCAATTTTTTCACTTTATCACATATTTTCCTAGAAAAAAGAATATCTATTTGTTAAGGTTCTTGATGCTAGATGGCAGCATCACTACAGGACCTCAGTAGGAGGAAAAACACTTTAACTGTCTCCTTATCATTGTAATAGATAGCTTGATTGTTTTGTATTACATACTATGTCATGTAACCTGTCTCAACCTAGTTTTAATTGTATTGGCTGAATTTACATTTTGCAGCAAGTTCATTAATAGCGAGTCTTACTTGTTCCATGAGATGTTCTGGAGTTACACAGAGCTAACATACAGTCAGAATGTCTGACAGTGTACCTGACTGCCTGCAGTCTCCTGGTAGCAGCGGCCCAGTGTGTTCTTGGAGGTAACAGGCTGGTACTGAGGGACCTGGTAGCCGTGCTGGCCCGGATAGACTATGTTATATCCGTGGTGCTGGATCTTCTGGCTGCTGTCTGTGTGGTGGTAGGTGTAGCTGGTAGATGAAGAGGAGCCTGACTGGGAACCTTTCAGCTGGTGGCCGTTGTTGTGGAAATTGTCCAGCTGGGACACCTGGTGAACCTGGACAGAGGCTTCTGGAGGATGTTTGATATGGATGTTGACGATACTGGGATTGAACACTGGAGACACAAGTCAACATGAGTGTTAACACATTTCTGGGGGAAAAAGTGCAGCACTTTTGATGGGACACACAACTATTATTAAAAATGTACTTAATCGTCTTCAGGAACAGTTGCTCTTTGCTGTCAACCAACACACTCTGATAACGGAGGGAGTTATGGTGTTTAAAAACTGTGCACACTACAACCCTGTTCACCACAAGTGAATAGCTTAGGTTTTAGGACTCTAGCTGTTGTCAGCCAGTGCACATGCATATGTGCGCAGTTTTGACAAGAAGGCAGATGGGAGGGGGTGGGATTCATTTTTTTAATGTGTAGCATATTCTTGCTAGCTTTTCAAGTATTACCAATCCCTAGCTTTAATATCTGTACCTCCAGTCTTCTTTGGTGATTTGTCTGTTAATGCCCCAGGTTTGTGCTTGTGTTCCTGAATGTGGTTCTAATTCTTATGTTATTGCTCCCTGAAAGTGTTAAAGTGCCTGCCTACAGGGACTTTAAGCATACCTTTGCCAATCAAATGTCACTCATCTTATCACCTGCATT
Source organism: Verasper variegatus (assembly GCA_026259375.1). NCBI lineage: Eukaryota > Metazoa > Chordata > Actinopteri > Pleuronectiformes > Pleuronectidae > Verasper > Verasper variegatus. The sequence goes on from CM048050.1 coordinate 1,383,848, forward strand.
GGCTTTTGGGTCGGTTTTCTACAAACCTCACATGAATAAAATTTAGTTAAACTGAATTACTATAACAGTCACTTATGAACTTATAAATTAACTAATTGTTCCATAACTACAAAACAGTTTTTTTCTCTACAAGCATTACGCTGTGCTGTAAGGGAAGGAAAGGCGAAAATTCAACTAATACAATATTAAACTGAACCAGCTGCCATGTACAATAGTTACACCTGTAGCCTGGAGGCATTATCGTCTGATGATGAATTAGCCTCTTCGGGCAATGGCTGATGTTATGAGACTTCCAGTGTAGATAGCAAATATCCAGGCCAAGACTTCATGTTACATTGTCTGTACACTGTTTCCAGTTCGACTAGTTTCTTTTATAACAGGAGTTGAACATTTCTGCACACAAAACAACAGTGATGCAGACATTTTTGCTAATCTATTAACAGCTATCTGCATATGAACAAAAGAACAATGGCCTATGTATTCAGGTCAATGGACTGTTTACCTGCAGGCAACCAAAGCCTGCTCAAACTTGATTTGTCAAACTAGAAACGGAAACAAGAAGGCTTCTGACCTAAAATCGTCTCCTTTGCCTACAGACCAACTGAATTGCAGAATAAGAGAACTCTGACTGAGATACACTGACACATCATGTAATGAATTGATTTTAGAATGGCTCAATGATTTAAGATTAAACAACTCTGTATCTATTAACTCACAGTCTTTAGTAACTGGGTACTCAAGAGTTCTATTGTAGGAAATAGGGGTTGTGTTACTTACATTAACGTGTGTACACCTGCTTTAGCCCATTTACCACTAATTATATTCCACTTAACATGACTGCTGACCACCCTCCGGAGCTGCAGTAGTTTACATTTGTCACAGTGTTCCATGAAGCCTTTGAAAAGCGTGACGTGAAGTAAATGAGCTAAAACATGCTTCCTTTAGAGAAAGTTGAGCGATAAGGGATAGGAAAGAATTACTTTTTTCAGCCACATTTTCCATACAGCTCACAGCTTTCACTCTGCCCCTGGTATCACAGTCTTTGCCTTACACTCACCGTTACTCTGGCTGTTGCTGTAGGTCAGTGGCAGCGTGTGTGTGGAGTGGACCTGAGTTTGGCTGTAGCCACCTGCTTGCTGCTGGTGCTGCTGGTGTCCATTCTGAACCGGCATCTGGCAGAACTTTCCAGTAAAGTTGGGAGGACACTGACACTTGTCCCTAGAGCTGCACTTTCCACCATTTATACATGGAAGGTGACAAACCACTGAAAATAGAACAAGAAAGCCATTATGTGGATGTTTAAATGACCCCCGGACATACACACCAAGAAAAATAACTTTTTCAAACTGTATTTGTGTGGATTCACATGTGTGTGACTTTTTAACACAGCTGTCAATAATTATCCTTCTGAACATGAGGATCAGACTGGGTAGAGTCTGTGAAATGTTTTTTATGATGCATTTGATGCACATAAACAGCTCAGGAAATCCAAGACGTCACATGCATGTTAACCACCTGTTTACATTCAGATTTAAGATTTGCTGTCAGGGAACAATCTCTGAAAATGAACAGTGAAATAGATACTAGTAACTGCACAGCTTCACCAGACATCTATGACATGGTAAATGGTCAGTACTTGTATAGAGCTTTTCTAGTCTTGATGACCACTCAAAGCACTTTACAGAACAGTTTTTGTCACTCATCCATTCACACAAACATTCATACAGTGCATCTATGTGCAGCACTTTCACTATGAGAATTGCACAGCCGTCAGGCTCAATTTGGGGCTCAGTATCTTGTCTAAGAACACTTCACCATGCAGAATGGGGAACACAGGGATCGAACCACTGACTAGTACTGTACTGCACTGATTAGTAGCCTCCTAGCCAAGCCTCACCAACAGAGGCTGACCAAGGCAACTGCTTGTGTTTCTTTCTAATTCTTCTCCAGCTTTCTCAAGGTTTTATGTCAGGTGACAGACAACCTGTTTTGTTTCTGCTTCAAGATCTCTACTTCTTCAACTCTGTTGGAGCCTCTACCACCACCTTCTAACAACACTTCCCATCCTTGTATTTTTCAAAACCAGTTTATCAGAACATGAACATTTCACATTTTTCCCTTTTCATAAATGTTTTCATTCTATATTTGCTTGACAGTTACAGTGTCTGTGACAGTGGGAGAGAGACTTGCTGACTTTGTGTTGTACTAAATGCTCAGGATTGAGGATTTGAGAGAAGCTAAAAAATATATATATTTTTTAAAGTAAATAAATAATCCACCATTTTATTCTGGCTTAATATAGTGTTTTATAATTGTGTACTTTTATTACTTATATTTATACTTATCATCTACTTTGTTTTACTGAAACTTTATTTGAAATTTATTTGAACTTTCTTTTATTGTTGTCTTTTCTGTTGTTTTGCTTTGCATTAGTCTCTAAATGTGAATGTTTTAAACAAATGTTTAATTTATTTATATTATCATAGGTATTGTCAGTGACTTTAAATTGCATTTGAAGTGTTTACATTGTGCTATCTAAATTCAGTTTATTGATTGCAGTAAATTAGTTATTAATAATGTTGTGTACTGCCATGAATTCAGAGGCTCAGTAGCAATATTTCATGATGTTAGAAAAAGAAAACCATGACCACATGGTGACTGTTGACGGCTGATATTGTGGCAGCTGGCCACCTTCTCCAAGTAGATTATACTTGGAGACAGCCCATCCTGGTACTCAAGAGGGATCATTCCTCCTCTTCTTAACACCATGTTGTCTTCTGTTGGAGTTTGGATTTCTGTATTGTTAATTTAGCATTTCATTTTGTATTTCATCAGCTATATGTTGATATATGTTTTGTTGAAAATTACTTTCCTTTAAATATATTTTCTTTGATTTAGTTAAACCCTTGTGTCTCTTTCCCTTGCTTTCTATGGTCTCAAAGCCAGGCTATAACAATCTTAAGTTTGATCACATATGGCAAATATTTTCTTTGGCATAGTTGTTGGCAAATGGCCAATGTCTAAGTGCAGTAATCCCAGTCTGTATGTTCCAGGATTTTAATAGAGGACAACCACCCAACATGAAGGCCAGAACGGTTTGGCTCTGCAGTACAACTTGTCAAGTGTTAACCCTTATGTAAATTTTGCTGTTACCACATATCATGGGTACACCACAGCAACAGGTGTCAGATTCATAAACAAGAAACAAACTGCAGCACTCTTTCAACCAGAGGGTATAAATCAAGCAGAAACAGAAGAGTGGCGCTTATGTAAGAACCTAGAGTGAAAAGGGAATACAGTGAATTCACTGTTTAGTAGCCAAAAGGCATAAACTCTCAGAGCAAAGAAAGAGGTGATGGAAATGTATGCCACATTGAGTTCAATGTGATAGTGGTCAATAGTTGCATCTTGACAAACACTAGGAATACTGGAATCCGCACACACATCCAAACTTCCTCATTTGTGCAAAAGTTTTTATACCTTTTGCAAATAAATTCTGACATCGCAAACACTTAACTCACATGACTGACCAGCTACTCCTGATTCTACAGTATAGAATAAACAGAGGAAGTTATTGTTCTTTGTCTCCAAACACCATGAAATATGGCATATAATAGCTGACATAAAAGAAATAATCCTGAAGCTGTCTTTCCAGTTTGCAGTTTGACACACCTCTTCCGACTACACCTTGGTTAAGAAGATGATATCTAATAAAAATAATAATAATAAAAAAAATTAAGTTTAGATTCACTTATATATTGCACTTGTGGTTTGGCTTTTGAAATTAATGTACTTCATATGATTGCTGTACTGGGTTTGTACCCTCATAGTTGAATGCACTTATTGTAAGTCTCTTTGGATAAAAGTGTCAGCTAAATGAAATGTGATGTAATATCACAAGCCTACTCTTCTATCGCCAGCTTCTGACAATTCTACACAGCCTAGTTTTTTCTCATTGGAAATGTAACATCAACAAGTAAGTCATATTTTCTTTGCAATATTTTTAAATAGTTCACCTAAAATGTTTTTGAAAGTCAAAAATGGAAACATACAACAAAATGTATATTGAAAGTATTGACCCTTGTCTCTTAACTGTCTGTGACCATCTCTCTATTGATATGGTAAATTAGATGGTGCGACTCAGCTGAGCAGTTATTGAGCTTCCTTCAGTTTGAACATATTTAGTTTACCTGACACAGACCTTATTTGATTTGATTAGATGATTTGAGCAGCCTGTATGTAACTTGTAACTTTCTAATGTTCTCACTACAGCTCAAAATAGTTACCTGAGAAACTCGTGGATCTAAAGGTTAAAAACAAACTTGTTGCAATGTGATTGGTGCATAAGATGACACATTTACAGCTTGCAGGAGTTATTGCATACAAGATGAGAGGCATGGTGGGAATAATGCCAAACTGCTTTCCTCTACATTAAATGCTATACACCTGTCCCTTTGCTTCTCTTTCACATCCAACCCACCACCCATACCTCCACCCTGACTCTATTTGTTTTCATCCAACTGTAAATGATTTGAAAGCATCTAGACTGCAAGTGACACAAATGAGCTGGCAGCTACAGGCGTCTTTAATAAAGAAAGCAGGAGCTGAAGGCCAGAAAGCTCTCAGCACTTGGCCAGCTGCTCCACTCACCTGGGCGAAAAAAAACCCAGAAGAGCTGGAAAAACACCACTTAAATCCACTATCCAGGGGCTGTGGCCGGCCAAACGGAATACACACACAACAGCCTGAAGATGTCCAATTTTAAAAAAGAATCCTCGTAAGCGACATCATGTCATTCCATGAATGTTTTCTGCTATCACCAAACTATCATGGACTAGCTGAGTAGTTTTCATCTCACCTTTGCCAAGACCTAGATTTTCTACAGTGTCTGCCTGACCACGTGATTGATGTATGACACCTCCAAAATCAAACATTCCATTACACTTTGGCAAATTAGCAAAATGCTGACATCAGCATGCTAACAGTGTTAACAACGGTGCTGTTTTTTTAACATTACAATGTTAGTTTACTGTATAAGGAATAACTGCAGCTGGGACTGTAGTGTACTACAATATGCAGTTATTAATTCATGAACTAAAAAGAGATTCAACAATTTATTCTGTCTCCATCCAATACATTTGGAGGATCATTTAAGACATTTAAGACATGAAGGCTGTTTTCAAATCTGTTGTTAATTTGCTCCATTCCAATCAACAGATGAGCTTGTAAATGCTTCTCTCCTGTGGAATCATCTCCCAGTCTCCGTTCGGGAGGCAGACACCCATTCTAGGGGTCACATGACACATGGAGCTTCTCTTTCCTTCTATTCAACACAGTAATGCCTCATCAAAATGTGTTTTTGACTTCCCGGAGTCCACTAACCTGTTCTAAAGATTTGAACGCAAGTTCTGAAATACTATACGGACAATACTGTTATCATTACAATAGTCATTACTGCTCCCTTCATCTCTGTCTGATCATTTATTTTAGCCATACATTTGTAAATATTAGACTCAGTCTTTTCTCATATATATATATATATATATATATATATATATATATATTACAGGTGGGGAAATTTCTCGATTCTTAGATGCATCGCAATGCGGATGTGGACGACTCTGCATTGATGCAGAGACAGAACATAATAGATTCATGTTTTCTGCTACGTTCATGTTTTTAGCTATGTCGTGCCGCTGAATAATTATAACCCTGCTACTTCAGGATCAGGACAGACACCCATTAAATGTTCAGTTGTCTTTCACCATTTCAGAGTCTCCTGTCTGAGTGTCCTCCCTCCACTCTCCCGCTGACCTGCGCTCACTTTACACTTTAACGATAAACACCAACAATATTCAGAAGTTATTATAACCTGAATAGTACTAAAGTTTACATTGTGTTTGTGTATTCTCTCTTAAGTCTCTCTTAACTGAGTTAATGAGGCATGTGCACACGTAGTTCCTGTGCTAGGCACAACAAGAGACTTAACATGATGCGTACAGCCAGGAGTTACACTATCAGTGTTAAAGTTACTGGAACGATCCAGATTCATGATCCGACAACATTGATTAATAACTACATACATGTTTTTGTGAGCAACTGAGACAAAGTCTGCAGACAGGATGGAAGTACTTCCCACATATTGTCACACAACGCAGAGTTTTATTTTTACTTCACTGTTGCAGAAGAAGCAACGCCCGTTTATCCAGGAACATGAATATGAATTCAGCAGGTTTTTATAAAGATCAGCTCTAAGTGTGAGTGATTAGAAAAGAGCAGAGGAAAATAATCTCTTGTTGACCAGCAGAGTAATGCACCCCGATACTGACAAGGGACCAGGCGGGTTCACCCTGATAAAGGATAAAGATGCAGGTACCCCCTACAGGGTGAATTTGGTTAATCATTTCTTCAATTTTGACTTCTGCGACTTATTCCAATATCTGTTTTACACATACATTGGATCCACATATTATAACTTTCTGTAATCCTTTTTGTAACCGTAATAGAAGAAAGACTGGAGATATCATACTCAGGGGAGACACAGCACAGCTTTTAGTTTTCTTTGTGCCAATAAGGAAAATTCTGCCTGAGTTTGATCATCTGGGACAGGTCACTTTGTAATCTGGGACACTTGTATTAGGCTTAAAAAAAAGCCTGAATCACCTTGCTTTATGCATGTCAAGTTCAATAGAACCAATTTTTAAAAAGAATTATGAAAAAATTAATAAGAAAATAAATAAGAACCCTGGCCTAAATAAAGAAACTATGAAATACATTTTAAATATTCTATTATAAAGATGTATCAAATTGAACAGTTTATTCATTCAGTAATTCACCATTCAATTGAGGCTACTTAGGAAACAAACAGTCCGTACAGGTGAGAGACATCATCATCATCGATCAGCCCATTGTTTTCTCCACATGTTTCATGAAACCAGTGACTGCAGACCACAGGACAGACTCTCCTGTGCTTTTTGGATAATCTCTGTCCGAAAGAGCTCAATTTAAAAATTTTAAACTGTCCAAACCCTTTTAAATGCATTTCCCAAGCCATATATTGTCAATTTAATATCAATGTGAAGTCCCTCATGTCATCATGGTCTGTGAGCATGTTGAAACAGATCCAACCTTTCCTTCTACTAATTCATAAATCAACACTCTTCCCTCTCCCCCTCTCTCATCAGGTAAGTGTGATAAACAAGACAGAGGCGATTTAGTCTGCCTTGTCTCTTTAAACTTAATCTTAGCGACAAATAAACTTTCATCTGCCCAAGTCTGCACCCTGTCACAGGGACGAGGAAGACAGAGTAAGAAAGGAAGGAAAGAAAGAAAGAAAGGCTGAGGGCCTAGGAGGAACGAAGCGAGCCTGGACAGGCTCTTGAGTCTGAAGCTTTATTTATCCACCTCCGATCAGATCCAGGTGCAATGTGAAGAAACTGTTTTGCAGGTTCTGCAGCATTCTCTTCTGCAACATGCAGGATCACAATGTCAACAGCTGCTTGCAAAATAATGAAACACATGCCTATTTTACTGTTTTTTCTATTTCTGACTGACCTATATTTCTGAAGGACCTATGACCTGAACCTATAGCTTTTTACATATGCTGATATGTTAAGTGCTTTGGTTTATGGTGGTTTATTTAAAATCTCCTCTAACACTGAGCCAGTACAGAAAAGAGTGACATTAAAGTCCAAGGAAAACCTGCCTCAGTACTAACTGAAGCAACTGATGAAATCTCTGGATAGTTCAGTACGGCTACACCATAACTGAGGTACAAAGTGAAATAGGTTTACACTGTAATGAACAATCTACTGGAGTTGTATAATGTAATCCACCATACAAATAACCGCAGAATAATATTTTTAAAAGAAACATAAGCTTTTTATTTCCTAACAGGAAAGTTTTCCACTTTAAACGTCATAGCTTATTTTACACAAATACAAATTTGTCAGGTTTGTTTCTGTAAAGTACAGATTTTGATCAAAGGATTAAATCTGAAATGTTGCACAAAAAATCAGGAAATGGACGTAGTATTCACTGAACAGCGATGTCCTGCTGAGATCTTTTTTTCTGTGGATGTCAGTTTTGTTCACTCTTCCATCCTGGATCAGATTCAGGCTCACACACATGCAGATGGATTTGAGTAGTATCCATTTCCAATCAATTAATTACTTAGCTTCACAGTTTGCTTTCACAAGAGCAGTAAGAGGCTAAAGCATTGCTAACGGCTGTTGGGTGTGCTACCCTTCAGCAGGCTTCTGGATGTTCAGCCAATCAGAAGGGCTCTTAAAGAGGCCTGAGCTATATCACCTGTTTCAGTCAGAGGCTCAAGTGAGCGGCTGCATAAAAGGTAGTCTGAGACAAACAAGGACTTTGCAAACTGTGTATCCTACAAAGCTGCTTTGGTGGAGTCCTAGAATAAAAATGTAGTACTATGAATTAGCATACACAAACATGCACACACACACTAGTGGCATGAGCTCAAATTAATCATAATACATCACAATACAGGTCATAATACATCCTTGGTATAACAGAGGACAAAATAGCACTCAATTCTGTTTTATGACTGATGGTAATCCATAGAAAATTATCCTTCACTCTGTCTGAATAGAAGTGAATAAAAAAAAGTTTAATGAAAAAGCAAGCTTTATACATTTTGGACTGTTCTCAGAGGTCAGAGCAGGATGAAGACGTTTGGTCATTGGTCAGTGGGTCAGATTCACAGGTCAAAGATTGCACATATTGACTTTTACGCAAAAGCACTACAAGAATTTAAATATCTTTCATTAGTGAATCCTGACATCATTGCAAATCATTCCTGTAAACAGAAGAAATCATTCCTCCAGGCCATGTTAACAACGGTATCGTTTTTTTTTCTCTCTGAGCCGATGTTACTCCAGTAATACTAATTTGTGAAGCTGAGTCAGACAGGAATTCATCTTGTTCTGCTCCTCCCAGGTTCTTGCATATGTCAGGGCCAGAGACGCCAATCAAAGGACTGATGCAGGTTCAGACTTGTTGGGTTTGTGCGTCAGATTAAAGAAACACCCATGAGCTCCATTACACAGGAGCTGCTTCATGATCACCTCAGATAGCTACATTGTTGTATACATTGAGTTAGAGAACATATACTCCCAGTTTAATCATGTTGCACATGTCACCCTAGCATTATAGACAATGGATCTGGTGTTCCAAAAAGAACTATAACCTGTAAATGAATCAGGTAGAAATACAGATATATTGGTTATCCAAAGTGGGAACACTCTCTCTTACACTCTTACTCCACTGAATGACTGCCATACAGGATTATTTAATTTATATCAATTCTTTGAGCCTTTATTTGAAATGCACAGATGTGAAGACACAATTCCAAAGAGTGCTTCAAAGCGGCTGAATACATCACCTGTCGTACCCAAAGTCAAATGGTAATATCCCTAATATTCTAAACTGTATCTGCCCAGAACACACACAGACAGCTGATTGACAAGGATAAGGCCTCATTATTAGGGTTCCTACATCTTCCCAAAAGTTAAATCAAGGGCTGGCCCAATTCCCTCAAAGTCTGGGACACAACACAGCGCAGTTAACATTTTTATACATTTTATAAAATATTCATAACGTCATCAGTATTACATAAGCTTACAGACAACAAAGAGAGAGATGCTTAAACATGTGAACTGTGTTAACAGTGATGCAGACTATGTGATCTCCTGCCTTCAAACCACCGCAAAATAATATACAGTATGTTGTCAGTCTGACTGTCATGACACAAGTGAGACAAATGGGTCTTATCTTATATCCGCTGCAAAGTCACACAAAGCACAATACAAGTTTCTGCTAGTTTCAGACTGACACAGATGCCTTGACCATGAGCTAACATAGTAATGACTTAGTTGAACAGCCAGAGCGCATGACACAAGACAGCAGAATGAAGCCCATTTACAAAGCAAAAAAAAGTACTTAAATAACTTCAATTTAAATGTTAGTTTCAAGCACCCCTCAGTGACCTTTGTCTATTAATATCAATTTCCAAAAACCTTTAAGGCCTTGACTTTTATTCTCAAATTCATGAACTTTCCACTGACAAACTGACCTTTACGCCTGGTTTACTGTGATTGGACAGTTGTGCTGAGGTATAGAGAGGGTCTGACTGTGTCTCTTAAGCATCATTATTCTCTACGTTTGTGATTCATCTTGATCAGACACAAGTGCCCTGATGGCTCATCTGGTAGAGCATGGTACTGCAGCAGCCTGAGTTCAAATCCAGGCTGGGCCTTGCTGCATCATTTCTCTCTCCCCTGCCCTACCTGTCACTTTCTACTGTCTCCATAAAATAATTAGGTATACAACTGTCTCCTTTATTTTTACACATAATCATTAGGTCAGATGAGTGCAGTTTGCAGGACTTTGAATTAGATCACAACTGGTATGTGTACAACCCTGTACACCATGGGCCATGGTAATCTTGGTTTAGATCCACAGCCAGACGCTGTCCTATCCAAACCCAGACCTACAACCTATAAATTATTGAGAATTGTTCAATTTTGAGTGACACTGCTTTCCTAACCCACAAAACTCATAGAACAATTGCATATGTTGTAAATCATATAATGTGACGCCACTCAGCCATTCAAACCTATGAATTCTGATGACCATTTGTTCCAACCAGAGTCGGTGACACACCAGGGAAAGATGAGAGATTTGAGTTATGTGATTCAGAGAAAAGTAAGAAAAGTAACTTCAAATGAAACTTTATTAAAAACAATAAAATTAAAATACAATATCTGGAACTCTCTAATTTGAACTGAATACCCCAGGCATATAGGGCATGTGTGTTTGTGTAATCCTGTTGTAGGGACCTAAATCTGTTCACAAAGTCACAGTATGAAAACATGTCTAACTTATGTTGACAAAAAGCAAGTCCCTATGACATGAATTATTAAACTTTAGGGTTAAGACATGCATAAGACATGGGTATGGTGAGGATCAGGTTTGGGTCAGGATACGTCTCCAGGAAGTGATAGTAAGTCACTGTAATGCCCTCCGAAGTCACATGTCTATGTGGTAGGAAAGTCAGTGATTCACTGATTTTTCCTTTAAGCAAGTTTAAAAAGTAAGTAAAAAAAGATTTCTTACCTACTCTGAAGTTGGGTGCTGTCAGGGTGTCTGTGGCATGGCCATTCTCACTGATGATGGTAGTGGTGTTTCCCAGCTCACAGTTGTTGTGACACCTGCCTCCAATGCAGGTTAACTTGCAGATGGTGGGTGTGAAGACCACCTTGATCCTTCCCGTATGGTTGCCCACTGTTGCCGAAAATATGGCGCACACCATGACAAGGAGGGGTAGGAAGAGCAGACGAGATCTGATTATTCTTTGATCCATCAGAAAATGTTAGATCACTTTCAGGTGAGAGCTTCTCACAGATCAGCTGGTGAGGCTCCAGTCAAAGCAACAACAAATAATCAACACAGAACAACTGTTCAATTTGGAAAAACCTATGACAAAATCTGCTCCCGGCACTCGTATACTATCCGTTTCTCCTCCTCCTCCACTGATCATAAGTCCAATGGCGCCTGTGAAACGTGAGCAGCAAAGAAAAAAAAGAAAAAAGAAAAGAAAAAATCTGGGAGAGACAGAAAGTCAGCAAACAAAACTCTGGGATGCCTTCCAGTTCTTCATCACCCTGTAAGACTCTGAGAGGTGGATATTGGCATATTGACCGTACCAAGCTTTCTTCCAAAACAGACAGCGAGCATGCCACCTTTAGCCCATGCCTCTGCGTTCCTCTCTTTTGAAAATTTTCTTCTTATTCTTTCTTCCTCCTTCCTTTTTACTCTTGAGGTTTTTGAACATAGCATATCAAATAAAAAAAAGATCTGAAATGATGTTTCTTTGAGTCAAGACAGAGATCAAGACATAATTGCAGTAGCCCTTAGAAGCACTGTAAGACAAAAGCGTATCTACTCGTCTCCCCGTGTGCTGTGTCTTCCTCCCCACCCACATAAAACCCAGCCCTCAGAGCAGATTCAAAAGAAGGAGAGAAGAGTGAAGAGTACTGAGTCCTTTCTCAAAGTACAGTGAAAGGATTGGGAAAATTGGGAAAGTTTGAAGCTGCTCACTGCAGAATATTACATTGCATGTCCTATGCATTAATGGAAATACCGACATTATATACCTAATGTATGTGATGTATGTAATTAGTTAATTAATCAAATCAATCCAATTTTACATGTAAAGCCCATATTCACGAATCACAATTTGCCTATTAAGGCTTAACAACAAAACAATTAAACTCTAAGTTATGCATGTTTAGAAATGCCATTGAGAGTTTCATTTTTGAAGCTGGTTTCTGTTTTCTATACTTTTATCTTAGAACTGGCGATTTTTCGACCCATTTGATTGTACTTCTGTCAGTGGTCAAATCACAGACTCAACCTTTAAGAACCAAGTTTAAGACATGGTGTCTAGGTCTCTGACCATTTTTGACTTTTTGGCAGTGACTTACTGGTCTCAGTTTATCCCCAGCAATAAAACATGAGAGACAAGTTTAATCAAATCCAAATATTTTTGTAAATATATCTGTCAGGGCCCTGACAAAACAAACTTGTGCTGAGAACAACTTGTTGACGTTTTAACCTAAAAGATGAATTTGACACACTGCACAGACATTCTGAGCTTCTGTGAGCTTCTGTGTAATCTGAGGAAACACCTCATTTTTCAATAACAAACCAGTATGCTTGCAGGTATCTTCCAAAATATCTACTATTTCTGCTGAAATTAGTGTTTTCTGATGTGCCATATATATGTGGTTAAGGTTTGGTTACTAAGACTTCTTCGAAAGTTTGAATTTATCCTTGATCAAGTTTAAGACGCTACCCAGTTGCACTGTTGCTGCAATGTTGAATGTATGACCCCCAAATTTATGGAGGTGATAAATAGGAAAAATAATCTTTCTCATAAATTAAAGAAACCACACATTGTCTGTTGTTTGAACAGTCATAATTCACACAGCCACAAAGGTTCACTTGTAGGTAAAAAGTTCAAAGTTCAAAGTGTTTTATTTGTCATATATTCAGTGCACTACAATGGGAAGAGAAGGATCTGTGTGTTTGGGTGTAGTCCAGGGTGGTGTCAGGGCCAGTGAGCATTATACAGTCTGAGACCGGTGGATAAACGCCGTTCCTCAGTCTAGACATCCTACATTTCACACTTCTGTACCTTCTACCAGAGGGCATAGGTGTGAACAGTCTGTGTTGGGGGTGGGTGAGGTCCTTAACAATGGAGTAGGCTCTTCTGTGGACTCTGCAGTGGTAGATGTTCTGCAGAGAGGGTAGTGATGTACTTGTCATCCTCTCAGCGGTCTTTACCACTCTCTGCAGTCGCTTGCGGTCCATTGCAGTGGTGCTCCCATACCACACGGTGATGCAACTGGTCAAGATGCTCTCAATGATGCAGCTGTAGAAGTTGCTGAGGATCTTTGGTGACATGCCAGATTTCCTCAGCCTCTTCAGGAAGTACAGCCGCTGTTGTGCTTTCTTAACCAGCTGGGTGTCGTTTAGTGTCCAGGTGAAGTCATCACTGATGGAGAAACCCAGGAAATTGAAGCTGCTCACCCTCTCCACCTCAAGCCCACAGATGAACAATAGCCGATGAGTTCTCCTTTCCTTTTTCATGTCCATGATCATTTCCTTGGTCCGTGTTGAGTTTCAGATTGTTCTCTTCACACCATTTCACCAGACTTGCCACCTCATGTCTTTATGCTGTTTCCACACTGCCGTGGGTCTCGTAGTTGGCGTAGAATTAGTTGAGCTGTTCAGGCAGGGTGATCCCTGTGGTGTTGCCCTTATACTCTGTGATGTGTTGCAGACCCAGTCACATCCGCCCGGCATCGACAGTAAAGTCGAAACTGTCCAGTTTCTCTTTGCACATCTATTTAGCATGTTTGATGGTTTTTCTCAGTCTGTACTTGCTGTTTTGTACTCCATCTCATTCCCTGATCGAAATGCAAGAGACCAAGCATGCAGCATCTGACGTACCTGACTGTTCATCAGTGTACTCCTGTATGTTGATGGAAGAATCCTCCAGTCTGGCTGCAGCTTTAAACACACTGAGAAACAGTCCTGCATGATGCTCTCAGTTTCTGAAGACCAGAGTTTAATCACTGGGTTTGTTTGTTTGAGTTTTTGTCTGTACGCTGGGTATAGGAATAGGGAGATGTGGTCTGAGAGTCCGAAATGGGGGCAGGGGGCAGCTTTGTATGCACCACGGATGTTGCTGTAAACATGATCCAGCATATTCCGATCTCGTGTGGGAACGTTTACATGCTGGAAGTATTTCGGGAGCACAGTCATTATGTTGCAGGGGTGGAAGTCTCCCGCGACAATGAACGCAGCATCAGGGTGAGCTGTTTTCATCTCACTGATGAAGTCATGCTGAGTGCTGCTGATGAATTAGCTCGAGCGGGAATATAAACAGCGGCTGAAAACACAGCATTGAATTCCCTTGGTAGCTAATATGGTCGGCATTTCAACAACAGCAGCTCAACGTCTGGTGAACCATGTTTGTGGACGTCTCCACACCACGAGTTGTTGACAAACACACCCATGCCACCCCCTTTAGCCTTACCGAAGAAAGCGGTGCGGTCTCCACTGGTGAATGAAGTGAGTCTAGCTGTACGGCGGATTCCGGCACTTTGGCAGACAGCCGAGTCTCTGTGAAAATTAAAGCACAGCAGTACCTAACTTCCCATTGTTTAATGATCCTGGCTCTCAGCTCATCAAGTTTGTTCTCCAGTGACCGGATGTTAGCTAGCAGGAGGCTGGGTAGCGGTGGTCGGCTAGCACAAGCTTTTAGCCTGGCATGGCGCCCCCCCCCCCCTCTTGCCTCGCTTGCGTCTCCGCCTCCGCGGCAGTCTCCTTGGGTCACCTACTTCACCTGAGCGCGGTGCTGTGGGGCCTTCACGGTGGTGGCAGTGGTCTTGTGTGGGGCGAACAATGAGATGAAGTTCCAGAGGTATAAAACCAGTAAATGCAGAGTTGTACTGCTACCGTGGCAATATCTAATAGAGCGTGCTTGTTGTAAGTCCAATAAAAAAACACACGCCGTTCCGGAGGGAAGCAAGCAAACACGTCTGCCATGGTGGGCGCCATGATCATTGAAAGAAAGTAAACACAGGTAGTTTTATGTGGGGATAATTTCAATTGACTGTAAGTATTTTAAGAAGTTGGAACTGGCTCTGTAAGGATTTGGTTATGTCTCTCAATGTTCAGCACATTCATATAACATTCATAACAATCTTTGCCATGTCACAACTAAATTAACATGGTTCTGAGCAGCAGGTCCATGGCTACAGTAACGAGATTCTTTATCTGAATCCTCAAAAAGCTCTGCTACTTCCCTGAACTTCACTTCTAGGCCTCTATGCACATGTTGTTGGCAGAGGTCCTTGATTGTGTCAAGCATATGGAAAGGGAGTCAAAGAGCATCCCAGCCACAATACAGCCATCAATCAACTTGAAAGAAGAAAATGTTCAGGCTGAGACTACAGAGAGGCTGGAGAGAGTGTAGTGGGGAGGGATGGAAACATATAACTACTGAAGTCAGGGGGGCAATTTCTTTCTTTCTGGTGTTTTCCATTAGGCCACAGTGTTGATTTGAGCCAATCCAGGGAATAAAAGAGGCCTCAGAGCAGAAATGTGGCAGCAGATTGACTTAGATGGGGAAGAAGAGTCATTTTTTTTGTTGCTCCACATTTTGACCCTTTATCAGGCAGAGAAAATGAACTCTTGTTTTCTTGATTATCAAGTAGCCGGATAGATTAATTGATGGCAAAACACCTGCTATTCAGCAAAGTACAACTGGTACCAGTAAGGAAAATGTAAGACAAGGTTGGTACTAGTCTGGAAAAAACAATAGCTTGACTTTTTGCATCCCATTCTCGGAATATGTTGGGCCTGAAGACCAAAACTGCGGCTGCTGTCAAACTTTTAAGCAATTCTCCTCTCTTCCGCAGTCAGCCGACATTCAGCGACTTGCAGAACCCACCTCCACCGAAATTTCCTCCATTCTTCAGCAGAATCATCATCACGTAATCTGGATCCTCAACCGCAACTGATCGTGATCGAATTGGTGATCCTGTATCGTGTTGGCAGCTGATGGTGGATCACGATGATGGATCCCGATATTGTCAGTGGATCATTACGATGGATTGTGGATTATGGTGGCATCTGATCGTGGTGGCAGCTGATCCAACAAGACTGCCTGATATAAAATATGCCTAGTCAGATACTCTACTGACAATAACTATAACAATAAACGCCAAAGACTATAACATTCACATCACTGCCTGTGCGCATGTCAATAAATGTAGCTAAAACATTGAATCAAAGTCTCTCCTGATTGAAGTGGTGATAGGAAGACGATCCTTTCTGCCAAAACCTTCAGTCAGGGCTTACACTAGAGACATTTGTCGGCGGGGGTTTTGGTAATGTGGGAGAGCCTGAGGGATAGCTGGGGGACACAGGGAATAACTTTCCCAGATGTGGCACCAAAGCAAGTTGCAGACAGGCTGTTTGTCACATGGGAAAGGGCTGACAAAAAGGCTATTGGCTTCTTGTTTCAGAAGCACAAACAGGTCTGCTACTTTCACAAAGTGTAGCACTGAATGCCTGATGGGCAAAAATTATCCATGGTGTTTCTGTTAATGTAGCCTCATACGCTTCAAGTGCTAATTCTATTTACACAACTTGCTGATAGTGTTTGGCTGTTTTACAATGAAGTAACAATGTCTAAATTGCTTTGACATGACAAACTTAAATTGAAAAAGTTACTGCAGTGTCCATAGGATCAAAGAGTGGAAAGGCACAAATTAAACCACTGCCCTATAATACTGTTTTAAGATTGAAATCACAGGTCATATTGTTTTGCTTTAACATTGAAACCAGTAAAAGCAGATATCCTGTTTGGCAAGGGGAACATTAATAAAAGTGTTAATGATGAGGTTTACAGAATGGATGTATTTGAGGGGTATGAAGAAAGTTGGTGCACCAACAGTTACCATTCAGGACTTATCAGTCAAATAACATGCAGCACAAATCTATATATATATATATATAATCTGTAATCTGTTTCAACAAGGAGATCATCATTATTATTCAAACAATGCAGCTTTTATTAATGAAGTCAATGCCTTATGTGTCTTCTAATATTTGATGTGATATCACTATGTTCTGCTGTCTTTATCATGTATAGTGAAAGGGAGATCATACAGCCACTTTATTAGGAAAACCTTCACACATCTATTAATTAAATTCCAGCCAGTCAATCAACCATATGGCTGCAGTGCAAAGTGTAAAATCCTGAGAACGGAGAAAAAAACCTGATCTTAATCACTTTGACCATGACATGATTATTGTTATGAGCTTCTGAGATTTTCAGAACAGTCTCAATGAACAACAGAGAGAGAAACATATAACATCCAATGAGCAGCAGTTCTATAGATGGAAACAACTTGATGATGAGAGAGGTAAAAGGGGAATGGTCAGACTACAGTAACTCAGATAGCCACTCTCTCAACAGAGAGGCATCAGAATGAATAATACCTTTTATCATCTACCAAAGCAGAAACCATATAAGGTTCCACTACTGCCAAGAACATGATTGATGGTAAGATCAGAGTTTAGTATATCAGCCAAACTAGAGGTCTTCACCTGTGCGGGTTTGGATCAACATTATACAATCAGTCGTGCCTGGGTCGGGTCATGTTTAATTAGCGTGTGTGTAGACAGACTAACTGTAAAAGGGTCCACAGTCCTAGCTATCTTTATAATACTGCAACAAAACTGCAAGACAAGAATAACAGAAAAACTGTCTGTATTATTTTAACTTTCTTGGGGGATGGACAATATGCACCACAGGCAGGCACGGGGGAAATGGTGTAATGTTTTAGGTAAGACACAAAGTTTTACTTTGACACATTATGAATTAATGTTCTTTGGTTTGGGTCCACTTTCTGAGCAGGATATCAGAGGAAAGTTTCTAACATCTTGTTGAATGTATGACACCTAGAACTGAGATTGTTTGATAATAAAGGGAGGAACTACCTAGTGTTATTTAAGTGTTCCTGATTAAGTGTTTAAAAAGGATGTTTCCAATTTGTATCCAGATCAACACCCAGACAAATATTTAAACTTTTCTCACTTTCAAAATATAAGCCAATGAAAAAATGCAAAGTATTCAGAAGGTGTCACTGTCATATTTTCAAAGTTTTACTGCATCTTTTAATGGTTGTTTTTGAGTGAAAGGATCTATGTCACTTCAGCAGTTAGGATGTCAGAGTTAAACATTCAAAGAATATTATGGGCTAGACTTAAGTTACATATTCATGTCGAAGCTGAACTTAAGACCCCATTTACACAGGGGGGTCAGACAGCTAACTGATCTCATTAAAGCAAAGTGTGCATGCATCCAAGAAGTTTTCAAGAGGGATTGTCTGAACCACCTCTGCAATTTGAGATCCATTCTAGCCAGATGTTCAAAAGGTGTAAATGCAGCTGTCTCTCTGGGATACAGATACAATCTTTATTCCGCAATAGTGTAACTATGTCTGTGTGTGGAAATATATACTCATTTGTCCGATTTTCTTACTACATCCATTGTCAGAGTTCTATGGGTGCTAAAGTTACACTAAAATGACACTGAAATTAGCTGCTGTTCTCTGTCTCATTTAAGCAACACGGTCTCTATATGGGTCATTGATGTGACGGATATATATTCTGTCCGACTGCATTTTCTTCTGTTAAAAAAAGGTTTAAATACATAAAGAAATACCATATATATGTAGTACCTCTATATGTACATACTTTAAATTTCCAAAAAACATTAGTTATTTCAATGTTTCTGTTTTTTAAAGTGTCAAAATATCATGTGGTGCAAAATAACCTTTTTCACAGCTGGTATGTAGTTGCCACATTTGGATATCATGTGGTATGACCTAAAAAAAACTATGAATTTTAAGTTATTTCTAAAAATATATATTTTGATTATAAATTTCATAGTGACCTATTGTGCTGACCTAGGTTGTTTTCTTTAGGTGGCCAATTCTGTGCCTGTAAATTTTGAATGAACAAGAAAATATCATGTGGTGCGACCAAATGTGGTGCGACCATTGCAGAGTGTTTTACATGATAGATATATGTCCTGGATTGGGAGTTTTGGGGCTTTTTTATATTCAATTAATGAGAAACAGAGAGAGAAATGGAGGGCTGCATCCAGAGCTTACAGAGAAAGTAAAAATATGGCAAACGCTGTGTTAGACCTTACGCTGCCATCTATGGAAGAACATTCAACCAGTTCTGGTTGATGTAGATGTAGCACAAGAGCAGCCAGAAAATGCAAATGCAACGAGCCCCACTTTCACACGTCATGTTCACAACAATGTGTGCTGCACTTAAATGTTCTTGATGAGATTTTTATTTAAAAAAATGGGTTTAAGTCAAATTTTTGTATGGAATTTATTGTTTATTGATCTTTTTAAACGATAGAAGGTTTTCATATCATTTTGAGCAACCACTCATCATGTGGTGCGACCAATAGTAAAATATAAAATTTCTGTGGCTGAAATATTAATCACTGATACAGTATGCTTAAATGAATGGTATTTTTATCAATTTTATGCACTTTACCGGAAAAATAAGTCTGTTAACTACATTTAATAAGGGGATGGTGACATTATAGAACAAAAATATGAGATAATTATTTCCAAAAACTCAAAAGAAATGCAACTACTTTGTTACTAATGACTTTATATTATTGAAAAATTGTAAAAAAAATTAAGCATATTAAGGAAATTAATTAATTTTAAGATAAATTACGGTCGCACCACAAGACAGTTTTTAAGGCCATGGCCAAGTCATCTAGATGAAAAAACACTAAAATCAAATAATTTTAAATTTTATATGATTTTATGTGTCCACAACATTCCTAATGTTTGAATAATTATAATAGATATTCTTTTTTTTTATTTTAAAATTGGCCTGTTGAAAATCCTTATACGTCATTGACCCATACATCAAATACAAGACACACTGAGCTGCTGGAGTGTTTGTATGGTGATCAACCACTGAATAATCTGTGTGAGAGAGGGAGGGGCAATGAAGACTATTAAAAATTCTTCTCTCTTATTGTTCTTTAACATGATGCATTTAAGTATTTGTGCTAGATATGTACAGTTCGTTAATGCACGCTAAACTGTTAATGTATTTAAAGCAACTCTTACTTAGCGTGAAGCCCAAAAAAATTAAGATATGTGGTGTAAATGTATGTGTTTTAAATCTCATCTGGACACAAGGCACTGGACATCAGATATGTAAATGTGAATGAATCTGATACATAATTCAGATGTTTTTTTATTTGATGGATACACATGTTTACTTTGATGTTGACTTTTCTTTCACTGACTGAAAAAATTGAACCTAGAAAAAACACTGTCAACCTTTCAAGGCAAGCAACTGTATCATTTGACCAGATCCTCTTCATGTGGAAACTATAAATTTGTAGTTACACTTGGTAGATATTTGATACAATGTAAACAACCAGTACAGGCCTGGACAGTAATTTATAGAAAAAACTTGCGATTCAAATCAAAATGTTGTTAGATATTTTTGTCACACTATGGTGAATTCTGTGGTCTCTCATTTGGAATGAAGTACTGCTTCAGTATAAACACCCATGGAGTATCTAAGGCCACACTGGTGAGATGGCACTGTACACTCTGACCATGTACAGTGCTTCAAATAAGGCAAGTCTTGAAATAAGACAAGCATTGCTATATATTTATTTGGAAGCCATATATAAAACCAGTAATTTCTCTCTGGTTTCCCTACAAATGTACTGAATGTGAATGATTTGGAAATTTTGGTGGCTGCCCTCTCCCCGCTGTGTATGCATCTGTGTCCCATTTCCCTCTCTAACTTTGATGTCTCACCATTTCATTGGCATTTACATACTGTTAGCTGAAATTAAACTGAGCCAAAGAGGTTATTTTGACGTGTGGCCAGGTCTGGGCCTTCTCGAGCACTGCAAAGCCAAGCACTAACATGGTTCTGTCTGCTGACCTCCCCATTAATAACCCTCAGTTGGTCTGTCTGGCTGTGGCCAGAGGCATAACCACTCAAACTACAGTCTACAGATTCTTTGAAAAATAGTGATTTATTCATAGATGCATACAGAAGTCTGACGCTCGATTTTGGCCTTGAATTTATGACAAGCCGCAATAACAAACCACAAGCTTGTGAAATATGACTGTTTTTGATCTGTAAGAGTTGCCAAAGTTGGTCCAATTTTTTTTACTTTTCTCTTTAAATGGTTTGTGCAGCTCACATATGAAAAGTGTCTCATAAAAATGTGAGTGCATGAAAACAAAGGGATCTGCCTTAAGAATCTATGGTTCTGTTCATGCTGACAGATGCACTCATTGCTTATGGTTTCTCAGCAGAAGCTTACTCTGAGTCCAACGTGATGGTTCTGTGTCTCTTTTTGCACTTTCCTCCATTTTGACATCCAATACTCAGGCTACCTGGACCAACAACCAATCTCACTCCCACAGCAGAACCTCTAAAATATGTTTTGTGTCGGCTTCAGTTCATCTTTGGAGTATGTATGTTAAGAAATATACTCCATCTTAAAGTTGCAGTGCGTAGAATTTAGTGACATCTAGTGGTGAAGTTGCATGTTGCAGCTGAATACCCCTCACGTCATCCTCCCCTTCCGAACATGACAGAGAACCTGTGGTAGCCTACAGTTTTCATGAATACTCAAAAGGGTGTTTAGTTTGTCCAGTCTGGGCTACAACAAGAAACATGGCGGCCTCCATAGAGAGGACCCTCCTGATTGAATATAAAGTATTTCAATATAAAGGGCCCATTCAGGGTAAATAAAACAACAATTTGTATAATTTAGATGAAACACACTCGTGAAAACATCACTAGGATGATTTTATATTACATTTCTGTCAATAGATCCCTTTCACCTAAATCTTACACACTGAACCTTTAAGTTTCAGCAGCAAAATGTAAAGTAAAAGTCTAGGTTTAGTTCCTGTGACTGATATAGTTTTCTATAATGCCAGAGGAAAGAAAAAAAACACCAGTTCTGATACAAATCTGTTTCAGTTTTCAGACAATTCCTCTAATCTATTGTTGTTGGTGAGATATTAGGTCATTTGAACATTTATTGAAATGAAACCATGTGAGGAGTTTAGAAGGGAAAATCACTACTTGGTGGAGCTAGCGTCGGCATTGTTTTCAAACAGCAGGCAATGCTTAAGTCTTTATGCCATTACTGCTTGAGCTGCTATCCTGTTATTACCCAACTGCAAGCTCCATAGTCTTCCCATTTTGTCAGTGTCAGAGCAGATGTGACGAGTTGTGTGTATGTGTGTGTGGTGTGAGCATTTGTGGACAAACTCAAGTTGAAGGTTTTCCTACAATTTCAATGATTGCTTCCCAAGAATATACAACTGTTTACCAGGGATTCCCAAGATTTCTCACTTGGCCAGTTCTCTGAGCTTGATGCTTGCCCTGCTGAACAGCACTCTGTGCTACTGCTCTGACTCTAGATGGAGAAGTGCATATCTGATTGAGCCACTTACTGAACTATTTCAAAGTATATTTGCAGATGTTGCTTTTCTAAAAACTTTCTTGATACGGACTACAAATGTAAACTGATGTTTTGTCATGAAAATTAATTACATAAAACATTAAGGTTAAAATCAAACAAGCACAACTGGACTTGATAGTAAAAGTTTTTTCCTCTCTCATCCATGAGTCTTCTTTAGTTCTGACTGACTGCTGGACCTGGGTATTCAACATTATTAAGGCCAGACATGCAACAGCCTCATCAGTACCCCTGACTGTGGCCAACTACTAGAAGGAAGGAGTAGAAAGCAGAGCCCTGAACTCCTACAGAGGAACAGAACTGAGCCACTAGATCATATTCACACAAAAGGGTGTCAGCGACCACAACATTTTGGACTCTGCTGTACACAATTAATGAAACAGGAATTCAAATTGTGTCTCCTTTAGTATTGTTTATGTTCTACAGTAAGTCAACTCAAGTAAAAGTAAGAAAAGTAATATTTGACAATTACACAAGCATTTGTGGCTATCATGGATTATGTATCTCAAGCTTGAAAAATAGTTTGAGAGAACCACAGGAAATTGCAGACTAATGGGAGAAAACACATTTGAAAATAACTTTCCAAACCCATTATGTAGAATTTTCCAATTGTTACTCACCGTGGTAGGGGTTGTGTCCGACTCTTAGGGGGATTGGCCTCTCTGGTTGGGACTGAACATGTGTCTGTGTGTGTGTAGTGTGTGTGTGGTAGTATTTGGGCTTTATAACATACTGCTGGCTCTGAACTGGGTGCATGGGCATGGACCGGATGCTGTAGGGAAAGAGTGCAAACAATTAAAATAAATACAGAGTTCTGAAAAAGAAAAGGCAAACAATGCATGTATACATAGACAGCACAGCTACTTTAACAAAACAATAATGGACAATACAATCGACTCTTGGCTTATATTTGAGTAGGTTAATATCAATATAAAAAGGACGAGTATGAGAGACATATCCCTTTTAGTGCACAGTGTCAAACTGCAGGGGTTTAACAGTCCAACAGTCCCTTGGGCAGCAGTGTGTTTTTTCGATGTTAATTCATTCACAAAACTCACATGTGGCTCAGGGTTGACTAAGAGTTAAGAGCTGTCATTTAAGGTAGTTCTCTGTTAGTATGAGGACTGAAGAGGAGATATGTGAGTGAAGACGATAATGAGGCTAAAAAAAGCAAAGCTCCATTAGAGCTATCAAAGGAAGCTGGTTTGCCAAAACATCACTTGGGTGCTTTCTAAAAAAATCAAGTGAGCCTAGTAAACTAGAAAATGGAGTTGTAGAACAAAGCTCTGTCTGTGGACTGATAAAAAGTAAATCAACCTCTGTTAAAAGAATGTAAAGGAAAAGGGTATGGAGAAAAGAGTAAGAGCGTGTGACCCAAAGCAACCACCTCATCTATCAAATATGTTGCTATTAGGTTAGGTTTGGACATGTATGGCTACTAACTGATGCACCGGCATTTATTGATGATTCCACTACTGACTGAAACAACAGAATGGATGCAAAGGTTTGCAGGAGCTTTCTATATATATAGTCAAAGCAGCAAGCTTTTTAGGGTGAAGAGGTGCAACTTCATCGACTGGCCAAGTCAGTCACTTGATCTCAGTACAGTTGAACAATGTTCCATTTGGCGAAGAGCATGCTAAAGGCACAGACCGCACAGCTAACAGGAGCTAAAGGAGGCTGCAGTGAAGCTGTGGGAGGGAATCACCCAGGAATATACAAAGAGTCTGCTGAGGTCGGTTGGTCAAAGTCTTCACAGTCACGATAACAGAGTTTCCAGGTAATATTAAATGTATTGTTTTGTTTTTTTACTACATGTATATCTTTGGTTTTGTATTCTTTCAAACACCTAACATGTGGGCATCATGTGATAGAAGGGCTGTATCTCCCACAGTTTTGGGAAGCCTGTTGCCAGCCGGTTCATATGAATGTAAACTTAGTTAAAATAAGCTTAGCTCTATAACATGGTATCAATTCTTGAAGTACAGAGCATGAAGAATAAACAAGTGAAATTGTCCAAATACTCATGGTCTGGACTGTAAAGATATTTAAATATTTCATGTTTTCCTGTTAAACACCAAACTTGGGGATATGTGAGTTTAAAGTATTTTTTAATACCTCTTCTCTCAGCACTTCATTTTTAGGAAGACCAATAGGACAATCTGCTAAAGACGTTACGTATTCTATCAATCTGTAGTTTAAACGTCAGAGCAGTTGTTTTTACCCTGACTAGTGATGAGCAACTACAGCCAGAAGTTATAAAGAGTTTCAACACACAGAAAGCAGTGAAGCAGCATATTCTGCCTTTGCTGATTTTTGTTGAAGTATGTGATCTTTAGCCAGAACTTTTCTGATAATACTAAATATGCTTTAGACTTCAGAAAAAGACAGTGATTAGTGTCGAAAACCCCACTTTCCACACAATGATTCCTGGAAATAACATCACTTCCTCAAGTGTTCCCAAATTCTTCAAGTTCTTCAAGACCAGCGTCATTATCCTCCACTTCCTCTCACCACTCCTTTCCCCTCTTATCAGACTGGGCCCTCGACCAGACTACTGGGCTTAAAACCTCCCCAACGATGTAAGGTCTGTTACATAGTCATTTCAGAGAATGTGTCCTCTAAGTACAGAGCAAAGTAGAGGACAGACATTTATCACCTTGACAGCACTAACAAATGCAGTATTATGGCAAAAACAAACAGAAAACCAGAGGCAGTAGTAACCCCTGTCCACATGTGATTTATGTTTTAGGCTAGCCTCCACTATTGAGTGGTAAATGAGAGAACAAGGGAGTGATTTCACACATAGCCTTAGCCTGGTTTATACATTTAGCAGTAACATTTTCAAAGGCATTTTGTTGATCTCACATATGTTATGTTATATGCTGTCTGTCTGCAAGGATAAATGTTTGCCCAAGTGAAATAAAACTGAGTGCAGCAGACTTAACATTGGTCCAGTGAAAAAGAAGAGCAGAGTGTAGCACAAAGCCAGTGGACATGTTGGATTTAAATGCTGAAGTCAACTTGTTATCATTTGTTAGTTCATGAAAATTTCTTTCAAGATGTAACTGCTAAATGTATAAACCAAACTAAGCCATAATTTTTATGTCAGCAAGTAAATCAATAACATTTTGACTTTTATACTGAGGGTTGCGTGGTGAACATGATGTGACTGAATCATGAAGCACAATTCAGTGGATTGCTGAGCTACCACAAAAATCAGAAGGGTACATCAGACAATACTATTTTAGAGACACTAATGTTACTCAAGGGGCATTAATGAGCAAGTGGTCAAGTAAGTGATGTAGGTGACCTAAAAACATGATATGGGCTTATCATAACTGCAAGCAGATTTGGAATTGAATGAGATTTGGGCTGAGCTTGAAATTGAAAAGTCTGCTGTTAAATTAGTGATAGAAACTGCCAAAAGAGAACACTAACCCCTAAGCATGTGAGGTTGGGCAGGGAGACCCGTCGTGGTTCTGTCTTTGCTTATCTTGAACCGAAACCGTGGATGTCTGGTCTGCGATTTTGGTTTTGGTTCGAGAATCATTACATCCCTATCCAGTATTATTCAAAATTGTAATGGACAATTTCTGAAGAAACAAATTCAGACAAGTCAACTCAACCCCAAAGGTTGAGTGGTGTTTCATTGACAAAAAGTCAAACAAAGACAAATAAACCAGTGGTTTGAGTCATTCAATTACTCAAAACAGTGATTTTGAATCCTATGAAATGTGGCCTTCTGTACTTTCCAGAAAGTGTATGATTAATCTTTCTTTCTCTGCTCCATTAGACAGATGGCATGGAACAGAGAGTGAAGCTGTTGCATGCCATTCAGGTGCCTTGGCTGCTTTTAAACCCAGGATTTAGTGGGCTGAGTGTTTGTGTTGACCCTTTGTGAGACAAGCCAGCATGCTGCCCTGATGCTGCTCATTTTATATCAGTAAGCAAAGGTTATTCTATCTTTGCAGATGCAAAATCTCTGCTATTACTCCTGGTCAGCAAGCAATGAGTCATGTTGATTCTAAACTTAAGCACCAAATGTGGTCTGAGCGGATCCTGACATGCCACAAAGCAAAGTAACTGACCCTCTAGTTCCACTTGGTCCTATGAAAAAACTTGTGATTTTTGAATATGGGCTATTTCAATACTATAGTATTAACTTTGACACTTGTTTTGATTTTGATTAGAATTGTATTTTGGTTTTGGTCTTTTTGGTTATTTGATTTTTTTTTTCACAAAATAAAAATAATAACAATAATAATAATAATAATGGTTTCATGTTTGATTTTAATGTCTTTGAGGTTACAACCTTCACCATGTTTGTTGGAGACTCTACTTGTTGAAAATATGAGCCCAGATATAATCTGTACAGCAGCTTATTATGATCCATAGTCATGTGTTGTTGTTAAGGGAAACTCTAGCAACTGTAGTTATCATGACAGGGGCAAAGGGGGAAGTCCGCTTATATAGTATTAAGAACAATATAAGTTAAACTCTAAAATTAATTAATTTTAAACGTAAACTTAGTGTGGCTGTATTTCAGTTGGACGTGCAGCAAATATCTGAGCAATAGACGAGAGTGGGACTTCGGAGCTCAGAGTTGGTGGTGGTGGTATGCACTTTAAACTATAATAAAAAATGTCTACATTTAAATGGTGCTTATTTTTAGTCTTGATGACCTATGAAGTGCTTTACAGTACATTTTGTTGCCAGTTACACATAGTCATACAGTGCATCTATGTTCAACACTTTCTCTATCACTTATCACTCGTACACTGCGGACAATACAGGCAGGGGGCAATTTGGAGTACAGTATCTTGCCCAAGGACACTTTGGCATGCGAAACGTGAAGACTGGGATCGAACCACCAACCCTCTGGTTAGTGGATGACTCGCTCTCTCCTGAACTTTGTTTCCAAGTTTTTTGTTTCGTTAACAGACAAATAACAAATCTAGATGTCAATTCCAAACTGTTCAGATAGAGCTTCACTCTCTCTGTTTTCTCTGCTAATGCTACAGATTCCTGGGCTAAAATTACCATAGCATACCATAACATATTTGGACATGCTGTTTTGTTTTAAAAACACACCCAGATTGAGTCATGATCTTCTTAATCAAAATGCAGACTTAGCACCAAAAATGTAAAGTTAAAATCTTATAACATGAAAAAGAAGCTTAGGTCATCAACACAATGACCACCAACAGTTAAACTTGGAGACTTTGTTTTGACATAAAGCCAGATGGGACTGCTCGTGTACAACTTTAGCATAGCAAAAATAGTAAGTCTATTTGAGCCCCCAGATCCTGGCATGGGCTTGTGGTAAAAATAAAGGTCAGCATGATTATGTTGAATACTATGTGTGCTCATCCCTGTTTGTTCAGCTGTTAGTGATCGGAACCTCCAAGCATCCTGTATATCCTCAAATTAAAAGTAATGGTGTGGATCCCTATATACCGGTACTGCTTAGAAATATACTGTTTCACATCCTTTATCTTCTCAATTAAGTCAAGTGAACAAAATAATTACCCGTTTATTGCAAAATTTCACAACAATTTATCAATTGTGTTGATTGAGGCTCTAAAAAAAGAATACATTGAACAAAACATATTCATATGAAGATTAAACACTGATTGTAAAATGACATGGCCTTCCCCAGGTTGCCATGGAGGATACAAGGAGAGTGCAGGGCCACAGAGAGGCAATAATAAACCCAGAGGAAGAGCCATTTGTCAAATGGACATATTTTCATCCTATTCATATGACAGCTCTCATGCTACACTATAAATAGACACAAAGTGATACCCTTGTTAATAGCTCTGCTATGACCCTGTTCTTTCTTAAACAGCTCTTCTGTTTGGGTTATGTAGCCATGTATAGGATATATGAATCTCCTTCATTAGATCCAGTTATGTGTTGACAGGTGTTACAGCGTGAATGAAATGTTCACTTTTACTATATAGTCGTAAAAATGTTCTTGGGTAAAACCATCTGGACAGTCTCATGAGAATTATTAATGAATGTGTGCTCCTGTGTTCAATATGTGGGTAATTGTATGTGTTAACACGCTTGTGCAGGTGCAAGTACAGTATGTACACACTGGCATCTGAGGTTATGTGGATGTGAGAGGTGGCAGTATCTATATTCAGACAGACATATAGATTGTGTGTTTTTAATTAGCATTGTCATTGAGGTCACAGCTGACTGCTCACTTATCCAAACAATCCACCCAAATGTAAACTTCAGTTAACCATGTAAGAAGTCATTCATTTGAATGTGTTTGTGCTATATGGTGACAACAAAAAATATTTCAGCTTTTCATCTCATAGGACTAGAGCATATTTGTTCCAGACTTTGTCACATTTTTTCATACCACAAGTTGCAGTGTGGGAAAATGTTTTCATGAATGGCTCCCTGCTTTGTTTTAAACAGCATGTCCTCCGCTATCATTTAAATTTGATCGATTCAAATTCCGATTCCAATTCTGCTTATCAATTCTGGTTCTTATCGATGCCACATTTTGATTCTAAAATGGTAAAAAAAAAGAGGTAAAATGTTTAGATAGCAAAAAAATCTTTATTGGACTGGACCGATGCACAGTAGCTGTGCATCATGTTACACCGGGGCAGCAGTGGTAATGCCTTGTGGTAGACAGGCAACATTACAAAAGAAAACCCAAACGACTCATTTCATTGCCTCATCAGACATGCTCAATGTGTTTAACCCAACTGTGTACATGAGTAGTAACTGCGATAGAGGCAATGTTGAAACTTTTTGCCTTGAAAATACTGGTGTTTAAATTACTAAACAACACATGGTCGTATTTGTGGATAATTAGTAGAAGAAAATGTTGTAATTGTCCCTGTAAATCAATGTCACGTCAATAATTGTCAACTTTAAGTTCTGTGATGACTATTAATCTCTCATATATTTCATAACAACACATTTACAGCTCCTTGATGTTGGTTTTATTTATAGGAAACCTACTGACATAATTCATACAAGTCATCTTAGTCAGCTTTCCCTTGAATGCCAGCGAGAACGATGTGTCACTAACATCTCAGCTCTACTTGAGGTGCTAGCGAGGTGCTACTAGCGCTAGCTGAAGACGACACACTCGGGCTCGGAAACCACAGGAAATTAAACACTGTACAGACTTTCAGATCAACGCCATGCTGCCTTAAATGTTTGGTGAGCTTCCCACTTGTATTGCACTTTGCTTTGTCGTCTTTTTTAAAGTGAAGCCACACTAAAGTGAAGCCACACATACCACATGTATGCTAGGTCACGTCTAAAGAAATGGACAGGCTGTTGCATAGTGCATGACATAGTCAAGTAGGCAGGTCCTGGCAGATACCCTCGCAGTTTAGGAACCGATAAGTAGAGCCGAAATTCAATTTTTTTACGGGTACCCGGTATTCGGATTCGGTTCTAATTTGGAACCGAATTTCGGTTCCCAACCCTACTTGCTGCACTGAAATCTTTTTCCTGCTACCGAACTTCCCACACCAAAAATATTAGTAGTACATAACTCTACAACTCTAAAAGAAAAGAATAGTCTGTGGGGTGACTGTGGCTGAGGGGTAGAGCAGTCGTCCTCCAACCTGAAGTTCGGCAGTCCCCAGTCTTCCCCATCTGCATGTCGAAGTGTCCTTGGGCAAGATGCTGAACCCCGCATTGACCCTCTTAGAACAAGAAAGTGTTGCTAATAGATGCACTGTATGAATGTGTGTGAATGTAAAACTATACTGTAAAGAGCTTTGAGTAGTCATCAAGACTAGAAAGGCGCTATATAAATACAAAACCATTCACCATGTTTTACATTTCTGTTTATGTACATCAAATAAGCTAGATTAGCCATTTCCCCCATATAAATCATGGTAGACAACATATTTAGCTTAGCCAATAGCTTTTCACTCAGATTACATTTTTAGACCCACTATGGACAGTTTAAAATAATAGAGTGTATATTGATGCAACAGAGATATCATCTTTTCTCTTCCATCCATCCTTTTAATTGTCAAGACATAAATTATCCACAATGCAACTCAACTACTGAGAGTTTGGTTGGATATTCAGGTGTAGTCTTGAATAGCCTTTGACGAGACCTCTGCCATTAGGATCAGATCACACTTCACAAAGCTCCCTCTGGAGACACAAAAGTTTTCAAACAACATTTTCTAATATGCATTCGTACTCTCCAGCACTTGTAAACAGACTGATGACTGGTGATGAATAAAACGGAGGCATATCTTTAACTCAGGATTGATACTGATCTTTGTAACAAAAAAAGCGCCAAAATAGAGCTAATACATGTTTGAGCAATTTAAACTCTTTCTTTAAAAGGGTTTGGTATTCATACTGACAGCTTAGAGCATTGTTAACTTCCAGTAGGAAAGTACTTCATATTTTAAAACCTGCCAAGAGTTGGGACACACCTCTGGTGTTCCTCTTTGAACACAGCTGCACATCTGAAAGCCCCAGTATGCAGCCAATGATATACAGGTAGCAGCTGGCCCACTTCTGAAACTCTATATTGATGGTTCATACCAAATTTGCTGCAGTGACACAATTTCTCAATACGAATCAATGAGGTTTAATTTTAACTTGGGTTATATATTTAGACAAGAGAGTGTTGTGAATTAGAATAGAGACCACTTACATCCCAAACATGTCAAGCTGTCACCTCTCTCAGCCCCTGGTTTTAGTTTAAAAACAAATCACTTCTGCTATGTTTACTGTAGACGTCCACATTACTGTGGTATTTTCAACCATGTAAAATTTTTAACTTTGCAAACACCGATGGTCATATTTTAGCTTGAAAGCTCCAAGCGTGAATGTGGAAGTGCCACATTCACTTCCTGATTGGTTCTTATCAGTCACGGTTTCACGTATGTTAGTAGGATGGAGGCTACTTCTGATATGGTGCCTAAAGACTTGTCTAGACAGAGATTGTTTCGTTTTAAAAATGCTGGCTTAAAACTTAAATTTAGTGTGAATGATGCCTCTGTCTGGCTTACCTCACTTGTTTTTTTTTACCTTAACATTTAATGTCTGCCCACATCTGCTACAGGCCAACCTACACTAATTATACATCTTGTATTTGACTTCACCTTGTTTTATGTAAGTGTAAGTGTAGGGGGAAAAAACCTGTAGATACTGTGAGGCTGTTTTAGTCAGAGATGCAGAATTGTGTGCAAGTCTGTGGTATCTTGATATTTTAGATTTTAGCAAAAAGCCAAAGTAGTCAGGGATTATAGTATCAATTTTTATGTATGCACACAAAATATTATGGCATTAGATTAACATCTAGATCTACAACGGCTTGATCCTAAATCTGGCAAAGAGACTCAAGCTACAAGAGCTGTGAAGACAGAGAGTGACGGCAAGAGAGAAGGTATAAATATAAGATCTCACTCCAGTCTCAACAAAATATCTGGCATGACTGTGTGCGCTGGCAGTGACTGCACCTTTAAATGAAACAAGTCAGATGGGTTTGGAGAGTGTCCAAGGATGGTTACAAGAGCCTGCTAGTCTTAAATATCAGAAAAGAGATTTTACTCATTTCTACATAAACACATTGGTCAGTTAGGGTTGAGGGAGGGAGAGGTGTATATATGCGTGTGTGAGGGCGGTTGAATCTGTTCAGTCTCTGTCTTAACTGCTCTGGCCGCAATCACAATCCACAACCGACCTCTACGTTCTAGTCATCCAAGTCTTCTTCCCCACGAGAGCTGACATACTCTGGTCTACCGAACCCACTGAACCTCACCAGAGCACTCTCACGTATTAGCAACATTGCAACTGAGGGCAGACAGACTTTATGAAGGGAAAGGAAGACACTTTATGTCAAAGCTCTGTTCCCGGTAACTGGCTGTCTGACTGCTTGAAAGAAAGGGATCAGAGAAACATGGCTCTTATCGAAACCATGACACAGTTTGGAAAGGATCTGTCATTGTTTGATGTTCTCTATGTGATAATTATTATTAGTAGTAGTAGTATTACTACAAAGATGAACACATATTTGAGAATTCAGTAGAGCAAAAAACAAAAGCAGTATTGCACTGGTCACAAAGGCCTAAATGTTTCCAAAGAAGAAAAGTCTGCTCTGTCACTTCCTGTAGACCACCTCTGTGTTGCGCTTACAGTCCAGTCAAATGTCAAGGTGGAGAGTCATACGTTTGCAGAGGAATTTTGCGAGATTTTTTGCTTTAGGAACTACAATGCAATAGACAGATGCAACAATATCACTGGTTATCTACATGTAATTTAAACTTGATTTGCCAAGCTCGCCATACAAGTCAATAACTACCTCATCTCCACTGGATGCCCCTGCCTCTTTAGTCTGTCCCCAGCTCACTGCTCTGACTGCTGGCCGTCATCCAGCTCCACTCACGGCTAAGTTTTCTTTGGCTCATCCTGCAAACTGCCATCCTTCTTTGCCCCCAGCATTCGCCTGCCAGAACCCTCAACTCCCCAGTAAATCTTCACTTTATCACTACGTTCTGCATTTAGGTTCACACATCCAAATACGACAGATTTTGGGCTTATATCACAAGTATTTTCTCTATGTTGAATCTATTTGCAAAGTATACTAATTTGATTAGGTTAACCACTGCAGGTGGTTCGGTGAGTTATATGTTTTTTCTAGTAAATTTGTGACTTTTGCCATGAATTCACTATTCTGATGTTGGAAATTTGGTACAATTTCATTGGCTTTCCCAGGTCACGGTACTAATATACCATTCCTGAATATTAAAAATAGAGCATAGACATTCACTTTACATCCATTTTCACAATAGTAGCAATTCGGATACTCGAAATCTGATGTTCAATTTAACAAAGGTTTGCCTATACATTATGTAAATTAAAAGTGTACTGTTAAGCCCTGTTAAAGAGGAATTTCTGTCACTTACAGACAATAAAATGTATCTGTCTATCTAAGCTTTCATTCACTGATCTGGGTAGCATACTTGGCATATTACATTAAGTGCAGCTCAAATAGTTCCAGCCATTCATTGCATTAAACAGTTGATTTTCTGAGATAATCAACATTGCAGAACACCTACACTTAGATGAGGGGTTCCCCAGGGTCAGAGACTGAATCTTGTGCAGAGAGAATGGACATTCTCTTCCTGTAATTCCATATCAAACCTCAAGTGTACATTTTGATTCTTGTTGAAAATTGCATTGAATTACTCTCTTTTTTCCCAGGTGTCACACCTCCAAGGGTTCAGGTGTAGCATTTGACCCTTGCAGCTGAACCACAGTGACAGTCATTACAATAACATTACACTGTCAGTTATGATTTATGGGCTGGACTGCGGTGATGTGTAAAGTACTCTTCATCACTTCCTATAGCTTTATAAGCACAAACAAACCAAATGGGAATTGCAGTGCTACTGATATCTCAATGCAATTGGTCATCCTACTGCTGACACAGACAACGTTTTCCCTGGACATTTGTCTTTCCCCTTTTGTTTGCACCTTTTCTTCTTCGAGTACTGGCCAAGTATTTCACGATTCATCACTTGTCAAGTAAGAAAATCAATTGGGTATGGTAGGAAAAAAGACCCACAGCGTAACTGTTATGTTACAGGTTTCACTTGAGCTTGTGGTTTAGTCACTATTTTTCCATAGGTTGGTAGCCAAAAAAAATCATATCCTGTTTTGAGGTCCCCAAATTCTTACCCCTTGTTTAAACATGCAGAATCAAGCACAAATGGCTTGACTAGCTGCAATTCATTGTGAAAAGAAATCCTCTATTAGACACCCAGATACCATTGCAACAATAGACATTAACATATTGGCTCCACTGGCAGAGGCACAGAATAAACTTGGGAAGGGAAAAAAATAACAGTTATGTTGCAGAGGAAGTCAGTGCATTTCAGTGAAGAAAATCAATTTCAACCTCATGGAAAGTCTTATCACTCAGGCCCCTCCAGCTGCTGGAGGAATGGTGAATTCCGGTAAGCCAAACACTACCACTTGTTTTGGACCTGCTCAAATGTGGATACAATTTGTCATTTACAGATTTACACAGAATTACTGACTCAGGTTGAAACAATTACCGGTTTTACGGTCTACCATGGTAAAATTCACGATTGTTATATGTACCGTTTAATCTTTAATTACATGAAGATTTGGTTGATACTCTCAAGCTGATAATTTTTCCCAACTCTGACATTTGAGGTAGACATCTGCACTAAACATAAAAAGTTTTCAACCTTCAATAAATTATTAAAATACTGTCATACCTATACTCAAAAATACTATAGTTTGTGTGTCAGTAATTTTTGAACATTTACAGCACATTTTAACAATACCGCAATACTGATAATCGTGATAATTTTGGTCAGTATAATTGTGATTCAAAACTTTCCCACCATTTCATCTACAACGTCTACTCAGCTTCTATACACATCTGCACAAAAATTAAAAGAAAATATTTTAGTTTAGATTTTACCCAATTCTATGGAGTATGGATCGATGGGCAAATATTAAATTACAACATACTCAAGCACCAAAAGTGAAGAGGTCTGAACAAATTGTTAGCGATACAAATTCAACTTCACAATCTCTTTCCAGAACCTCTTTGTGCTTACTCAATAATATATTCTGATGAGAGTGCCCTTTGGATTAATTTCCTATTTATTTATCCTATCAGATAACAAAACTGCTTTGTTGCTGGGACCAATTGGAGAATAGATCCTTGTGAGAGATAAATCCCTTCTCCAAATTGAGAGCAGCTTTCGAGGACACAGATCTGGAAGCAATTACTTTTGCCTGTGCAGCGCATTAAAAAAAACATCTTGACATTTACAGAGTACATATAAAACACAGAATATATATTCATTAACATAATAGCCTTCATTACTATCACAAATCTTGTCTGATGTGTCCCAACATTAACTACACAGCAACTTTTACTGTGTCTGATATTCTATAGTTGTCTGCTCTAATGCCGTGCAAAATTAACCAATAGATAACCCCAGCAGGAGTTATGTTTCAACTCCACTTATGAAACTGTCAGGAGAAACTCATCTAGCATTCTAACCATTATAACACTAGTGTGGTGATAGTTAAAGTGTATTGGCAAGGTTAACAACAAGAAAACAGCGTTCACAGGAGGAAATTGAAACTCCATCAGAAAACTTTGGCTAGGTGTGAAGCAAAAATACAATGGGGACAACTGATTCTTCAGATGCATGCCCTCTCAACAAAGGCAATTGCCAAAAAGTGGGATGCAACAATGTTAGACATAGTGTATAGGTATGTAGCTGAAAGGGTCACTTGTTTTCATATTGAGCTGCTTAAGCACACACATCTGGATTATCTTGTTGATATGAACCTGAAGTGGAGAGACAATAAGAGTACTGCAGGTGCAACCTAAGTTCTTATCCTCAGGACATTTAAGTCCTTTGAGGCAGTGTTTTCCAAATCAGTACATGGCCTTGTAACATTTGTACCCTTGAACCGAATGGTTTGTTAGTCTTACAGCTCTCCTTATCTTTTCCTGTCAAGACCCCAACACAAGACTCGTGCTTCTAAACTAGGTCATTGCTATTAAGAATACCAGCTCTCTCTTTTTCCCAAATCTGCATGCCTAGAATTCACTGGATTCATTTTATGGAAGATAACATGGGACCAGGGAATACTTTAACATTGAAATAAGGCCAGTCATCAGCAGTGACAGAATGAATCTAACTGACAGCTGCAAACATGTTGAAAAGCAAAAAGACTATCTGAGAGAGCTTCTCATTCATCTTACTCCATGCTTTCCTAAATAAGCTCGACATTCATCTCAGACAGGATACCACTCACAAGAAAATGTTGGAATGAAAACGGTTTGCAATGAAAAAGAAACAAGGTCAGATCATCAGAACATCATGCTCAGTGGCAGCTTTATGCTTTAGTATCCTGCAGTAACAGTATTAGAGTTAATAAAAAAAATAGAATTAAAAATCAGATTCAGAGGGCTGGTATTATACTTGGCACTGCTACTAATTTGCTAGAAATACCCTTAAGTGAAGAACCAAAAGAAAAGTTCAGTTGTTTAACATGATGCTACACTCTGTTAAACAAGTCCAGATGCTTCAAAGAAACATTCAGAGCCTTTTGTGCTGGCAGCTGTTTTTTTTTTATATATATTACGGTTGGCTGCATTTATACATTGATGGTGCCATATAGTTCTATATATAGTAATGATTTAGTGAGAATGTTTTTGTTGGGAGGGCTGATAGCCGGTATTTTATAAATGGATTGCGTTTGTAGTGACTTGTATTTTATTAACTGACTATGGTGCTTGGTATTTAATAATGGTGTATTAGTGATGGGCCTCATTCATGAAACATTGATACACACACATGTAATCCTACCTTAACCTCACATTCATACATTTTTTCATTTCAAAAATGTTATTAAAACTTAACTACTATTAAACTGATCCACAGATTCTTATTATGATTTATAGTAAGCTGATCTGGTATGTTTATGGTTAACAGTTGAATCAGTTAGTCTCAAAACAACCTGGTTAGGCCGAGGGAAAGTGAGGGACAAAGGTTCGGGAAAAAAACCTTTGCCAGTTAAGATCTCAGTTAAAAACGTCTCTAATGGTTAATGAAAGATTGTGGAAAGAATCCAGAGCCTGAAGAAAAAACTGTATCTAATATCAGATGATGCTAAGGCATAAAATGAAACAAAAATTAAACATAATGTTTTAGATATTGTGTTCTAGATATTTGATTTGCCTGATATCTTCAGCAACCTTTGGGCCATGTGTCAGGTCAAGTTGAAGCCACTTTGTGTAAAACCCTTGGTTGGACTTTCATATAACTTAATGAGACTCATATTTATTACCACTTCTGGCTTATTGGCCTATAAAGGTTTTGGTTTGTGTTGGTGGATCGCTGTGTCATATTCTGTGCTGATCTATTACAATAGTCATATTTTAGGAATTTTAACTGGAAAACAAATGAACAAATAAAAACTTGAATTAAAGCGGAGTACTTACTGTTGTTGGATGTGTTGTTGCACATAATGTGGTCGCACAAGCTGAGGGTAGGGCTTGACGGTTAGTTTCATCTGAGCCATGTTGCTAGCTGGTGGGGGGGCAGAAGCGTACCCACTGGGATGCACTTGCTGAGGTATGGGCCGCTGGGGTATTACACTGTGTCCATTAGTGTGACCGGTGGTGTGTCCATTTGTGTGACCAGTGTTGTGCCCATTGCTAGGTTCATTCCCAGGCGGCGCTGGAAAAGGGTGTGTGGACACCGTCTTCTGTTCACATGCCTTCCCTTTCGAGTCAGGCTTACAGACACAGAGCTGAGGCCGGAGGCACATTCCTCCATTCTGGCACTGAGGGAAGCAGTTGGCTATAACACAAAACCCAGACATAGAGGAAAAGAGAAAAGAGAAAAGAGAAACGGATGGAGAATTAAAATATGTGTGATATAATATATATAATGACATAGATGCAAGCATATGGATAAGCTGGACTTGTATTTTCACAATTGTAAATGCACACTGATACACATTGTACCTTATTCATTTACTGGTATTCCCAACTACAACATATGGAGAGGGTTCTCATTATAAAGTTAATGAAAGCATTATTCATGACATATGATTCCCATTTATGGTAATGGTAAATGGTCTGTATTTGTATAGTGCTTTTTTAATCTTGATGACCACTAAAAATGGTTATTGCCATTCACCCATAGATTTATCATCTATGCTGCATCTATAGTGCATCTTTTTTCTATGAGGGGGCAATTTCGGGGTTAGGTTACTTTATTTGTACCCGTAGGTAGATTTGTTTTGCAGCAAGGAGAAAGCATCCATCCAAAACACAGTTCAAAATTACAACACAATGACAGAAGACAAGACTGGGATCGAACCGCCAACCTTCTGATTAGAGGACAACCGCTCTACCGCCCCGTAGCAGCCTTTTCCTGAATAGAAAGCACAGTAAACTAAGCGGAGTCTTAATTTAAATAAACAATACAGCGAATTGCTTCACATCAATTTCAGACAGGTAGCCAGCCAGTGGCTTGGTAGTTTGTAAGTGTAAATGGGAGACAGTTGGTGAACAGAGTTGACAAATCCCATTTAACTTTTGATGTTATTGTTTTACGTATATCCATTTAGTAGCTTTGAATTTTTGATCTACAGGGTAAATATTTGCTTCAGGAGCTAAGAGTTTTAGCGGTGAAAAGTTATAGTATAGGAAACCAGCGCCTCAAGAGACTGGACGCTTATATAGGGCAATTACATTAAATTACATGTCATTTACCTGACGCTTTTATCCAAAGTGACTTTGGGGGGCATTTTTTGGGGTTCAGCATCTTGCCCAGAGACACTTAAGGATGGGTTGGGATTCCAGTCACCAGCCTTCTGGTGAGATGACAACTGCTTTACCCCCTCAGCCATGACTGATGAAGTTCAGACAGTTACAGTTGGAGCTTTTTTAATACGGTGCAACAACTGGTATTTCAGCATATTGTAAAGAAGTGTCAATGTTGACGTTACATTTGTTTAACTGTTTTAATTGGCCTTGGTAACAGGTATTTTAAATTGAATGGACAGGAATCCCTCACTTATGTATACATCTGTTGGTTTATTTGTTTAAAGTCAGTGTGAATACAAAAGGGATCAAAACCAATAGACAATCTTTTTTTGATATTGCTCTAGACCTACTAAACACTAAACAAGTGTATTTATCATACCCTGTGAGAAATCATCCCTTTCTGATATTTCTGTGTATATACATTTCCCTTTGATCATCCTCTTGAGGACCAACTACGAAAATTAGCTTGATGGCTGACTACCCTTGTTGTTGGTCCTTAAATCTTTGTTCCTTTGCAGATACAGTGTACACATTAACACAAGACAACAACAGGATGCAATTAATAAGAATACATCTCAACCATTAATACAATTATGTAATTTGTGCTATTTCCACTGGAACTGGAAATTTTCATAAATGCACAAGATCATAATAATGCATCAAATTCTAACTATTAGAAATCAAATCAAACATCTCCTGCCCTCAATTGGCACTAATACCCTACCAAGAACAGAAATCTCAGAAACGGCTAAGAATCAACCAATTATTTAGACAGCTTCTCTCTGATCACCCTTGATCAGCTGACCAAACTAATCTCATGTTCTAAACCAACAACTTGTATCTTAGATCCCATTCTTACAAAATTACTTCAAGAAATTCTGCCCCTAATTGATAGCACGTTACTGAACACAATAAATCTGTCATTATCATCAGTATTTCAAAATAGATATAGAATTACAGACCAATATCTAACCTCCCCTTCCTGTCTAAAATCCTAGAAAAAGTTGTAGCCAATCAGCTGTGTGAGTTTCTCCAGGAAAATAATATATATGAAGACTTTCAGTCGGGGTTTAGAGCCAATCACAGCACAGAGACAGCCTTGGCAAAAGTCACTAATGACCTTCTAATAGCTTCAGATCAGGGATTTGTGTCTGTCCTTGTTCTGTTAGATCTTAGTGCAGCATTCAACACAATTGACCATCAAATTTTATTGCAGAGACTAGAACAGTTAATTAGCATTAAAGGAACCGCCCTAAACTGGTTTAGATCCTATTTTTCTGATCGCTCCCAATTCGTGCAAATTAATGATGAGTCATCTGTGCGCACCAAAGTTAACCATGGTGTTCCACAGGGCTCTGTGTTCGGCCCAATTTTATTCTCATTATATACGCTTCCACTCGGACACACTCTGTAAATTTCAACTGCTATGCGGATGACACCCAGTTATACTTGTCAATAAAACCTGAACAAAGTAATCAAATAACTAAACTCCAAGCATGTCTCAAGGACATAAAAACCTGGATGACCCGCAATTTTCTCTTATTAAACTCAGATAAAACAGAGGTTCTAATACTTGGCCCTAAACACCTTAGGGGTATATTATCGAATGATATAGCTGTGCTAGACGACATTGCCCTTGCTTCCAATGAAACAGGCAGGAACTTGGGAGTGATCTTCAATCCTGATTTATCCTTTAATTCACACTTAAAACTAATTTCTAGGACCGCCTTTTTCCACTTGCGTAATATCTCCAAAATCAGACATGTCCTTTCTCAAAAGGATGCCGAAAAACTAGTCCATGCCTTTGTTACATCCAGACTGGATGTTTGTAATTCCTTACTATCAGGCTCCAGCAGTAAGTCGTTAAAGACTCTGCAGCTTGTCCAAAATGCCGCAGCACGTGTCCTGACAAGAACAAAGAAAAGAGACCACATTTCTCCTGTATTAGCTTCGCTACACTGGCTTCCGGTTAAATCTAGAATAGAATTTAAAATTCTCCTCCTCACCTTCAAGGCCCTTAATAATATGGCACCATTATACCTCAAAGAGCTGATGGTACCTTATCAACCCACTAGAGCACTGCTGCTCCCAGAATTCAGGCTTACTTGTCGTCCCTAAAGTCTCTAAAAGTAGAGTAGGAGCCAGAGCTTCAGCTATCAAGCTCCTCTCCTGTGGAATCATCTCCCACTTTCAGTTCGGGAGGCAGACACCACCTGTATGTTTAAGAGTAGGTTTAAAACCTTCCTTTTTGATAAAGCTTATAGTTAGAGCTGGTACAGGCTTGTCTTGGACCTGCTCTTAGTTATGCTGCTATAGGTCTAGAAGGTTGGGGGACACATGACACATGGAGCTTCTCTTTCCAGCTTCTCCTTCCTCTTCTTAATTGTTATCACATCAAAGTAATTCATATCTCATCAATACATGTTACTGACTTGACTTCTTCCCCGGAGTCCCTTTGCCTTATTGTCCGCAGATCCAGGGCCACAGCTGTGGCCACATCATGGATTAGGATCTGTGGATCGCGTATCAGAGATCGTAATGGTGGATCCAGTATGGCGGATTCTGTATCGTGCTGGCTGATCGTGATAATAAAGGCGGATCCTGGCATCTGATAATGGTGGTGGACCACGACCGAGGTGGCAGCTGATGATGGATCCTAATGGCGGCAGTGAACAATGACTGTGAACTATAGTAGCATCCGATCTTGATGGTGGATCATGGTCTTGCTGGCTGCTGACCATAGACTATGATTGCAGCAGGACTGCTTGATACATAGTATTTCTCCTCAGATACTCGACCATTACTGACAATAATCCACCAATTCACTGACCTTCAGTTATGCTTCAAAATGTTTACCCTTATCAATCCTTACTCTTGTTGAGGGTTAAGGGCAGACGATGTCACACCCTGTTAAAGCCCTATGAGACAAATTGTGTTTTGTGAATATGGGCTATACAAATAAAATTTGATTGATTGATTGATTGAAGATTTAAAGTTTGTATACATATGGTAAAGAATTTCTATAGAAAAAATGAGCAACTACAGATTGTGAACTTTAACGATTTCTATGCTTTCCATATATATAATTACCTATATAAAGTGTAACCACCAAAAACTGGGCAGGGGGTTGAGGGCCGAGGGAGGTGTGGCTGGATGTGAGAGTGACAGTGTCCCAAGACAACTATGCCACAGAGGACGTTTCCCCTTCAGAATCTACTGAAGTGGGCATTAGTGTGGTGGAGGACCATGGTGGTCCCAGGCCGTATTAGTTTGAGCCATTGGTTTAGTTAGGCCTGAAGATGGAGTTCTCTGTTTGAGGGAATGGAAGAGGGTGGAGGCTGTCTCTGAGGAGTAATATAATGTAAGTTAAGGCTAATGTCAGTAAATGTTAAATAAATTGTCAAGCCAGGTAAACACATTACGTATTTTTCTATTACATGGAATGTCGAGGACTGACACAAATGTTGAGGAGACACACTGTCATCCCCATCAATAATGCCCTTTAGCCAGGTGTGCAAGCAGCCATTACAGTAGCCTCTCTCCCTTAGAGAATGTGTGTTGTAGGGATGTGCCAAAGCTAATGCTATGCGATTAAATTAAGACCAGACCACAGTTTGTCTTTAAACACCATTTACCCAGTCTAATAAATAATCTGCCTACATTATTGGGCATTCATTTTAATGTAAACGTCATGACGTAAAAAAGTCCCAAATAGCTGACTATATATGTCAGCATTGGCCTTGCAAGGCCCAAGACAATTTGAATGACATGACATGCAGATTTTTTTTAAATAAAGTTGGTGAGAAATGTAACCACCATTAATGTGTTTTATCACAGCACAGTCATATCATTGAGTTTACATTTCAAAAACAAATTTAAATGTGCTGAATCTCTTTTAAACAGACATTTATAATTGACCAATTAACCAGTCCAGTGAACCAATAATTATTTAGTAGATGTAAGTATAAAATAGGTTTGTGTGTGTGTGTGTGTGTGTGTGTGTGTGTGTGTGTGTGTGTGTGTGTGTGTGTGTGTGTATCTGCCCAGGAGAGCAGCAAAAAGCCTGTAATTACACAAAGCCCTACTGTCCCCAGGCAGCTGATGATAGGGTCTTCCATTCATCAACTACAAAGGCTCCCTTACAGACAGCATACAGCAGTTTACATACTCAACTCCAACACACACATGTACATGCATGTACAGATATGTTGGTTAGACCATACAAAGGAAGGTGATGGAAGATAACACACAACCACATCTGGACTTTCCTCTGACTGCATCCATTCCTCAGCCAAAATACACACTGATCTTAACTATTATCTAACTTATCGCACACACACACACACACATACACATTAACACTGTGTGTGTGTGTGTGTTTGTGTGTGTGTGTGTGTGTGTGTGTGTGTGTGTGTAGCTAGCATGAGAAATGACTCAGAAAGAGACTGGTCCCTCTCATTCCCCCAGGGGTCCCTGAGGGTGTGTCACCTCTCCTCTCCTTTTGCTTATTAGGCTAATTAGTGGCTTTGACATTTGTGAACATAATTACTGAGGGAAAAACTAAGCCACCTGCTGGCAAACTCACCCCCTCTGAGTCTGTTCACAACCTATTGTACAAGATCTTTTAGTGAGTGATTTGAGTGAGTGAGTGAGTGGCGTGTGCAGTTCCTATTATGTCATCAGAAAGTGCAACTCATTTTTGTTGACCACTCTAACTCTCTCAGCTCCAGTGTCAGGTGTTTGCCCAGCTCTGCCTCCTTGTCGGGAACTGCACACCCATCACTGAAATGCGCACAACCAAAGTGGAGACTACAGTGGTATGGCAA
Organism: Verasper variegatus; assembly: GCA_026259375.1. Taxonomy (NCBI): domain Eukaryota; kingdom Metazoa; phylum Chordata; class Actinopteri; order Pleuronectiformes; family Pleuronectidae; genus Verasper; species Verasper variegatus. The sequence continues at coordinate 1,427,703 of CM048050.1, forward strand.
GTTAAGACTGGCTGATGATGCTGTCGGCAGCCCAGCAGGGGGGAGACACTCCACGATGTGGTAGGATTTCATTACTGAGCTATGACCAAGTCCCCACGTTGATGTCTATATGGTACAAAAGGAATGAACACTTGAATCTTTAACTTAGCATGGCACGCCCATACATGCTCCAGAAGGATTTTACTTAGTCTGGTTTCAGCCACTCCCAAAAAAAGTTCAGTAACAATAGTAAACCTATGGCATCACCACGGTAGCTACAGTAGCTACTACAATAGCTGTCAGGTGTGTATGTTAACAAATGCATCCCCACTCTGATATCCATAAATCTGCATTTTACACTGCTTCAAAAAGCATTCTTAAGAGTTCTTGAAGTACCCTGTTTGTAACATGACTGTCTCATTACGGGCTGCAAACCATAACATACGCATACATGTGATTGAGACAGTTTACAATTTGCTAAATCTTTGCCTTGTGTGAGCAAGTTTTAATTCTATATATGTTATTGTTGGCAACTCATTTCCATTTCCTGAAGAACCATGAAACTAAAATATAAAATAAGCAAAAAAATATATATAATATAAAAATAGCTTATTTAATACATCTGAGGTGTGTGTGTTAAGGTTAACACAACAGTATGGAATTTCGTCAGTCCAAAAACTAGTATTGACTTTCTACTTTCATCATTTATTACCAGTTGAGTTACAGCCCTCTTCCATAGAGTAATTACCTCAAAGGTGACATCATTGTTGTATTCTCCCCCCCGGAGCTAAGTTACTTGCACAACCCCATGGCTACTTTGCCACTTTGGTCATAGCTTTTTTGCTTTTTTCCCCCCCAACAAGTGTAAATAGTTTTCATCTCCCCCACCCCACCCCCAAACCTCTCTGGTCTGGAACAGAGGCTGCCATCTGTTCTGCGAATAGTTTTCACTCTCCCTCTCTCAGACTGAGGTCAGCTACATAAGAGCTCTGTTCTGTGACGAGGGCGACAGACTAAGTGATTTTAATTTACTTGTTAGCTGGGGACAGGAAAGAGATCAGTCATGCTGATGCCCTTGCCCTTTTGATCAAACTCTGCTGAGCCTGGCACTCAGCCCCCACCCCACACCCAAAACTAGGTCTGCTAGTGGTCTGCAAGAGTTAAAAATATTTTTGGGTGTGAGTGTTCATGTGGTGGGGAGGTATAATGATTTTCTTTGTGTCACTGTATTAATGCCTCAAAATTCCAAAATGAAGAGAAGAAAATTGCTCCGGCTTTATGTGTAACTGCAAAACTGTGTTTAACCTTGCATGTGGCTGGGACAGATGTTCACTGAATTCAGATGCAGGTAGCGATGGGAAGATATGACATCGCTATATGAGGTATTGAATTCCACATTATCTGAGTCACTGCCGGGCCTCAGAGCTCAGATTGGCTCTGATAAGACTGTTGAGAATCTATTGGCTTCACTAATCCTGTGGGCGAGAGATACACTTATCTCTTCACTGGCTAGGACTGACGCCAAACAAACCCTGTCATATTAAAGAGCCTATTTATTCAAAGTAATGCACTACATATACTTTGACTTTACTCCAGTGATGTATATATCACAGGGTAAACAACCACTTACACATACAAAAAACAATGATTATCTACCCAGGGTGATACAACATATTAGTGATCATTCTTTGCCTTCAGCGCATGGCCGATTTAGCCCAACAAATTTGCTGTTGGGCTCCTGATTCCCTCCACGCACCCCACCTACAGGCCTCTGTGCAATCTCGACATTCCCTAAAGGAAAACACCTTTATATCTCTGCCCATCAGTTTTTTCAGTGATAACACTGCACTCACTCACGCTGTCCCCTAAAAGTTGATGAGTTGATGCATCAGTTAAGAAAACCCTGAGTCTTCTCACATTTCATGAGTGAGTCAACAGGCCAAAAGATCAGTGTGTGGGCCACACTGTGTGTGTCTTAAAAATGTCTGAAAACAAATTGCGATGTCCAACTCACAGCACAGTCAAAAGCCCTGCAGGAGAGGAACTCCATGGGGCAGTGGGATTTCATGACCAAGACACCAACATTTACTTGCAACTGCAGCTGAGTTGAATGGACAGCACATGAGCAGAATGAATAATGTATTTCTCCTATTGGTAGATATCTCGTAGCCTCCAGGTGTATGTTATATCTCTGGCTCAGCTGTCACACATGCATTCTTTGCATCCTCTTCCCTCTTTCACACCTTCTACCTAACCTTTATCACCACAAAAGAAAAGCAAGGAAAGCAATTACAATGAGACTGAGGGAACAAAAGCCTAGATCGTATCAAAGAAAATCAACGTGTCCTGTTGACAATGAGATTGACCAATGTTGACGTCAACTAAGTCACAATACTTGTGTGGTAAATCATTCTATTGTTGGACAGCTCATTCAGAGAGCTCTTATCTGCTGTAGTGGTTAAGTAGGGTGAGTGTGGACATCTTTAAGACACAATACCCAAGTCATGTCTTAATTGACTTGACTCCCCCACAAAAGAAACGTTTGTCAAAATGACAAAAGCCTTACAGTGAATGGTTTTCAACTGGAGTTTTCTCATCCTCCAATGACCATCTATCAATCTGGCATCTTACTCAAATGTTTGTTCAGTTGAACGTCAGTAGACAGCTTACTGTTCCAGTCAGCTGAATGAGTTAAGTCAGTGTAGCGAGTGGTCTCTCTCACACTCGGACAGAGTTTTTGATCTCATCACCTGTCATACTACCTTCTGGTATTATGATGTGTCACATTGCCTCTATCTTGCTGGTTTGGAACTGTTGCACGCAATTATTATTTCTGCCCACATAGTTGTTGCATGTGGATTGACAATGGGATTGCATTTATGCTTGTGTTTGACTTGGTCAAAATGTGTCTCTAACCACCTCCTGACCATCTCATCACAATTCATACTCAATGTGTCTTGGGTGCAAACACTGTCATGTGGTCAAGCTCTATTCAATTGAAGTCCGATCACCCGAAACATATGTTGAAAAGATAAATACTTTAGCAAAAAGCTGTTCCGTTCAGCTCTGAATCGATCCTAAGTCATGACGGTGAAAGCACTGAATCACAAACACTAAACCACTAGGGTGGTGGCTTAAATGGGATATGTGACAGACAAAGTTCTTTGAAAGATTAAGTCCCTGCATGGATATATATCCAGTACTTACATAGCAGCAGAAGAGGAAGAATGCTATGGTGATCATATGACAGCTATGACCACTTATGTTCTTATCTTACGCCCTAAGTTTTTGTGTGTGTGTGTGAGAGAGAGAGAGAGAGAGAGAGAGAGAGAGAGAGGGGGGAAGTTCTGAAATTCTCTAAGTGAACATTTAATATAACTACAGGCTTTGTGATGTTTATGGTATAACTACTGTGTTTCCTTACTTAAAGTAGTCCTAGGTACTCTAGTGAATACCAGTATTATACAGTATGAAGCCATGCATCTTCTTCTCTCTCTCTTTCTCTCACTCACTCTCACACACACACACACACACACACTCACTTATGGTAATTTTCAAGGCAACCCCGATGTGAAAACATAGTAGCTGCTGCAGAAATACAGCAGACACACTGCCAGTGTGAACAACAGACAATCAGGACATGCAGCGGTTTCGCAGCGCAACTGCAGCCAGTGTGTCCCGGGCATAACGTAATGTGAGCTCAACAAGGTGGAGCTGTGGCAGCGTGTGTGGCTGGCAGGGAGATGTGACACGGTTCCGTCTTATGGAATCACGACACAGAACCGTGGAGGACTGTGATTTCTGTGTCGGATGAGGATCATGACAGCCCTATTAAATATGTATTCTGACACATTGAAATAACAGCTGATATGATTTCAATGAAACTGTAACTGTGGATAACAAGACACATTTCTCACTGTTGGAGCTTTTGGAACTACTCGGACAGAAGCATTACAGAGTGCCGTGCCGACAGTGTGTGATTAGTTGTGAGAAAGTGCTGCACATAAATGCTCACTATGAATGTGTTTGAAAAGCAGGACAGGATGTGTGATTTAACTGTGCTCTGTGAATATGACTTGTATTGTAATACATGGCTGTTAAGACTAGAAAATAGCTATATTAATGCATTCCATTTGCTCTTTAGGTTTCGGTAAGGTAGAGCATGGATGTAACACCAGCATTGGCATTAGTTTACTTTAGCTGATAGAGATCTATTAAAATAGGCCCAGATGAGTCAAACCAAAAGATTTACTCAGAATATCCCTAGAGTCAAATAATGCTGGTCCTCCATTGTTACAGTACAGATAATATGACCATGTCTTTTAGAGGAACCCTGTGTCAATTTTATTTTACCGTGTTTTTTTAAAAGAGGCAGCAGTCAATATTTTGGCTGCTTTCTTTCAGGGAAGCAAATTGTACAATTCTGATTTACAAAGATGTTTTGTCTGAGACATAGACATGATGTGTTCTCTTTGGGCGGATTTGACAAAGCATGATTCTGCTCCACAATTCAATAATCTGCCAACATCTGACTTCATTCAGTCTGGGGGAGAAACTGGAATGTCTCCTGGTCATTTCTCCTGAATCAGATGGGTTTAGTGTAGGTGAATCACAAGTTGACTTCTTTGGCTGCCAAGAGAAGAAACAAACAAAAAACTGTGTGCTCTATGTCAACACGGAAAGGTCCAACAAACACTCACCGAGCACAGATCAGGAACACCATACCATAGATAGCCCTTATTTTCTAAAACTGCCTCAGTTCTTTGTGTAACCCTAACACTAACCCTATTCCACAAGATGTTGGAAAGATGTTGGAAAGATTCTGCTCCATGTTGACAAGACTGCATCACATCATCTCTGCTGATTTGTCAGCTGCACATTCATACTGCCAATCTTTTGTTCTACTACATTACAAAGGTTCAACTGGATTCACAACTGGCGAACCAGTGTGACTGTGGCCATAAAGGGATGAACATAGTTAGAAACAATATACATATAGACTGTAAAATGTATGGTTGATTGGGGCCTAAAATGTGTCAAGAAAACATTCCCCACATCATCACACCAGCAGCAGCAGTCTGGACTGTTGACACAAGGTAGGTGGACTCCATGGATTCATGATGTTGAATCCACAGTCATCAGACCCTGCTACATTTTTCAGTCTTCAACTGTCGAGTGTTGGTGAGTCTGTGTCACTGCAGCCTCCCATTTCTGTTCCTGGCTGACAGGAATAGAACCTGACGTGGTCTCTGATGTTGTAGATCATCCACCTCAAGGTTGTTGTTCATTCTGATGCTTCTCCGTTCACCACAGTTGTAAAAAGTGGTTATCTGAGTTACTGTAGCCTGTCGACTGTCAGTCTGACCATTCTCCTCTGACCTCTGAACTTACTCAACAACCAGCATTCAGTTTCCACCACTTATCTGGGTATGGCTCACTGCAAGGTAGGCCAGATACATAGCTGTGTACTACAGCTCTTCCTGGAGGATCCAAAGGCTTTCCCAGGCCAGATGGATCATGTATTCCCTTCAGCATGTTCTGGGTCTGCTCAGAGTACCTCCCGGGAGACATTCTGGTAATATTGAATGAACTCTGCACCATGTTTTTAAGAATGAGCACAGCCACTCTGTGAGGTTAATTACTAACTAATTCCATTCTCTTTCATCCATGATCCTATTACGTTGTCACTATCAAACGACCATAGACAAGGGTTGGAATGTACTGGATCAATCAGTAAATTCATAGCTGTGTTTTCATGCTATGGTCTATTTTCTCAGTCTGTTGATCATTTACATTACAGCCTAAAACAACCTTAAAATGATTATATAGGGTTATCAAGTTCTTGATGTCATAGGTGTGTTTATTTTAAGGAGCTTTTGACACTTGAAAGGCTGAGGAGGCCCAGATAACTGTAATAATACATGTTGGAAGCTGACATCCCTCAATAAAGAAAATACTATTAATGCTTTTTCTAGATTTCTTCAAATATGAAAATTCAATAAAAACTTAACTAACAAGATAAGTGAGTCACCAGTTGTATCTACGTTTGTTCCTTTTTTGAATTTGGCACCCCATATGATCAGGATATTAATACAAGCATGTTTATTTGTTAGCGCAAGTTTGTGCAAGCAATATAAAAGATTTGTGCGTCAATTGATTTGAAAAAATACAATTTTACATTTTAAAGCACAGGGCTCGGCATGGTGACCTATTAATTTGCACATCACTTGTGCATATTTGTGCAGGCAAAATATTTTCATTTATTCTCACAATATGAGCATCACACATTAGCTAAATAAACTGTTTAGATGTATGTATGTATGGATGTATTTAGATCTAACCGTAACCCTAACTTTAGAAATAAAGAATCAAAGCTGTTTATTAGGCTTGTGCAAATGTATAATTGCACAAATGTATGAATAAAGGGTTAGGGTTACACTTTGAAGTCTTGGGTGTTAATGGGGTTGCTGAAATTAACTAATTTTATATCTATATTTAACTTCTCAAAAGCAGTTTGAGCAATATTTTATGTGCACAAAAAAATCTTGCTGACATGGGTGTGTGAATGTGTGCATGTGTGTGGTAGGGTCCTGTTTCTTTCACTCTAGCACCAGTCAGCTTTGTGCAGTGTAGAAAGTCCAAGTTACTAATGATATGTTTTCTTGCCAATATCAGGGGCCCATGCACCATTTCAGCAGAGGTTCTCATAATTCCTGATGCAGAAATACTGGCACTGATACACCCATCAGTCTGTATTCCATCTCATGCCCTTGTCACTCAAACCATAAGAAGACTGAAATTCTACAAATAAATCAGGTGATTTCAATGAAATCCATGGCAAAGTGACATTGACATCTGTATTAATCCTTTGCTATAAATCGAGTTGGTGAACATTTGATACAAACATTTTCCCCATCGACCAATTAACAACTTTGTATTGCTGGCCTCTGGGGAAACGGAAAGCAAGAACATCAAAAAGAATGGAAGCTATTTTAACCTATTAGCTTCAACATAATTTTTAATGCCACCTTGCAAGACTGGAGTGTCTGTTGATCCACAAATCATAAATGGTCACTCACACACTGACAGAACAGCTGTCAGGGATATCGACAACAGATAGGAATGTACTTGAAGATCCCAAACATACAGAATTTTTATACGTTGATCCAGCTGACCAGTATCAGCGCCAAAACTTTTAGCGCCACCTATTCTTTCTTAGTGCAATTTCTTTTTAATGGTATATGTGCTTCAGTATCTTCTCCACAGTGCTTCTCTATTGTGGAAGATGAAACAATGAAGGCACTGAAGAGAAGCTGTTTACTTATTAAAAAAATTGTCAAGATCATGCAAATACGAAATTGATCTGACCAATGGATGTGGGCCAAGAAGTATTATCCATTTCAAGTCTGCTTCTCTTTAACTCGTGCTCTTGCCCGTCGGACGGTATAATAACAGTCTGCTCATAACTTGGCAGGCAACTGTCCAGAAACAGGTCCTCATTCATGAAATGCATGTTTGCACAGATTTGATCTTAACTTATGCATATGCACACACTAACAACTGCTGCAGGATTTATCAATAGTTCTTGAAATATGGATATTTGGATGGAGTAACAAATTGCATCTGTATTGCTGGGTATACTGCTTGGTAACTGATTAGTGCATAAAAACACATAAAGCCCACAATGAAATACAGCATATCAAACAGCGATATTAAGTATACCTTGAAAAAAACAGGCTGGGAAAATGAAATGTTGACAGAATAAAGCAGAGTCAACAATTATGTATGTGCAGGGGTAATTAACTACACACAATAAGGAGCCACTTCAACTTGAGCGATTAAATCCTTGGAGTGTATTTACTGCTTCCTAATATATATCCAGGCTCTTATTATCGCTGTATCCAGGCCAGTGTATCACAATGTAAACCCCACTGTTAATTAGCAAATAACTGGGCCCTTAGTACTATTTTAGTGTTTCATTGCCTACTCAGGTTTTGATTAGTTTTAGAAGTTAGAAGCAAGTGCAAGCCAACAGCCATTTATAACTGTCTCATGTAGGTGATCTATTGTCCCGAAGAAGATGATAAAAAGATTTTAGAATACAAGACTGTGATGTAAACCTTTCTGTGAGTAATGTTACATTCATCTTTAAGAAATAAATATATTACATTATATGTAATTGAAGCAAACAACACAAGATATATTTAAAACTCTACAAGATGTGTTAATTTGCAACAGCTCAAAATAAGATGACTTGTCAGCACGTCAATGTAATGTAATCATAATGAAAAGTATATATTTTTTAACTTGTTGTCAAGCACTACAGAAAAAATGTAGTTTGGGTGCCTGGTGCACTCTGGCTAGCATCCGTTGTTGTGATATGTGGCTGGGAATTTCTGTATTAATGTGAAGACGCTGCTGTGTTGAAAGGACTTTGGTGTGCACTTACGCTTCATGCACCGCTGCGACCCCTGAGTTTTGCTCCATCCATGACAGCACTGCCCTCCACAGACATTCACCCTGCAGAGAGAAATCAAGCACAGGCAGATGAAACAAACAGACGTTAACATTGAAATGTCAAACACAACAGCTACATAAAGAAACCTGAACTTCCCCTGCTGTATATCAAAACTAAGAGTTGAGTTGTTTTCGAGTTATTTTCACATTGCTCTGGCTCTTTTAGCTTTGGAGACATGTTATTTCAATTAGACTGTACATTTGACTAACAGTTATCTCCTTTAGTCAGATGCCAACATCAACTACTTGTTCACTTCACTGGAGGAATGCACGTCTTGCTGGGCTGTCATCAGACTTTACTTGTGATTTTTACACAAGAGGCTGTTTCTGAATATATTAAAGGTAAGAAACAGGCCATGTCAACTTCAATTTGACGTCTGCAACATCAACAGCAGTTCACACTGTTGTGCAGAGAGTTCATGGGGTTTGAGACAAGTCACGTCATCATGTAAATTTTCCACCATAGTTATCAGATTTTTGGCACAAATCAGGCTCCACCAATTCTCACCGGATATTTTCCAGACTTGAATGGCCTCCCAAACACAGATCTCCTGAGATGTGGTTTGGCCTTGTGACACTAAATGTGACAGGGAAGGCAAGACTTTTCAGTGTTACAGAAGTTACTGAGGTGTAGTGTTTATAGGAGTAGGTTTGTTGAAGCCAACCTGAATCTGGCCAACTTAGTTTTACTACAAAACCTTGGTTTGGAAAAAAGGTCTTGATTGAGTCAAGCTGTTGGAAGCTGGGAAGTAGAAGCTGGGAACTCACGACTCAGATCATCATCATCAGAGACACTGGTTTAAATAGACTCACCACCTCCTAAACCTCCTGAATGTGAGAGAGTTTAATACAAACGCAGAAAAAAAAACTAGATGTGCATTATGCAATTGTGGGCCATCGTAATGTAGAAAATGTATTAAGACAGGCCCTGGTCACTACAGCTGAGAACACATTTGTGAGGGAGGATCAGCTGTACTGCACTTCATACAGGCTGCCAGCACTGGTTTAACCTGCATCACTGTGTCTGTCTGAATAAGGTGATATGACAACAGTACAGTGTTTCCCACAAAGAGACAGTCGGGTAGGGGGACGTGCTTCTCATATGGTAGTGAGAAGCATTTAGCGAGAGAGTCAGCTGTGAAACAGCATTGCATTAATAAGTTGTCCATTCCTTACCTGTAATTTATTTAAAAACACTTAAATACTGAAATATTTCAAAATAGCTGCCATATTTTTGAAATCCAAGTCACCACACATTTAACTATGACACACAATATGTTTCATGGAAAAGGGTAGTGGGCCATAAAACACTAAGTAGCACTGCTAATCTTACATGATGTATTGTGAACAGCATTTTCTGTGTTTAAAAGGTAACTGGTGCAATAAAAAAAAGCACTTCTGTTACTGGTCCTATTTTGTACCGTTAAAACACACACACACACACACACACACACACACACACACACACACACACACACACACACACACACACAGAGACCATCACCTGATCCTTTCAGCCTTGTGTAACCTGGTAATGAGTCTGACAAGAGCTTTGGGTAGCGGGACACCAGTACACAGCCAAACTGTATTCACTAATCACACATCAAAACGTTCCACTGGGCCAGAAACTGAGCAGCTGAGGTCAAGTTGCTGGACCACACACAGCCTGATGAACTTGTGTTATTCTGCTGCATTTCTACTGTATCACAATCAACACACCCCCACCAACAAAGCTTGTTGCTTTGTGTTCACACAGGGCTGTTATCATTCTGAATGTCCACTGAGACAGAAACCTCCCACATATTTGGATGTATCCCTCTGGTCAGAGTTCTGGATTTAATTAGGTGGGAAATGGTTATTGATGTGAGGAATAAATTCCATTTTAAAACTGGTGTTACATGTGAGAGAATCCTATTCAACCTATGGGGAAGACTGTTGTGAGTACATTTTTAGGGGGTATTCTACATTGAAGGGAGAAGCATCAGAGTCAGTGGGAAACTGGATATTTAGGCCACATTCTTCAACACTGGTCATGAACATAGTAACATATAAAATAAAATGACTCCTACTCTTTGGATTGAAGAAATAAGCTGCTGGTAGAAAACCTTGCTCTTTAATGTCTACAGTAACTGCTATATGTAGTCAGTCCATATGACAATTTTTTTTTTCTTTTTTCTTTCCCAGCTTTGAATTGTACTTGCTGCTTCAGATTCAGGGTCCTGGTGTTGTTCATGATGATTCTCTGCCAAGGCAGAAGCAATTCACTCTGATGGAATGTGTTTTGTTGAAGTAAAAGCTGTGCGTTAATAACCAGGAGTCAAAAATATACCTTTTGGACTTCTTAATTGTGTGAATTTGTTGTTCGATTGAGCAGTAAGCTAACCAGGATTGGTTATGAATCAGGAGGTGAGGCAACTAAACAGAAATTGTTGGTCCGATCGCTGGCTCCTTCAGTCTGCATGTCCATTTCCTTGGGCGAGACACTGAGCCCCCAAATTGCTCCTGATAGCTGTGTGTCTAGATCTTCCCCTGGAGCTAGCCAGTTGGCTGACTCACTGTTAGTGAGATTGTTAGCCAGAAGAGCTTTATTTTTTTATCTCTATTTTGGCTGCCACCTATTTTATATGAACAAGTGAATGTGAGTTTGTGGTGTGATTATGGCATTACACTGTCATGGACTAGAACATAGCCACTGTTAATGTTATTAGAAACACCTGTACTTTTCCAATGATGAATAATGTAATTTAAAAGGGCTTTTAAAGGCTTTACGACATCAGGTAAAGTTTGGCTTAGATTCAAAAGTATACATTCAGAGGAAATGACACTTTCAACCAGGAGACTGGGGTTCAATCCCTAATTTATTTTTGACTTTTATCTTTGCATACTAGTTATCTAAGCCAAGGAGGTTATGTTTTGACCCCTGTCATTTTGTATGTTTGTTTGTTTGTCAACAATATTACATAAAAATGGATTTACAATTTGCTGCAGATTCAATCAAAAATCCGGTTGTGCCAGATTTAAATGTGGTTTCATTGAGGGGTAGGCCTTTTTCCAGTGCCATTCTAGCTAATGACATGTTCTCTCCCTGAACCACAACCATAACTTCCAGAGGGTGCATTCTAACCTCTTTTCAATCATGTAGAAGGTACTGAAGTGTAAATGCAACAATGCCTGAAGCTCTTGGCAAGATACCATTATCACCACCACCAACTGCCAGTTAGCAACCACAATTGACAGCAAAGAAAAGAAAGAGAGAGAAATAGAAGCAAAACAAGAGCTAATATTGGTATTGCATCGCAATGCAGAAGAAAATTTATAGTGAATAAAAGAATGATATAAGTAAAAGAAAGGAAACTACTTTTAATGTAATGTCATAACAGAAAAAAATTACATATTGCACCTTTAAACTTCCGCTCAGGTTGAAGTCTGTTGTCTAATGCTATGTTCACATTACAGGCCTTAATGCTAATTTCCAATTTGACAGATACAACCTTTATTGTCACTAGTACTGTGCCTATTCTAAACATGCTTGTTGGGAATGGGTTGTTTGCTTGGCCTGTGTTAATGCTCCAGAGTCTACTGCAGAGTTATTACTTAAAAAAAGTTTTGCAACATACTGTCACTTTTCATGGATTGTGTGCTGGACATTGTGTGCAGAGCTTTTATATGTCTATGGATATCATTGCTGGAGGGGCCGCAAAATTTCAAACACTGCCATAGTTCATCTGAAGATGTAGGTGAAGACATGTTCAACTTGGTGTGCAGACTGAAGGCACACTTCCCCGCCCCCACTGACTGCAAGGAGCTATTAGCCTGTTTAGTCAAATTTCAATATTGAACATATCAAGGGTCCAAATCGCATCACATTCGACACTGCATTTCCTAAAGCCACTAACAATACCAAGCCAAGTGTGGAGCCGATAAGATGAACAGTTATATGCATTCCGCATACAGACATTAGGACTGCAACTAATGACTATTCTGATAGTCGATTAATCATAGATTATTGAAACGATTAATCGTATTATGAATGACACAAATTCTCAATTGCTCTTAAATCGCTTTTAAATTTAGCTTGAGGTTGTTGGCCGCATTTGATGACTGACAATAAAGACAATAAAGATCGATACTTCATTCAAAAATGTCTTTTAATAAACTTAGCTGCATATTAGGCTACTATTGACACAAAAACAAAGAAAAATCAAGTTTTTGTCCATTTAAAACCAAGGACAGTGCTGATACTAAAAATAAATTAAAAATCAGGTATCCATTTTTTCTGTTAACAAAAGGATAGGGAAAGTATCAGCAATAAAAACATCAACAAACGAAACTACAGTCTTCTTCGGACTGCATAATTGTGATTAAAAAAGACGTTTGTCAGGCAATAGGATAATATTACGCTTTTAAACTTGTTAAAAAAACACCTTGTTTCAACCATATTTTTGTAATGGATTCTATAATCCTGCGCACAGGTATATCCGTTTATATAGCAAGCTAGATAACAGGCTATCTTACCGAGGCGAGTCTGCATCGTCTACGTTACGATGTCAAACGTGCCTCCTCTTCAAATGAGCATTTCCTGCTTCCATGGAAAGCAAGGTCCGCCTTACTAATATTGCAGGTAGTTTTTTTTCGGGCTATGTTAAGGGTGAAGTTCTCCCATACTTTTGACTTTCTGCTATGCGATGCTGTTGCAACGGACACCACCATTGGTCCATGTTTTGTCGCTATTGCACATGCGCGATATATCCGTTACTTCCATCAGCACCTCCGGTAAATCGACGTTTAGTTCAGCCGCACGGCACGAAAAACACGCGCTATGACGTAACCAACGAATCATCGACGATTAAATTTGTCGGCGACTATTTTTGTCATTGATTTTTGTCGACAACGTCGATTAATCGTTGCACCCCTACTGTGCTCTTTGACAGAAATAGAAAGTGCCTAACAGACATGAGTGGAATTAGCGAGTAGATAGTCTACATTTATTTTACCATTGAGCTCTGTTGTTAAACTGCCAAGCACGCAGAGATTTTACTGAAATGTGAGCCACACACACACCAGGATTGTTTGTTTTGCTGGTGAGCAATACGATGCAGATGATGAGAACGCAGAGATGTCAAATGGTAAAAGCTAAAGCTTCTCTCCACCATGCTTATTATTTGCCAAGCGAGGAGGTGCAGCCACTTAATGAGGACAACAGGCACATAAACTGAGATCAAACATGAATCAGATATTGGACCATAAAAAGGGGCTCAGACCTCATGTGAAAAAAATGTTATTTGGTCTGTTTACACTTGCGTGAAAAAAATCTGTGTCAGGATCGTGTGACTTTAAGGCCAAAGGAGATTGGATTAGGGCCATTTCACCATGGGATGTAAATGTAACCTAATAGGGTCAGGAATGGGTCAATGAACAACAGTCCACAGGAGAGGTCTAATTAAACAAAATAGAGAGCAACTCAGTGGGTGTACCAAGAGTGTATAGCACTCTTGGTACACCCACTGAGTTGCTCTATAAACTATAAACTAATTCCTTTGGATGAGATTTATGTGAGACTTTGCAATATACCACATTCTGACTGCTACCTGCACTACATTGCAATGCAGTGCTTTACACGTTAAATCGCACTCTACTCTAGACCCGAGAAGGACCCGGGCCAGCTAACAATAGGTTGAGGGTTGTCTGCTCACTCAGGGATTCAATGGAAAGTTCACAGGAGAAATTTGAAACAGAGTTTTCTATATGTTGAGATTAAGCAACATTAGACAATATCAGATTTAATTTAATTCCAACAGCATAGTTCACATTTAGCCCAGGTCGTTTAGCCCAGTGAGAGTGAAAGAAATAACCAAATCATCACTGTCACCTCCACACACGTGTCTGAAAGCAGCTAAGTTCATGTCAGTGTCACTGAGAAGTCAGAACCTGGTGACAATGGAACACTGTGTGTGCGACTTCAAATCAACCCTAAAGAAAAGACCAACCCAAACACGGTTCTGTCCATTATGTCTGTGTCTTTAAGATAAGGTGAGAGTGCAAAAGGAGGCTACTGCCTAAATGATACCAGGGTCTAAATGTGCTTTTAAGATTCAGTTTCGACTGTGGTGCCTGTTTAGTTTAAGATCAAAGCTGACAGGAAGTCATTAAGTTCATTCTCATTCCCTTACATTCCTCCGTCCTGACATGTTTTTCTCTGACTTTCTTACCCGGGCAGCTTCATAACCTGCCGCTGCTGGCTCTGCTCCTGGCCGCTCTGCCGGACCACTGATGGCAGCTGCGGGCTGAACTGGGGCACCGGAGCCGCCTGGTTCCCCATCCTGCGGGTCCGGACCTGGCTGCCGAAGTTGGCGGTGAGCTCCACGTTGTACTTGTGCGGTTGCCCCGCCGCGCCATGACGCGTCGAGATGGAGCTGACCCGCACCCCGCCGTCCCCTCCGGTCGAACCCGGCCGCGGCCCCGGCCCGGGATGCAGTACATACAGCCTCCTGAAGCCGCTCTGGCCCTGCTGCTGCTCCGCTGACACACACAGCAACACACCGAAGGCAAATAAGAGGGCCCGGTTAATCCAAGACATATCGACACCGAGCAGTGAGTGAAGTTTGGGAGGCAGGGAGTGAGGGAGGGGGCTATCCAGGTTAATTTCGGCTCCTTTAAAACAAAATCTCTCACTTCTTCAAAGTAACAAAAGCCTGTGTATTCCAGAGCATATTCATGTAGGTAGTCGACCTCCAACCTAAATAAGCTAACTTTAACCAAAGAAAAGCGTCGGTTTCACTGTCAGAAGTGTCCAATAAAATAGGGCATGTCTCGTAAAAACGTTCCTCGCGGGTAGAAGTGAATGAGGCTCCGCTCTGTGTCCTCCTGTGGCTCGCAGGGTGTCCGAGCTGCCGCGGCTTCCTCCGGACAGTGAGTGAGTCGCTCCGCGGTCAGAGGAGCCGAGAACTCCAGGAAAGTTTCTCCGCTGGAGGTGAACGGTGTCAGCAGCGCGAGCAGCCAGCCTCCAGACGTGACGTCAGGAGGGGGGAGCCTGCACGCTTACCCCGAGAACTGTTCTCCGAGTTTCCTGGGGCCCAAGGGTGAGAGGGGGGACCCAAACCCAAACCCCCACCCAAGCACAGGCTCACTGTCTGACCCACACACACACACATGTTGGTACGTCGATCTTAGTGAGGACCAGGCCCGGATCTGGACTGCTCAGATTGGGGGGGGGGGGATATAAATTTGGGATGGGCACCATCACAGAGTGGATTTAGTGATGAGCGTTTTCCAAATTTTAAAGAACACGTCACAATATTAAAAGAGCGATCCCTCCTTTTTATGAATCAATATTAGATTTTAAAATGAAGATCAATTTTAATCAAAGAATAGTTTTTTGAAACCCCGCCCTATGTCCAACCAGCAAATTCAGAAGTCAGGAAATTATGACACTGAATAAAGCTGACCAATTGGGTGGGCATTGCCCACCTCTGCCCACTTCTAGATCCGGGCCTGGTGAGGACCCTCATTGGCATAATGAATCCCCTATAGCCCCTTACCCTAAGCTTAACTATCACAACTCAATGTCTAACCCTAACCCTAAAAGCAAGTCTTAACTCCTTTAAAAGTGTGTCCAAAAGTGAAGACCGGCCGAAATGTCCTCACTCCATAAGGTCTATGCTAAAAATGGTCCTCACAAATAGTAATTACAAGTACACATACACACTCCAGGTCTCTGTTACTTGAAACTGACTTCTTGTTTAAATGAGTAAACTGTACCATGTATTCTTAGACATAGGTGATCCTCAAATATCACACAAGTAGGTACCTCTGCAGTTAGTTGTGATCACTACAGACACAGAGGTCCACAGTATTTATTACTTATTAGTATTTAATCAGCCTGTTACCTCTGACATAACAACTTCCTCTTATTTGGACACATTCAAATGTTCTCATGCTCACAAGTTCACCGTCTTATTACTTTATAATCCAAAGTTATCTTTGGAAATAAAAACATTACTTTCTTTTTATGACTTCTTTATTTTTTATCTTAGGATATTGAGAGTCATCCATTCACAGGCGGTTGAATTATATATGTCAGCAATGGAAAATCTAAAAGTGTTAAATTATTCCCTTTTAATGTTGTTGAAGTAGTTTGCATTAAATAAACGGTTTTCCTTTTCTCTGTCAAAATATTATATTTTAACGAAAGACAAACTGACAGAAGATGTATTAAAGATGATGACTATGTGTACTGGACTAAGTTCACAATACTTGATCCAGACTGAAATCAAGTAAGTCATTTATCCACATTAACAATGTATAGAGTGTATTTCTGATTCATTTAATTTTATCTTCATTGAAAAAAACAGTGCTTTTCTTTGAAAAATAAGGAAATTTCTAAGTGACCCCAAACTTTTGAATGGTAGTGTGTATATATATATATATATACACACACACACCCACACCTACCTATATCTACTTTTTTGCAGCACTTCAGCATACATCTCAAGTCAAGGACAATGTTCAGACATTCACACATTAGCACTTTATTTATAACACAATACTAACACTGGGTAGCTCCTCCCTTTAATTATGCTTATTGTTGACATGACTGCATCACACAATTTCTGTAGATTCATCTTATGCATATTCATACTGTCAATCATCTGTTCAACACGCATAACAAAGGTTCTACTGGATTTACATCTGGTGAGTGTGTAGGTCACTGAACTCACGATCATGTTCATGTTCACACGCACACACCACACAAGCTCTCACCCAAGGGCACCCGCAGGATTTTTAGCCTTAAAGTTTGCTACCAGAAGTAGCGATGCTAGCAGATGAAGGGATGCTAACGCGCACCCTGTGCATGTCCTTGGGCGAGAGCTTGTTTCCGGTGTACGCGTGCAAACGTAAACGTGACTCCAAAGGGGATATCAGAGGACATTTAGGCTAAAAACATGGTGTAAATGACATTGTTTCGAGTCTAATATGAATGTCAGGGATTCAAGACACTTGGATGACAGCCCAGGAGCAGTGTGGAGGTATTTTCTGGGGGGTTTTTTGTTGTTTTTTTAGATTTCAAGAATAGATCACCATTTATTTCAATTGTATTGGATTTGGCTGCAACACTGTTTGCCCCTGAGACTCCAGAAGTGTTTTGATGTAGAAGAATTAAAATAATGGGACCTTAATTTTTAAAGATAGCCATATGTGGATGTAGTTCCATAAATGTGTCCTTACAGAACATGTTAGACAAAAAGCAAAAAGTGTATTGTTCATATTCAAAAAATATATAGACGTAAAGGTTATTTCATACATGAAGAAGATACTCATAAAACATGAGCCTCATGTTTTCTTGATAAACCCAAATAATCTTTTCTGTGGGTGGGGAAGGAAGTATATAATCCAGAGATTTAATCTTTTATCCTGTTTCTTTCTATTATGAATTAATCATGTGACAAATACAAACCATTCATACCCAGCACTTCTACTACGAAAATTTGAATGTTCCTCAAAAGCAAATTTTCCGGGGGCAGCGAAAATTTATTCGAAAACTTACCAGTTAAAATATTCAATCTTTAGCACTTCTGTGTGACTTCTCATTTAGATTCATTAACCTGCAATTCCAAACAGAGAGAGAAACAATCTTGACAGTTTCATTTTATCAACATGATAAAAATACCGGGCTAATGTTGGAGAAGAAAATTGAGACCTTAGAACATAGTTTGGTTGTATATGAAAGTCATGGAGAGAAGCGGGATCTGGAGCCACCAGTGCTGCCACTTTGTCTCAATGGCCACTGGTTTGTTAAGATAATTAATCACTGTTTTTAATATGTAGTTAACTCCAAAAGCTTTTATATTTGTAAGAGAAACAGGAATGTATATGTGCACTGGACCACATTAAGCAGAAAGTCCAAAGAAACAGAAAACCTATTGCCTTAAGCATCCTTTCATGACTTGATTTCTTTCCAAATAAGATTCAACATTAAAGAGAAACCACATTTTTCAGTGTTGGGCTTTATACATACAGAGCTAAATTGGCACTCAGAGCGGATAATCCACTATGTGTAACAAATAGTGATACAAATTTCCTGGAACCTTAAAGGGATGCATACAACATGTTACTTTCCTGTGGGTTCATAGAATAAGTAAATCTTCATTCATCAATCGAAGGCACAAGTCTCTGTCTCTTCATTATGTGAAAAAAAAAGTATTGAAGGAGTGAAGTTAGCTTCTCCAGGCAAGTTGGACTGCACCAATACTAGTAAATGGCCCAGGTGCATGAAGCACTTTCACTATACCACCACACTGAGACCTGACATCAGCCTGTGGTCAGCAACCGAGAAGCGTGTCCTGATATTCGTTCTGACAATTCCAAGGGAAGGGTACACCCAGGAAGCATACAAGAAGAAAAAGCTGCCGTACACAGATCTGGTGGCAGAATGCCAAGAGAATGCCTGGAGAGCAACAACTTATCCAGTGGAAGTTGGCTGGCGGAGGTGCGACAGCCAGAAATGCTCTGCAGGGATAACACCAATCTGTCTCTAAACGAAGCAAGAGAATGTCAACTTTGAACAAGCACGCCAGTGGAACCAGTAGCCGGGTGAGAAGGTGAAGTCATTCGTAACCTTGGTGCACACACTTGCTGACCATTGTGAATTTGGAGCCCTGAGAGAAAAGCTAATAATGGACCGGATTGTAGTTGGCACATGAGATGTTAAATTATCAGAAAGCTTACAGCTGAATGCAGAATTGACATTAGAAAAAGCCATTAGGAGAGTAAGACAGAGTGCAGCTGTGAAAAAGCAACAGCCAGTTGTTGTGCCTTTGGACATTAAAAAAATGTAGCTTTCTTGAGGGAAATGTGCTCAGAGGTAAACACAGAGTAAAATGAACTGCTGTATCTGAGTGGAGAACAGAGTGCTTTCAAACTGGACACTGGGGCAACAGCTACAGTAGTCCCAAGCAGCACTTACTCCATCAAAAAGGAACATTGCAGGTGGGATGCAAGGTACTGTATGGACCAGGTTATCACAGACTGAAAGTTTAAGGATAATTAGGGAGAAGCAGGTAATCACATGAGTAGGAAACACAAGAGGGCAGAACGGGGGTCCCTTCAACGAGACAAGAGGTGAGTACGACAAAATAAATCAGGAAGACAAAATGCAAGAAACATAAGGGAGAAAACAAAACATGACCTCAACTATCTTGGAGATGTGACAGTACCCCCCACTCCATAGCCCAGGACTCGACGGCCCAGGCTTGTCTGGATGGCATTGGTGAAAGTCCTGGATGAGTTCAGCAGCGGCAGGTTATGAAGCTGCCCAGGTAAGAAAGTCAGAGAAAAACATGTCAGGACGGAGGAATGTAAGGGAATGAGAATGAACTTAATGACTTCCTGTCAGCTTTGATCTTAAACTAAACAGGCACCACAGTCGAAACTGAATCTTAAAAGCACATTTAGACCCTGGTATCATTTAGGCAGTAGCCTAAGTAGCCGCTCAGTCTGGCCTTTGGACTGAGGATGGTATCCAGAAGAGAGGCTCACAGAGGCTCCGACTAAAGAGCAGAACCTGGACACGAACTGGGGGCCCTGGTTCAAAACCACATTTCTAGAGAAGCCCTTGAGATGGAACACATGAGAGAGGAGAACCTCCTCTGTCTCTTTGGAGGAGGGAAGCTTGGGTAAAGGAATGAAATGAGCCATCTTAGATGTTTGGAGGCCACTGACACAGTGTATATATATATTTGATCACAACTTTTTCTTGTACATATGTTTATTTCAATAAAAAAGGAGGGAAAAGGCGGTGATTAAAAAAAACTTTACTTGACTACAAACATTAACTTAAGGCCACTTTATGTGGCATTTTAAAATGTCCTTTTTTTAGCTCATCCTGTTGGTAGCGACAAAAACATTGTGTTGTGGATGTGGCCAGCAGTAACACAAATTATTCAACCTGACCTGCTGGCTTTAGCTTCAGGTGAAAATGTTCATGTCTTCCCTATACAACATGAAATTGGCTCATTTGCAGGGTTTTGTGTCTAAAGTGGTTTATTTAACAAATCCCATTTTACTGTGTATATTAAATGATAATTAAATGGGACATTCATTTAGACTACTATTTAAGCTGTTATAGCATGAATAGCTGACTTTATTGCACAGCTTGAAGGCTTTACAATATGACCAATATATCCACTTCCTTAATTAAAATCCTACTTAAGGTGACCTTGCAAACACAAGGAATGTCTTTTTGTTCTGTTAGGGTTTGTTTTAGCTGGACCCCAAAGCAGAGACTGGAAATGAAGGCAGAGTTTATTGAGGAAATAAGCGGAGATGGCAGGTTGTGGAGGCAGGGTGCTGGCTGGCTGGGATGTCCACAGGAACAATCAGGAACGAGGAGGACACGGCACGGGAAACACAAACGCAGCAGAGCAGCAAGGCACACGGGAGGGCTGCGTATCACAAGGGAGAAGACACGGGTTAGTGGTCATTCATATCAGCGAGGAAACCAAGGAAAGACAGGATGTTGCGCTACCGAACAAGACGGAATTATCTGGCAGAGTAGTGGAGTTGAGACCAGGCTTTTATGGAGAGGTTGATGAGTGAGTGAGAACAGGTGTGCCTTGTCTGCCGCATCGGGGAAGCCAGCCACACCCCCTGCCACACGACCTGCAGGGGAAGAGCAGAAAAGGAAGGGGGAGAGAGAGAGAGAAAAAACCCACAGCACAGAATCATCACATGTTCAGCACTGGTAGTACACAACTTATCTGTTTTAAAGATTGCTACAAGCCCTCTCACCAAGGGAGCCCCGCTGCTATCAGGTGAAGAAAAGAAAAAAATCCATTCCCTCAGTTTAACAAACCGGAAAAGAGCGAGCGAGCGAGCGAGCGGCTGTGAACGCGCAGCTCTGAATGAAGATTGAACTCATTAATGAAAGAATCGATTATTATGTGATGATCAGTGTTGATAATGGGCGACAAAAAAATCAACTTTTAAGCTGTTAGCGAGTCAGAGACGTCAGCTGAGAGCCAGAGAGACATCAGAAAAGCGGAGTCTGTGTGTGCGGTGTTACTTCCCTCCGGTTCTGGGATCATAAATAAGCGTCATAATTCTTTTATATAATTAACCGCTCATATTGATGAATACACGTGATCACTTAGTTTCCACAGTTGAATTTAGTCGGAGCGACGCGGCTCTCCGTATTCTCTCTATTCTCCTCATTATTATCTTCTTCCGACAATGATTCACTGATGGAAAACCCCATCAAATATCTGAATGTCTTTCATTTATCATCTAGAGCAGCAGGGCTCCATCTGATCGGCCAAATATATTGTACGTGGGGAGCGTGAATGCGTGGCGCATGGATCATCATTATCTTGATAACGTGAGCTCACACATCATTAAAACAACAATTTAATCATTATCTTGGACGATATATATCGCACACCCCTATGTAAGGGTACACCCAGAGTGTGGACATATTTCTTTATGTGCAGCCCTGCGATCATTTTGTGACATCAATCCTGGGTTCCACACCCAATAGCACCACAGAGCTTGGCCATAGGTCCAGCCAATCAGTGACTGGAAGGTTGGTGCGCTGGCGAATGGAGAGAGCGGAGGGGGCGGGACAAGAACGGAACGGAGTACGGCGAGAGAGACGATGGACGCACCTGGAGAGCTCCCACGTGATTGAGAGTGACTACAGAAGGAAAAGTAGTTTAATTAAGTTTAGCTCCAAGTATTTGGTGATGTTTGTTAGTGTCTGTGTTGCGGAAGTGGAGGAAGAAGGAGTCTACACGACCAGCACAGAAGATCACCCGGTGTCGCTGTGAAGAAGTGTAGCGTGTTGTAGTGTGAGGCGGAAGGTCCTCGCTAGTTAGTTAAGTGCAGTTTAACATTTAGAAATTAGATCGTCGCTGCGCCAAGGACTTCACCGTGCCACTAACCAGGACAGCTACCACCGCTACAACCTTTGATGTGCCCGCCGCGCCAAGGACTTCACTGCGCAGCGAATCAGGACAGCTAGCCGTCCCGCCACTACAGCCCTTGACGGACCGCAGCTCACTTGCCCTCTCTCCCTCTCCCTCCCAAGCCACTGACAGATAGTGGGGGTCATGAGTATTACCCTGCCACATGTGACTCCTCATTATCAACGAACAGCAAAGTGTCCAGGACGGTAATGTCCATATTGGGAACAGTTCGATTCACTTTGAGGACCGTGGCTCGACCATTTTGAACTGAATGTAAAATAACATGGGACTGTGATTGTGAAAATTGCTAAGTTTGGCTTAGAATTTATTTCATTTGTGCACTTATTGCTACTGTCATTAACCCACGGTGGATTGAGTGTATGTTGGTACAGGGCATTGATATTTTGTGTTCTGATTAAGGTGCCCCTTTTCAGTTATAAGAACTCACCGGTGAGTAGGACAGTTTAGACAGGACTGCTTAGAAAAGTGTTTCAGCTTGACACAATTATTCTAAATTTCAATTAAATACCCATTTAAATGTAACCTTTCTGTATGGTTGATTCCACCTGTTACACCTAGCTTTCAGGTAAAAACATAGACTGTATATAAAAATGAACAACAAAACCTATTGATTTATCTATTATCATAATCATCATGATCATACTTAGGCTTACATGCGTCAAGTGGTTTGTTGACGGAATGGATTTAATTTTTTCTTCACTTTATTTATATACTGCCAAATCTTAAGAGACATTATGTAAGGGCACTTTTCAAACAGAGAAGATCTAGACTGTACTCCATAATATTACTTACAGAGACTCAACATTCCCCAATGAGCAAGCACTTGGCTATAGTGGAGAGAAAAACACTCACTTTAAACAGGTAGATACCTCCAGCAGAACCAGACAGTGTGTAGAGAGAGAGAGAGCACCAAGTTCGAAGTAGAAATGTGTAAAACAATATAATAACATAGCAGTTAGGTGTTGGGTGAAATACCTGCAGAATGTAACAGGGAGAGAGAAAGTAGAGAAGAAACTATTAGAGAGGAGAGGATCTCTCACTACTGGGGTCCCTCAAGGTTCCGTCCTGGGTCCCCTCCTCTTCTCTTTGTACACCAACTCTCTCGGCTCTGTCATTCTCTCACATGGCTTTTCCTACCATAGCTATGCTGATGACACCCAACTAATCCTCTCTTTTCCCCAATCTGAAACACAGGTAGCAGCACAAATCTCTGCCTGTCTGACTGACATCTCTCAGTGGATGTCTCCACACCACCTGGAAATTAACCTTAACAAGACTGAACTACTTTTTCTTCCAGGGAAAGGCTCTCCCACCCACGACCTGACTATTACCTTTGACAACTCTGTGTTAGCCCCCACCCAGACTGCTAGGAACCTGGGTGTGACACTCAACAGTCAACTCCCCCTCACCGCCAACATTACTGCAACAACACGTTCCTGTAGATTCATGCTGTACAACATCAGGAGAATACGTCCCCTTCTCACTCAGAAGGCGGTGCAGGTTCTGCTCCAGGCCCTGGTCATCTCACACCTAGACTATTGTAACTCCCTCCTGGCAGGTCTACCTGCTAGTGCCATCCAACCTCTGCAGCTCATTCAGAATGCAGCAGCTCGACTGGTTTTTAACCAACCTAAATTCACTCACACTACTCCGCTCCTCCGCGCCCTTCACTGATTACCAGTGGCTGCCCGCATCCGTTTCAAAACACTAGTACTTGCGTACCGTGCTGCGAATGGATCGGGTCCAGTCTACATCCAGGACATTCAGCCCATTCCCTCCGCTCTGCATCTGCCAATCGGCTTGTTGCTCCCTCACTGCGAGCTAAACACTCAACAAAATCATGACTGTTTGCAGAAAGTCTATACATCTTCCACCGCAAACTAAAAACACACCTCTTCTGACTATCATCAATCAAATTTTATTTGTATAGCCCATTTTCACAAATCACAATTTGTCTCATAGGGCTTTAACAGGGTGTGACATCCTCTGTCCTTAACCCTCAACAAGAGTAAGGGAAAAACTACAAAAAAAAAACCTTTAACAGGGTAAAAAGAATGTAGAAACCTCAGAGAGAGCCACATGTGAGGGATCCCTCTCCCAGGACGGACAGAAGTGCAATAGATGTTAAGTGTGAAGGGAAACATCATCAAGATAAAGGTTGTAGCAGCATTGATAAGGGTAAACATTTTGAAGCATAACTGAAGGTCAGTGAATTGGTGGATTATTGTCATTAATGGTCAAGTATCTGAAAAATACTATGTATCAAGCAGTCTTGCTGCAATCATAGTCTATGGTCAGCAAGACCATGATCCACCATCAAGATCGGATGCCACTATAGTCCACAGTCATTGTCCACTGTCGCCATTAGGATCCATCAACAGCTGCCACCTCATTCGTGGTCCACCACCATTTTCCGATGCCAACACGATAAAGGATCCGTCTTTATTATCACGATCAGCCAGCGCGATACAGAATCCATCATACTGGATCCACCATTACGATCTCTGATACGCGATCCACAGATCCTAATCCATGATGTGGCCACAGCTGCGGCCCTGGATCTGCGGACAATAAGGCAAAGGGACTCCGGGGAAGAAGTCAAGTCAGTAACATGTATTGATGAGATATGAATTACTTTGATGTGATAACGATTGAGAAGCTGGAAAGAGAAGCTCCGTGTGTCATGTGTCCCCCGACCTTCTAGACCTATAGCAGCATAACTAAGAGCAGGTCCAAGACAAGCCTGTACCAGCTCTAACTATAAGCTTTATCAAAAAGGAAGGTTTTAAGCCTACTCTTAAACATACAGGTGGTGTCTGCCTCCCGAACTGAAAGTGGGAGATGATTCCACAGGAGAGGAGCTTGATGCTGAAGCTCTGGCTCCTACTCTATTTTTAGAGACTTTAGGGACGACAAGTAAGCCTGAATTCTGGGAGCGCAGTGCTCTAGTGGGTTGATAAGGTACCATCAGCTCTTTGAGGTATAATGGTGCCATATTATTAAGGGCCTTGAAGGTGAGGAGGAGAATTTTAAATTCTATTCTAGATTTAACCGGAAGCCAGTGTAGCGAAGCTAATACAGGAGAAATGTGGTCTCTTTTCTTTGTTCTTGTCAGGACACGTGCTGCGGCATTTTGGACAAGCTGCAGGGTCTTTAACGACTTACTGCTGGAGCCTGATAATAATGAATAACAATAATCCAGTCTGGATGTAACAAAGGCGTGGACTAGTTTTTCGGCATCCTTTTGAGAAAGGACATGTCTGATTTTGGAGATATTACGCAAGTGGAAAAAGGTCGTCCTAGAAATTTGTTTTAAGTGTGAATTAAAGGATAAATCAGGATCGAAGATCACTCCCAAGTTCCTGACTGTTTCATTGGAAGCAAGGGCAATGTCGTCAACCACTAGGGTGGTTTTTTTGAGAAGGGGTTTGATTACAGCTATTTTAAAAGACTGTGGTACATATCCTGATGATAATGACAGATTTATTGTGTTCACTAATGTGCTATCAATTAGGGGCAGAATTTCTAAGATACAAGTTGTTGGTTTAGAACATGAGATTAATTTGGTCAGCTGATCAGGGGTGATCAGAGAGAAGCTGTCTAAATAATTGGTAGGATTCTTAGCCGTTTCTGAGATTTCAGTGCCAATTGAGGGCAGGAGATGTTTGATTTGATTTCTAATAGTTATTATTTTATCATTAAAGAAATTCATAAAGATATTGCTATTTAGGGATCGAGGAATACTGGGTTCGGTGGAGGTGTGAATCTCTGTCAGCCTGGCTACAGTGCTGAAGAGAAACCTGGGGTTGTTTTTATTTTCTTCTATTAATCTGGAGTAGTAGGCAGCTCTTGCTTTGTGGAGGGCCTTCTTATATGCTTTAACACTAATCTTCCAGTCTAGGAGATATTCAACACAGTTGCTGGAGCGCCACTTCCTTTCTAGTTTTCTTGATACTTTTTGTTAACTCGTGTCTTTATCAATCAATCAATCAATCAAATTTTATTTGTATAGCCCATATTCACAAATCACAATTTGTCTCATAGGGCTTTAACATGGTGTGACATCCTCTGCCCTTAACCCTCAACAAGAGTGAGGAAAAACTACTAAAAAACCTTTTAACAGGGTAAAAAGAACGTAGAAACCTCAGAGAGAGCCACATGTGATGGATCCCTCTCCCAGGACGGACAGAAGTGCAATAGATGTCAAGTGTGAAGGGAAACATCATCAAGGTTTTAGCAGCATTGATAAGGGTAGACCTTTCTGAAGCATCAATGAATTGATGGATTAATGTCATTGTCAAGTATCTGAGAAATACTATGTATCAAGCAGTCTTTCTGCAATCATAGTCTATGGTCAGCAGCCAGCAAGATCATGATCCACCATCAAGATCGGATGCCACTATAGTCCACAGTCATTGTTCATTGTCGCCATTAGGATCCATCATCAGCTGCCACCTTGGTCGTGGTCCACCACCATTTTCCGATGCCAAAACGATAAAGGATCCGCCTTTATTGTCACGATCAGCCAGCACGATACAGAATCCGCCATACTGGATCCACCATTACGATCTCTGATACGCGATCCACAGATCCTAATCCATGATGTAGCCACAGCTGCGGCCCTGGATCTGCAGACAATAAGGCAAAGGGACTCCGGGGAAGAAGTCAAGTCAGTAACAAAATTGGGCCGAACACAGAGCCCTGTGGAACACCATGGTTAACTTTGGTGTGCACAGATGACTCATCATTAATTTGCATGAAACCTAATTAATACCATTATTATAATTATACCACGGAGCTAATTTACTATGTTTTATATGTTTCTTTTTTAGAGGCACTATTGAGTCTAATGTTAACCGTAATGAGTCTACACAGCTATCGACGAGATGGTCAATCTCAGTGGAGCTAAGGTTTTTAATGAATTTGTTGTTTATATATCGACGGATAATACGGGTTTAAATGTAATCGGAATTATTTCCTTAAATTTAGCTACAGCACTATCAGGTAAACATCTAGAAAATGAGTTTATTATTAGTGGCATATATTCTGATAGTGAAAAATCTAAGGTTATTAAATTATGGTCTGATAGAATTGGATTGCACGGAAGTACTGTAAGATGTTCAATTTTGACACCGTATGACAAGGTCAAGTGTGTGGTTACAACAATGAGTAGGTTGGTGTACACACTGACTGAAACCAATTGAGTCTAATATTGAAATAAATGCTACGCTAAGGCTATCTTTATTATTGTCAACATGAATATTAAAGTCACCACCAATAATAATTTTATCGGTCTTTAGGACTAGGTTTGATAGAAACTCAGGGAATTCCGTAAAAAATTCAGTATAAGCCCCAGGAGCACGGTAAAGTACAGCAAATATGATTGGCTGTTGGTGTTTCTTAGATTGGCGTGGAAGACTAAGAACAAGACATTCAAATGAGTTGTAGCTTAGTTTAGGTTTAGGATTAATTGATAGACTGGAGTTAAAAATAGCAGCAACTCCACCTCCTCGGCCAAATTCTCTGGGACTATACCTTCAATAAAAGTTTAAACTAACAATTTAGTAGCACTTAAATGGCTCTTACTTATAAGTGCTGCAGAAAAGTCGTGCTGCAGGTCGCCTAATCCAGCCATAAGTATTTTCTTTATTAAAGAGGAACATTTTAAAACTAACCTTTAATGTAGAGAAGGTGTCTGCTTCCTGAACCTAAACTGAGAGCTGGTTACACAGGAGAGGAGCCTGGTTGCTGAAGGAACCAGGAACCACAAGTATGCCTGCAATCTGGTTGTGTAGTGTTATAGTCGGGTAGTACAGTAATATGAGCTCTGTAAGATGTGTTGGGACCTCTGACCATTAATGGCTTGCTTTAGATTTGCTTTCTATTATTGACTTCACGGAGAATCAGAACAGAGAATCTGTTTCGGTAGAAATGTCTAGTTTCCTAGTTCCTGCCAGGCTCAAGCTGCAGCATTTTAGAACAAGACTTATTGAGACAACCTGATAAAAGGAATTGTGATAATCAAGCCTGAAAGTAACAAATCAATGGACTAGATTTTTAGCACCTTTTTTAAACAGATTGTGCCTGATTTTTTCAATGTATGTACACTATTGAGATTTACAAATACATCAAAGCTGCTTTTCCAAAAAGAAAAGTTATTACTTTACTATTATTAATTTTAAATGTTTCTCAAAGGGAAATTGTGGAATATCACATCAAGATATGTTTGTATTACTTTGAGCTTTGACATTTCATTTTAAGAATGCTCTGTGGAGCAGGGGATTAGTCCCACTTCAATCTGTAGCAAAGATCCCCAGTTCAAATATCTGTATAGGCTCACCCTTCTTTATGACTGGTGAAATCTACATTGCTACATCTCTGGGTGACTGCAAAAACTGGAATGGCGAGGAACTTCCAAATCTAAACCACTAGGTTACAGTGCCAAATCTTACATATCTAATTTGAATTAAATTGCACTAAAGTGCACATTTAACACGAGTAACAAGGTTGTAAAATGGAAAGTTTCCCTATAATTTTGTCTGGGCCCTGAGTATCTTTTGTATGCCTAAACATACTGTGGCAAATGCTCATTAAGCTGTTTCACTGTCAAATCTTTGGTTGAAGGTTGAAATACCAGTGCAGGCTTACATTTATGAGACACATTTTGTTAACAATTAAACATGAAATAAGCCTCAAAATGCTCCAATTCTGCCTGGACGCTGGTGGCTGCAGTTATGTGTTCATTTTGTTTTGCTGATTTATAATGATAACATTACTCACCTCATTAGTTTCGTATATTATCATGTTGAAAAGATACTAGAGGTTAAAATATTGTATTGCTGAGGCTGATAGAAATGTCGAGTAAGTTTTTGAGTAATTTGGCCAAAACTAAGTAACACAGACCTTAAAAGTTTGATTTGATAAATGTCAGGGAATTTACAGTTACTAGGATTCATCATCTGGGAACCATGAATGTACGTACAAAATGTCATTGTTATTCTACTGAAACGATAGACCAGTCATATTTGGCTATATTATATATTTTTTGACTCGTAGATTTTGTGTGTTTGAGCTAACTTTAGTTTGAATCACATAGTGAAATGTAATCAATTATAAATGTAAGTATTGTATTTATTTATATTAAAACAAAAATGGAAATCGCCCATTCCTAATTATCACTAATAACAATGTTCAAATAAAAGTTAGATTTCTTAATAAAATGATTTTAAATGTTGGAACCACAAACCAAAATCTAGAGACCATCTTGCATCATGCTGTCATGGTAACAAAATCTGTCTGTCCACAGAGACAGACACCTGCCAAAGAACTCAAAACCACATCTGTGGTAGTTCCTGCAACAGTAGCTGTCTCCAGAAATCTCTTACACACACGCAGACGCACGCACGCAAGGGTAAAACAATACAAACCACATGCTGTTGCAGCTGCTAAACAATGTTGTTACATTTTGATACTGCAGTTTCTCTGAGCATGCTGTGAAGGTTATCCAAAGGCAGAGTGCAGTATCTGCATTTTATAGAGAATGCGTGGGTTCCATGTCAATGATTGTTTTCAGTACAATAATCCACCTAAAAGAACATAAAATGAAAGCATCACAAATTACTTTCCATCTGTTTCACTCTTTACTGTCCTGCCTGAAAACACAATACTTCCTCAACTTCACTCCTTCTGCAGTTAATGCTGTCTGTCTTTGTGAGTTTTATGTAGGGGACCACAGTTTTAGACTTTAAAGGTTCCAGGTCCAGGTCCTTTAATTATTTTCATTCAATTAAGATAATTTTTTCATCAGTTTCTTATCTTGTCATTGTTAATCAGTGTTTGCACTATTCACAAATGGAGAGATCCTTGTGACCTAGTTCAGGCCATCAACTTGAGCTCATTGAACCCATGTCTGTATTATACCAACGTGGTCCTTTCAAGCTGCAAATATATAGCTCTACGTCAGTATCAATAGGGTGGTCAAAGATGTTTGCTCATTAGTCCCCAGTAATCATTTCTGGGAAGTGAAGTCAGACTTTATGAAGGAAATACACTTCTGCCCATCTGAGCACCCGTGAGGTGTGGTCAGATGCCATGTTGGTGTGTTGCTATCATGAAGCAGTGGTTTTAACTAGTAAAGAAGTCAGTGATCCAGAAGCAAGCTACTAGTATGCTTGAACATCAAGCTTCAACTCAACAGAACACCTAACAGTACACATGTTAAAAAAGGTAAGGGGTATTAAAACTTTCTTGTCGTGTCAAACCCCACTGTGCAGGACAAGCGTAGATCACAAACATCCTCTATAGACCAGACCATCACAGTCTACCTGGCCCACAAAGCCTTCTTTGTCGGATGGGGAGACTGAGGGTGCACACTTGGTTGCGCTAAATCGCACATACACGCACATAAATCTCAACTCCCCATTTGTTTGTCACCTGGGGCGTAACGTTCTTTAGATTACATAAGTGGATCTTGTGCATGTGAGCTTTATAACTAAGTTCTTTTTTTTTGTATTGTAAATTTCAGACATAGAATATATGTTGCCGTGGAAGGCAATGATTATTGCAATTTGAATCTTCTGTTTAATTTCTTAATGTTTTTCTGTACTGAAGACCCCTTACATGGGCAGAAAAAGTCTGATTATCTTTCTTGTGAAAATATTAAGCCTAGTGGGAGGGGCTACGAGTTTAGGAGGAGCTGCCTTGTCTTTGACTGGTTACAAAGAAGGTAACGTCTGGATTGTTTGAAAAAATAATGTTTGGAAAGGTTGAAATGAACCCTGCAGCACTGGCAAATCTGCCCTTTTAAAAAAGAAATGGGCGATGGCAGTGATTAGTTTATTTGATGTTTCATTCAAAACACACCAATTATTAATTTTAAGACTAAGTACAACCCTTTTAAACCATGCACCTGGCACAGAGAGCTTGCAGACTAACAAATGTGGATTTGGTCATGTTAAATGACTAAATGCATTTGCTCCATGAGATTTCGAACAAGAGCTCAGATCGTTAAAAAAGAGCCCTATATAGCCACCCTTTACAGAGCCTTTAATTTATAATGGTGGATACAGGAATTGGAATGACGAGGCAACACCCAGCTGAGAAGAGAGGGGGAGGCAGGAGGAAGAGGAAATGACAGAGAGGCAGAGAGGAAGATTTAATTAGCTAACATTAAGTTGTATTGACTTTATTACCAACTAATACTGACTCCAAATGCTGGCAGACTATGAGCGTGTGCAATCCAGGTGACTGGCCATGACGCCTACAGGGACAACTGCTGGAGGGTCACAGCATCTGTGCACCGTCAAAAAGTCCATTAATCGTTTAGTGGTCCCCTCTGGATGTCAGGGGGCTGTTGCATGTGTGTTCTGGGACTGAGCTCACTTCACCAAACTGACCAGATGCACCATTTGCTCTTAGAGACATTCATTTAATTATGCACGGGAAACAGTGCATGCATGGATTTTGTACATACTCATCCTTAATATATCTGTGGGCTGGAGTGTGTTTTTGACAGATCACAGCTGCTTGCCACATGTAAACCCACCACACACTTACTCTGCAACCAAACTGTCAATTTCTAATTCGTAAATTTCTGCACCTTGGATCTTGCTATTTTCCACCACCACATGCCACCAAGCAGGCACAATTGTGGGTGTATCATGGCCTAAGAATTAACAGATTCCAGGTGAATCTCATTCTACCACCGTACTGATCCATTACATCTGATTGCTGATGTCATGTGTGCTCATTTTGGTTGCACGAGAAAGCTTTACACTTCTAACCAAAAGATTTTCTCTCATGGACACAGAATGGAAAGTGTGTGTGTTTTTGTTTGTTTGATGGTTACATACGTGTGAGACGTGTGGGTGGTGGAGCCGGCTGAATCTGGGCTCATCAGGGGTGATGATAAACAGAGGCCATGGGCAGACTTTCAGCTGTAACAGCTTTCTTGGGTAAGAGGGTGGAGGCGAGGAGCTGTTTGCCAGACTTGTGGGGAAAGACATGGCACGGCCTTGAGGAGGGCTGCAGCCGCGATGTGTGATCACAAATGATGCAATGTTTGAAAATCCAGGCAGCGACTTGATTCACTCAGTGAGTCTGGGTCATCAGCACAGAGACTGCTTTCATCAAGATAAACATTTTTAAGGAATCGTAAAGAAACAGGCTGACAATATACACTGATGATAAAATATGGATTTACACAGTTCAGCCACAACAGTAAAACACTTACTGATTAGTGTATATGTGAAGTAATCAATTGTAACCTTATCTCGGACCTTGTTTGTGTGAATGACAGCAACCAGCGACCAGCAACCAATCAACAAGATCATGATACGGGATGCTGAAATGAGGGAAAAGATTCTTCATGGTCGGTCCAATGCAGCACAGCCTGGCTCCCCCCTGCTGTGAAGCAGTAGTGGAAATACATCATCACAGCTTGGCTCAGAATGGCGTATACCGACCCAGGCCCCTGAAAAAAACTGACATACATAAGGAACTTATTTACACATTTATGTTTAATTGTAATCACGTCGTCAAGAACACGAAAAGCCCACCTTTACTTTTTTTTAGAGATGGGCATAAAGGTTTTTGTTTAAAAATATGAAAAACAGTTACAAAATATGACCTTATATGATGTGGCTTTAGTGAATACTGAACAGGAACAAACAAAGTCTGAGGGTGTTGGAATAAGCCAGAGCTGTCAGAGGATTATTCTCTCTTGCATGAGGATCTGTCCAAACCACAACAGTCTCTCTCTCCAACGTTAAGTAAAATGAGATGAAATGGGAGTTTTGTGAGCGGTGACATCAGCTCCAGAGGTTCCCTGCTGAGGAATACCAGGAATTCTGTGAGAGCGAGTCTGAGGCAGAACAAGCAAACTTGTGTTTGCTTCTATTAAAGCTGTCCACTGTGTGATGACAGAACAGCAGCAAATCACTCTTATATGGTTTGTCTCATAGCATGTGGGAAATTTACTGTGCCATTAAAAGGATCAGTCGGCACTGCCGACTGATCCTGTGTCTGTGAGAGTAATGGACTGTGGTGATTGATGAATGATACAGAGCTTGAAATAGGTCATTATATTTTGCTGCTTTTTGATACCATGACTGGTCTGTGAGGCTGGAAATGTGGATTTAATGCTGCCTGACCTGAGTGTTGGCTCACATGCACTGCTGCACAAAAACAGCAACCAGGGCTGTGAAGAATTAACATCCACTCCACATTCAGTACCTGTGTTTCATATTATTGTAGCCTTCCACTCCCTCATTTGATAACAGACATATCATCCATGGACAGTGGTTTTCATAAATGACATTAATGTATCCCTCCATTCTTATCAGCCTGCTACAACAGGCTTTCACCTCAAAGCAGAGGTAGAGGATGTGTGCACTGTGATAAAAAAGGCTCCATAAAATAAAAAAAATAAATAAATAAAACAAAAAAGGGAGATGAAATCCCTGATCAATGTCAAGGTCATTTTCCTGCTGGGTGAGAAAACAAATTGGAACGAAGATAGAGGGGTTCTCCTCATACTAACTGCAGGGCAAAGAAATGAGCCAGCTTCTGACTATTAGTGTGTGTGGGGGTGTGTATGTGTGTGCACACACCATCTTTGGATGTACCAGGCCAGGAGATGATCTCTCAGAGCATCAGCGGAGGCACTCTCGTTCTTAATAGCTTTTAGTTTTTAATAAACCTGGAGAACACAGAGCAGAGGCAGTGTTTGAAAACTCTGGAATAGTACAGAGTGACTAAAATGGCAGAGGAAGCTGTGGCATTGTTGTTAATGCTGTGTTGACATTATATTGTTCAGTGTGTGTAAACACTCATAGTTCCAAGTTTTGAATATTGTCATATTTTGAGAGCAGTAATATCCATATCCCGCCTATCAACAACGGTTCCACAAGTATCATGATTAGCTAAATGGCTGCTTAGCAAACATCACAGTATTTTTATTGCATGGTGGTGCAGTGGTTGGTTCCTGGTTGGAATTCTGTTTCTACTTTTTCCAGGTTCTCAAGCTTCAAGGGGTTGAGTTGGACTCTAAATTGACCGTAGGTATGAACGTGAGTGTGAAAGGTTTTTTGTCTCTTCATGTTGGCCCTGCCATTCGCTGGCGAACTTAACCACTTAGTCGGTGTGTCCGAAGTCACTGTTTGTGTACATGGGCACATCACACTGCTAAGAGAATGTGGACACATGGCCCAGACCACCTCTAAATCTGGTCAGGGGTGATTAGATCGCTATCCCATCGGAGTGCCTTCAAACCTGTACTAAGAGCTGTCCACTTGTGATCGGATCACAAAAAACACATGTTAGCACCAGGTGTGTACGGGTTCTGTTTTCATTTACTGAACATTCTGCAGAACTATTCCTTTAAGCCAGATGATTTAAACTGTGTGTCCTGTGTTTGCCAGGAGCTGACCAAACCAACTCTTGAGCAGCATGGTTCTGGTGATAACAACTCCAAGTGGTTAAAGACAAATAGATGGGTTTGCTATTTAAAAAAACTATACTCACATGGAAACCATAGACTGTATATAAAGGACGATGTGTCTCCACTTCCTTCCACTATTCAGAAATGATGGAAAATATCCCAGAATCAAATGTTGCCCTCCTGCACATTTGGAGCCAGAGTCTGCGCAGTAGTGATCGGGGGATGGCGCCGCAGTGGTGAGGTCTCGTTGATACATGCACTTGATCAATCACAAGTCAGTCTGTCAATCATGATGTTTCACCTGATATATCATCAAATAACTAATTCTAAATGTACATGTGTATGTGTACATACATCACCCCCCTTTTTTTAAAAATACATTTTTATGTTTTATTTCTTGTTTCAAAGTGTAGACGGAGGTTAGAAAATAATAAATAAAAAATGTTTTGTCCTTCTTAATTAGTTGTAATATAATTTTGTTTAAATGTGTTGGCTTGTTTATGGCACACCGACTTTCAGATTTTGGGTATTATCCTAAGTATACAAGTATATGTATCATTTTAGCGATGTGCTTATATATATATATATATATATATATATATATTTTTTGCTCTATTCCATGTCAATATGTCAAAATGACAGGAAAAGGAAATAAAACAATAAAAACATGAAGCTCTCACACAACAACATTGGAGGCTTCAACTGAAGTGCTCCTCATTCACTTAAATCAGGTGTTTCACCAAACTGTGTTGTGGTTCCATTGCTTTGCTTTGATTGTGTGAGGTACAAGTTACAAAATATTTCCAAGCAGAAGCAAAGGCATTAGATAACTAGAAACATTGTGACCCTATCCATAAGCCATAACACTGGCCTGAGCAGCAGAAATACTCTACTGCACCTCTCTCTCCTATCTGTATTCAAGGGGGTGGTCTTTCTGCTCTTTTTGAGAACAGCTGTGGCTCAGGGGAGAGAGCTGGTCCTCCTCTAACCAGAAGGTCGGCAGTTTGATCCCGGTCTCCCCAATTCCACATGCTGAATGTCCATGGTCAAAATATGGAACCCGTAATGCCCCTGACGGCTGTGCAGTGTAACAAAGCTGTGTGACACATAGATGTTTTGTACGAGTGTGTGCATATGAATGGGTGGATGGCAAAACTGTAGTAGTAAAACTCTGAGTGGTCTGTATAAATACAGACTATTTACTTTATTCACATTTTGTTATCCCTCAAATCCCTGCCCTCTTACATGCAGATTTGTTCTGTTCCTGCTCAGAACTGATTGTTCATCTGCTCAGACACACCGCTGCTGCAGGTTGAGAAACAAAAGATATTATTGACTCAGAGGTTGCACTTGGATCTACCTAGTGATGATGGCTCAAAGTTTGAGATCATAGACGATGCAGAGGAACAGTAGCATTTAGCCTCAGAATGAAGACAGCACGTAATTTTCCTCATGCAACATTCACACGTTTTCCCTGTTTTACAAAAAGATTCCAAAGCAAGTATTAAAAATGTAATGTTTTACTGTTTAATGGCTTACAGTCATTGTTTCCTTTCCAATGTGGACATAGAGGTATAAAAACATCATGATTACTGAGTGAGTCCTTCGTCTTTACATCCTAGATTTTGATTTAAAGGACTTCAAAAATTCTTTAGGCCGAGGATTCGGAGCCACAGCTGTGTTTCCGCAGGAGAAAGGAGGGGGCGTGTCTGAAGGATGGTCACTGTGATTGGTCACGCAGCTTCCCACTCAGGTCCTGCAGCACTGCAATGAGTCGCTCCAGAGCAGCAACGTCGTCCTGCAACTCGCCGTGGATCTGACCTGTGGCCACATCTGTGTGCATTTGCTGAAGAACAAAACAGGACGAAACGCTGAAACAATTAAGTAAGGGAGGGTCAAATCATTGCTGACATTATAATTTTACTTGTTAACAGCAGATGATTTGGAAGTTATTTAGTGTCAAGTGAGACATAATACTGCTGTGTAAGAAATTCTGAGCTACTATGAATATATGTGTGGCGTAATCAGAGTGCTGCTGCTTCCGCTGTTCATTTATATTTTCTTGCATCTTGAGTGGAAACTGAATTTTTGAGGTATTGAGACTATTCAAAGATAAAGTCTGTCATCAGAATTGATTATTTAAATATTTATATGTTAAAAGTGTGATCAAACAGGACATTTTATAGTAGTAAATAAGAAGCTCTCAGTGCTCTCTGCTGGACAAACCATGTAACAGCAACATTTTCAAAATTACCTCAAACATATAGTTTTTATGCAGTTTTTTGTTTTCTACCCACGAGTGTTCACATTCTGGATTTAAGAATTTTCACGAACTCTTCCTTTCAGATCACTTCAGGGTGAGATATTTTTAGACTGACCTGCACACACAGCAGTTCAAGTTTTCTCAATAATGTTGACGTTCAGAGGCTGTGGGGCTGCTCAAAAAGATTCATCTGGGAAGGTCTCTTTCTCAGCTGATTGTTATAGTTCACACGTTATGTTTATATTCATGTTTTCTGGTTTGTATCACAGGAATGTAGTTATGATTACTACATGTGCTCCCTTGAAGGAATTCCTCTCCCTGATGGACTTGCCAGATGCTTGTGAGTCGTCATGTCCACCATTTGTCTTCATGGACATGGAACCTTGTGTCAACCTGCATTCTGACATCACCAGCTCTATTTGACCTTGTGCTCTTCCTGCTGACGCCACATTCCAGCTGCTGATAGCATCTCACTGAGAGAAGATATCTAGGCCAGGAGGTTTTACGGTAAAACCAAGGAGCACCCACATGATTTTTTTCCTGTTAAATATTTGTCCAGAACAAAACAAAACTACAGAGCCTCCACTCACACAGATGGATCAACTGAGGCAAGAGACTGTTAAAGCCAGTTGAACATACTTGAATATTAAAGTAGGCTCATAGGTTTAAGATTATTTAAAATATGAAATCAAATGTTTGGAAGT
Source organism: Verasper variegatus (assembly GCA_026259375.1). Lineage (NCBI taxonomy): Eukaryota > Metazoa > Chordata > Actinopteri > Pleuronectiformes > Pleuronectidae > Verasper > Verasper variegatus. The sequence continues at coordinate 1,465,584 of CM048050.1, forward strand.
GTTCAGACTCAATTAGGAGGAAAGCGGCAGCAAGAGGCAGTGATGTCTGTATGTGCCCTGCACTCTTTTAGCAGCTGAGTTATAGAGAGGACGTTCTGGTTGATCAAACTGAACCTTAGCTTTGGTGGCCAAACTCCGCAGGCTCAGACGGGTGGAGGAGAGCATCGGAAGAGCTTCTGTTGGATTCGTCTTCGTCTTACTGCAGCTGATGGTCACTAAGACACAGAGAGATTCAGAAAAAGGAACCTTTGGGATTTAATTTGTTCTGGATTTGTAACTGATAGTAGAACCATGTAAAAGAGGAAACCGCTTCATGTGTTGATACTGTCAATTGAAATCCATTGTTCTGTACTTCATTGTTCTATGCCAAAAATAAAAAGGTAAATATTAACTGGTAATACAAGAACACTAAAGGGCAATTGGAGATATGTTTCAGTAACTACAGTAAGTACATTTATTAAAAGTCACTTTAATCTTCTACTCCACGACTTTTAAAGGGGGAAACATTGTACTTTTAACTCCACCACATTAAATTGTTGAAGTTTTAGGTAACTCAATAAAACATGATTGAAAAAAATTGTTAAAATTAGCTCCACCATTGGCTACAAATTAAAATGATTCTTACACTTAAATATATGAGCCATGCTGACCATGTATCAAACATACAGAAATGCTCTGAAAGGGTTTGTAAAAAATATTATTAATTGATTATACAATAAAATAGTTTGCTACTATTTTGAAAATCAATTAATCATTAACAAAAATGTCAAACATTAATTTAATATAGTTAAAGTATTTTCCAAGTAATACTGCAGAGCTCTGTGTTACTAACGTGTGCCTCCACAAGATTCCACAAACAATAATGGTAGCTTTGTGTAGCAGAAGCTGTTCTGAGGTCATGTCCCTGCAGTGTTAGCCTCCTCCATTTCACAGGTCAGCTATCTCTCCGTCACTTAGATGGAAAACTTGTTGTTTCCGGTTTCCTCCCACTCCCTCCTCGCTGACAGTGCAGCCCGTTTCTGCAGTTGCTGTGATTGTAAAGGTCAACCTGCTGAGATTGATGAAGGCCCTTCTGCTCCGATTTATCCATCCTTTGCTTTCTTTTCATTTGTTTGGGTACAGCACCCACACCCATGGTGGGGTCAGTGAAGCTGAGTAGAATGTGTAGTCTAGAGTGGAGGTTGGGAAACTGACCCATTTATCACTTTACCCTTAAACATCGCTGTGGAATGTTGACGTAATACTAATACATTAAGACTGGACCTGCTAAGAGTCAGAGTTTTTATCTGACATTGACGATGATCAATTTTCATGTCACCATGGGAGAGCATTTAGGCCATGGGAAACACGGCACAGAAACCCAACATCATAGTAATCATTTTACATCTGTATACATACATGGCATCCTGGCCTTTAAAGGACAACTTTTACATTTCATTTAGCTGATGCTTTTATCAAAAGCGACTTAAAGTAAGTCAACTCTAATGATATTGTGTTTTTCTTCCTGAGTATTCTGTGGGTGTTGTCTTTATTGTGTGTCACACAGCTATAATGTTGTCTGTAAAACAACATATTCCTTCATTACCTAACATACAATTTTATGCAAACTACCCTAAATACACTTTCCTATTTCCCCAAAAGTCACTAGAGCCATGAATGTGGGAAAATCTGCAGCTGTAAATGGATGCAGGTTGTGTGTACAGCAAGATGGTTCTTTCACCTTCTCCCATGTCGATGGCTCTTTTCATCACCTCCTTGAAGAGACAAGGATCTTTCTCCCAACCACCAGCCTGAACCTCACAGCGATGAGCCTTGGACAAGAACTGCAGAGCCTGTAAAATTCCCATGGAAACATCAGCATCGTTGTAACTGACAGTTAGCTGCATTTGTCATTTCTTTGAGACTTTCCTCATTTTCACTCCGGGCTTTTGCCTCAGGGTTTTAATTATTGGCTGGTACAGCTGACTTGATGATTTGAGTAGCTTTGTGAAACTCATTGTAACGTATTTAATTAATGTGATCATTGCAGGTCAAAATATTTGACCATTAACATATATCACTAAACAAAAATATGAAATACCAATATTTTACAGATTTACTCACACGAGTATCATCTAAGATTTGTCATTATCTACTTGTATTTCTTTATTGACTTAATTGACTTTGTATGGCTTCAGTTATGATGCTGGTTGTGGTACTGACCTTTTCGTTGTCCTCTGGTTTTGAGCTGTGGCCGTTGCCATACACCAGAGCATACTGCCTCCATATCTCAGCATCATGGCTATGGCGGGAAGTGATCCGACCCAGGAGCTCCTTCAGTTTGGACTGGTAGGTTGCTGCCTGTACCCCTTGGTTGTCTGTCAGATTCTCAACTACTGCTCTTACCAATATCTGTAGGATCTGCCACACAGAAAAAGTAAAACAGAGAAAACATCAATATCAGATTTATATTGAAACATGAATTTGTTATATGTGATGTCATGGGGTGGACTTCTTTACCAAATGTAATAAAAAGTATTAGTCTATTTTTTTATTGTTGTCTGCTGAAGGGGTCAAATTTTATTCTTTTAACTGAAAAACTAAACAGGTGATTTGGCCAGAGTGAGTCCAAACCTTTGCATTTAATTGTATATTTTATGATGTCTAAACAGGAATGTGAGAGCAAATTTCATAATGTGTAAATTACAGATATTTCCAATTTGATTAAATATGATTCTAATGAATTCAATGGGTGAAAAGGATGTTTTGCCAATAAAAATCATAGAATGTACGATCAAAATTATTATAAACGAGCATCACTACTGACAAGCAGTTCAAATTGGATGCACCTTGATCAACCTTCATTTCCTTGAGCTTCAGTATTACCTCATGTTTGCCTGTATGTTTGCTCACCTCTCTGCCTGCTTCAGTATGCTCACCACATCACAACCGTCCATCACCAGCTCATCTCTACCAGTTTCCCACTTCACTCAGCCCCCTGCCTCATCAGTCTGTCCCCAGCTCATTCCCCTGCCTACTGGCCGTCATCTAGCCTCACTCTCAGCACAGCCTTCTGTAATTCCATCCTGCAAAGTGCCATTCCCTCTTTGCCCCCAGCATTCTCCTGCCAGAACCCTTATCTCCCCAATAAATCTTCACTTTATCACAAAAGCCCCCATTTTGAACTGGTTCCTCTTTTTACACTGTGTCAGAGTTGTATTGGATTAATGTTAATGCAAACTGAATATTACACTGCAGCTGCATCACATTAAGAGCCTCCAAGTGGTGAAATTGCCAAAGGATGTGCAGCAAGTTTGCCACCGACTGTGACCTTCAGATCAGCATTATTTTGATTAACTACAGCTGAAATTGTATGAAATAAAACTTAAATAATTAAGGAATATAAACAATTTGAGGGTGGTTTTAAACACCATAACACAAACATGGTATGACTCATTTGCAAATTACATTCAAATGTATCAACTTTATCCAAAGCAACTTACAACTGAGGAGAAACACTGGGAGTACAGTGGGAGAGCTTGAAGTACAATGTGCTGAATCTGTTCAATATAACAAAGTGCACAGTAAGTTAGGTGTGTTAGGGTGTTAGGGTGTTAGGGTGTTAAACAAAAAGTCCTCTGATGAGAGGAGTTTTCAAGAGGGTTATGAAGAAAGAGAGGGATTCCAGGGTAAACATAAATGCAGTCTGGACTGTAGATGCAAGGTGTGCAGTGATGGCAGTGCCACACTACGGAGGAACAAAGTGTCCGATGCCAAACAGCCTGTGTGATCAAGTTTGAATAGATGTGTGAAGCACCAGAAGTTCCTGTAGGCAAGAATTAAATATTTGAATTGGATTCTGAACCAGTAGGGCATTATAGTAGTCATGACCAGAGTCTAACATGGCCTGTCCCAAGAGTTGAGTGGCATATTGGGTCTGGTAATGCCTACATTTGCTTAGATTGTATAGTAGCACTACACCAAGGTTTCTCATGACCTTGGCATGAGTGACAGATAAGGAGTTCATTTTGATGTTTATGTTGTGATGGAGAGTTCACTTGGCTGGGATGAATTCAGTCTTGGAGATTTTTAGCTGAAGGAGACATTTCCTTATCTTTGTGGATATGTCAGAGACGAGCAGAGATATGTGCTGAGTGTCATCTGGTGCGTATGACGAAATGGGCGTTGTCTGTGTAGTAGTGATATGAGAAGCCATGGATAATTGGACCCAAGGAAGTAGTGTATGCGAGTATATCTCAGGATGACCTACCTTGTCAGCCCATCACCTCCCCCTTAGGAACATTATTGGCCCCTTTAATTGAGTTCCGGCTGAGATCTGCTATCTACTTCTCTACCTCCCACAAGTAACTAATAAACCTTCTGTCTGGATTCTTTGGTGTGTGCTGCAGTGACAATAAGATAAATCAACTGAATCTGTAACCTCACGTCAGACATCCTGAAAGATGCTGCACAGAAGTTTTAATATCATCCACATCAGATAACACCTCAACATACAGGAGGCCAGAACAGGCTTGTTCATTGACACTTCAGGGCACGGATGTTCTAAGCAGTGGAGACCAAAGGCACTGTTACAAAGACCAATACACCAATTGATGTCATCATATGAATAATGCCTGCCTCTGACATCAAGACTGTAAGATGAAAACTGAATAGATGACTCAAACCCAGTTACAGTGTGAAATTAAGCAGAAAAGTAATAACCCCTCGGCTGAGAAAAAAGAAGAATAACACAAATGCCAGGCCAGAATTTGCGATGAAGCTCATTTTGAAGTTCACTTTTAGAACACAACCATGGACAATACAAAAAACTCACCTGTTCTTTCTGAAGAGACTGTGGGTTTACTGCCTATACAGAGTGGGAGCGAGTTGTGCTAATACAATTCTTGTGGAGGCACAAAGCTCAACCACGAGACCCTCAGCTCCTTTGAAATCTATCAGCCAGTCCAATCAGTTTTGTCACCAGCCCTCTACACATTCCATAAGAGAGCAATTCATGGTGGTCCCTGCCACTACCGTTCCTTCACTGACTGTCACCGCCATTTATGCAAAACACCATTTGAAGGTGTGAGATGAATGTTCATATAAATAGAGGGATAAAAATGGAACAGTCATTTTAGAGACTTTACTTTCATGTGATGTCTTGAGGTGAAGTTTTGACAGATTTGTTTCAGTGAGAGAAGGAGAGAGGAAGTGGTACATTTATTTAAAGTAGTAGAACACACTTATATCCCATTCAGACTGACATCATGGGTTAAACCCAAAGAAACCACCTCTAAGACCTTCCTCTTGATCCGGTTTGAACACCACTTCAACGTTTCTAATTACACTCAGCAGCAAATTAAAAATAGCCTGCATGGAAAAATATTTTGTGGTCACAAGAGGAACTGTCTTAATAAATTATCATTCAATTTAATTGACATGTCATTTAGGGAGAATATTCTCAATTATGCAGAGGATGAATGAATAAAAGTAATTAAATAGTGTTAATGCCATTACTTTTCATTAAGCACACTGCCCTGAGGTAAAAAAACAAACAACATTTGCTACAAATGGTTGTAGAATTGGCTGAAACTCAGATACAGCCAATGAGTAGACCTGGATATTGATATTATACTTTTTCTGTTTCACCTGTGTGTCCTCACAGTGCCAAAGCTTGGTCACCTGGTGAGTAGTTGGGTAAACAATTGCAACTCGTGAACTAATGATAGATATGAAGGTCATGCTTGGTCACAATGGCTTTCCACAAATACACTAGCTTGCTTGCTCACTGCTTTTTAGCTTGCTAGGTGAAATGTCTGAAAGCAGGATTACCCCAAAACTAGTCAACAGAGTTTGTAGAAATTGGTGGAAGGTTTGGGCCAAACACAAACCCATTAACTTGTGAAGTGGATACAAATAAGGGGGCGTATCAATGCTTTTTTTTCTACTTTCTTTAATATTGCAACAATAATGATGACATATGCATTGAATTTAGCTGTTTTGTGCAGAAATCAAACATTTCCACCACCAAATCCTAGTGTGACAGGGCCCCTAATTGCAATACTTTGTCTGAGTCACTTGGGGACAGACTAAGTCCCACTGTCACATTGTTGGTCCTGCTCCAAATGAGACGCTGTCTCACTTCACAAAAATGTGCAATCTTAGTGAGAGGGAGAATGTCCCACTTGTGTTGTCATAGCTAAAAGTTATGTAATTTATGTTACCATACTCCAACTATGAAACCTGGGAATTCCTTTTTTGGTAAAAGGATGACTGTGTTATAAGGAGGACTTTAAAGTCTAATAGCTTAAAACTACTGGACCTAAGGGGAAGCTGTCTGTATTATGATGTCAGTGAAATTACATTACACATGCATTGCCTTTTTAGAGGAATTAAAGCAGTAGGGAGGTGGAAACCCATCAAATTCCATTTTTTAAGAATTGTACTTTGAGCATTGGAGGCTGCTACTGACCTCTTCTACTTTTATATCTTGTGGCCTTGCGAAAAACATAAATGAACATGCAAATGTTGAAATGTTGCCTGAAACAAAGATACAAGCAAAGGGTAGAAAAGGTAATGTAAAATATTTTGCAATAATCCCAAAAAAGTTTAAAATTAAGGTTGGGTATTAAGCCAAAGACTTCAGAATGTCTGTCTGCATTAGAGTTGCAACTATTCCACAAGGTTAGGAATTGGCTTTTTCAAAGTTAAATGCTCAAAACTACAAGACTTAAATTATTACAGGGCTGAAGGGGAGAATTAATTATCCTGAAAATGCCACTGTTGGCTGTTTTTCCTTGTTTAGGCTGAGCTGATGGTTAATCTTTTAATTTTGGTGGGTGTGCAATTACTGAGACATGACTGAGGGAGGCTTTTCTTGCAGTTGTTGTAATGACTCTGCATTTGTGACTGCAATGAAAAAGTTTAATTGGCACAACAGGAAACTATTGGTTTCTTTGCTGGGCTTAACATATAATTAAAAGTGACATATTTTGCCTCTCAAAAAGCTGTAAGATTAACTAAAAGCATCTTCACCAGTTTTGTCTTTCCACAGCCATAAGGAGGAGGAAAGCAGAAGCTGCTTCCAGCCTTTAAGGGTGATGTCAGAAAGAAGCTACAAATGTACCAGGTTTCACCTTTTTAAAATTCAAAGAAAGATTTAGAGCTTCTTCTACTAATTGTCTATATAATTACTCTCTAAATGACTATTAATTTAAATAATTAAACTGTAATAGAAAGTAGCTAAAACCAATTTCAGTCATATAGAGAACAAAAAATGAAAGAATATGAAATGAAAGAAGATAGAAATGCAGAGATTTATACACACAGATATATTTTTATTTCATGGGGCTTTCAAGTACAGTTCTTACTTGGATGTCCTTGTAGTTTTCCCTGAGGTCCATCAAACGGTGGTAGGCTTTGATGCCTTCTGTAAAATCCCCAATGTCAATGCTCACAGCGATGAAGTTCTCCCAGATCTGCCAGTGTTCGTAGTTACACTTCAGGGCTTCCTTCAGCGTACGAAAGGCTTTGTCTCTGACGATGAGGGGGACAGGAAGAGACATGAGGGAAAAGAAAAATTGAAAGATGATACTTAGCAGTAAAAGGGAACACTAAACCAAGAGATTTAATGTTCCAATCGCAGTAACAGTATTAACTGTAATGAACAGTAATTGGGATTGGTTGATTGAAAAGATACAATGCTGCTGCTACTTCTTCAATCACACACATACACACACAGACGCACGCACAGACACACAAACACACACCGCTTTTCAGGTTTAAAAGTGCTAACCAGGTTTTAATAAAAGCTTTCCTCCTTTGCTTTTCAATTTCAGGCCTGAAAGCACATGAGTCTGATGTGAGAAAAGGCTCAGAGACACTGGACACCACTATACCACTGTTGCCTCCCCAGAGCATTCACTACAACAGCACGCCACGAACCAGTTTGTGATTTGTTGATTTGTAGCATTGTTTGTCTGATTTTCCTTCTAAAAAAAGCAAAGGGTGTTTCTTCATTTGCTCGAGTTTAGTCTATTTGCATGTTTTCCTTAGTTGCACTGCACACCTGTCTTGTCCAGTGAAACTATGACACTTACTAAATCATTTACATTAAAAAGTAGGAGCCACTCCTGTACTTTGCTTGTTATTGTAAATAATTGAATCAAACATTGTTGCAACAGCAGAGACCACATCCGGGTTCCACTCCACTGTCAGCCAAGAAGAGAAATCTGAGGCTGCAGTGACACAGGCTCACCAACACTGGACAGTTCAAGACTGAAAAAGCTGGATTTCTGCTGATAGTGCAGTCGGTTCAGAGTTTGGCTTCAATAGTCAACAGTCCCAACAGTCTGAGCGGGTGGTGGTGGTGTAACAGTGTGGGGAATGTTCACTAGATCTGACTAGTCTTGATTTCAGCAACCACATGCAGATGGTAGTTTCGTAATTTGGTGTAAACAACATGAATCCATCCAAACTAGGGTGTATGGTCCACCCATTTTATGGATACTTCCAGCTGGATGATGCATTAAAAAACTGGTTCCACCAACATGACATTGAGTTAAAGGCCTATTCTGTTAAAGTTGGAAAAGTTGGGATCTCTCACTGGTATAAAATGTGCAGGGCTCAATAGGGCTGTAATTTGGCAAGAATCATGCAACCAGAGTTACAATTCATTATATTCTGATATACACTCACAATACTGTACGCAAGGGAATACATTGCTATGATTTAATCAAGTTTCAGGAAAACTGTCAAGTGTCTGAAAATAGATCTTTTGAACACAACACAGACACTGTCTGCCAAAAATCTTTCGATGCAAAATATGCATTTAAAATCAATTTTTGTTTTTTGAGAAACTATACAGTATCACAAAAAATTACATCTGAATATTCAAATGTATTAGTATTTTCCTACATCACTTAGAATCAATTGAAAAAAAGTTATTTTGCCATAATGTCCATCCACCAATTGTCATACCAACATAGTCCTCATGAAGTATATCAGAGATTTTGACTGATAAATTTTCCTTTTCCAAACCTTTTATTTATTAAGTCATAAAAAAGCTGTAGAGAAATGACAACTTATCTTGAAAAGTAAAGCAGTATTTTTAATTAACTATAACTAACTGTAATATATAAACTATATAACACATACACACTTACTCCCAATGCAAACAACTCAACGCACATCAAGCACATCTCATATGCACTCATACCGATACTCACTTCTTCTGGAGGCGAATGTACGCTGTAGAGAGGTTGCTCCACGCTTCTGCGTTCTGAGCGGGAGATGGGAAAAAAAGAGGGAAGGACAAAGAGGAGCAGGGGGAAGGAGATAGTAAGGAAGAGTTTTAGATATTAATAATAACAGAGCTATTTATGAATGGTAAGGAAAAGGCATTTTCAAGTATCCACACAATAATGTATGGAAGGTGACAAAAAGTGAAGGGGTGATGTGGATTCATGTGGTCTGTGTTTGTGTTCCGTGCTCTGAAAATAATGAGGACAGTTGAGATGAAAACGGCTCAAGTCTCTCATTGATAGTTCATCAATGAGAGACTTGAGCCGTTTTCAGACATGACCTGCGCATAAAGTCCGGAAAATTGGGTCTGGACTTTAGCCGCAGTTTGCTTTGCACACATGTTCGACACAGCAGGAGGTTCTCTGCACAGACGCATTCAGGCGAGAGGTAGAGCAGCAGGTAGAGGCAGGAAGTAAAGGATTGATTCTGCTGCAGACATCACATGAATATCTTGACAATACACAGACACCGATGTCAGCTCTTATCACCACAAAGTCTCTAGACACCTTTGTCAGTGTCTTCTATGTGTGGGTCAACAGCTTTTTACAGAAAAATATAAAATATTTTTCATTTTTGCATCTGTGGCACATTAGAAGCGTCATCAACCCCTCCACCCACTGTGAATCCAGGGGGGGATCCCCTGTTGTGTTCTCCCGACTTTCTGCAGACTTTATACTAGGAGGCCAGGAGGTGGAGAAAGTTAGCAGATAATCCAGAGGCTGTCACTCAGACATTTGCCTTCAGACATGCACCTCCTCCGGAGAAAGTGAGGAGAATCTCTGGAGGTAGGTGCATGTCTGAAAGCATCTTTGGAGAATTCAATTCAAAGATATGGAATTATTAATTTGTCTTGCTTGCACTTTTCAATGTGATGATGTTCTTTTATTTTGTGTGTGTGTTGTTTGTGGGTACTTACATCTGGCTCCAGTCCCACACACCTTTGGAAAGCCCTGGCAGCTCCCTCATAGCCCTCCAGAGCAAAGTAGGCACAACCAAGGGAAAACCACACTCCAAGCTGTCCAAACACACATTCACACATATAAAAGTGAATCCAAGTCCAATTCTAACAAGACCCACACACATGCAAGACGATGTTAACATTTCACACCTGATAAATCTAGCAAATGTATCCCATCCCAACACTGTTAGTATATTGTGTTAGCATGCTAATATTGGCTAAAAGCCACAACCCAATATAATGTTGACATTAGAAGACAAAAGTAAAGAGACTCCCAGGGTAGACCTAGAGCACACAGATGGGATTACACATCGAATTGGCCTGGGGATACCTCAGCATCCTCTACAAGGAGCTTTAGGATGTAGTCTGATATCAAAGCAATGTACACCAGAATAACAGGAAGGGAGGGAAGGAAGGAAGGAAGGAAGGAAGGAAGGGAGGGAGGAAGGGAGGGAGGGAGGGGGGAGGCGGGAAGAGAGGGAGGATGGATTTCTCTGCCTTCACTCAAGTTTGATCAATTTGGTACAGAAGTATGCAGACCATTGAACCCAACATTTTGAGAGTGTAGACCCAGATCTCTACTCTCTTTTAATCTTTAGTTTACTTCAAGTGATTAAGCAAAACAGTAAACACACAGTAATCAGGGATTCCCAGCAGTGTCAGCGTTTTACTTGTACCTGCAGGCTGTTGATCTTCAGTGACTGCTCAAAGCAGTCAGCGCACTGCTGGAAGTCCTTGCTGCGGAGGTGCATCAGGGCTTTGGATCGCATGGCTCTGGCACTGCGCTTGCCCGACAGCTCCCATGCACGATCATAGTACTGATGGTCCTTCAAGATGTCTCCCAGAAGGCAATACAGACTGGGCGTCTCCTTCTTCTCCAACTCCCTGCGAACGATATCCTCGGCCTGGCAAAATGAACGGCAGAGGAGAGCAGGATGAAGTAGAGGAGGAGACAACAGACCAGTGAACAACAAAGACAGAACTAAACTCAACAAAGTAATGGGAAGAAAATAAGGTGCAACACAAAAGATAACAAAGAAAACAAAGAGAGAAAAGATTGCATTTCAAGTACGGGGTCAAATAATGTGGACATATCCATTTGTTGCACTTCACCATTCCACCTACTACTTCCTCTCGGATAAGTTGAGACGCACACTTTCTAAATGGCTTTATATTGATTTGGACTGTGGAGTGTTCCAGTCTAACCACTGACATGCTGAGGTTCTCTGAGGAGAGCCTTAGGTTCACTTATAGTTTCCTTTGCTGAATCCTCCTGTCAGGGAGGCCGACAATGGCACATCATGGAAAAGTCCATCATTCCTATCTCAACTATACAGCTCTGAACAGGTGGTTCAAGATACAGCATCCTGTCATTCAAGTCCTCCCCTTCATTTGGTCAAGATGTCTCTGATGTTGACACCGACCCAAGAGGAGTCTTGAGACAAACTTCATACTACTTTGAGTAATATGACCTGGTTCGTTTACTGTATTCTGTGAATGTTGCTGTCCCCATAAACAACCCTACAAATCTTGTTAAAAAGTCTGGCAGTTCAATAAACAGTCTGTATTGATATAGCGTTTTTCTAGTCATAATGGAGACACAAAGAGCTTTACAATACAGTTTTGTCATACACCCATTACACACATTCATGCAGTGCATGCATGTGTAGCACTTTTCAATGGGAATTTGGGATTAAGTATCTTGACCATGGACACTTAGGCAGGCAGAATGTGGGAGACTGGGATCGAACCACCAACCTTTTGTTAGTGGACTACCCGCTCTATCTCCTGATCCACCCAATTAAGCATTTTGATAGTACGCATGAAAAAGAAAAGGAACAAATGGCCAAATTGAACCTCCAAATCTGAGCGGTACAGTCAGGTACAGTCCCACACTAATCATGGTCAGTCTTCTCTTGTATTTTGATGGAAATATTCTGATTAACTGAAATAAACAACAGAATAAAAGATGCATTAAAAGTCTGGCTAAATAAGAGAACCGATCAAAGTCAAAACAATCTACATTTCAGGAGCTTTTAGAGTGTTTTTTACATTAATGCAATAATAATATAAAGTAATAATAATAAAGGTTATTTAAATCAAGTCTGAGAAAGATTTTCTTTTTGGGGGATTTTGTCATATCAATGTCAATAACAATAAGTTACCAACTTGTCCTATAGTCTAAAAAATTACAATTATATGTGAAATAAGTATCCATGCATTATCTTGTATCTTGTTTATAGGCCACGCTGCCTTACAATGAGACAATGTCCCTGTGTCAGAGGAAAGCAGGAGAGGAGCAGTCTGGGCGAGAAAAGAGAAGCAGCATTGGACTGAGACCAAAGCACTTCAAATAAATGGATTGCCTTGTTGCCTTGTTATTATGGACCCCAGTGACTACATAACATGGACTGTTGTCTGGGACTACTACACCACATGGTTTAGGACAAGAGGGGAGCAGGAGTCTTTTATCATTATCTAAAAGCACCTGGGTAATTGAATTGGACAAAACAAGCTGCAATTGACTAACGGAGGCCTTTCAGCCTGCAGGACTATGTACTGAGCCTCCACTCACAAGTAATGTTGGTTGTTATTGAGTGTGTTTGTATGCAGAACGAGGTAGCTGGTGAGCCGTATGTGTATTTAATTTGTAGCTCTAAAATTCATGTTGCTCTGACAGAGGAACTCAAGCAGAGAGACATAGTACTAAATGCCTTTGAGGAACAGTGGCTTGTTTTCTTATATCACGTACACTATATCTATTCCATTCAGTGGTTCATCTTATTAACCATTGCTTTTTTAATTTGGTATTGGAAATTTGATTATTTAATTGTCTTTAAAGGTTCAGTGTGTCGAATTTAGTGACATCTAGGGGTGAAGTTGCATGTTGCAGCTGAATACCCCTCACCTCACCCTCCCCTTCCAAACATGAAAGAGAACCTGTGGTAACCTTCAGTTTTCATAAAAACTCAAAGGGTGTTTAGTTTTTCCAGTCTGGACTACTGTACTGCCTCCATAGAGAGGACCCACTCCAGATGTAAATATAAAGTATTTCAATATGAAGGGCCCATTCAGGGTAAATAAAACAACAATTTGTATAATTTAGACGAAACACACTTGTGAAAACATCACTAGGATTATTTTATATAAAATTTCTGCCAATAGATCCCTTTCACCTAGATCTTACACACTGGACCTTAAATATTGTATTTGTGCTTTGGCAACACATGTGAATGTCATGTCAATAAAGCCTATAATTGAAATTGGATACTGACCTACAGTAGTCCACGAACTTGCATTTGTTAGCATTTTGATTGCCTTATAATGTATGCATACTGACTGTGCCTATGAATGTTAAAAATATAAATTTTACATTTGTTAAATATCGGTCTGCACAAGGATGATGTGAGCAATAAAACATCAGTCATAGACTCTGATATCCACTTTTGTCCGGATGGTAATTTAGCCAGTCCCAATTTTTTTTGTCTGTGACTGGGAATATGTGGATTTGAAAGCAAAATATCTCACTTTCTTTTTTAAATTGTTTATAGTTCAAACTTTATATTTTAACTTAACCCATAATTGGTTGATTATATATTTCCATTAGGAGGCAGGTGCACTGGTGCCCTGAAAAAGTGGACACTGAGTGTACATTTCAACCAAGATTCACTGTATCCTTCACAACAGCCCAGCAGCAGAGATGAGCTGCAACCGAGAGAGAATATGGCCACAACAAAACAAAAACTGAATGTTCAATGCAATGTATTGTCCCTGTTGCAGTTGGTTACCAGCACAAAATGTGCTATATGCAGTTTGATTTAGCTTTTTACTGTTGTATATGCTGCACTGTCACATATGTGCAGGGATGTCAGTAGAGTTAGGCAGACAATGGGGGCTCCATAAGATACATGATCACCTGTGGAGGATGTTGTTTTAACACTGTTTCTGACTCCTGACCAAAAGATGTTTTGTCATGAATAATAATTAAAGTGTGGTTAGCACAGCCCAGCGCAAGATTTCTGGGTTCAAGCCTGCTGACCAGCCGGGCTTTCTCGTAGAGTTTGCATCTTCTCCCCGAGTCTGCGTGGGTTTCTTCCCACAGTCCAAAGACGTACAGGTCAGGTTAATTAGCAATTCAAAATGGGCCGTAGGTGTGAATGAGAACTGGGATTGGCTCCAGCTCCCCCACAACCCAAAGGGATAAGTGGTTAACACAAGGATGGATCAATAGTAGTTACAACTTTAGTAACCTTTTACAAATGTCATATTTATGTCCCACTGCACTTTGACAGATTCAACAGTAACAACCGCTCATGTAGAAATGCAAAAATACCATCTAGACCACTGTGAAAAAAAAAAACACTCGCTGAACAGATATGAACAACAAATTGAGTCACCCCGACTTTCCCAGAGGAAAACATCAGTCTGGGGGTTTTAGTGAGCACTTATCTGACTGACTTGACCGACCATTCGGTGAGGGACTGGTCCCTGGTAGACTGTATCCCTCAAATACCACAAGGAGACACATTGCTACAGTTTCTATGTTTACACCACAAGAGTCGAGTTTTACTTCATGAATAAGTGTCACTGAATCACATAACAAACAAGGACATGGGTTTTATTTACTGTGGAGGACTATCCCGTCAATGTTCTCTTCCTACTCTGTTCTCTATAAAGCAGGAATGTTTATACTTTTGGAAAACAAAGAAGCAGAGAAAGTTAAGTCCCTCTGGCAGTGTCTTCAGACACATGAGCGACCAATAAACAATATACACCAAATAATGTTAAACAAAAACAGATTATCAAATAAATCTACAAGAGTAGAATTTCCTTGTGCAATCAGAGCATGGATTGTATTGTATTATTATGATATAAAGCCTGTTCTCAGATGGTGTTGGGCAACACCAAGGTTCTGTCTTGTGCTGGGTCAGTTGTGTTTGTGATGGCGCCAATCTTCGTGCAGCCCGAGGATTGAGAGAGTCCAATGTTGTGGCCCCAGGATAGGGTTGGGTTATTTTTTGCAGCTGATGTGGTTCTGATGACGTAAGGCTTAAGTGTGTGACAGATGGGACCGGAGTCACAACCCCAGTGTGTGGCAGTATATGGCTGCAAAACATGTGGAAGTTTGATGCCCCAAATGGAGATAAAAGGGCAGATTGTTGAGACAACATCGTTTATCATTTCAGTGATGTGTTGGATGTTAGTAACCCAGTGATTAACCAATATACAATCTATTTTGTAGCCCTTACCTATGGTCAAATGTTGGCTAGTGACATAAAGGGGTTCTTTTTGCAGGCTGAGTAGCTCAGAGCCTTGCTCCATGTACCCATACCCGCCCCCACTCACTTGCTCAGAGCTACACACGCAGTGAGACCAGAGTTCGTTCACGTGAAGCAGCCGGTCAGTGACTTTGTAGAAGAACAGTGAAACACAGAGTTTCTCTGGTCACAGCTGCTCAATGATCAGCTGCGTCATGATCAGAGCAGAAGCTGCAGTTGGTTTGTACCGAGCTGGAGTTTCCTCCTCCACTCGGCTCTCACTTGAACCAATAAACACTCATCACTAGTTATCAGGACCTGATCAGCATATGAAATAACTTAGTGTTTGTTTGATTCCAGAGTTTATGAGGCTGCATTTAAACATCATGAAAATGACTCGTCAACATGTTGTGCTCAGTACAACACGAGACGTGACGCTCACAGTCAGGACTCAGTGTTAAAATGAGTGGAGCGACACGCAGACATGATCCGACTCCATCGATTCATAACCAAACACATGACCGGACATTTGTCACCTAAATCATCCCAATAAAAAATTAACTATGAACGGGAACTAGTTAATTTTCATCTGCATGAACTGAACTTTGAACTTGTTCTTTTTAAGTGTGGCACAACACTGCTTCTACAGATGGGCTCAGATTCACATTTCACATTTAATTGTGTAAAGGTTTGGTTGTTTGTTTGATTTAAAAAAGAAAAGAAAAAAGTTTTATTCAACCATCCTATATTTACTAAAAAAAGAGAGAAAAGGCTAAGATGCACCAATTGTTTACAATAAAGGTTATCTTCTTAAAAAATGCTCTAAATAACATCATCCTCTGTTTGCTCAGAGGCATAGCAAAGAGACAGCCAAATTTAATTATGGTGTGGTATGTTTTAGTTTGATTTTATTTTTCAATCTTAATAACTACCATTTGGACTTTGCACCGTTCCCACAACACTATAGATTTTTTTGGCATTTAGAAATGGTGATTAAAAATGTTAATCTTTTGACAGCCCTAATGTAAACAGATGGATACAGATACAACTACTCATTCCTTCTTCTAATACAGACAAGAATATGGAAGTTCATCTGATACACATGTCAGTATTTTACTGTATGTGTGGTTACTTTAACATGGGTAGGTGTGTTTCAATAATCAAAAGTTAAATGGTAGCACAACATAAAGCATCAGTAGTATTAGCACTTTGTGTTGTTCATTACAGTTTGCTTACTGATTTAGAACAGTGTTCAGTATAATGTTTAAGTTCTCCCTGCATCTCCACATACAGAAAGTAATATGCACCGACAATCTGAAAAACCAGGTTAAAAGACACAATCCTGTAGAATCCTGTGAGTTTCTGAACCCAGCTTCTGAACAGTGGCAAGAATCGTTTGGGGAGCCACCAACTGAAGAGTGTTTGTAGTAAAGCAGATGTCTTTGTGTGTGTGGTATACCTTGCCATGTTGGCCCAGCCTCTCATAGCAGATAACGGCGTCCTCCCAGAGCTCCAGCTTTTCATACATAAGCAGAGCCGAACTGATGCAGCCGAGGTCCGTCAGCAGGCTGGCCAGCTGTTTCTGCAATGAAAGAGACCACAGAGGCTCACAATGAAAAGTCAAAGACCAAGGTCACTGGGATACATAGTAGAGGTACTGTGAAAATCTTTACCAAAGGCATTTAGGCATCTCCACTGAAATAGATGTTGCTTTTTATTTTTACCTAAGTAAGAGAAAGACTAACCTGCTGATGGCACTAGAATAACAGTCATGAGGATGTCACTAAATTCATTGGGTTTGTCCTCTGGGTATCATGGATGTCTGTAGAATTTTTATAGCAATCCAGTAAATGTTTGTTGGGATATTTCAATCTGGACCAACTAACCTGGAGCCATGTCACTAGAAAGGCTAAATGGTAATGGTCAACTCTCTACAGCCTGACAGTTGTTTTTAGATTACTGTGAAATGAATGAAAAGCAAAGGATGCCTGAAGGTTGGAAATCGATCGCAAATTTACGACATGGTTTAGAAAATGGTCAGCAGTAATGGAAAATATACTGTGCTTGATGTGTAGTTATTGGACTGAAATGTGCAAACTCAACAGTATGTATAAAACAAGTCTAAAAATGCCCTCACTCCAAAGGTGAGAATTAAATAGTTTTCTTATGAGAAAAATGCACAACACACACATGTTTATCTATCTTAGTGAGGACACTCATTGGCATAATGCATTCCCCAGTCCCTTACCCTAACCTTAACTGTCACAACTAAATGCCTAACCCTAACCTAAACCTAATTCTAACCCTAACCAGGTCTTAACCCTGAAACAGGTTATTAAAAGTGGGTCAGAAAATGAGGACCAGCCAAAATGTCCTCACTTTCCCAAAATGTCCTCACTCTGTAGGTTGTAGGCTGAAAATGGTCCTCACAAAGACACTACACACACACAGAGAGAGAGAGAGAGAGAAACACACAGAAACACACCCCAGCCATAAAAAGGCCTTCAGGGCTTTGTTCATGTTGGGAATGGTTCTCCTGTGAGGAGGAAATGTATCACAGTGCTGCTGCAATCCTCCACCTCAACCCACTGTCAAGTCCCCAGGCAGCAATAGGTACTCTTTAATTATAGCTTTATTGCTGTTATCAGTTATTACATGCTGCCTGGGTGATGTCTCCTCCCCAGCTTTCCAGTACTCCCCTCCTTCAATCTCTTGGACACATCTAAATCTTTCTATTACTGCCTATTCTACTACTGCTCGTTCCATTTTATTCTACACAAGATCCTGGGCTTTGTTATAGATCTTATGATGCTTTGTGGTTCAGCAACTGTGTCACAATATGTCGTAATGGTAGTATTTTTACAACCTCTGTGAGACATTTATATATCTTATTTTCCCCACGTTGATCCAGGGTTTTCATCTTCTGCCCTAAAAACAATGGTTAGTATTACACTAAATTCTAAGGTGAACATTGTCTTACTGAAAGCAGGTCAGAATGAGACTGTGAATGTTCCATCAGTGATGTCCAATCAAAGCTTACAGCCCGTTACCTAGTCACAGCAGGTTTGTTGTGACAAATGTCTACACATTCAAATGTTCTGCAGAACACAAATGGTGAACACAAAAAATCTCACCAACTGTAATACCTGAACAAGATAATCATTTCTACAAAAGGATATTATTCCTAAACACACCCCAAACTCCACAATATACTAGATATACTCAAGAGGCACAAGCCAAAGGTTTAGTGATTGGCTTCAAAGTCCTGCAAACTACAGTAAATATCATTGAAAAACTGTGCATAGACCTTAAAAGAGCACTTCATGCTAGATGTCATGCACACAGCTCACCCACTGAGGAGGATGCTGACTTTTCATCCGACACCGGTTTTCTTTTATGCTTTTTTCTATCTCTACAGGAATCAAGGAACGTTGTTTTAGACATGACCATGTAGTTCCTGTGGTAAATCTGTCATTGTTATCACTGTTAATGATGCTGTGCTATACTGGAAAGCTTGACAGGCTGTGAAACAGTGAGAAAAGCTTCACTTGTTTTTTATAATTAATTTGAAAGTGTGATTAATCACTGTCTTGACATGTGTATATAAATTGAAAAATATTATGCGTCCCTTTTTTCAGACCATCAAGCAAGTCAGTAGAAAACAACTCAACTGGAGAATTATGAGAAAGCCACTGAGCAGTTCCATTAAAAGTGCAGATATATAGTGGCAGAGAATGAAACACTATTACCACTCTGATGTATTCAATACAAAGAGTGAAAACCTTAAAGATCTTCAGAGCGATGTTAACGTGCTTGCTGTGACTTGACAAAGAGCTGCAGGAGAAATGTGTCGAAAAATTACATTTTATGTCCAGTGTTAATGACATGTTGGCCAATAAGAAATACCTGAACCTCTGAAGGCTGCTGTGACATGCTGCCAAAGTCATGACAGGTGAAAACAAGACCTTGTCATCTTTGAAAGGGAAATGAACTAAAGCCCTTTGGAGAAAATTATTTTACAAAACAAGAATCAAATCACTACAGTAACTCAGTCCGTTGAGTCATGGCCACTCAACTGTGAGGATAAATTCAACTGATTTCTTTTAGAGTTACTAAAAAGTCAAAAGTTGAATTTGTCCAGTATTTTGGTTTATAACCAAATACCTGTGAAGATAAGATATATGTGCTTCATGCTACATATTGCTTGCACTCTCTCATTTGGAACACATTGTAGATCCAGAGGTGAATAGACTGTGAATGATGTGATGCGAGTGCTGCACCCCATCTTGAAAAATGTATTCCACCATATCTGATGACTACATATCCAGAGTGAAGTGAATCCAGTGCTCGTCATCGTGTTTGCTTCAATTTGGTTTATTAAAATGGAATGGAATGTGTGAAGATAAATGGTTTGATACCTGGACAGTCCATCTGGGTGGGGCTTGGCAGCAGTAGAAGATTTTGAGTCGCTCAGTCACGGGACAGCTCTTGTCTTCAAAGTGGTCGACCAAAGCCTGGAGAAGGAAAAAAGCAGATGAACGTCTGCAGCTGTGTCCATCACAAGATCTACTGTGTTCTTCAGACTATCACTGTATTTCACCATATTGAGATTTTGTTTACCAGCAGATTCAGTCTCTGCATGTCACTGGGTGACTCTGCAACCTAACTGAGATGTGATTAGCAGATACAATACAATTCCCCCATATCAACTGCACAAGTCTGATATATTCTGTGATCTGGCTCTGAGCTATTAACAGGGGTACTGAATGGACACAGGGGTCATTTGGTATTAAATGGACGATGACCAGGAAGGTTCAGCAAACCGACTCCTCTGAGCTTGACTTGTATGATCAGCCAGAGCTTTTCATCTATTACTGTCGTCTGGGATTAACTATTTTGTCTCAATGGTATAAACATAAGACAAACATAATGCCTCAGTCAAAGGGTGCAGGTAAGCCAGTAGTCAGTAAGACCATACTAACACAAAGTCACAACACAATGGTGAAACTCCTATAAAATATTTCAACCAAATCATTAGCAATTCGAACAGTATTTCCCACTGATTGTGGATTACATGTACATTCAAAATCGATACATTAAAGAAAAAACATTTTCAGAGACATGAGACACATATATTAAAAAGGTTTATATGTCTGTTTCTTGGAAGGCAAAAAATACACCTACAAACATTTAATGGGTCAAAGCTTTCACTACAAAACATTTTGGTAGCTGTCATCTATGTTAGAATGTACACTACCGTTCAAAAGTTTGGGGTCACTTAGAAATTTTCTTATTTTTCAAAGAAAAGCACTGTTTTTTTCAATGAAGATAACATTAAATTAATCAGAAATACACTCTATACATTGTTAATGTGGTAAATGACTATTCTAGGTGGAAACGTCTGGTTTTTAATGAAATATCTACATAGGTGTATAGAGGCCCATTTCCAGCAACTATCACTCCAGTGTTCTAATGGTACATTGTGTTTGCTAATCGCCTTAGAAGACTAATGGATGATTAGAAAACCCTTGAAAGCCCTTGTGCAATTATGTTAGCACAGCTGAAAACTGTTTTGCTGGTGAGAGAAGCTATAAAACTGGCCTTCCTTTAAGCTAGTTGAGTATCTGCAGCATCACATCTGTGGGTTCGATTATACTCTCAAAATGGCCAGAAAAAGAGAACTTTCATGTGAAACTCACCAGTCTATTCTTGTTCTTAGAAATGAAGGCTATTCCATGTGAGAAATTGCGAAGAAACTGAAAAATTCCTACAACGGTGTGTACTACTCCCTTCAGAGAACAGCACAAACAGGATCTAACCAGAGTAGAAAGAGAAGTGGGAGGCCCCGGTGCACAACTCAGCAAGAAGACAAGTATATTAGAGTTTGAGAAATAGACGCCTCACAGGTCCTCAACTGGCAGCTTCTTTAAATGGTACCTGCAAAACACCAGTGTCAACGTCTACAGTGAAGAGGCGACTCTGGGATGCTGGCCTTCTAGGCAGAGTGGCAAAGAAAAAGCCATATCTGAGACTGGCCAATAAAAAGAAAAGATTGATATGGGCAAAAGAACACAGACATTGGACAGAGGAAGATTGGAAAAAAGTGTTATGGACAGACGAATCAAAGTTTGAGGTGTTTGGATCACACAGAAGAACATTTGTGAGACGCAGAACAGGTGAAAAGATGCTGGAAGAGTGCCTGATTTTAAATAAGGAAGGCTATCACTCCATTTTGCAACGCCATGCCATGCCCTGTGGACAGCGCTTGATTGGAGCCAATTTCCTCCTACAACAGGACAATGACCCAAAGCACACCTCCAAATTATGCAAGAACTATTTAGGGAAGAAGCAGGCAGCTGGTATGCTGTCTGTAATGGAGTGGCCAGCACAGTCACCAGATCTCAACCCCATTGAGCTGTTGTGGGAGCAGCTTGACCGTATGGTACGCAAGAAGTGCCCATCAAGCCAATCCAACTTGTGGGAGGTGCTTCAGGAAGCGTGGGGTGAAATTTCTACAGATTACCTCAACAAATTAACAGCTAGAATGCAAAAGGTCTGCAATGCTGCAATTGCTGCAAATGGAGCATTCTTTGACGAAAGCAAAGTTTGAAGAACAAAATTAATATTTCAAATAAAAATCATTATTTCTAACCTTGTCAATGTCTTGACTATATTTTCTATTCATTTTGCAACTCATTTGATAAATAAAAGTGTGAGTTTTCATGGAAAACACAAAATTGTCTGGGTGACCCCAAACCTTTGAACTGTAGTGTATACTGAGCATACTTGGCACAAATGTTTCTTTCAGTATACATTCTGTTCTCCCTCATCTCATTTGCAGACTCTAGCTACAGGCGCAGTGAATAAAATGCCTCCAAAAAACTGTTTGGTAGTCTTAACCTAAAGTAAACCTAAACACATAATTTATAATTATTGTATTGTAATGTCCTAGTTAAATCAGTTAGTATCGTATGAAAATACTTTTTTTATTTTTTATTTTAGTCCATATCTATGTCTTTCCAAGACATTACCAGGAAAAATGAGAAAGTAGTAATGGAAAAACAATATTTTAAGCTCAAGCCATTTCAAATGTAGAATACAGATGTAGACTGCAGCTTAATAACAAACACTGAGTAGTTGTAATTTGTGGGCTCAAATTGAAAAGTCTGTAATGCTGAAAATAGTTACCACATATTAATGCCTATCAGAGTACATGCAGTGTTTATTATTTATTATGTTTTGCACTGAAATAGTTCTATGCTGTTTGTATAGAGAAAAGAATGATGGAGTGGGGCAGATTTTTTAAATAAACATGGACCATTTCGAAGAAATCTCTCCAACTACATAAAGTATAACTAAGGAAATGACATTTACTGCTTACAACTTAATTCTCCAGAACTCGGCATCAAGCTGGAAAATATTTGGAGGAAAAAAAACAACCCATGTTTTATTTCTTTCAGTGTTCAGCCAGTCTGAGTCTCTTAACTTCTTCAATCTTCATACAGTAATTTCAAAATGCCGTCTGTGCTCCGTATTTCAAGGATGTTATTGATCAACAATTGGAGCTGTGGCGAATTAATGGTTTTGTTTGTGCTCAGGGTTGTTTTGACAAAGAACAAGGTTACTCAATAACTCACTGGCACTGTGAGTGGAGTTGAGCTCTGCTGCTCTTTGTTAATGTACTCACGAGTAGTCTGGTTCTATGAAGTCGGGGCTTAAACACTCACACAGATACAATGGCCTGAGTATGTAAGATTAGTCAAGGCATTTGATGCACAGCTATCAGTACACAGAACTTTAATTCTTCTCTTCTTCTGCAACAATGAAGTTAAAACACTCGCTCGGAAGAACTTCTGTCTGCAGGCGTGTGTGCGTGTGTGTGTGTGTGTGTGTGTGTGTGTGTGTGTGTGTGTGTGTGTGTGTGTGTGTGTGTGTGTGTGTGTGTGGTTGAGTACGTGTCTGTTTGTCTCTGTCCCTCTTCACACAAACTGATAACCACATGTATTTAGTTATTAATCGATGATGTCGGATCATGACTCCTGATCGTGTCCGTCACTTTAACCCTGATGTCCTGACTGTGCGTCACGTGACATCTCTTGTTGTGTAGCAGGTTTAAACATTTTGCTCATAAACTCTAGAGAATCAAACAAACACAAAGTAAACATCGGTCCTGCATGTGTCCTAATAACTTGTTATCATTGATGGTGTTTATAGTTTAAGTGTAAAGTGAGCGCAGGTCAGAGGAGGAGTGAGGAGGAAACAGACTGACACAGACCGGACCTTTAATGAGCATCTGTCCTGGAGAAGCGCTGGATTCTAATTATTCAGTGGCGGAAACCCACTGAAACTATGAACATAGCGTCAACGTGCGTCAACCTAACTTGTTGTGGGCGTAACTCTTTCCAAGCCACATGATTGGTTCAGCGCAATGCTCATTATCATTGGCTGTTGGTGTTGAGTCCTATCAACATTATATCAACGTTTCTTAAATTTCTAGAGAGGAAAAGTTATATCGTGTTTTATATTGTGACCTGTGAACTGAGTCAGAAATGGTTCCACAATTATGTTTTTATTCTGTTTCATGATAGCAGCCCCAAATGATCCCCTGGTGCCTGAGGACGATGTCCTTCCTGTATTAGACATGAAATGAAATTGATGAATGTATTTTAACTTATAGTTGGCACCTCGGGTTCATTGCCATCTTGTATTTGTGACTCTAAAACTGTGACACTCAACTTTAATTGCTGGCATATTAAACGCAGATCCAAAATGTAATTCTCCAAGAGCGTTGAAAAAAACTATTTCTCTGGATGGTAGGTGCTTATAAGCCAAAGCACTGTCTGCAGTGTGTGCACCTTTAGTTTTCCATGAGTAGTAATAACTTTTTCCCAAAACTGTGGTTTTTTTGGAAATTTGATACATAAGTAGAAAAGGCAGATTGTGTAAAAAAAGGTATGTGAAAAAGGTTTACAGTTCTGTGAAGGCTTGTGCTCTTAATGAATCTATACATACAGCATCCCCCCAACCCATAAACATGTGTCCTTACCTGAGTTTGCATCATGGCTCTCTCAACACAACGAGACCGTCCTTTTTCCAGTTTGGTCCTGAGGCAAAGCGCTGTGACTTCTACTGCCCAGAACTTGGGCTGGGACAGGATACACTGCAGAAGGACATGGGGGTGCGAGTCAAAGTCAGATCATCTCTTATGTAGCATCAAATCATTCAGGATGAAAATCATAAACTGGAACTACAGTTTGTCCGATTACAGTTAGTTAAAAGAATTAACCCTAACCCAAAATAATTTAGGGAGTTCTGTCATTACCAATGCTATGGTCAAACCTATGATTGTCCTGCCTTAAATAATGCTCACTATTAATGTATAAATTAAAAAGAGAGGCTGTATAAACGGTTGTAATAAATTCAGTATTATGCTAACTCCCAGAGCCTTGTTTTTACAACAACTTGAAATAATTCCTTCTTTTTTTTTTGCTGTTAAGTGACCCTCAATGAAATACATTTTCACATTAAAAAGTCTGACAGGAAAAGAAAGGTGGAGCTGGTAGAAGTCTTCATGTGAAACACTTACAGGAAGATTCATGATGGTAGCAACATGACAATCATCATGTCCTTTTGACTCTGTAGCAATTCACTCTTTGTATTGTACTATATAAACAAGGAGGAAGCATTGAGCTTGGATTGAGCAGGGAACAAGAGAGACAAAGGTTGTGTCTGATATTGGAAAGATAAAAAAAAGAGGCCAGGTTCCAAATACACTTGAGGTAAATAAACCAGGATTTGATCATCGACTCTGTGTCAACAAGAGAGCTGTTACCACTCCTTCCCATTCCATGATTCCACATTTAAGCTCCATCACAATGGCTCTTGATGCGCATGCGACGATGCATTATGAATGAAGTCCATTATTTTCTGAATGCATTCAGACTGATTGTCCTCAGACAGCCTCAGGAGTTATCATTGAACATAAAAAGTTCACCCCAGTGAGCTGTAGACCAGGGGGGTCAGCTGCCAAGAAACACATTCAACACAAATACCCATGAGTCTCAACAGCATCCTGGTAGTTCTCCCTACTGCTTCAGAAGAGGAAATTTAAATCCCCGAACTTCCCAAGTAACAAACAGTGTTGCTTACTCCCATTTCTTGCCTCTGCTTAGATGGAATAAAACCCAAAGTATTAAAAGAAAATACAGCTGAATCCTGCAGAGATCTTGACAGCCTGCAACCTGGGGGAAAGCAGTGACAACCACGAACACATCCCCCTCTCCGAGAGCATCATGGGGCTTAGCTGTCTGCTGTGCACTTCAATGAATCAAGCAGCAAGCTTGAGTGAGATCACATAATTAACAATAGCTATTGCTGTCTTTATCTGTGTGCTGTGGTGATAAACTGTATGATGGTTGGGACAGCTGCGTGGCTTAGGTTTAGATGAGCTGATTAAAGGGGGAGGTATTAAGGAGATATACCAGCAGGTAGATGAAAGGGAAGATGACTTTATCTTGTCAACCTACAACAACATACAAAAAATTACCCAGTCTATGTTGATGATACAAAATATGCGATGAAAGTGTTGATGAAAAAGCAACCTTAGACTACTACGACAGGAAAGGATTGTAATTATCCTACAGACTACAGTGGATCACTAACTCTGCTGAGAATTACTTAATGAGAAAAATAGCTTCATAATTAAAAATATGTTTTTACTGGATCGCAAAAGTGGCGGCCCGCCCTGCACAGGAGGACTGAGAGTGGGCTGCTAGCAACTGCGCAGACTGGTAAAATGTGTGAGCTGGTGCTCCTGTCAGTGTTAGAGCATCTGAGTAAGAGGGTGTTAAATGAACTCAGTTAACCTGTTAACATGTCTGCCAACAGCTTTGCATGAAAATACTTAAAAAGAATCAACAATGAAAAACTGTGTCTTGAATAAAGTATGGAGTGGCACTGAAGAAAGTCGATTATAAACTTCATGTTTCTCTGAAGTTTTGTGTGATGTTGTAAATATAAATGATGGTACACTAAGACAGTTGAGTTGGAAACACAATAAAACAACATAAAACAACATAACAACCATAAAATGCCTTCATACTGCTCGTGTGGTGTCATCCAGGTGTCCAGAAGCCCCGTCATTCATATTCGACTCGAAACAACATCATTTACACCAAGTTTTTAGCCTAAATGTCTCCGATATCTTCCCACGATGTGCATTCAGGGACTGTCGGAAATGCTAACGTCCACTAGCTTAGCCACTTCTGGTGGACATTTAGACTTAAAACTTGGAGTAAATGACCTTGTGTCAAGAATATGAATGTCGGGGGTGAGTAGGTAATGAGTGAATTTTCATTTCTGGGTGAACTATCCCATTAAGTTGATGAATATCTCCTCAGTTTAGCAAATATTGGATTCTAAACTATTGTATTAGACAAGTTGACATAGTTTGTACCAAGTTCCACAGCCACATCCAACAAGTGCCCACAAATCTCACAGTGATACGCAAATGTCAAACTCATGTATAAGTTAGGTATAGCATCAGGGGATCACCAAAGTCAGAGGGATTCATCCTCTGGTGACTATCATTGGTCTCTAAAGAACTTCTCTGAGCAAACCTGTCCCATAGTTGTTGAGATATTCAAGTCTGCATCAAAAGAGGTGGAACAACGACATACAAACTGCCATCTTCAGAGCTTTGCTGCCAGCATTACAAAAATCCTTTCAGTGACATTTAGTCTTTGTCATGAAGATCAGAGCTAGAAGCACGTAGAAAAGTCAGCAGAATAAGACCATCATCTTCAGCGTCTGCAAACACTCATTTGAGAGTAATTGAAGAGACGAGAAAGCGTTCTATATTCTGAGCACGTCTCTAAACCACATTGTGACTCAGTTTAGAGGAGACACAGTTTGTTCGGTAGCAGAGTTGACAGGGTGAGGAATAATTTGTTTTGAGGTGCTGGGTATGGTGATCAAAACTGAACAGACGTGAGCGGCATCCAGACTGAACCCTCTGGGACAGGCAGCACAGTGTTCTCTGAGCTGTGTAAACACATTCAGATGTGACAGAAGATACATGGCAAACTGTGTGAGGTGGAAGCATCACTGAATTATGTGGATTGGCTTCAAATCTTCAGTGGAATACAGAGAATATACAATCTGTTTGTCATTAATGACAGAGTACCACAGACTGGGGCAGTTATTTACCTCAGTATAATATAAATTTACACAACCCCTTTTTTGCAGTTTTTTGCTGTTGTCCTTGCATCTATTATGTTCACACATTTAAAGTATTCAAAGTGACTAATACCTCATGATTTAGTCAAAATGTGAATTGACAGAAATTGCTTAGTGTAACCAAATGGAAATGATTAGTGACTAGGGATGTCACGATAACAAAAATTTAGTAGTCGATACCAAAATTTCCATGATTCAGTATCCAATTCGATACCACAGCAAAACAGAAAATAAAATCCCATTTACTTCAACACACACTCAACACAAAAATATTAGCACATACAAAAAACAACAGTGGCTACCCTAACTTCTGATTAGTGTTGGTGTTTATTGTTAACGTGTAAGGTGAGCGCAGTTCAGGGGGGGGAGTGAGGAAGGAGGACTTGCAGCAGGGTAATACAGCACAAGCATACTGGACATGTAATGTGTGTCTGCCCTGATCCTGATACAATAAACTGTACTGTAAAGCGCTTTGAGTGGTCATCAAGAGTAGAAAAGCACTATGTAAAAACAGACCATTTAACCGATGGTGTGATTATCTCGATCAATCTAATTATTTTCTAACTGATCCTTCAGATTAGCATCATAAACACATACAAAGATTGGGGCTGTGCAATATTGTTTATTAAACTGTGCTACAAATCACACTCTTAACTGCAATATTTTTCAGAACTTGAATGGCAAGTGACCCTCTTCCACACAACATGGACCAAGTTAGGAAAATTGCATGAAGGCAAACAAACATGGAGGGGAGTAAATGTGACAAAGATAAGATAATTCAAAAGAGGCAAAGGACTCCAAAAAAAAATACTAGACAAAACGTGATGCCTGTACCGACTAGAACTCCGCCAACCAGTGCAGTTTCTGTGAACATCTGTACATACTTTTTTTCCGAGAATCATACATGGTCACTGATACCTTTGACCACTGAAACATAATCACTTAAGTCTTTGAGTCCAAGTGACAACTGAGTTGAAGAAATTCCCTCAAAGCAGTCTTGAGATATCCCATTCAAGAGGCCAAAAACATGTTTTTTTTAGCCAACGAGATCTTGACTTTTGACCACGGAAATCAAATCAGTTAATCAAGTGAAATGTACCAGATTAAATCAAATTCCCTATCGGCAGTCCTAATATATCACATTCACAGGGATGTGAGGTCACTGTGACCTTGACCTTTAAACTCCAGGCACCAAAATCTAAATCAGTTCATCTTTGAGTCCAAGTCCACGTTTGTACCAAATCTGAAGACATTCCCTTACGCTGATTTTACGATATAATTTCAAGAAAAACTAAAATCCTTCATGAGGTCAAAGGCACAAAGTCTACAAAGGAGAGCCACCAAAGTTAGAGTTTAGAGACTCAGACACGAAGAAGACTTTTCCCACAACACAACATATGACAAAGAAGCTAGAAGATGGTTTATTATTAATATCATTATTAACTGGTTACGGAAACACCTCGTTCCGGGTGTGATATTTCCGCACAGTACTAAAAAAGTTGCTTTATGGCATTCAGGCAAGGAAGCAATGAAACCCGATTCATATTTTTAACATATCGTCAAGAATAATATCGACAGAGTGTTTTGAAAGTGAAATCAACAACTTCTGCCTTACCCAAAGATTGGGTAATACATCAGCACTTCCTCCAGATGGTCCACCAGGAAGGCGATGCAGTTCGAGTATTGATGAAGACTGCAAGATATGTGACAACCATCTAACCAGCCTGCAGATTCCTGGATCTACATGTAGGCTGGGAAGATGCCTGCTCACAGAGCCAGCAGCTGCCTGTAGCAGGTTTCCCATTGTATGAAACAATACAACAGCTAGCTCATCGGTCAAACTGAGCTCACAGCTGGAAGGATCCATGATGACCATAATCCAAATTTTGAGACAGTGAGTACAAAACAAGTGAAACATGAAGAATTGCACATGTTGGATTTTCTGATCCAGACACAGAGATTAGGTTAAGGCCTCGTCTACACTCCTGCAGATATTTTTTTGAACAGAAATCTCCCCCTCCATTCAAAATAAATCTCCATCCACATTTTGTTTGACAAAATATCCCTGTCCAGACATGAAAAACAAAAAAACAATTACAAATGCTCAAACAAACATGACTGGCGGATAGGTGGCGATGACGTCTACATAAATAATCCAGTCAAATATTCAAAACAACATTGTCAGTATACTCAGGGATCCTATCGAGTGAACTTCTTATTGTTTCTGTTGCACAGCAACAGGGAAGGTACAAAATAAGCTGTGACGTCATTGTTTCCTAAACACTCCATTTTACATGCACTCACAGAAACTTGAGTTTTGAAAATCTGCACTTGGGAAGGCATTTGTGAAAATCTTTTAGATGTTCTAATTACTTAAAACCTCATTTATATTGTAGTTGAGCTGACAAAACCTTTTCCTCTGTGTATGTGCCAGTTGTCCACACATGAATGCCAATGTATTATCAATGTGAGTGTACGTTTGATTTATCCAGAGGAAGGTTAGCCCTGGCTCAGCTGGTATCACTTAGTTGGGTCACCCCCAAACCAGTTTAAGAGGCTTGCCTGATAGAGGTTCCACAATGTCTTGCTTTTTGAGCTGGCACCAAAGCCTCTCTGGAAGGAGCCCATTCATCCCCTTTATCTACTTTCTTACATTTCATAGCTGTTTGAGATTGGCTCTTATCTCCAATTTGCCAATCTTAATCTGTAGATGTGCCAACTGTGGCAGCCAAGACAGAAGAGAGCCCCATCACACCCACAGTGCAGGCCCACACACATACAACTTTTAACCACAAAGTATTAAGGTATCAAACTTGCAGCAGAAAGTGTGTATCATAAAAAAAGACAATAACCTTCCTATAACTCTGAGCTAAGCTCCAAGACAATAAACATAAGAAACAATAAGAGTGCAGTGATTTCTTGAGACCAACCATAATACAGGATAAAATACTTAGAACATACTAAGAACATCCTATATGAGCATAAGAAGCTTGTGTCATTTAGTACAAGTACATGTAAACCAGGAGGAATTGAACAAAAGCCAGTAAGCCAATGGATGTAGGTACATTCTGTTTTTTTCAGTATCAGTGATCAGCATCACTTACTTCACATTTCAACCACAGTTGGACTGTGGGTCTGGGTGGAAGGAAACATTCAATAAAACCCTGGATTTCTCTGTTTTGTTTCTAAGAAATCTCCACAGGGCACCTTTTAATATATTCAGTTCAGCGTTGAATCCTAGATTAAGTTTGTAATGGCTGCAAACTATAATTTTTTGGAGGGGGATCAAGACTTTGATACTCTCTGCAGCCAATATGGTTTGACAATTCCTCCTCAACCAGGCAAAAGCAACAATTATTTTCAATAAAAATCCCTCAAAGGAAGTTTTGCTTCACATATCTATTGCACACTGCTAAGAGCAGATGTTTATAGTTTTATGTGCCACATAATAATATCAATATTGATACTGTCCCAAACTCAAGTTCAACCAAACTAAAAGGTGTAGCAACATCATGTTGAAATCGCAACAGTGTTCACTGTTTTCTAGACTAGTGCACTACAGCCACAGTGATGCAATTTGGTTCCAGATTTTTCTCTCTGTGAAAAGAAACCAAACAAACTTTATAAACTCATCAACGGATGGTAAATGGTCTGTATCTATAAAAATGCTTTTGTAGTCTTGATGACCACTGAAAGCTCTTTACAGTAGTTTTGCCATCCACCCTCCTCACTCCCCCACTGAACTGCGATCCCTTTACGGTGGACAT
Organism: Verasper variegatus; assembly: GCA_026259375.1. Taxonomy (NCBI): domain Eukaryota; kingdom Metazoa; phylum Chordata; class Actinopteri; order Pleuronectiformes; family Pleuronectidae; genus Verasper; species Verasper variegatus. The sequence goes on from CM048050.1 coordinate 1,497,086, forward strand.
GGCACCCGTGCAGTGCTTGGGGTTTGGTTCCCTCACAAGTTTATGAGACATGATAATCGGCTCAGAGAGAAACCCACAATAGCCAATGAGAGCAAGCTGGGAAGCATCACAAACGGATGTAGTGTACTTGTATAGCTATGACTAAAAAACAACACTTCATTTCCATCTCACCTCCAGCTCGCGCTCACCAAAGGGTTTTGTTTGTGAGCTCGGCTGCGAGTGCATGGTAACTTTTCCAATGGAAGAGATGGTTAGCTGGGATTCCTGTCTGCAAGAACAGAACAAGTTGCCTGTATTTCGGATCTCATTCTACTGTTTATCCAGCTTAGAAATCCAAAGTGTGTCCAAATGTCTTTTGCAGGCTGTTGCCTAATTGATTGACTACTGTAATGAATGTTGATCCAAATACAAAAGAAATATCGGTTTATCAGCCAGCCCAATGAGTAGGGCTGTCCCCAACACCATTTTGGAGGGTTTGGCACTTCAGTAAGAATGACCAGCATATATTCAGACTTGATCATTATACTTTGTTGGTGTGAGCATCTTAGGAGTTGCAAGATGGATATTTAAGTTTTTTTCAAATGACTTTCCAATTTTCTTTAATATTAACCAACAATATAGGTGTATATAAATGTATTATTTATATGCATTATATTTATTATCAAAAATAGGACTGTGCCCTTAGAGAAATCAGAGTAAAAAACATGTATAAAGTTTACATTAAAGTCTCTCTTCATTGTTAATGCCATTTATGGTTTAAACATACTGACAGTAGTCATTGTGGGAGTGATAGTAGAGCCTGTAACATGACAAAATTATAGTTTTCATCCTTACTCACACTCTTCCACCTTACTCCTCTTTAATTGACCAGGTTGTGTCAAAGAGAGGAGGCAGGCAAGAGATGGATGGATTATCATTGGAAATCAGTATTTCCACAAATCTGTTCAAGATAGCATAGACTTAGCTCAAACAGCAACTTAAAGTCTTCTCAGAGAGTGACATCAATATGTTATATTAATGGTGGGAAACTAATTGAATTTAAATCCAAAATGTTAATTCTCTGATGCAGGTCTGTAATAACATCTGTGGGGTGCCTTGTGAGATCAAAGTTTTTCTAAAATTATGGAAAATATAAGTCTTGATAGAGGGCTCAATGGGGTCATTAACAAGAAATCAACCAGTGATGAGAGATATGCAAAGATAAGATGATGCACAAATATAAAATTCGGTGCTTCATTTCTCAATCAGACAAGAAATGCCAAGTATTATAAACACAAAAGCTCCCTGAGCCGAAGCTGAAATCTGGTTCAGTCACCAGCCAGGATCACGTGTCTCTCTGATCAAAACCCTGTTGTGATATCCTGACTATTCTGTGGCCTCTCGCAGAAGACGAGCGGCATGGAATAAAAACAGAGAAAGTCTGAATGGTGGGGAGAGGAGAGGTAAAGTCGTCAAGCCCCGTCTCCAGGATATTAGCAGTTTCAGTAATGGTTTCTGTGCATCAAGTGGTTTATGGTCAGTTAGTTAGTTCTTTTTATAGTAAATGTAATATTACTGCCATCATCGTTCTGAACACACACAGCCTGACTCCAGATGTCTGAATCAACAACCACATGAAGTTATGGAGTTGTGACTATTAACAGCTGAATATTTTTTTCCCTTTACTTGGGAAAGCAAAAAATTATTCTAACAAAAATAATAGCAAGCCTGGATGAGATCAACAGTTGTACAGTTTGAGAGCGATGCTTACAACTAGGCACAACGAATACCTGCACCAAACTACTGCATGTGCTAAGTCACCCTTTGAACTGCTCATGATATAAAATGAAAAGGAGTCATCCTCCAGTTTAAATATCAGATGCAAAATTCAACCATTATTTGTCAACCATCAAAACATTTTACAAATACTAGAGAACTGAGAAAAACTGATCTTTCAAATTTCTGAATCAATGCAGACATAAACTGCACATACAAAGGCAATCTGACAACATCCTATGAATCCAAAATGGTTAATTTAATTTCTTTTGTTGTGCTGATATCTGAGACGCAACGATTACATGTACACGTCAATTCTGCAATGGTTCTCACTGCAGACGCACTGCTAATGTAAATTTAGCCTTTTGAGAGCCTTAAATAAAACAGGCCCATTAATATTTTTTAATATGTATGATTAATAATTCCATTATAATCCTTATCCTATTAAGAATATAAGGTCAAACAACCCAAACCAGCCTAACTTGAAGTTGTTCTTAAAAGTTCCAGATCCCTCCTCTGTCTGAACAAACAGAAACCTTTCAGCTACAAGTCTGTTTTATATTTGACTCCAACATGCAGCCATGCAGATCACACAAATCCATTCTGTTTCTGGGAAACTGTCTTGAAAACATTAATCAAGGCCTCGAGTTTCATTAAGAACATTGAGCACTTTGAAGCACCTCAGCTAACATGCAGATCGGTCATTACAATTCACTATGAGAGGAACACGTGTTGGAAATTTCATGCTAATATTTAAAATAGTCTAGATATTTGATGGCATGAAATAATAACGCCCAACATCGAATTTATAAATTACTTAGACCTTTTACTGTGACAAATTGTGGTCAGGTACATCCAGTTTGCTTTAATTATCTTTGAGGTGCATTTACAACATTTTGGCAACCACCTGTGGCAAACTGGGTTCAGTAGACATAGTTTAGAAAAGCACATAGTTTTGTTTACAGTTTACACTACATATCAGATAAAAAACCAAGCCATGACATTGAAGGAACTCTCTGTAGACCTGCATGATAAAACTATGGTGAGGCATCGATCAGGCATGAGTATGAACATTTTCGTGACATGTAAGCAGTTTGGAACCACCTAAACCCAAACCTAAGTTGACAGACCGATAGAAGAGAAGGGCCTAGGACAGTAAAGTTTGCAAGAACCCAACAGTCACTCTAACAGAGTCCTCTGAGTCACAAGTCCTCTGCAGAGATGGGAGACCCTGCTGGAATCATGTCCATCTCAGCAGCTCTCCATGAATCCGTCCTTTATGGTACAGAAGTGAGACAGAGGCTACTTTAGGGGAAAGCCATGAGATAGTCCACTTGCAGTTTGCTGAAGGGCATTTAAAGAGACTGTGAGAAAATGAGGAAAATATTATCTGTTTTAATGAGACAGAAACTGAAGCGTTTGTCCAGAACTCCAAACACCAGGCACTAATATTAGTACATGGTAATACCATCCCTACCCCTTCAGTTTTTCATTTTGGAAAAGTTTGCAAAATGGTTTTCACTCGTCATTGTGGACTTTTGATTGCAAATTGAAAAGGGGAATGTGATTCTTGTTTAGTTTTTGTAAAATGCAGCAACATTAAATATGAAGATGAATGCACTGTAGGTGGAATCAGCAATGTAACTTATTCCATGTCTGAAAGTGCTTATATAATAGAGACATGCACACGTCTGTAAAAGACAGCACTGCTACTTCTATAATCATCAGCACCTCTCTGAAACAGTTTTGTGAACATTATCATTATTAGAAGGTAGGATTTCTTTCATGGATGTTTCATGAGGCTGAATTAGTTTTAAAAACTGCAGCTAATAATCTGGAAACTGAGTGCATATGACTACTGGGTTAAATACAGAAAAACTAAACTGCAAATGCATGGAAATCTGTTGGTTTTATCACAGATTGAATGCAACCAAACACAACCTGGGCATCGGACAAAGACTCACATTTGTGAAGGCTAGAAGTTCCTCTTCAGTCAGTCTGTGGACGGGGTTATTCTTCTGGAAGTCAGTGCTGCAAAACCACACAGGAAATACATTGTGAAAAACTGACCCCTGAAGAAAACATAGCTGCTCATTTCTTTAGATTAGTGAGTCACACAAATGACTTCAAGGTGTGTATTTGTAATCAATTAATACTTTGATGAATATAAACTAAATGTTATTGACATGTACATACTGTACTAAATTTCATGGCAACCCATCCAATATTCCTTTATAATCTGTTCAGCTATTTTAGTGTTGAATAGAGAGCCAGGACAAATAACTGACAGCTGACCTTCAGAATTGTATAGTGAGAATTAAGATCAAAATCAAAAAGCTTTTGTTTATGGGGGCTGAGTTCTTGGATTTGGATGAAATTTGGATTAGATAATAGTTACAAACATCACTTTACTTTTATTTGGTCTTTTAAACAGTGTTAAAGATTCTACCAGTTTAATATAATACAAGAAGTTGGCTTAGTCCTCCATCTTACCCCTTTACATTCAAACCTCCGTCAAGTCAATTCATTAGCATGGAACAGAGGCCAAAGGGGCCTACAGGTGCAGCTGTGGATGGAGGGCTCTCTTACAGAGGCAAGTATAGAGTGTTTCTATAGAGACTTGACAAATCTGAACAATGTGTGAAAAGGATACTTTCTGACTTCCTATCTTTGTAAAAGTGTGTGAAACTGAGTTTATCATCCACTGCTGAGTTTCTGTTGGGGGCGGCTGTGGCTGAGGGGTAGAGTGCTCATCCTCCAACCAGAAAGTCGGCAGTGTGATCCCAGTCTTCCCCATCTGCATGCCGAAGTGTCCTGTGGCAAGATGCTGAACCCTGAATTGCCCCTCTTAGAAAATCAAGTGCTGCTAATAGATGCACTATATGAATGTGTGTGTGAATGGGTGAATGGCAAACTGTACTGTAAAGCAGTTTGAGTGGTCATCAAGACTAGAAAAGTGCTTTATAAATACAAAGCATTTACATCATGCTTATTTAATAGTCATTAACGGGGTTTTCCTGCATAGAGAATTGCGAGCCGTGTCCGCCAAAATTCCACCACAGTGGAGACTGCTAGCGATGACCTCCTTCTCTCTCTCACCCTCTCTCTCTAAACAGTAAAACATAACATTTTTATGGTCCAAACATGTATGAAAAGACCCCAAATGATCACTGTAAGCACTAAGTAGAGCTGAGCATGGCTTCCTGGGTGTCTGCCCCGGACTTGGTGGCGCTGTGGCCAGGCTGTGCGCCCTCTCCCGCGGGCTGTGAAGCAGTCTGGATCCTGCGTCAGGTGGAATGTTTGCAATAAAACTATGTGGTTGGAGCAGAAATATTTTAACAACGTGTGGCTGTGGTTGAGGGGGGACAGCGGTCGTCCTCTAACCAGCAGGTCGGCAGTTCAATCCCAGTCTTCCCCATCTGCATGCCGAAGTGTCCTGAAGCCCAAATTGCCACTCATAGAAAAAAAGGGCTGCCCATAGATGGAATGTATGAATGTATATATGACTGTAAAGTGCTATGAGTGGTCAACAAGAAGACAAAAGCTCTATATAAATACTGACCATTTTACCATTGACCTTTGAAGATCAACTTTCAAGTAAACACAAACAAATGAGAACTCCTAAAAGTTCTCAAAAAATGTAACATATAATCTAGAAAGTGGACCTTTAGTTGAGACTGTTTTGTCAAACTTCTTTTTGCAAAGTCAAGAGTGAACTTTGAAGCTAAACTGATCAAATTTGATGTCAAATATTAATTAGTAACAGTGTGAGCTTTAAAAAGTATCTAACCTTAAGGGTAAAAGTAGGAGCAGCCGAGAGATCAGCATATCCAAAGAGAGAGAAAAGACAATCCACACCAGGTCACATTCTCAGAGTTATAAAGGACCATAGGGATCTCAATTTTTGTTCTTCTAGACCAGGGACTCTTCAATTTTTTAAGCCCTAAGCTAAATTTTAATAAAAGATAATGACATCCTGGGATGTGTTGTCGTTAATGCAAGAAGCACTGACAATGAAGAGGCAATAAAATACATCAAGCTGTGGTCAGACCACTTCGATTTTAGACACTAAAACTTTAGCTACCACTAAGAAAGTCTCTGATTACACTGACACCCTGTCCACATCGTACACATTACATTTACATTTGTAAATGGTCAATGGTCTGTATTTGTATAGAGCTTTTCTAGTCTTGATGACCACTCAAAGCACTTTACAGTACAGTTATGCCATTCACACACACATTCATACATACAGTGCATTTATGTTCAGCAATTTATATTTTTTTCTATGAGGGGCCTTTAGGGGGGCATCTTGCCCAAGGACACTTCGGCATGAAAATGGGGAAGACTGGGATCGAAACGCTGGACGACCACTGTACCCCCCTCAGTCACAGCTGCCCCAATCTGACTATAGAAATGGTCCCATTTTAACTAGTGTATCTCTCCAGAGGTCTTTATTGTAGATATCTACCTGACGTTTTATTTCTGTCAAAGAGCACAGGTCACTGTTAACTTCATCTTCCCCTTTGCTCTGACACCATATACTAATAATTCATTATTAGTATATGAGCATGTGTCTCCTGTTTTCCACACACTTCCTGCCTAAACTATGCTTGGCCTCCACTGTGTATCAACTAGATATATATTCATACCAAGGCAAGTCAGCGTAGGAGAAAAACTATATTCTCTCAAATCTTCATACATGGACCTGGTAATGACTCCAGTGAACTGGATAGCCCTGGTTTGTTAGCTGTATGGAAGACTTAAGAGGTACAATATATTAATGTCTGATGTGGTCTTGGAGCAACATGCAGGTACGCTGATCTACCATTCATGTAGACAGACCTGGTACTCATCAATCATCACCTAGCAATCTCCCTCACTGCTCCAATGACCTTCACTTAACTGCTCGGGTTCCAGCAGCAGCATGGCAATTAATCACAGACTCGCTGTGAAGCTTACTGGTATTGGGTTGAGTGTCTTATATTCACCCTTTTCTGGATGAAACCACCACAACAAAAAGATTTAGAGTACGTTAGTAACAAATCCAGAGCAAAACCACAGGTCCTAAATATATAGTTGAGATCTGCAAAAAACAACCTTTCAAATATATAGTTAAAACCGACCAAAATCTATTAAGTATAATAATATATATATGCCGTAAAATTCCACAACACATGGAAACCAACTGTGATGGGAAATACCAGTGCACTTCCTCTTTTACTCAGTTCTGTGTTGACCTTTTCTATTGGCACTAATACGAGCTATGACTCAAAGGTTTAACAAAGTGTTTGTCTGGAGGTGAGGCTGCCAGACAGCTGGTTTTCTGTTGTGACGAGTTACAATAAGAAAGAACAAAAAAAATTCAAAAGAGGGAAACAAAATCTGAACAACTGTGTAACAAGCTTTTCAATACTATCTAAATAATGTGATAAGACAGTCAAAGTGACACAGAAGGGAAAAGGAATCACAAATAGGACATATTTATATTTAAGCAGATTGATCCAAATTGTAGGATGGTGTGAAATATTTTCAATCTTTAGGCTTTTGAGGAAATTTCTCTCGACATGTGTTAGATAAACTAATAAACCCTGGTTTCTGTAAAACCATCCAACATTTTGGAGTCCAGGTGACTGGTAGATTAGTATGATATACACTTTTTTAAAAGCAGCTTTACTTGGTCAGTATCTATATAATACTTTTCTAGTCTTTACAGTGCAGTTTTGCCATCCACATTCTCAAATTCTCAAATACACATTCATACAGTGAATCTATGTGGAGCACTTTCTTTATCATGCATCAATCATACACTGCCAGCATAGCCATCAGGGGCAATATGGAGTTCAGTATCTTGCCCAAGGACACTTCAGCACACAGAATGTGGGGGAAAACTCACTTATTGAACAGCTCCAGAAACAGTTCTGAGCGCTCAGGTATAGTGGACTTACCAGATGCCCAGGATGACGGCCTGCTCTTCTGCGCTGAGGTCAGGCATCTGGTGCTGATCTGGCTCCGCTAAGTTGATCCTGTCCAGCACGGTGTCGTCACCCAGAAGGGAGTCCTGTAAGCATAGAATCACATGTACAGTCAGATGTGGACACACATGCAGCAGCTGGAAACCACTTTTGTTGTAACAACCTTTAAAAAGAAAATTTACAATTGTGGGACATACAGTTTTAAGACTGAATCCCTCGCACATGCTTAGTGGGCCATTTCGAGACAAAAGATGATGGTGAGCGGATGGCTCATACAATATCTCATCTAATATTTATATAGATAAGCTTGGATTTTTTCACATTTACAGCCAACAGTAGCTTTACAAAGATGCAAGATCAAGTAATATAACTCAGAACTGGTTAAAATATACATTAACAAATACGTGGCCAAAGCAAATATAGGTAACCATTCATTAAAAAATACATGTCCAGTCTCCTGGTTCTGATCCCCTAGAAAAAATACAGTACACAGAGTACTTTAGTCAGAGCTGGACCAGTAAATATCTGGGTCCACCACATGTCAAAATCATTTCTCTCTGCTCAAGAGAAAATATTCAAGGAATCATGTGTCAGAATATATTCAGGATTAATTCTATATATTTATCACCAATTGCTTCCCTTTAAGCTCTCCTCTGACTTAAGAGTGCATATGCATGCATTTGTCCCAAGGAGGTTCAGCTTAGTCGGTGTTAAAGTATTCTTCAGTTTGGTACGCCCCATGGTCTAAAACACACTTTGCTCTTGTTAGTTTTCTTCTTAAAAGGTTCACACAGCAAAAGCCATGCAAGAAATATTGGGACAGCCACTGCTAAGGTACTAAAAATAAATCCTATTGACTTATGAGAGAAGCTGTGATAACATTTTACATTTTCTCAATTAACTCGAGCTCTATCTTGGCCTAGAGTCAAAACTGGAAACACGATTTATTAGTAAGTGTGAAATTAGTAGTGTACTAACGTTACAGCAGCATAGGTTTATGTTTCAGAAACTTAAGTACCTTTATAATTATAAATGCTTATTTTCATTTTGGTTGTCCCCTTTTTTATTATAAATAACTTGACGTTTGGCTTGATCACATTAAGCATTTGGGTGTGACAATTGTACAGCAAGATTTATGGCCAAATAAACACTTTTATGGTTTATTCACAAAATAAATGACCAAAATGTTCCTCCTCTGCATTTTTGGGTTAAACTCTAAATACTGAGGTCTGCACTTAACCATGGATTCCAAAGAATGTACTGTGATACCTCTCCTGATTGCCTAATATGATGAGGTTACAATAGGTCAGATGAGAAAAGATTGTGAGGATATATAATTAAAGGGGCAGCACAACTTTCATGCCTGTGCACTTGTCACTTAGTACCTCAAGATATGTTCACTTAAAGAACAAAAAAATAAATAAAGTCGGCCTTGTACCCAACAACCAACAGGTGGATGTGTGTAAATCACTAGGCTGCAGGTTAGTGCCTTCCAAGAGAGAAGCACTAACTGCCTTTAAAATGTCTCATATTTCCCATGTAAAGACACTTAGTAGGGGGAGAGGGGCTCAGTGTCTTGCACCAATCACAAGACATGAAGACAGAAGGAGCCAGGGATCAAAACGTGCCAAAATGTGAGGCTTCAAATGTCGGCATTCAGAGCTTCTGGACTGAATAATGTATGGCACTCAGTCAACGACAGTCAAGTGCATTCCTCTGGTTGAATCTTGGCAAACATATCGATGCAAAGAGACCAAACGAAATCCAAATCCTAGTTTGTGACAATGTGGCTTGGCAACAGCAATAAGAACTTTGGATCATACTTGTTTTCATTAAAATAACACAAGAATTCCAAGATTAGTCAGACCCACAGTGACAGAAATGGCCCAATTTCCCTGCTGGCTGTGGTTTTGATTGGCCACTGATGAAGAGTTCCCGTTTCGTCTCTCTCTGCTTTCTTTCTATCCATTCTAGATAGGAAGCCAGTGAGCTCTGGTTAATGGCAGCCTTGATTGAGACCATTTACTCCCCCCTCCTCCATTAGTGAGGGCATTAGTGGTCTGAGCACAGTACAAAGAATTGGAGCTGGGCCACTGCCACAAGATTGAGAGCTGCATGGAAACCCTTTTTTAACCTTCATTACACACGGTCAGCCTGGATGCTGCCCAGTATATCTACAGTCTTCAGTTGTATATGCCGCTGAGCAGTTTCACTGGAGCAGTCGGGGTTAAGAGCCTTGCTCAAGGGCATCACAGTGGTGGTGATGAAAAAAGCTTAGTGTCATTCCTTATTCCGTAAGCTTTAGGTTCAATTCTACGAGTCACATGTTCCTCTGTTCTTACTATGAAGGTGATGTATTGTCTTTTCTGTATTTTAGTTTTGAATTATTTCCTTAATATTCTATGTATAACACTATTGTATGAGGTTTGTGTTATCATGATTAAATAACCATGGTGATAAACTCAAGTATGTGATCTTTCCTTCAGTCAATCTCCAGGGAGATCCAAAGAGTTCCTGTTTAGATCAAAACCCTCCCCACTTCCTGAAACGATGGAGTGGATGTTCTTTGGAGGAGACTTGTAATTCTGGCACAAAAGTCCAGTTCTCCACCCATTACGTACACCTACAACTGCCAGGTGATACAAAACTAACAAATAGCTGAGTGGGTGATCCTGCAACATTTTATTACATATCACCAAATCCACATGATGAATTTATATAGCTATGACACTGACCATGATTATGTCCAATTCCATTTTTTCATAACTGATCTGGGACAAAGCCCTGCTATTTTTTTTTGATCATTATTTAAATTGAACAGAGTTGGAGCCTCTTCTCCAGTCATTTTAGAACCTTCAAATTATTGAAGGGGTTCATGATGGATTCCATCTTCTTTTCAATTGACTGATGGTGGGCATCCAGACCTTTGTTAATATTTAGAGGAATCTATTCTTCCCCCTCTCAGCGTCCTCTGCAACTGATTGCAACTCAATCTCATAGTTGGTAAGGTGTTCAAATACTGTTCCTTTTTTTCTTCTAACATTCTTTGGTAAATCTGGCCAAAGAGCTCAGTGTTGATTTCATCAGTCTGAGGGAATTCTTTCCTGGCTTGGTCACATGTTGCTTTGCACATTTCAGACGTTGACTTTTGTGATGAGGTTGCAGGTTAGGTTTCATTCAGGCAACTCATTCCCTCCTCTGTGTTGAACACTATGAGGTGCACCACCACTCTGACAGTTAAACCTTCCTGCAGGTGTTATAGACATCTGGCTTTCTTCCCAACATACGTGCAGTATAATCTCAAAGTTTTCTTGATCTTCCAGATCTTGCCCTTAATTTACATTTCCAACAGTGAAAGGTTAACAGGGTAAGGTTCGGGTCCTGCAGGTATAGTGTTGCGGATTGGCTCTCATATATGAGCAGAGTGGTTGTGAGTAATACAAAAAAGTGTGTCTGCACATCACTAGTATATATTTATATTCCTGTATAAATTTGTATATCCATAACATACATAAGTAAATATGTTTAGATTCATTATCTGGTAAGTTTGTCACCACTGGAATCTCTTCATGATATTGAGTCATTACTTTGTGGATAAAGCACCCTAACCCTAACGTGCAGTTAAGTTTTTAATATTCATGATTAGTACAAATTAAGTATTGAGCATGCAAATATTAAAATGTACACATGCGTGCATATATAAGGTGCATGAGACTGAATGATACATTTCCTTACAAACAAAAAGGACTAAAAACCTGTTTAAAGCAAAAGTGAGAATGACACACTTTGGCTTGGACGTCCATTTGTCTAAACTCATAAGGACACGAAAAGGTAAAGAATGAATCAAAGAATGGCTAAGTTTTGAAATGATCCATTTCCTTTAATTAATGCCAACTTATTCTGAATGTGGGGATGCTTCTTCAGATTTTTTATAATCAAAAAAACGTAAATGGTTTCTGAACCTGAAAAACTTCAGGCTTCAATCATGAATTTATGGCAATATTCCAAACCATAGGGAAGTGGAGATAAAGTTAAGTGTCATGCATTGGGATTCCATTAACAGTAGCATCAGGCTTCAGACTGTATTATAGCTCCAGAGGCAGACATCTCCCTCTGCTGTTAAAGCTGAGTAGGAAAAAGTATTTGCCCCAGTTGAACACTCAACTGCACAGGCTGAGGTGACCCCAACAGAATATGGGCAAGATCATCTGTTTTTTTGCCAAGTCATTCAATCAAAGGGCAAAAACATCGTTATGATTAGAGATCTGAGTTGAGAATACATGTTTTGGATCCATCTCCACATTGACAGTTTGATCATGTGTTGCCTTATAGATTGGCGTGTCAGTCATAATAAATAACTTTTGAATGAAAAATAACAACAAATGGTTCAACATGTCATTAAGTTGGAAAGAAAGCAACAGAAGCTCATACCTTAGGTAGGCAGTCCTGAGGTGTGGGCACAGGACTGGCCTCACCATCAATCTGTCCGGGCTTTGTCTTGACCTCAAGGATGAGCTGAGCCAAGTAGTTCTGCTGGAAGCGGGTCCGTTTACCAAGGGCACCTTGATAGAGCAAATGCAACCAGTTGTTACCTTCAATTCAGTTATCACTAAGGCTTGATCAGTATGTGTCTGAGAGCATTAGTACTAAGCAGGACAGCCTCCCCTTATATTCTCCAGGAGCAGGTGCTGCTGAGCTTCACATACCTGTCATGTTGATATTCAGCCCTGAGAGCTCCTGTGCCTTGTTGATGTGCTCCTTGGCTGGCTGATACTCATAGTAGGTCAGATTCATGTAGACACACTCCAGATGGAACTGGATAGCCAGGTTTCTATGTTCCGACAACACAGACTGGCGTTTCAGCACTGTGAAAGAGGAAAGTAACAATCCAGTCTCCAAAAGTACATTGTTTCTGATATGATATGAAAACAGGGCAACATGAGCAGAAGGACAACAAGCTTGATGACATAGTTAAGCAGGGCTACATGTTTGTGGTAATTAGTATGAGGCAGCCACAGTCATATTTTTTTACTCTTTTTCAGCTTTTTGCCTTGAAATTATTATGATGAAAATCCTTTATTGTAGAGAAACGTGGACATACTTGTGTATTTGTGTTTCAAGCTTTCATTTGATTTAATCACTCAACATCATCTTTGCTAGAAAATCACACGTGTGTGGGGCTATGACACAATCATGTATAATCCTAATTTGTGTAATTATGGACCAAATTCAATTGTTAATTTTTTTCTGAAAATTGCCTCAGGGTGTCCATAAAATATTTAAACCCCTTGTTTGTTTGAATTTTCTTCAAAGTTAAAACATTTTTAGAAGGTTTAGAAGGCCATCCAAGTACTCCCTTAAGCAGCATCAATGTAAACCAAGATGGCTCAAACAAAGAGCTGAGGCCTTGAGGTAACGCATTAAAAAGGCAAACAGAGCACAGAGGTGATGGCAAAGGAGGATGAAAGCTGTGTCTGCTTCTCTTTGCTGTGTAGCTCCTCTGTGTTCCTTCCATTTGATCCGATTATTAATTTGGCCTTGGAGAGGGCCCTGTCACGGAGACAGAGATTATCCTCAGTGAGACCGGCAGGAGAAAAGCAGCGAGGAGGTGTTTAATTCATGATCAGAGATCCTACACATTCATCCTCTTTCAACATGAATGAAGCGACACTGGTGCCCAGAGTGAACAATAAGAGACAGGAGAGATTTACATGCCACTCATCTGTGTCACCTTTAGCTCCAACGATTTCACACTGCAGGAGAATGACTTTGTGAGCTATTAGGTAGGAGACCTTCCATTATGCTGCCTGTACTTGTTTACAGTGAACAAAACAAAGCCAGCATGATGCCACCCTACTGTGTGATTTTATTTGTATGGAATCAGACGTGACGTGGACCACTACAGTGTCACTGTCCTGTCCCTCTTTGCCAACTCTCCCTTGGACACAGATGTCCATTCGGATCAGGCTGCCTCCATGGTTTGCTTAAAGGTGGAACAATAATGAACCCCCCCACCTCTTTCATGTTTGTATATCTTATACAGGATGGCAAGTTGTAGTAAAACGTACAACATTACAGCCTTCAACAGGCTTTGTTAACAGTACTGAGAGCCACATATATTATTATATTTAATCATTGAACCTCTTTGCATGAGTGGGGAACTTTCAGCTTCCAGGACATATGCAGACCACAAAACTATTTTGAAATACAAAGAGCCACTCAGAGGAACCTTTTCATAACAGTAATTGATTTTGATTCTATGAGAAAAGTAAATAACATGAAATAGTAGATGTGTTAGACAAGTGTTATTATTCTGACTACAAAAATACAAAAAACAGCTAAATTCCTGGCATCACCTCTGTAGCATGGGAAAAACTGATCTGAAGCCAGCACATACTGCTAACCTTCACACACTGTTAACCATCACACCGCAGACTGCAAACCAAAGAACACACACTGCCTTTAAACAATTAAATCAGGCTCAAGAGATGAGGAAAAAATATATATATATTCAATATCCTCTGATAACAGCCCTGCTGCTTGGTTCCAGCTATACAAGAAGGAAACTAGCAGTGTTTCATCAAAGGGGATTAAAAGCACATTCTGAGGCAAAAAACTAAACTAATGAATCAAAGATCATTATTCTAATTGAATTAATTAAAGTAAACAGTCTGTGGAGTAAAGGCATTTCTTCAATGTTTTCAAGTCCTATGCAAGAATTTCAATAAGAACACCAGTGCACATTTCTCAAAGTTAAGTTGTTCAGTATGAAACTATCTTTTACTTTGTGCTTCACACATGACCCAACAGTTGTCATTAGTCCAAGGCCTCAATCCAACAAATCAAAGCTTTTGTTTTAATAATTGATCATTTTTTATGTAAAGAAAAACTTTTCACATGTGACGTATGCTGCTTTTCTTCGACATTTCAGATTGTAAAGTATTTGGGGTTTGACACTCAGTTCAATGAAGCAATTTCAATACATCATCCTGTGCTTTGGAAAATCATATTTGACACCTTTCATTATTTTTCTGATATTTAATAAATAGAGCTATTCATTTGCAGAAATAGAAATGGTAAAAAATAAATCCTGTGAGTGACAACAATGTACAACAATACAAATATGTTCCACCTCAGTTCAGGCACATATGTAAGCCACTGAAATTGTTTAAAACTAATCACAGCTATAATTGTTGTTTTAAAGACCAAAGTGGACAGATGACCAACATTAAGAAAATGATGTTCTTTGTCCCCATTTTAATCGGATAACATTAAATAAAAAAATAAATGATGGCAGAGATAGTTAGTAATAACAGGAAGTTGTCGTCTTAACTTTGCTGCCATTCAGTCTTCTACTAACTGGGCAGATAATCACACAGCTAGTGACTCTATGTCGAACTTATGGAAGTGTTGGTCAGTTGTATTTCCTGGAACATATTTCATGTATCACTGGAATCTGCAGCAACACACTCCTACAGACCACCACAGAACCCTGCACAATTTGAACACCATTGTTATTATGATCAGCTGCTCATGACATGCTCAGAGGTTATATATGACAATAAAGACATTTTAACCAATCAGGCTTGTTTTGATTCTCTCAGTAACAGGAGCACAGCTGTTAAAAACTCCAACTCAACTCTGTTAAAGCACAAACAAATGTGATAAACAGCTTTGCCATTCACTATGATTGAACTTTATTGACCAACCAGGACTTAAATGATGCTTGGGAAGACATCACTCTGGGAATAAACCATTTTGTACAGTAACGTGGCAGTGGGAGAGAATAACTGTCCAACCAGACCTGGGTCCAAAATGGCCCACTGATGCATTATTTTACTACAGCAACAGCATTTAACCATAAATGAAGCAGGCTACTGTTTCTATGAGTGGACCACCTATGGTTTAATGCTCCAGTCTTGCAGTGCGACACAGAGCACACATTCAAATATAGGGTTAAGTCACGAGCCTCACAAGCTGAGGCCGTTGGGCCTGGTACACGCCATGAAAAACAAACCCAAAGAAAAGTCCCAAAATGTACAGATGTTCACATTATAGTGACCGACCTTTTTCCATGGTGCTCTGGGCCAATTCAAGGAGCTGTGGAGAACAAGCCTCCAGGATTTGCTGATGCAGGTTGATGTAGCGAAGGGTCCACCAGGGCAGCAGCTACACACACAAATGAAAAACAACAACAGAAGAGACAAATAAATATAAGTAAGAATAAGCCAAAGACATATATAACAAATGAAATATAACAAACAATATTTGTACAGTTCTGGTCGATGCTGACATTGCTTCAACAAAATCCAACAGCAAAAGAAACATGAGCAGTCAGAAAATGTTATAGGTTGTAAAGATGCCATGAAGTGTGCGGGTATGTCAAAATGTGGACCTGTAAAAAGCTACCATAGCAGGAACTAACACATAGGTGTGTGTCTCTGTACATGTGCGGTTGCTCATGTGCATGTGGGACAGATTTCCCTGTTATAGCATCAAAAACGGTCAAATACAGTCAGGAAGCCTTACATGTGCGTAGTTGAGATAAAAATAAAGTCTGAGTGCAAATACGTATGGTCTGACCCATGAGTACAGAGTACTGACAAAATAATATACTAATTAATATTGAATACTCTTGTTATAGAGCAATAACTAATGTTATGATAAAGTAATGCTTTAATAAGATGCTTTCAGATATGCACTGAACTCCAGATGAACTCAGGACATTCTCTACAGCACACAAATGCCAGAGTGAGAGTCTCCAGACTTTTTGCTGAGTTTCTCCTGCCAGTCCCCCAGTAAAAACTCTGCAGAAAGTCTGAGGAGCTGATGTGAGAAAACAGCAGGAGATCCCATGGAGGATTCAATATGATCGAGTGGGTGTGTTGATGACGTTTCTAACGTGACAGAGTTACAAAAATTTAAATAAAAAATAGGAATACATATATTTCAGGATGAAAAAGCAGTACCACACATGTAGACGACACTGACCGAGATGTCAGGATAGTTTGTGGTGATTATGGCCAAGGCCGGTGTGGATGTGCTGTGAACTTTGGCTATAAACATACACATGGAGCTCTGCGGTGGAATGAATATGTTAAGTCCTGCCTCCGCCTGCTGCAACGCCCCTCACCTGAACACTCCAGAGATTTCTGCAGTGTTGTGAACGCCTCTGAGCTGTTCATTTCAGGCTTTAAAGTTAAATGTATAATATAGTGATAACATAGTAATGCTATTTATGTTATCATGTATAAATAATAGTTATAATAAATCATGTCTATATTAGGATACTATTATAGAAACATTGTAATGGGTCCTTAGAAGTAGATATTTAGAGTGTGCTTGCGTCTCCATCTTATTGAACATGAAAACATGAACTTGTCCAGCACTTTAGCTCAGTGGACAAGTCTCCAATCACTGAAGAGGGGAAAGAAAAAGTGCACTGCTGATGTAAGTTTGATGGAGGGACAGCTTATCAGCTGGTCAGCTATAACAGATTAAATACTTTGTTTAGTTGTGTATGTTAAGATATGTAAGCCTTTCTGTCCTGTCCTGTCCTACTAACATCACACTACTTTCCCACAACATGAGGCTACAGCTCGAGCTTGTTTCCTCTGGCTAGGGTTAGGGTTACAGTGTGACACTGTGGCCGCCTGCCACCGACCGTTAAAAAAGACATCAACAAGCCCTCTCCTGCTCTCTGAGACAACAAGGAGCATCCCTTTGTTATTCCTTTTAAAAGTCCTGTATGCATGTTTGTGTGAATGGGTAAATGTAAAACTGTACAGTAAAGTCCTTTGAGTGATCAACAGGACTAGAAAGGCTCTAAATAAAAATACAGACCATTTAGTACTAAACTAAAAACAACGCACAGACATTATTTTTAAATGGATGACTAAATGTGATTTCAGTTTGACTGGGAATGCATTGGGTGCAGATAAAAGTGGGAATGTTCCAGAGAGCGCCTGTTCCAAATTAAGAAATTTATTTTCTCTGTCACTGAGCCAAATAAAAGAGACACAAATTGACAATTTAGGAAAGACATGAAAACCAGCACCTTGTTATCGTCAACATTCCTAAAAACTGAAGCAGTTAGTTTGAATTTCAATGTCATTTTAGTCACAAAACACATGTGTAGGTATAAAAAATGAAAAAATGCTGCTCTCAAGGTCCTTTAAGCAGAAATAAAACCCTAAGAACAGTCAGGGTGCTGCATGCTGACTTTAAGTGCTGACCACAAGTACAACACAGCCCTCTCCTGTACTTTTTGCATCTCACCAAACCATAAAGAGGCCGGGAAGAAAAATGTATGTCTTGCAGCCATGTCAATGATATAGTTACATCAAAGTGCTGCTAGCCCCTGTACCATACTGTTCTTATTCAGCACTGGGAGAGTGGAAGTGAACCACATAAAAAGCTTATTTGTTCCAGGGAGGATAACTTGTGCCTCATTTCCAATGTAAGATGCCCTTTCTTGCATGGTTACATGGAGGTTTAATTGACTGTCTTACTGCATCAATAACCTTCAATACACACATGCAGTCTTAACTAAGCGTGTTCACACATGCATGTATATTCATCATGGCAGCATACACGCATATCTTGCACATGTGTTCAAATCCCACCTGGAGGAGCTGGTGGCGGGCTTGGTGGAAAACGCTCCTAATTTATTCCCCTGTCCCTCATTAGCATTTAAAGAGCAAATTAACACTATATCACTTTACAGCAGAAAAAGTGGTTAATAGCATTATTATACTTGTTACACTCTGTCTTATGTGACTTCATAAGAAGTAGTGCTTAAGAGGCGATGACTTATGGGAGCTGAGGCCAGAGAGTGATGATCGGTGCTTATGATTTATTTTACTTCTACTTATCTACATAAAGGTTCAGATAAGATGATTGCCAAGAAACTGAGCTTATTAAATAAGCAACATGCCTTCCAGCAACCAGTCTGCTTGACTTAGTAAGACATGATAAAGCTCTATGGCTTCAGCTGCAGCATCAGTGGGTGTGTCATCACCCAACTTCTGTCCCAGTTCAGAGTGCAAAGTCTTTCTTCAAGTTTCTTCTTTAACTACATCATTGTAAATTTGTGCCACTTCATCAAAACGCTTCTAGCTTGAAAAGTTGCTGCTCTGTTTTTAGAGATGTAAACACACCAAGACATGCAAGACTACATCCATGGACGCGTTAGGAGGAACAGTCATCGACTGCTTCAGATGTCTCTTCATAAGTTATGATTCTTTCTCAAAGATAAAATTTGATCTGACATTTAAGGGTCTTATGTATGTACTGTAAAATGGTAAGTAGACCTGATACTTTGTACTATACAGCCTTGCTAACAGCCACCAGCGAAGAGTCCTTGAGCTGGGCTGGACTGGTGAAACGCCCATGCACACTGTTAACTGTAGGCACTATCAAGATTACTTTCTGTGGTTTTAAAAACTAAAAGTGAGCCCCAGCATTTCGAGATTCTTGAAATATTTTAAATGGCAAAATAAATGCTCTTATAGGGGCCTAATTAAACCATTAAAGCATTAATACTAAAATGATTCTACAAGAAGAAGTGTTTGTTACAGAAAAAGGTTCTTACCTCGAGGCTGTCCATCTTGGAGGAGCACTTGGTGAGAATAATGCTGGCCAGCAGGAGGAGGAGGGGGTTAGCCACCAGGGTGTACACCGACTCCCCATCCAGGAGCAGGCTGGAGTGGATAGCATCTACCAAGGTTTTGGGCTGCAAGTGAAAAATATACAGATAAGACTGATGAATGTGGTCTGAGATTCAGGCCAGTTGGAGAAACAAGCATTGAGATTGAATGACTGAAGCATCTGGCAGGGAAGGATGACTGTAATAATATTCAACTCTTCAAGTTTTCACCATTCAAATTTATTCCATTCAAAATTGTGTCACACAATCACAGTGAACCCAGTGGTATAATCACAACATGAACCATTTCAGATGAATTTAAGTATCTTAAAACAAATGCTTGTTAATACGCACATTGGTATAAACTAGCAGTTCAGCTCAGAGGCAATGAAAACATACGGTGACTCATCACCTATCTAAGACCATTGAGTGAATATAGTTTGCACACTCTGTTGTCACGTTGGGTGGGATAAGGTTTGCAGCCTGAATAAAATACTTACATTTTGTTAATTGCAAATAGATTAATTAGGATTATGGTAAAATGCAATGATACCATCATAGATCACACACTGACTCTTTGTCCTAGAAATTACATGACCATTGTATGGACTACATTGGGTTTAATTGCAACCAAAATGTAAGAGCCTGGAGCATCTGAGATGTTGTTGTTAAAACTCAACAACTGAATGCAAAACTCTAACATGCAGCCAATATGAACAGCTGACCTAAGAAAAAGATGTGCCCCAACAACATTGACACTGACTTCTCATAGGAACAGTATCTGTAAATATCACAACACAGAACAAAACAACTATCTTAAAGCACGTCACTGAAATATTTACTAATTATGATGCACTGACAGGGGATGGTCAAAGCCTACGAGGGGTAAAGCCCACATAATGGTGGTGGGGGTCAGGGTATCAGCCTCTCATCTTCCACACAAAGCAATTCTATTGCCTCATCCCAGGGCACCATACTGGCACACAACAAACTGCCAATAAGAAGCATAGCAGATAGTCTATCGTCTTTCTGCGCCTGAACATCAATCCAGATCCAAGCCAGACGAAGGACACCCTCATTGATGATGTAGAGGTCTACATGAGGTAGCAGGGAAAGGCAGTGTGTTGTTGGCTGGCTACAACAGTTCCACTTTCCACATCAGTTGGCATTTCCCTGCACTTCATGTAGACACACCACTCAGGTTGATTGGGGCACTGGCCTGGAGGACCTGATGGAGGAGCACTGGCAATCCCATCAAGAATGAGACTGGGGTCCCTCAGCAGTCACCTCCACAAAAGCTCCCGACATTCATGGAGGCTCAAAGATTGAATTTTGGCATTGGAAGACGGTAGAACAGAGATTCTTATTCTATTATGAAGAAATATTAATGATAATAATCATGAATATGAAATGTAAAGACATACTATATGTTGAGATACTTTTTCATATGCTATCCAGAGAGCTTCAACTAAGGGCATCTTCACCCTGAAGACCCTCAGCCACCTCGTCCATGACCCCTGGCTCACCCTCTTCCTCATTCACCCATCTGGCCAATGGCTGCTGTTCAGGGACTTGTTCGTCTCCTGAGTCTGTACTGCTCTGTCAGTATAATATACTTAACAAGTGTAAAGTAACACAACTTCACAGAATAACAAACAAAGGCATTTCCTCATCTATTATCAGATATGTATCTATGGCAATGAAATAAAGACACTACCTTTAGCAAGAGACCCTTTTTACTTCCATAGCGCAACTGCAAAATTGTTTGAAATGTTGGTCACAATGCTATAGATTGAATAAAACAATGGGCTGTATTCTTTCAAAAGAAAAGATTGTTATTAGTCTTTAAAATAAAGAAAAGCTTTTATTTGGTTATAAGGGAATAAGTGCTGATGTCAGACCTATCTGCTAACACGACCTAAGTTTAGCTTTAGTAGTCAATAGTCTCTACACCAAGCCTAAATACTATTTGTTGCTCAGTCTTTTGTTCAGATTTGTTCAAGGTAACTTACTTAGTCTGTGAAAAAGTATTTTCTTACCTGCGACTGGGCCATTGTAACTGAAGGTAATTGCCTCATGTCATCTGTCGTGTGCGTGCATGAAACGTGTGCATTGTGAGACTCAACAATCAACTGTTTTTCTTGCCATCCCATCTACTGCAGCTTTAAGTTGATGCTTGCTTTACTGTGGTTAACTGACACATTTTGCAGACACAGAGCAACATTAGCATTCATTGGGGGTTGTGTTTGCATTTTAAGTACAATGTTCACTCTTCTTTTAGCTCAGTTTTTGGTATCCACCACACTGGCTATGTAGTTGCTAAATGCTCCACTATGTTGACCAGGTAGTCTAACAGTAGGTTTATCAAAGCTTTTTCACTGGAAAACAGCAGCTAGAGAGGTTGAATAAAGCAGAGACACTCAACACTAGATACAGGATGATACATGACACAAAAGCAGGAGAGACTAATGAGGGGGTTTCCTACCTGGGAGGAGAGCAGGGCCGGGGGCAGCAGGTCGTTGATATGGGTGGACACGGGAGGACCGGTCCAGTTACTTTGGGCAAACATGTGGAGGCAAGCTACAGCCAGCGCCATCACTGTCAGCTCCCTGCAGCAGGAGGGACAAGAAACACACTGGACTTAGTGGACAGAAACACAGGAGAGAAGAGATTAGGATATTTTCAGGTTTTCTGAATTGACAGAAAACATATGCTCAAAGAAGTTTCTAGAAAGGCACTGTCTCTTTTCTAGCTGCAAGTAGGCTTTTCTGTGAGGTTGAGAAAATAAAGCAAGGGGATGGAAAAGGTAGTATGATGAAAGAAAAGAAGGAGCAATAAGCACTGCATTCGACAACAGTCACTCACAGACAGACCTCGCCGCAGAGCAAGAAGGGAGGTTTTAAGCTTCCCTTATTAAAAATTAATAATTCATGACAGAAGCAATGGAGCCAGTGAACAGAGGAAGAGAACACTCGAGAAAAACTCTGCGCTACGCTCAAAATACTCCAACACACCTCAGCAGAGCAATTTGGAGATTTTAATGAGTGGGCTCACCTCAGTAACTCAACCAATTACATGTTCATATTTACCTTCTTATCACCGTTATTAACAGAATTGAAGTGAAATCACAATAAGTTATTTTTGTAGCATAAATAATGTCAGTGTCTTTTATTCAGTTTTTACAATCAGAGATGTTTGAAAAGATGCAAAAACTCACTTGCTGCTCTTTTACACAAAAGTTTCCCAATCCAAGTGATCTGAGTGATTTTTGGCATTCTTTATGAAAAAGGTCCCCCTTAATTCAAAGACTGGATCAAGAGGGTGTCAATGACTGTATGTAAGAATAGATGACATGATAGCTCCCAAAAATTAAGCCTTCTACATCTGGTTCAGATGGGTTAGCTGATGGGAGAAGTACAAAAGTAAAGTTTGCCATTTAATCCAGTTCTTACCATGCTAGTACATCTTTATTTACCCTAATAACTTGTGATTAGTGTTGGTTTTTATTATGAAAGTGTAAAGTGAGCGCAGGACAGCAGGGGAGGAAGAACACTCTGACAGGATACTCTGTCACAGTAAAAGGTGACCAGACCAATAACACGCCTCTGCCCTGATCCTGAAGTGATGGTGGTAATAATTTTGCAGCGGCTATGAACACTGAGGAAACCTTGTGATTTATAATGAGTCAACTCCGTTTCCTCTAGTGTGGCTGTCTACGTGTCCCCGTCTGGTTCCAACACTCTACTCATCTCTTTAAGCTACTTTTCATGCTTCAACTGATCGGTTTGGCTGCTCCCTTTTTACTACGCAACATGCATGAAGGCAGCGGCTGATACAGCGATTTTGTTTTTCTTTTCATTATATTTAGGCAGTTGATTTATGACGGTATTGAAAATTCTATGTTTTGCTGCTGGTAAAGTGCC
This sequence comes from Verasper variegatus, assembly GCA_026259375.1. Classification (NCBI taxonomy): domain Eukaryota; kingdom Metazoa; phylum Chordata; class Actinopteri; order Pleuronectiformes; family Pleuronectidae; genus Verasper; species Verasper variegatus. The sequence goes on from CM048050.1 coordinate 1,520,386, forward strand.
CACCCTATTAGTGGGATCAGTGGCTAATCTACATGATCACAACTGAGCAGAACCAGGCTCTAAATGACAGCACCGGTGCAAGATGGCAGCACCTGTGTAGGATTATTTGGCTTAATTTTTGTACAGGAAATGGCGATGCATCGGCCACCGAGCTGTATCCAGGCTGGAGAGAAGGACATATTTGACCCCCTGATTATATTGTAGAAGACAGTAAGCAGACTTTAAGGAGATTCCATAGTCCTTTGAAACTAGATATTCAATTATGTGATGCCCCGGCTGGTTTTTATTGCGACAAACACAGGGAGGCTCTACCTCCCTCAGTGTTACTCTGCTGTGTTACCTTATGTTACCTTGTACACAGATGGAAAGTTCAAAGTGGAAAAAAGCTTTACAAGCTTAACAGATGTCACAAAATCTTTATATATTAGGCTGATCCATCTTTAAAATGATTTAGGGATGCATGATATATAATTGTCCCGATATATATAATTGGCTCGATAATGGGAATTATATAATATTATTTATTTATTGGAATTGGAAATTATAACTGATAAAACGTCTGATAAACACAGCACTCATCCATGCCTGTCCATACCAGCGTGATGTGTTTACATCGGAACTGAAAACTGCAGGGACACGGAATTGTGCATCCCTTAAAATATTATAATCATAACCTCCACCAAGGTTAATGCCTTATTTCACAGTATTAAAGAAGGTTTAAAACAATTCCTGGATCCACCTTCTTATTCAGATCTTCTTGAAAATTTGATGGTTTCTTCCTCAGGTCACCCCTCCACAAAGTTTCTAGAGTAGAGTACTTTTTGCATTATCCTGCTAACTAACAGACAGACACACAGACCCTGATGAAAACACAACATCCTTGGCAGAAATAACAAGAGAAAGGTCCCATTACCACCCAGAGGCCTGCATCTGACTCCTACTTTGCAGGATTCATGTAAGGTACAGCATTACACTGTTGCACGATATTTGACAGCAGTTACAACTTCCTCAGCTGCAACAGCTGATCAAAACCCTTTTTGAAAATATTTGATGTAGGGGTGGGCGAATATACTCCATGTATCGTGATGTATAATATCGCGACCATCAAGTATAAATTGTCTCCTGCCCCTCTCACAGCAGGCAGCTCACTCCCCCGCCCATCCAGAAAACTCTCCTGTGCGCATGCGTGTTTGTGTATCAGGAGACGAGGGAAGAGACTCAGAGAGCATGAGTTTACGAGAGTTCAGTGACGGTTATTAACAGTTTGTACATATTCTTTGCTGAACGCTGAACCGAACCAATCAGTTTACAAATGATGAACGTGAGCGGTGTTCACTCCAGCGAGACTGGATGCTTGTGTGTGCTCGGAGCAAGTTGACGTTTACTTACACACACACAATTTGTTTTAGGCCATATCGCCCAGCCCTTATTTGATGACTGATGTCCGGCATTATTACCTGTTAGTCTGGTCATCATCATTGGTGCCACCAGTCAGGTACAGAAGGACCCGTCTCTCCAGGTAGGCCCCAATGTCCTCCCCTTCATTGCAATTGCCATCCCCGCTAAGCAAATCCAACACCTGGGGGCTCAGCAGAACCGCCTCGAAGTCTCCCTCCATCAAGGACTCCAGCAGAGAGCCTGCATCTGGAACAGTAAGTTGGGTAGCATTAGCTTACTCTACAGTGGTTACTCATTTAGTTTAGCTCCTATGACCACATTGGAACAATGTCATTAAACATCAGGGTAATTTCTTTTTGCACAATCACCTGAAAATGAAACAGACTCAGGCTGACAGCATTTTAATAAAACCCCTTTGCATATAAATGGATCTAAATAAATATACCCAAGTGCCAAGCCATTGTTATCTTGGTCCTGTGTTTTATTTGGTGCTATGTTTATAACACCTTGATTGTGGCTGTGTTTAATGTCTTTTTTTTAATTTTAGAATTGGCCCAGTTCAATGTACAATGAACAACAATGATCTGACAAATATAAATCTTATTTATATTATTGCATTATACTTTCTTTGATTTGTTGCTGACAACACACGGACATGAAAAAACCCAAATACATTGCACTGAATCATAACGCACGTTAGACATAAGGACCTTTGCAGGAGGAATATTTCTCTATCTGGACCTGTCTGAATCTAATTTGAACCCCCTGCTCGAGGTGATCCAGACAGGCTGCAGCAGTGGATGCTCAACATGTGAAGACAGAATTGGACTCCTAGCAAGACAACACAGAGTTATCATTTCAGCATGGACTCCAGGTACCTGCTTCTGTTTCTATACCTTAGACAGAATCGAGCAAGTAACGGAATCAAGAAAGGATTGATACAATATTGCCTTTAATACAAATATACGCATTCAATTACATGATGCATTACTAAATATAATAATTTTAATAAAACATGCGATATGCGATAACGTTGTTTAATATCGCGATGACGATATGACTTGGCTACGGAAGCAGAGACCACAAAGTCTGGTGCAGACACCCAGGGAGCCATGCACAGCTCCACTAAGTCTACCTATAGTGTTCATTCTTTTCATACATGTTTGGGCCGTGTAAAGTTATGTTTTATACTTGTTTTTACCTAGACTGAGTTTACAGGTGTGTCCGATCACATTGTCTGAGTGAGTGAGTGAGTGAGTGAGAGAAAAAGAGCGAGTTAGTGGCTGATGAATGCTCTGCTCTGTTCTGGGTTTACAAATTAGCTACACATTTCTTCTATATAATCAACCGCTCATAGTGATGAATCTGACTCGAGATAAACGTGATCACTAGAAGTTTCCAGAATTTAGCCAGAGGAGGCGGAGGAGATCTGAGTGAGCACTCATTCGATGCCAATTTATTTTTGGAATGTTCATGAGGGTGCAGGTCTCTAAATTTGAGGAAATGATTCCTTCAGGTTGGTGATGGGTGGATGAGTCAAGCATACGTGCAGATTAAGATGATGTCAGAGCTGATCTGTGCATCTCGACTGTGCCCATGTAGAGTCCATAGCACCAATAGGGTCTCAGCATGCACACACCAAGGCAGAGTTCTGGCCCACTCAGTCAAACCTTCAGATTAGTCACATGATCCCTGAAACGTATCCTCGGCTTTAATAAGTAATGGCTGTGCAAATGGTGTTGTAAAGGAGCTGTGGAGATATTCATCACACTGCTGATCTAATGAAACCCAGGGGCGGCCATAATAGCACAGAGAGGAGGGAGTGGACAAGGAGAAGAGGAAGGCTCGGGCTTTATGAGGGAGAAAATCTAAACCTGAGCTATGGCCACATGTCTAATGGCCTTTCAGCTACCCTTCAGGCCTGCACATGAAATGGAAGCAATTATGAAAAGCAAGGCAGAGGCCCTCAAATTAGTCCATAATTCATAAAGGTTCAGCCAATGAGCTGCAGTTAATAAGGCAATGTTGGATAGAATTCGCAAAAGTGGACCGGGCGACGCAGCAACAGGGATCAAGATGAAGGATCAGGTGCATCCCAGACAGGCAATTTCTTCACTGTGTACAGACAGAGAACTCAAGTGCACAAGTTGCACTCTGGTGGAATGGGCTCTCCTGAATAGGTGCGGTGGTTCACACAGCATTACACCTGAATCAGTTTCATTAGTCTGGCTTTAATTCTTAGTTTTATTGCCCAGTGATCATCCGTGTGACATTTTGAAGGCTTTTCCTCTGTACACAGAAATGCAATCACTTCCAACAGCAATGACTAAATGTCGTAACTGTGGTGTGTGTTTTTAACCCGAAACACTGAACCCCAACAGGATGACATGGCCTGAGCCCAGTTAATAAGAGTGGTCTGAACCAAATCATGTTTTGGTATCCAGTGGAAAAATTAGTCTAGAGCCCTGACAATAAAATGTGCAACCTTACACAAACACACTAGGGCTGCACCTATCGATTAATTATTTATAATATAACGATCATTTTTTTTGAGTAATCGGTTAATCTAACGATTCATTTTTAGATTAATCTAACAATTTTATAATACCAGATGAATATAATAATGAATTTATCTAAAATTTATTAAAAAAAACTGCAAAGCATTATTCTACAACAAAAAATAGACCAGTCTGAACTGCTAATCTGATTTTTACAGTCCCATATCTCTGTTGTGCAAGAGCTTGTTCCATTCAAATAAAAGGAATATATCAATCTACATTAAGCTGTCCAACAATAAAATAAATGAAAAACCAAAGTGAAATTCAACTAACTTTCTGGAGGAATATCAACACTGTGTAAATTCAAGTTTCGCAGTCTATCAAAATATGCTTAACTACATCACACATATAAACAATCTCAATAAATATTAACAACTAAACAGCTTTAACTTTCCTCTTTGTTCCCACTTTCTCTTTTTCAGTGAGAGAAGTGAACTCTACCATGTGCTGCCAGGATTTACTACCGTAAAGACGAAAATAGCAGCGCAGGTTAAAATAAGACTACCGTAAATGTGAGAAAGGTTGCACTGGTTAAAATAGAAAATAACATTTTTTTAAAATCTAAAAGACTGATAAAATAAAATCGTACACATTGAAGTGACTCCAGAGTGTTCAGGTGAGGGGTGGTGCAGCAGGCAGGGGCAGGATGTTATGTGTTAATTCCACCGTGGAAATCACAGGTTTTTGTTTGTATCACATCAACACCGGTGTCGGCCATTATCGCCAAAAGCTCTCTCGACATTTTCATTGGTGCTTTCTAAGTGTGTGGCTACTCTTTTTCATCCTGAGATATTTGTTTTCTTTTTTTCTTATTTGCTTCAGTCTATATTTTAAAAAATCATCATTAAAAGGCTCACTCTCTTGCAGTGCTTTCTAACATGGGCTAATTCAGACATTCCCTGGAGTTTTTATGTCGCGTTTCATTACACCTCAGAGCTCGGCCCTCGGAATGACGTCACACCGAAATAACCAGAGTTGATAGCGTTCCAGTTGCACAGGAAGAATGATTACATTAGCCACCTAGCCGTTGTTAGCAAAAACAACTCAATCACATAATGCTGCATTGCACGCATAATAACACCGTAATAAAACGTCAACAGAGGGTTATTGGACAGTACTGTGTACAACACATTTAGTGACAGAAGTGCTAATAAACAGTAAAAATCACAGCTTTCACTACTGTTGACATTCGAAAGGACCATCTGACCTTCCGAGTAGAAATTCAGACTAGAGGGGGCGTTCCAGTTGCAACTTCCAACTCTGAGGTCCCAAATTCCGACCTCTGAGGATTAAAGTCCAGTGTAAGATTAAGGTGAAAGGGATCTATTGGCAGAAATTGAATATAAAATAATCCTAGCCATGTTTTCACTAGTATGTTTCATCTAAATTGTATGAATTATTGTTTTCTTTACCCTAGAATCGGGCCTTAATATTTAAATAGTTTATATTTACATCTGGAGCGGGTCCTCTCTACGGAGGCAACCATGTTTTTCACAGTAGCCCAGACTGGACACACTAGACACCTCTGAAGTTTCTAGGACAACTGGAGGCTATCACAGGTTCTCTTTCATGTTGGAAGGTGAGGGTGATGTGAGGGGTATTCCGCTGCAACATGCAACTTCACTAGATGTCACTAGATTATACACACTGAACCGTCAATGGAACGCAGCAGTACTTGTGAGCTGGCAGAAGAAACACAGGAGATAGTCCTGAGACTCTCACCCTGACATATGCGTCCACACATACGGCCCCTGCACCGGACTTGCTCAGCTGCAGTGTTTCCTCCATTTCTCCGCTGATACACATTAATGACATGCTTATCCACTGCTAACACAGGGGAAACACAATGTCATGGACGCCTCAGCAGACACAGTGAGAGCGGCTCAGCCTCCACACTGACGTCTCTCAGTACATGTTACATGTTGTCGTGTTTGTCGTTCTCTGAACAAACAACACAACTGCCGCTCAGCACGAGGGTGAACAACAAACTGTCACAGTCATGACTTCAGCTCCATGGAGCTCAGTGTGGGTTTCAGCTGTCTCTCCCCCTCTGGGCTCGTTGAACAGGGAATCAGAGCCGCTATGAAGCATCGTTTCACAGAAGGTCTTCTGCCGGAGTTCTGACGGAGTGTGGCAGGACGCTGACACGCGGTTCAGAGATGGATGGAGGGAGAGGAGGAGTTTGAATTGTGGCTCTGGTGAAACTGGGATCTCACTTTTCTCTATCGGTGACACATTAATCGGTGTCGTTCCATCGCAGCGTATGAAAGTCAGTCCGCCGAGCAGCGATTTCTAACACATTATACCCCCCAGTCCGAATGGAATAGAGACAGTGGCAGGAATAAAGACCGACTCCTCACCTGCAGTCCCGTAAACTCTCTGTTTCCATCCCGATGTCTCCTCGCTGGCTGTCAGAAAGCCCCGGAGGACGGGGATCTCCACGTCCAGCGGCATCACCGACGATCAGCACCGACGATCAGCACCGACTCCTGTTCACGTCCAGTCCGCGCTGCTGCCTTCTTTCGGGAAGCTTCCGGATCCTCGATGTGTCGCTGTGACAAGTCGGCGTTTCTCGGTCTCAGACAAAATGTTTATTTCCACCCATGTGGCTCAAGTGGCATCAGTGAGCAGCCATGACAGATGCGCAATGCATTGTGGGAAGATTGATCACGGCTCGCACGGGGATGCGGCGCAGATCTTCGGCTGTAGATCAGACTGCGAAGTGTAACACTGCTGCCTTCTACTTAGCATTACATCACATTTATATATTTATATGTAGTGAACATTATTCACGACAAAGCACAGATCAATTCACTTAAAGTGTTAGTGACTATAACCGATTAATACAATGGACTATACTGTATATTACTACATATTCACTATTAATATAACTGAAATAGCCTTTTTGATAATAATAATAATAAACAAGCACATTTGTGTAATTGCAGCGGTGCTTTAAAGAGAACCATGAGAATATTCCCAAAAATGTTTAACAAAAATAAAAAAAGCAAACACATGAACAATAACAAAAGATGTTGACTGTTTTTAGTTTGTTTTATCTTGGCACAACCTGACACAGGAGAGGAGACCACACCTGGGTTTAGACTAAAACTATTTGATTATCCATCACTAAAAGAGAAATTGTGCCAAAGACCAACTAAATAAAGAGGTTAGGAACAAAACATAAAGACAAACAACCGCCCACGCTCACAATCACACCTCTGGACAATTTGAAGTTTCTGATTAGACCAAAAGCTGCATGTCTCTGTACCCAGAGAAAATCCACTTTCTTATCTTTCACTTCAATCTTTGGTCTAATCCTGTTTTGAACACTACTTATGGTGAGTGTTGGAAGCTACATTTCAACTGTAGAGAAAAAATTCCCTCATTAACAGGAAGAAACCTCTAACAGAACCAGACTCAGTGTGGGGCCATCTGCCTCGACCGGCTGGGCTGAGTGGAGAAAAATGGGGATGAGGAGAGATGGAAAAGAGGGAGAGACAGGGGGAGGGGGAGAGTGAGACCAGGAACAATTGTGTACCATCAGGTTTCAGCTCCGACAGACTAGTTGTTATAATGAAAACAATAAGAGTCATAATTAAAGTACATATGTTATAATTGATTGCAGCAACAATCGCTGCAGTGGTTAAGTGTGTGACGAATATTGTACCTACAGTGTTGATCTTTGTGCAGAAAAGGTGAATAAATCTATTCAGAATATCTTAGATACTTACTGTCACAGTAAGTACAGTGATGCTGTGTGCACCAGCAGAAAATAATGGTTTTAGAGAAGTGACACAATAAAATAGATGCGGAAAAGGGGATAAGGATATACATGTATGTGGTTGTGGCGGATGTTTAGTAGCCCTGACAGCCTATACATCAGAGAAGTGCCTCCTCACTGAGCATACAACCACAAATCTTTTATTCTGACATTTGCAGATATGCTCACACACACACACACACACACACACACACACACACACACACACACACACACACACACACACACACACACGTAAAAGCTATTTTTTTATTTAACCTGTTAAATTATGAATAAAAGTGGGATAATATCTCTGTGCATCCAGATCATATCTTGATCATGTCCTAATATCTCAAAACTATTTGTGACTGAGTGGTCTGCTGTATAAATGTTGCTCATCCTGCAGAAGAGGAGAAGCATCTTAATGCTTATCCTGGTGTTTACATATTACATGTGTCACATGTTCCATGGTTTTACAGATTTTAGTTTGAAATGATTCCACTTGTCGTCTGTTAATTCTGAGAACTGAGTTTATTTCTGATTCTTAGCCTGTCAACCTCCCTTCTCCCCCCTCTCTTCTGTGTTTTGACAATATTTCTTTTGACAACAGATTTGAGATCAAACTATTTTATTTTTACTTCATCAACTGTGTGACTTTCTCTTGATACAGCTGTCACTGAACATGTAAGTGCATTCCACATTTTCCTCTGCTGACACTACTAAATATATCAGCTACATAAAATATATCTATTCATCTTAGTAAGTCTGATTTGTTTTTTAAAGAATACACATAGAATCAACTCATTTAATCAATCATTTTGATACAGTCCATCCTTCAAAATGTTTTTAGACAGAAATCATTCAAAGAATTTATATTTACAAAAAAAACATATTTCTTTGTGCCCCACTTTTTCTCTGGCACCACATTAATAGAACTATGTACTGTCTACTATAAGCTTCAAACACAGGCAGCTGCTCTCCACATCTCTGCTCCTCTTTCCAAGAAGAGGAGCAGAGACACAACATTTCTGCATTGCCCACACCTAGTCAGACAGAAAATAAAATGCATGTATATATGTATAAATATGTATGTTGATATGATTGTTGGGATGTATCACTTGGTGACACATTATTATTATATTATTTGAAAATACATATTGTAATTATTAATACAAAACCGATGTAAAGAAAAAAAACATGCAATAAATCTCTGGGCCCATAAAGAAGATGCACTAAACAGATATAGACCCAGGGGTGTTGGAAATCTTGCCCTTGCTTCTGCATATAAACAGGCTTCAACCTCTCATCTTCTACCAGACCAGGAAGGTGACCTCACTGGTACGATGACTGAACAATGTAAACTTAACATATGTGCTTCATTTAGAAAACAGTGCAGGGTCAGAAAGTGCTGATAGTCCATTTCTAAACCAAACAAACTGTGTCTGTCTTTTTATACTATCTTTGTGTCTGCAAATGGAAATAAAGTGAACATGTGATAATGATGTGGAGGGCTGTGGGATGAAAAAGAAAACTCCAGATATGTAAGTCCGATTTCCCAGTCTGTGAGTCCACAACTCACATTCTACCTGGTTGGTGAAATACTTTGGTTAAGGGAACAGTTAATTGCAACGTGAATGTGCTGCTTCATTATGTTTGAATGTGACTGTGAAGATCCTCAGTCATCCAGGTCCTGGTATCTTCAGTTGAACAAGTGTACAACGACCAACAACTGTTTAACATAATGACTCTTAGCATAGGTACAGACCCACGGAAGTTAAATACCTGAAACCTCCCATTAGTCACATAGAACTGGAGAGGCCTCTGGCTGAGAGGGGAAACAGTCGCGTACGTATACTTGTTTAACTGAAGAAATGTTTGAATGCTTTATTTTGTAACAGTGTGGTAGATAACACTGCTAAACATTTATTTTGGTGTATGTCATGTATGCACGACAGCCAGCTCTGGATAACCTCTTAAAAGAATTAGTATAAAATTAAAGATTCAAATTAGTATATATTTCCCTCATAATAATATCTCCAAATAATAATATATTTCATGCCCTTGTTATTAATTTCATCCCCATTGAATTGACACACTGTGAATTAGCTCAGGAACAGTGACAGCAGTAAGGGTTGTAAAGGTAAGAAACTACTGCACACACAGTATTAATCACATGTGTAGGTTGATATCCTTCCTTGTCTCAGGCATGTGGGAGTAAGCCTGGTTTCTGCATTTGCTTTTTCAACAGATAAACAATATTGACTCACTACTGGAGAAAAATAGCACAACAAAACACACATTCATTTCCTAACCCCCTACTGCAACATCAGGAGGAAAACAACTCAATACAAGAAGGATTCTGAAAGTGGACTGTGGATCAATACAACATTTTTATGTGGAATACATCAGATGTAATATTGCTGTATTGAGGACATCATTGTCAGACCTTTCTTGGTTGAATCATTAAAAAGATATATCTCCTCTAAATTCCTGTCACTTATTTGTTCCCCTCAGATGATGCAAAAAATCCAAATGATGCAGTAAGTACTTTTTTAGTTTCCCTCTTGTACTTGCAGAAGCCTTAAACACACCGTCTCTGATCCTATTGGATGAAAGAGGTCAAACGACACTATTGACACTATTCACTAGATCTGGACATGTTAGACGTGGTAAGATGAAAAAAAAATAGTGGTGCCCTAACAATTAGGCATGAGATATATTTGTATCTATTTTGATCATGTATATGTGGTGGTTTCTATGTGGTGGGAGAAGAGGATATGAGAGTGGTTACAGTGCCATGGTACCACCTCACTGTTCATCCCAGGGACCAGGCACAATAGACATGACCACCCACCACCTCTTGTCCACACCCTTGCCCCACCAGCACAGCATTCACCTCAATCCAACAAGAAGTCCACAGTTTTCAATTTTGTTTGACATTTCTTTGGGAACATAGGCTCCATTCTAACACTTACATGTCCAGCCCCTTTCTTCAGCTCTGTGTCTGGTTTTCAGGCCTGTGTTGTACCAGGCTTTGGTACCTTGCACCTAGGATTTCTAAAATATTGTTACTTCACTGTTGCTCAGCAGAGTGTTACACAGCAATCTTTTCTTCATATAATCTATGTCCACCATCTACATGGTGCATGATCACTTCACATTATACAGCAGCCTGTTCAGATGTGAAGAACCAATAGCTCATTATATTTCTGAATCTTGGTCTGCAGATTCAGGGGGGGGGGGGGACCTTTCTCTAGGAGGTCAGAGTTAGCTATGGAATGAGCATAGAAACTGTTCAGCTCATCCAGGAGTGACAAAAAGGAGGCAGTGATGGTTTAGCAGAGGTTGGTTTCATGTTAAACTCTGTAATTGTGTGTTATCCCTTTGGATTTAAAGAACACACATAGATCTGTCTGTCTAATTTCTTTCAGATTTGCAGATTTTTACTTACTTTTTCTTGCCACTGTACATATTTTATAATTGTGTTTATAACTTTTGCTTTATTCTGTCATATATATGAAACTTTGGGCTGGTGGTTTTGAAAAGCCCAGCAGCTGTACAGTCATAGTGATGCTGAAACCATCCTCCTGCCATGAGCACAAGGTTGTTTAGATGACATTTTAAGATCCTTATTTTTTTTACGTGTTCACATGCAAAGCAGTTGCAGAAATCGAATTGTTGCATGCACCTGTTTGTAAAGTGACACACATGCAAAAGGAAATAGAAAGTTCACTCCTGCAGGGGCAGAATTTCTTCTCTGGTCACTGAGTCATCTCTGTGAAACCCAAACATGGAGCTGTAATTTCTGCTTGCAAGGGACATGGAGCTGCAGGCTGCATGATTCAGGTGAACTGAGATTCAACAGTGACGGTAATCCCTTAGGAGCCAGAGGTGTTCCCCTGATGGTGCAAAATCATGCCCACCATCATCTTTAGCAACATAAAGTTGGTGAGACACATTCCTTCCACATCTAAATGTTTGGTTTGTCATTTCACACTGGTCCACAATGAAATATTCCAGCGTTTCAATGAGATTATCAATTGTTCTGCATTAAATACGATATGCTGCAATATTTCCATTGTGTATTGTTACTTCTGTGTATTTAAACCCTGTGTTTTCCATACCTCAGTTGGTCTTGTCAGTTCCCTGTCAGGATTCCAGTGATTGTCCTTGTGTGATTTATGTAGGTGTTTAACCTGCAGGTTCTTCAAATGTACAAATGTAGAGTGTATGAATGTAAATGGAAGTGATTAGTAAATAGAACAACATAGTGGTTATGTCCTACATGTGTTCTGCTACTTCTAGACTTCTTTTTTACATCCGTAGAACAATCACTTTGCATTCAGGTATCTATACCCTCACCCATCAGGAATGCCTTGGTGCTGAGAAAACTCTGACCTTCCTCCCCTGTTTATGGCTCAGGTCGGTGAAATTACCATCCCCTCAGTTTAGCATCATCTCCACCAATGATGCAAAACCTGGAAGGAAACTTCTGATGCCAACAAAAAGCTTGTTGATCGCCACTGGACTCCAGCCTTCCACTTCTTCCCGGGAGTGTTTGACTCTCTACCCAAAATATTCAGTTAAAAACAGATTCAAAGAAACTCCCCATTGAGTAGAACATCAATCCCAGTCTTGTTAAACTTACCTTTCCTAGAACCATGTGCAGCCACCCTTTGTCCCTTGTGTCCCAGATCAAGCCTGTTAGCCTCAGCACTCTGATTTCAGAGGAAGCCCCACAGTGTCCAAACATTTACTGGCAAGCAACATTAACAAGATCTGGATTTGGCTGCATTTCTCCTCCTGCTAAAGAGAGGAACCTGTTTTAGCATCTGTCACTGAATTAAAATAAAGTTTTCCAAGAAACCATTGCTACAGATGAATATATAATTAATGCAAATCCCAAACAGGTTACACTACAACATGAACTTCACTTTGATAACTGTACAACAACAACCGGGTAATGTTCATAGTGGATGTAACATATTGTGTAAAGTTCATAAGATACAGTAAATTACACAATTATCTGATTGTTTGTTTTCCTGTCTTTAGCATTTAGAGAATGAGCTGTTCATCTGCTATTGTTTGTCTGTACTAGACTTAGTTTAGTGTAGGAGCCTGAATCTTTTGAGAAAAGACATTGCTGTTCAAGATCCTGTTCCTCAAAGCCCTTGATAATCAAGTCCCATCAATAATTAAACAGCTCATAACACCATATTGTCCCAACAGATCACTTCTCTCTCAAAACACAGGCTCTCTTGTGGTTCCTAGAGTCTGTGTAGAGTAGAACAGGAGGTAGAACCTTCAGCTACCAGGCTCCTCTCCTGTGGAACCAGCTCCCACTCTGGGTTCAGGAAGCAGACACCATCTCTACATTTAAGGTTAGACTTAAAAATACACTCATATAAGGCCGTGGTTTTCAGGTTGTGTGATTGTGTGTGTGTGGTTACTATGTAATGACACATCTGAATGTGTAACAGGCAGCACAGCAAGTCCTCCAACCCATAATAAACATAAGTGATACACACAGGTTTTGTTTAGGTTTATGGAAACAAAAGGTGTCCTTGGATAGGTCGAGGAAAACATTGTAGTTTGCAAGTGGAGTGGGTCACTTCTGTATGGTTGAGGATCTTTGTTGCCATGGAATGCCGACAGTTTCACATAAGAATTAACAGCAGCCTTCTGTGTAAATATCCTGTTCTGTCGTCATCTCTGCCTCTTTCTGACCTCCTCCTTTCACCACTTCGGCCAAAAGACGTGACCCAACCAGAGCGTACAGAAACTAAAAGTTGTAGTACCTGTAAGTTAAACCTGGGCATTAAACAATGCATTGCCACTCTGAAATGTTCTGCATACATGATCATGACACGAAAGAAAAATGGAAAATATTTTGTATTTGACACCGTAGATTGAAATAGGTGAATAATGGTGTGGCAACTTTTCTGTAGCTGTGATCCACCTCTAAAAAAATTCATGATTCTAAGCTCCTGAGAATTTGATCATGAATCCATCCCTGGTTGAGTCTCATTAGAATTCCCTGTGTCTCTGAGATCCATGAGGAGTTCTTTGGTATGCACGTCAAGCTTTTTGATCTGACATGCACTGCGAGCTGTGGGATCTTATACAGAGCTTTCTAAATCACTTAAAGCCACTCAAATGAATTTCCACAGAGTGGAATTGAATCATACTAAGTGGACGGTGACAGAGAACAGGAGGTATACATGCAGGCAGTGGTCACAATACAGTGAACACATGTGGAGTCAATCCAATAGAATATCCATTCAATAAGTATGACCTTTGTTGGTTTGTCTTTGAAGATGTGTGAGAGGGGTTGATTCAAGTTTGCAGAACTTTCAGGTGGAATCTGACATAAGAGAGAAACTCTTTGAATAGACCAGAATGCAATGCAGCCAAGGGACTGGTTTGTTTTGCTGGAAATGAACACGTAACCCAGTATATGTGGAACTACATATGTATTCATACAAGCACTGTAAATGCCATGAAATAGGAGTTAAATAAATTGCCAAGCAACCTCCGCCTTCACCATCACCCTCTCTCTCTCTCTCTATATATATATGTATGTATATTTAATTTATTATGTGTATTGTACCTGATTCTGACTATTAGCTGCTAGAACAAGGTGATTTCCTCAGCATGGGATCACTTAAGTTTTATCTCATCTTATCATCATGGTTACCACTTGGTTAGACCTCGAGGATACTTATGGGTTCTGGTGAGTAATACTTGATGTTAACTTAACTTTATTTCTACATCAAAAACAAAACTACATCACAAAGGTTTAAGTAGGTTTGACCACAACCCTGTTCAGGCATTTTCCACTTCAACACCTCACAAACCAATAACAGTTGAACTGCATTAAGTGGAGATTTTGATCAGATATACTTGAGTAATGTCAAGTGAGTGTGAAGAATTTGTGATTGTAGTATGACACAAGGGGAGTAGGTTACACACTGAGATCATGTCATGGCAACTGAGCCAAAACCTCTCACTGAATATTGTGAGATACAGTTGAAAGTCTAGTGAACGGACCACATCATTTAATATTTCCAACGGATTGCTCAACAGAAAATATCACCTTCAGAGTCAGCGTTCCGATGCATGGACATACTGCATATCAGGGGGAGGAGTTGGAAAAGTGACCACAGGGGTAACAGGGAAGTGTTCAGAGACTTTTTCAATGTTGGCATCTGTCATTGTGAAGCAGAATTCACCAACCAGCCAATTACTCTCATTGCCATAACTACATGAACCAGTTTATGAAAGAACAGGTCTGGTTGTTTAATGTTTAATGTCTGCACATGGTAAGAAACTTAAGTATGAAAACAGAAGCAGTCACTCCACGTACTCTTATTCGATGTGAAGCTTTATGAAGCTGAATCTGCTGCGAGACAGGTTTCGAAATTTGTAGCGCCCCCAGCAGGTTGACATTTATTTCTGCTCTAATTTAGTTCATGACAAAAAAACCTGCAAATCAAATGTCTGTTGCATATTTTTGCTGGTATGCAAATTGAATTGTTACAAACTAATACTGTGCACATTGTAAACAAAATACCTGAGATCAGCATGCTAGCATTGCCACTGTTAGCATATCAACGCTAGCATTTTGCTCTTGGTCTTATCCTTCAAGTGTTAATAAATATTAAACTTTTTTCTTTAAACTTTTAGAACTAACTGAACTCTACAAGTCCAGGCATGTTGACTGAGGTTTTTTAAAAAAAAATTGAAAAAATTGAAAATACATTTAAAAAATCTACCTCAAGTCATTTAATAAAATTACGAGCATACATTGAAAATGACAGATGGATATGGATGTTGTTTTTAGTTTTTACTGGATTGCTTCTCACTCCTCAAGTCGTCATTATTGCAACAACTTGTTTTCTGTCTGACATCTTTGCTCAGGTGTTCAGAGTCACTGTCTCTCCACAACTTTCATATTCTCAGGTGAGAGCGCTGACGTCCTGTTACACGCAGAAAGAAGCATTCGCACAATCCAACCGTACTTTCAAGCTCCATTTAATGTCCTAGCAAAAGGAGTATGTGACTGTTCTAAGGAGTGAGCAAAATAGAAAGTGCAGTTTTTGTTCACTGGAGTTCAACATAATTAAAAAAAAAAAAGATTAAAGCAGTTTTTATGTCAGACGGAGCAGAATCATTAATTTTGTAAAAATAGCAAAGTAATCAGTAAAAGGTACTCTGTTGGAGTATTTGGTGGTATGGTGTAGATCAAAGGCACATCACAGCTTTGTATCTCACTGGGGATTGTTGCACACGCACAAAAAACACACACTTACACATGCACAAGCCTTCAAAATACATTTCCGATGTGGCTCTGACACAGTCTCATGATCTACAGTCGTGTTGACAGAAAACAGTCATGGAGAGGTTCTGAGAGGCAACAAATGTTTATCCAGAGCATGGTGCTTTTTTAATTTGGAGCCTGCAAAAGGGAGAACATAACATTAAGAATGTCCACGTCAGCATTATTCAAGTGGATATGATCCTGGAGGAAATCAAATGAAGCAATGGATGAGCAGAGCGGCTTTTATCTCAGATTCTATTACTTGTGTTTTCTTTTTCTCGTTTACTTTTTAAATAGTTTCCTTAAAGAATGAACAGTCTATCCTTGGTTACAACTGTTGTCATTCTAACAGTCAAAAAAAAAAGGAAATTAACATTCAGTAAACATTCTTCTCTAAAGGTAGTTTCCCTTATATAATCTGTAATTTTCCTCTTCCATATGTATACATAAACAAGTTTAATAACATACCAATCAGTGGTTATTTCACAATTGGAAAAAAGCACAAAATGTTTACACTCTTTTACAGGTAAATAAAAGTTTTTGTCGACTGTTTCCAATATGGGTGTAGCATTGTTCATCTCGCTGTCTTCTGTTTCCCCACGTCCCCTCGTTCTATTCTTTTCTGCCATTAGATCTTTACATACAAATATTGACAAAGTGGTGGCTTGTGCTCTGAAGCCATCAAGTCTTTTCGGGAGCAATAATCATAAGGAGGAGCGGGGAGGGTCGGAGATGCTGGGAGGGAGCAGGGGGGTGGGGACTCATAGCTGGCCCTCGCTGCCCTGGCTGCTGCCGGGCTTCTCTGCGTCCTGACTGGGCAGCTCTTTGAGTATGAGGGCGGCGCTCTTCTCTGAGAACTCGTCACCGTCGGGCTCGAGACCGTCGGGACAGGGCAGCTTCAGAAACTCCTCTCTCAGCTGGGCCGTGTGTCTCTGCAGGGAGATCACACACACACACACACACACACACACACACACACACACACACACACACACACACACACACACACACACACACACACACACACACACACACACACACACACACACACACACACACACACACACACACACACACACACACACACACACACAGGAATACATTACATTTTTCACAGATTATCAATATGTTCAGATAAGCTGTCACAAAAGTCAGGTGTTATTCTATATTTTTCTTACTGTCAATAAATCACATTAAAAGACCAAAAGCAACGTATTTGTCAGTTTCTCAATTCTTTTGAACTCCCTGAAGCCACTGGTTCCACTGGTTGTAAAACTCCCTTTCAACAAATGTTACTTAAAGGGAAAGTTCACCCAGAAATGAAAATTCACTTATTACAGACAATTTTTAGTGGCAGAGGAATCCATATCTGGTACTGTGGTGAGTATTAGAGCAGCAGGGCGGTGAGTGTGTGCACTGTACATGTGGACAGATGAACTAGTTACTGGGCCAACATCCATAACTAGTCGGTGTGACCTATTGATAAATATAATTATGGTCCATAGAGGATCAATTCTGAATCTTCTTCTCATCTTCATCCATCATGAGGGGAACATTTCACTGTGTCCACATTTTGGTTATGAGGAACCTGTAATACTAAAGATGGTAAATGGTCTGTATTTCTATAGTGATTTGGATGGTTATAAAGCACCTCTGCTGGCATGCAGCATAGAAGAGAAACTAAAACTCTAAAGCTAAATGACAAGTGGGCTCTGCTTCCGTCCTCTTCTCAGTGGAGCTAAAATGTTTTTACAGTGGGGATGAGTTGTAGTTATTTATTGCCGGAGGGAGAAGAGAGGAGAGCAGCCTCACAGTGTGTGGGTGCTAGTTATTGTGTTTGAGTGTGTATCTCTGCACATTATGAGCTCATGGGTGTGTCTCAGGGGTGAGTTGGCTGGGGATGTGAATTAAGGTGCTGGTCTGGCGAGTGTCCACTGTCCCCTGCAGCTAATTCACAGTATATTAGCAGGACACCAGAGCTCAAACACCAGAGCTCAAACACCAACTGTGATTACATGCATTGCGGTAACCTGTGTAAACCTTTAGTGCAGTGAGGACATTTTAAACAGCATGAAAACAGGAAGTGGAACATTTTGAAAGTCACTCGGTGAGAAAGCAGTCCGTTTTTTATGACTAGATAAAAAACAAATCATACAACATAATTCAATGTTTGGACCTGATGCATTTTCTCCAGTGGAATGAGATGAATTCATACCCTTTAAAAATATTCACTCGTTCTTGTGGAAGAAAAAGATAGAATTAAAATGGTATTTTATGTTAGTTGTGATCATAGCTTGTAAAGCAGTCACTCAGCAGGACCCACTCTGCTTCATCCTGTTGTGAGTCGCATCTAACTCCAGTATTTCAGTGGAGCGAAGTTGGTTCAGCCACATCAGGTAATTCACTCTGACTTATTGGACGAATACAAAAAGGTACAAGTCGTGGAACTAGGTTTTCACAAGCTTTCATGGGAGATATGATTAAAGACATCAAGCCACTACTAGAGTAAGTCTACCTTTACATGTGGCACTGTGGTCAAAGAGCCTGTAATGCTGACAGTTGTACATTTTCAATGCATTGAATGACTTTACCTTTAGTGCAGCAGCATGGTGGGACATGGTGCGGCCGACCCTCTTGTCGCTGCTGTACTGCTGGATGTCAGCAATCCACTCCTCACACTGAGACATGATCTCTGTTCGCTTCAGGTAGAAATGTTTGTGGATCACCTGCAAACACATGACACAGCAGTGGTCAACCACAGGGCAGCACAACCAAGAAATCATTCTGCTCTATCGCAGTCAGAACCAATGTTATCCTGATAGACTTCTCTAGAGACTTACACAAGAATGTAATTCATAGCCTTACTGATTACAACTCATTGTATTCTTATTTCATGGATAAATATTTACCAAATGGTATTTCTTTTATCCATATCCATTCTCAGATCAGTCACACTTATACAAGTTTGCTCCCAAAATACAGGCTCTCTTCTGGTTTGTGTCAGATGAACAAAGAGTTATAAAAAAAAAAGACATCCTACTGTGGTCAATGACAGAACATTTAATCTGAAAGGCACTGTAAACTGTTGCTCTTCATAGCATGGATGCATGATATTATATAATTTTACAAACTGGGTTCCAACACCTGAACTCTATTTTCAAATATCACAGCAGCAAAAACGCATTGATTTGAGCTTCAGCTCAATCCTTCACATGAATGCCTTGTTCAACATGACTGTCTCTGTGTGACTCTGGCGATGGCCTGCAACCATAAATTAGGTATAAATGACAATTTTCCCCTAATGAACTGTATTAACTTAGGTCATCCTCTGGCTTTTCATCTGGTGCCATCGTCAGGGCAAAAGTTCATTACCCAGCTCAGCCAGAAGCAGGGTGTTGTTTTCAGACCAGTCTGTGTTTGTCTGTGTGTGTCTTAAATCTAAGACACACAAAATAAGTCATAAATACATGAACAGATTTTCATGAAACTTGGTGGGAATATTACTTGGTAGGGTATCTCCACATGATTAACTTTTGGAGCTGATATAAAAAGTAAAAGGTGAAAGTCAACAAAAATACGGTCAGAAATAAAAAAATTCCAAGATATCGCCACAGAAAATGATCCCCCATCATATGATGTCACAAGTGACAATTAGAGAATTAATTAAACCAATCACTCATATCCATCATATGGTATAAATTATGTCACAATGACATCATGATGAAATAGCATTATTACAAAGTAAAAAAAACATTGTTTGGTATATATACAGTGCATGTGCAGGGTAAGCATCAACCCTCCGATGCTGACCTTATATTTTGAAATGTTATTAGTCACTATAAGCCCGATTTTTAAGGTATAGTTATTCGACTACAAAGCAATACAAAATGTGATTCACAAAACCTCAATGTTACCAGTTCTTGTTTTAAAATGCCAAACTTTTGGCAGATGATTATTATCAATTTAACATTGATCTAATAACTGTAAAAGATTTTTCAGGAGCTGTGTAGTATTATTGGGCCACCCTCTGACAGAACATGTGCGCTCATGTCGTTTATCAATGTCACTCTATTCACTGCCTCTACAATTTATCTAGTAAAGCAAATTACATACACAGCAGACAAATTCCTCTTTTACAATAAAAGCCATCAACACATCAACTTCTCTCTTCATATCTCTATTATTTAGGAGCCGTTTCTTATCAAAGTGTTTAAGCCACTATGTGACAGCATATGTATGATACTCTGCTTAATGGATGACGTCCATTATCCACGCACAAGTCCCATGCTTTCCCGCCCCTCCAGTCAACTTCCTAGCAACAGTCGCCAGGGCAGAGACATCAGTATGCAGTGAGTGCTGTAGTGGATGTGTCTGTAGCTGCTGCTCTGCTGGTGGAAGGAGTGAATTAGTTATTATGGTGGCTGCTGATTTGCTGTTTACCAGGAGGAGAGGCAAAGAGGCCACGGGGGGGGGGGGGGCTTTTTAATCTCTCTGTTCCATCTACATCTCCCTCAGCACACTCCGTCTTCATACCATCTTTCACATTACTTCCCATATCTTTGCCTATCTATTGTTCCTCCAAACCAATCCCCCCACTCCCTCAGCTGATTCAGTGACATCTAGGGGAGGTGGATGACTGTCCCCAGAGCAGAGGGAAAGTTTCAAGGTTGCAGGGGTTAGATGTGGTAAACATGGTGTGGTCGGCTGCTGCTGAGGCTTTCTTCAAGCAGCGACAAGGTTCAGGAATCAAGACACAGAACCCATATACTACCCATCATACGCCTGACATTATGCATAGACATGTTTGAGACATGGTGGTTTAAATGGGACATTTTCCCTGGGGCTCCATGTGGTAATGCAGCAGTCGTTTGACTTCTGGTATTTGGACATGGCCATTGATCACAGCATGGAAGGAAGCTCTATATGCAAACCAAATCTGATCATGAAGCACATGTTGGATAAGGGTGTCCTGACAAATGACCTTTCAAGAAATACATGTCCTTATGCACACACACACACACACACACACACACACACACACACACACACACACACACACACACACACACACACACACACACACACACACACACACACACACACACACACACACACACACACACACACACACACACACACACGGAGAATTGTACACACGGATACATTGAGCTCATGTGTCCAGTCACAGACGAGGCCCTCTAATGGAAAGCCCGGGCTGCCAGATATACTCATTGACCTTTGAAGTCATGCTGTCCAGTCATTATTCCGCAGGGCAACCGAGAGGGCGTGTGTGAAGCTTAAGAAGCTTGCCAAGACGGAAGAATACATTTTTCTAACTCTGATGTCCAAAGCAAAACTAGAACAGCACCTGCAAAATAAAACCAGTTTTTACCACTAAGTCAATCCTAGCTCAATCTCAAAAAGCTGTTGCTACAATGTTATTTTAACAAATGAAACAGTAAAGTGCATCAATGAAAATTTAAATGTAAAGATACATGTATCTTGATGTATGAGTAGGTCAAATCTACATATGCTGACATCCTGGTCAAGTTACCTTTTATGTGATAGAGATAATGATTTCAGTAATAATAACATACCAAATTATTATTTATAATCAAATCAAAAGCGACTAACGTAACAGCCTTGAAAGCTGGAGCCAAGTGACACCAATGGACAGATCTTAGATAACCACTCTTTACAACTATGGTGAGTAGAGAAGCATCAGAATGAACAACAACCTTGAGGTGGATGATCTACAACATCAGAGCCCACGTCAGGTTCCACTCCTTTCAGCCAGGAACAGAAATGGGAGGCTGCAGTGACACAGACTCACCAACACTGGACATTTGAAGACTGAAAATCTTAGTCTGGTTTGGTGAATCTGGATTTTTGCTGAAGCAGAGGTTTAGAATCACAATCTGGAGTCAACACCATGAATCCATGGAGCCAAACTGCCTTGTGTGACTTTGGGCCTTAAAACCAACCAATCATGGTTTGAATGTCACAGTCTATCCAAGTATTTTTCTGACCATGTTCATCCCTTTGTGGCCACAGTTGATCATTTTCTAATTGCTTCTTGCAGGATAATGCTCCATGTAACAAAGCAAAAGTCTGAACATGACAGTGTGAACATCAGTGAACTTCAGTGATCGCCACAGTCACCAGATGTGAATCCAGAAGAAACTATGTGATGTGTGGATGACAAATCTGCAGACGTTATGTGATGCAGTCCTGTAAAAAATGCACAATCTCAGAGGAAAATGTGCAACGTCTTGATGAATCAACACCATGAAAAGGCTGTGCTGAGTGAGTGTAAAATGAAAAGTTAACACCCAAAACTGGCTGCTTGTTAACGTCAAGACAGAGATGCCTCTTTAAAACCAATCAATAATGGAGCGATACAAACTACTCAATGGAACAATCTGTCATGACAGCTTCCTAGCACTTTGTGGTGTGTGTGAGAGTGTTACCATGTGATACTTTAAGCAGTGAAACACTTGAGAGGAATGTGAGCATGTTAAGCAGCAATATCACTGTGCAATCATGAAAGGTTCATCAAGTGCAGCTCTCAACCCACATGAGAACGGCCTCCAGACATCAGCACAAAAATATATGGAGGTGGATTCAGCCTCAGGTCCACCATATAGACCTCCCAGCATCCCCATTTCCTTACAGCTACCAATCAAATGGTCTGGCTCATGACATTAACCCTCACCCTATGGCACTAAACCACATGGGGGACAGTGTTGGTGATATTTGCCTGAGATGATGGGGTGCCAGTTAGCGTTGCCACCTGTCAGTGGCTCCACAGGCCCTTGTGCATTTCAGTGAAAATATATGTACAATATGACAACTATGGCTGCCTCCTGAAAGACCATGAGTCAAATCATATGCCTCAGTCGACTGACATTCTATAAAACGCTTGTTTTTTAACAGTTCATGAGGAATTATAAATAAGGGGAATCATTAGCTTTTAGGTTCTAGCAGGACTAGCTGGCATACCTGCTAAAAAAACATACATGCTCTGGTGGTTAACCTGATGAGAGAAGCTTAAACCTGAGGTGAAGTACGGTAAACTAGGTGAGCTTTAACCATGTCAAGAAGTTGTATGTATGGTGTCACTACTCATTAAAAACTAAAATTATTATTATTAGTATTAGTAGTAACTGCTGCTGCTATCATTAATACCTTCATTACATCTATACATATCTTATCACTCTTCCGGTTACTGAAGGTTTTTGTTTTCTGCACAGCCGTCAGTTCTGTAAAACTTGTACAAATTGTATTGTTTCTCTATAAAGGATCAACAACCTTACTATGAAAAGTGCCTTGAGATAATGTATTTCATACAAATAAAACTGAATAAAATTGGTGGCTTTTCAAACTTTTGAGAGGCAATCCTGTTAGTTATGTTCAAACTGTATGTAAGAATCATAAATCAAATGAGGAATCATTCGACAATATCAAACATGGAAAACCAAAAGAAAAAGGTAGGCTCTATATGACTTGATTAATCACAGATATTATCCAAATGCAGATAAGAGTATTTACAAGGCAAATTTCAAATGTATGTTATGGACATTTCTGCAATCCCAAGAACAGGAGCAGTGGAGAAAGATTGCTATGAATCATCGACCTCATCCTCACATCCAGGATTAACCAAGAAAACTAATGACCAGACACGAAATCCAGCAATTATCAGCAGCACAGTAGATTTCACTGCACTAGTTATGATAACTGTAAATGATTATTATTGAGTATGAAGGATTCTAGAAGCTAATGGAAACTCTGGAGCCAGTGGCACTGTTTCTAGAAGACACACTTATGTACACAATGATGCTGCAAAATGGCACAGTGGGAGAAGTGGTTATGGAGCAAATGAAGATCAGTGCAGCAGTCAGTTTCACTACCAACATTTGGACATCACAGCAAATGGAAGTTTACATGACAGTTTTATTCCAGATGACTGAAGTCATTTGTTTTAGAAACAGAGTGGAGATTCGCAGATCAGAAAACATTGCTTAAAGACTGAGCAAAGTCATGGTTGCATAAGACATTCAGCAAGAAAAGTGAGAGTTTCTCTTACATGACAATGCAGGAAACATGATTCTGCATTCAGGTATGTTAGCCAGCGTTTCAATCTGAGTGTAACGGGTCACACGTTGCAATTATATATTAATGCAGCCCTAAAAGAAGACCTGGTCTGTCACACTACAGCAACTAGGAGGCGTCTGGTCGTTCACCTCCAAAAACAGCTGCAGAGCAACTTAACCAGGGAGTGACTGAACACAAACTGACCCACTATGAGCCAACTCGTGAGAATTCCACATTCTAAAATCGTACACATTGAAATGCTTCACTTAAAAGCAAGAATATGGAAACCACAGTTCTCACACTACGTTAAAATAATAAATTCTTGAAGGATGTTCAATGCAACAATGTAAATTAATCAGTAGTAAATCTAGCCTAGAGTGTTTCTTAGAAGTAATTAATAAGGACTATCCTGTTGATAACTAGATGCAAGTTATGTCAATTCTGTGAATTTCTGAAGGCCACGAGGAAAACAACAAGTTAAATCTTCACAGTGAATCAGCAAATCTGATGATAGCTGACAAAATTCTTAATCTGGTACAGCCTTACTGACAATGCTGCGTTTGCTCTATAAACACCCACAAACACAGCCTGATTACCACAAACGCACTGTGAAGCCCTCTCTCAACTCAAACATGCACATTTACAAGTGTACCCTCATTCTTTCTTACTCTCACACACACAAACACATACAAAATGATCCATATTTTAACATGCAGCCCATTGTCCTTAATTCCACTTGACAATCTGCTGCTGTATAATTCAAGCCTGTGCTCCCCCTCTATAAATAGCATCTGGTTCTCACACATACACACACCAAAATAAAAATGTCTACGTGGTTAGATCCCACCAAATACCATCATCATCAGCAGGGTCTCATGGAACATCCATGTGGGTACATTTGAGTCTTGAAAAAATCTCGGTTTTCTCTCTATCTCCAACCTTTCACTTACGGTCACAGTTGCACAGTGTTGGACGAAACAATCTCAGCTCCACTTACGAGCTTGTTCTGGAGCCGTCAACCATTTCAACCTCTCCATTTATTTTCAGGGGACTCTAAAGAGTTCATTTGTGACCTTTGAAACTGCAAGTGCTACAAAAGATGGAAAGTTTGAACAGTTCTATAACATCCACTCAAATTCCATCCACTGATGAAGATGACGTGATATGGTTGAAAGCACTGGAGCATGGCAGTAACTGGAGTTTGAGTTAAGATTGTTTTCAAGGTTAAAAAATAATTTTAATGGGAATGTGTCACTTCAAGTTTAAGTAAAGTATGGTCGAGACCAGTAAAGACAACAAGCACATCATGAAACGCTCATTAGATTGTTATAAATCTATATATTATCATTGTAAAGTTTGAAAAGATGACATGGGGGGAAAAGTAACAAACACAGTTTCACTTTAACCAGGACACGTCTCTTCAATTGCAGTAAAACATCACCTTGCTGTAGTGAAGTATCGGTGACAGTTGGGTGCAGTTGCAACAGACACTAAACTCAGCCAGTAAGAATAATGACGGTACAGGTTGTTTTTCTCATTCACTGACTGTGAAGTGCTGCTCAGTGCTGCAACGTGTGGCCAGAAGCTATATTACTGTACTAGTACTTAATAAATAATTATGGGTTAGGAAAAGGGGCGATGTTCTAGAAGTTGTAACAAAGAATGACTAACATTCAAACTTTTTCAGGAAGATGGTAAAAGATTCTGAAACTGGCAGCAGAAACATTGTATATGGGATTGTTCACTTCCACTAATCAGCACAGGTCAGTGAAAACCACAAGCTGTGGAAGTATATTAGTGCAACATTGAAAATTTACAGCAGAATTCACGACCGACCAACTCAAGTGTTAGTGGAGAATGGAATCCTAGTGGAGGTTTTAAGTGAGGTGCTGAATCGCATACTGAGCTACTGTAGTCAACACAACAATATGACACATTTTCTGGATGCAGCACTGTTAAAATGAGGTCAAAATGATGGATAAATGAAGAACCAGTTGTCAGGGTTATAGAATAGTGAAGCTGTTGCCAGATAAGAGCCTGCTGTTATTCATCAACAGTAAGAGAGCAGCAGGAACAGCAAAGGTTGATATGAAGGCTTCTGATGAAGCTGTACACCAAAGTAAGACAGCAAAAAGAAGACAGAGGCCAGCAAGCTCACATGGAGGGCATCTTCTAGGACAAGCTGAACAGCTCATTGATTTTCAGTCAAGCTAAAAGACAGGTTCCAAAGACCTGGAGGGACAGCAGTGAAACACCACACATGTAATGACGTTCTGGGTTTTCCAGATAGAAACAATGCTGTGTCAAAGAATGTAGGGCAATGAGATGGGTCACTGAGAGGATGCCTCTCACTCCCTCTCATAAAAGTGCCACATTTCTGTGTCAAGATCCAAAGAGTTAAAGATGCAGCGTCAGGAGAAGTGACAGGATGAGCTTAGGCAAGTGACAGACTTGACAGCATCAGTCTCGAGAAGCATCGGCCAAACTAGAGCCGGGACCACCACATCAGCAGACAAGGCATCTTCAGGAACAGCAGATGTAAGCCAAAAAACTGCAAGTTCAACAAGCCATGCATATAGTTTTCAGGAACAGTCTACTGAGTGCATAATAGTTTGATTGGTTGTACTCGCATTCTGTAAAAACACTCATTGATGTGGGTGGACATGACAGCATACAAGAGAATACTTAACTTCCCAGTTTTGATAGGGTTGTTCCACAAACAAATCCGAGCGCAGAGGAGAAAGCTGAGAGCAGACGATTCACGAGTGCGCAGAAAGCAGCCCGAGTGCGTTTATTTCTTATAAACAGAAATGCATATATAAAGCAACTTATGGTTTTTACACACTTTTCTGAGTTCTTGCTCTTGTTAGAATAAGATCAGAACTATAACCTTGGAGTGGATTAAATATGAGAAGTGTTTATGAGCACGAAGAGGGTGAAACCATTTTGTTCATGGATAGTAGTGGTTTTCCTTTCTGTCTTGATGTTTGTCTCAGCTGAAGACTTAAAAGCGCTAAAAGGCCAGTGGTGAGAAAGCACATGGGAGTATCTGACCAAGCTTAATTGGATTTCTGTGTGCGTATGTGTGAGATTGCTCAGCCGTGTAGCATTGCCAAGTTCTACTGTGTCCCCTCAGTTTCTCTCGGTCCAATGGTCCATTTCGGTGTCTGAGTGATGTCACAGACACAGCATCACCTGCTGTGCTAGACTTATATTTCACCTTCAAATCCCACAGAAATACAAGCAGGACATAATGCCAATCATCTAATCCAGAACCTTTCCTGAACTAAATCTACAAACTACAGGGAATCTGAAAACCTGGGGCTCTGCTTAACTCACTGACAAATGAGATCAGATCCAACACAGTGATCATCACATATGTTTGTATTTATGGACTTCATTGCTGTGTGGTTATGCAGTGCTGCTTTCTAAAAAACAACCTGTACTAATGAAAGCATTTCCAGGCATATTGTTCACTGTAAGAACTGTAGGTTTAATGAAAGTTTAGTAAGTGACAGTTGACTTAAGTCAATATGACATCCAACACCACCACGGCCGTACAGACTAAACACTAATTCAGAACATTGACCAGCTCTGCTTTTGATATATCCATCACTGATATTTAGCAAGAAAGAAAGATAGAAAGAACAATTAGAATTATTTTGTTGTTTGAAGAGAAAAAAAGACGATAGAATTGCAGAGTCTGTTATTGATCGAACAGGCTGCCTCACAGACTAGTTAGCAGCGAGCCTGGCAGTTGTCCAGCATGAACGATGGCATGTGGAGAGTGAACAGGTCCCAAAGTCTCTCAGCTAAACTTTATAGTTAGAAGTAGATACAAACTCACACATCCATTTTAAATTGCTACATTTACATTTTCCCAGTTTCAAAGACAAATTACAATAAAAAGCTAATGTTTTTTTATTTTTATTAAAACATAATTTTATCTGACTTAGGGCACTTCAACAAAAATTTTTTTATCAGATTTTATCAGATTTTCTCTAAAACATGTAAATAACTTATGTATTTGTAGAATCATGTTTGTGATTGATTATTCTTGGTGAAAATGTATCTCGTTTAATACCAGGTAAACAACATATATATAGATTTATAGGGAGATGGATTAATGGAATTAATTGTTAGAGTACCATCACTATTTCAGAAGAACTGAATTATTAAAATGATATTTTCCTCAGATAGTTTATCACAAATCAACACCAGGACTTGGAATTTGGAATAACCCATAAGTGAAGTAAATGTAAATCAATAAATTAGAAACCTTTGCATGACATCATGCTATTTTCATGCTTTTCTACAGTCTGTTTTTCTCATGTACTCCTGTCAAGATAACTGGATAAATGTTATTTTTCTCCCTCCCTCTCTCTATCTCTAATTTTCCTCCCTCAATCCCTCTTTCTTGACATCTCTGAATGAGGCACCTCTGGATGTGCAGGTTGAAAAGACTTATTTTTCAAGGGACTATCTGTCTCGCAGGACCATTTAAAGTATCACAGGAAATCAGAAAACTGAGGAAGAGAGAGAGGGGGAGTGGTAGGCCGACCTCCAGACGATGTCATCTACCAAGGAATTAATAAGAGGGGAATTCATGATTAGAGAAAGCAAGTTATCTCAGGGAGAATAGGTGGCTTTTTCATTCATGTTTGGTTTGTGGACTAAAATAGGGGGAAAATGTCAGGAATGGCAGGGGGATAATTCTGCATTCCATTTTAATTTTCTATTTAGACTAAACTAAAATCTACAAAAACATTAATAATATAAATAATGTCTTCTGTGAAGGACCAATGGTGGTGAATTGTGGTTAATGTATATTGACCTACTTCACAGTTACGGTCTGCTCCTTGGCCCAGGCCCAAGAGGGTGTTGACATGCACCGGTGAATCTGTTTGTTTTTTTTATACTAAAAACCGTCGCTATTCTAGCATTTGAAAAATGATTCCGGCCCCCCCGAAAAAATAAAGTTTGCATGTTGGTATTATGCATTCTATCTATTTATAATATGACTGCTTCTTGACTTAGTATATCTCCTCCCGTTTCTTTTGGTATTCAGATACGTGTAAACACGTGACTGTAGTTCCTTGAAGGTGTCATGTGGAATGAAGTATAAACTAACAGTTAGAGTTTGCACAGGGTTACCAGCAAGTGTTTAGGTTGTGTTTGCTTGGTAGTTATTGGACAAAATAACGTTTCTGGTGTATTTTGGTCAGGTTTGAGATTCTGTTGTGTGAGGATTTACCCCGTTAATGGATATTGTGTTTAGTTCTTCACACATGAAGGAATGGTGGTGAGCCAAAAACATTTACTAGTTGGAGCTGAAGGGGGGAACCAGCTACTCAGAGCTGACAGCTTCAAAAACACCAATTGAAAAATTTCAAAATTACAGCAAAGGGCATTAAGGAAAGGTTTAAAGGTGAATGAGTCATTTAGACTATGTGGGACCATTGCATTAATCTGTATAATATTTCCCCATGAGACAGATGTTGTGGGAGGTCTTTGTCGCACAACAATGACACCTCTATATGTAACACCTTTTTTCAAAACTGTAAGTGCCTCACTAGGAAATGAATGCTTTTGATTCTGTTTTATGCAGTTTTATGCATTCAGCTTTATGCTGAAACGTGTCAGCAATTAGCTGGTCTTTACTATTTAGTAATTTTTTTGTATGTCAAGTCAGGTTCGAACCCACAGGTGCTGAGTGTTAATGGGCTTGTGTCAAGCTCAGGCCCCAATAAATGAGGCTGACTGGGATTTCCATGTCGCTGTAAGACTAAAGGTAACAATAACAATGACATGTTAACAGGACTCTTGCTATGTGTGATAGAGTGATTCCTACCTCTTTGAAGCATGGTGAGGGGTTTCGCATCTGTTCCAGCATGGCCCATTTGACGGTGGCCTGCCGGATGTTACCATCGTACTCCCGCGAGCTCTGGGTGCCACTGGGGGTGCCACGGGAGCGTTCATACCCTGGCTCGTTGAAGTAGGGCTCAGCCACCAGGATGAGGGACTGCACCGACACTAGCACCTACAGCAAATCAAATGAAAAGAGGAGGCAGGGAGAAAAACTCAGGATTACCTTAGTTGTTCAAATTCCATGGTGAATGCTAATCATAAAATATGTAGACAGTAGCTTGGTTTAGTTTCAAAATAACATTCTGATACACTACATTTTTCCAACTAGCTTGATTCTGCTCTGTTTGTTAATTAGCCAGACGTTTCCTCAGTCTCCTCAGTGGTGGACACTGAGGAGAGTCTGACACGGCACGAAATAGTTTGGCCCCTGTAAAGATATATCCTTCAATTCATCTTTATTAACAGCCCGATTCATGACTTGTCCTGTCTCAAGGAGACTAAGGACATCCTGCTGCATCACTATGTCTGTTCCAAGCCACTACATTACCAACAATGACGATCTTGGCCTTGGAGGCTTGCCTGCTGGCCTATGTCGTGCTGGAGGTGGATGAACTTGAAAATGCTCCACCAAGCGGTGATGCATGCCTCCTATCCTGGATTTCTGAATTTCAGAGCCGATATTCAACCCAGCTGATGGCCACTTGATTCCAGCCCACTCCCTTGTCTCTTATTCACCCACCCCCTGTTTTCCTTTATTGATCCGCAGCACACTAACTTGAATGATAATCAATGGAGACATCTCTATGCACTCTCCAACCCTGCAAATGAGGGAATTATAAAAAAAGAAAAAAAAAGAAAGAGAAAGAAGGAGCAATCCATTTCCAAAGGCTCTGGCTTGCTTGTTGCTGGATCAATATATATGGAAAGTAAATGCAAGTGTGTGCATCACAAACAACCAAATAATGGTGGGGGTGTGTGTATAGCTATAAGCCTGTTCATCACTTTGGATACCCAGTAGTCCCCTAATGCTACACATTATCTATCACAAGCATTATAGGTCCAACCCCTCAAGACTTTAGATGATAAAAACACTGATAAATAAGTCTTTACAAAAAGCAGAAACATTCCCTTTACCATAAATAACATTTGAAACAAGAAGAGGGCTCCGGGAGCACATACTGTACATCCAGCAAGGCTAATGCCCTATCTTACCATGTAAAAAAGGCCAGTGCACAAATCAACATTCGTGTTTTCAGAACATTTGGGGGAAAAACTGAGTACAGGATTTACACAAATCTTTAGTTTCACTCAATAGCTCAATGGACCCCAGTAGGCATGTCTTTCACTGTATTTAAACTGGAGTTTAAAACTAAGAATAAACTTGTATAGTAGTAGTAGTAGTAGTAGTGAGTATATTGGTATTTTTATTATTATTTCAGCAGGGGTAGGTCTACGAACTGAGGATTTAAAGAGTAAAATATGAAAACAGTCTAAAATCAGATGGCATCTGGGCTAACTGGCAATTGAAGCAGACTGATTCCAACTTCGAGATGAGTGATGCGTGTGCGCAGGCATAACCTGGAGCTCCAAATGATATTGGTTTGATTAACATCGACACACTGTCACCAAAGCAAAATAATAACTTGACTTTGAAAAGGATCCTTCATGTCAGCTGTCGAAACACCAAGTCCATTAATACACAGCCCCTGGCAATGTAATGATGGCATAGTGATAAACTACAGCCTGTGACACAAGGACTCAAACAACAGCCCTGCTGATCTGTTCAGACAGATGACTCTGGCATGATGGAAGATCTCCAGCTCACCTGTAAAAAGCTTGAGGTCTGTGGGTTCCATTTCTCCTCTGGTCTCCCGTGCCATGTATTGAGGATACTTAAACACACCTGATTTAGACACACACGCACACACGTACACACGCACACGCGCACACACGTACACGCACACACGCACACACACACACACACACAGAGAGAGAGAGAGAGAGTAAGAAAACAAGTTTGTAAGTATAACCCACACATAGAAGAGTTTAAGCATAACATCCATCGCATTGGTGAAAGGTTTATGAAATTCATGACAAAACATCTTTTTGTTTTTGGTGTTGTTGCATACATTTTTTTTCCAAAATACATAAAACTCTGTTTCCCCATTAATTATCTAGACTGTGGGGCCGCACCATATTACAATTTTTCCTGCCAACGTTTCATAATGAACCAAACTTTTTTTACATTTCTCATAATAACATAACATATGTCTACCTTGGTGCGTGCAGCGCTATTGTACTACCACAAGGTACCATCCACACAGTCAGACCTCATAGTTCCAGCTGCAGTTGTGTTATGCAATGCAATTCTTTTCCTCGCACAAGAACTCTTTAGTCTGTTACAAGAGTGTACTACGGGCGTGTGCACCCCTGTTACTGCCATATATTTAATTAATTCTGTGGGAAATGCATCACAATAATAATACCATAGCATGAAACTGATGTAGTCAAGAGCAACCGCCCTGCTATAAATCCTATCCTCATGAAGGTTATGTTTGGGTTGTAACAGTTTAAAAGGTGAAACTTGAATAATGGCTCTATCACATTTTGTTACTATTTATCTTCAATTAACACTCCCCAACTTGGGCTCAATACCAAAGTTTGCTAATCAGACCTGTTTTGAACATAAATCTGTAAAAATGTGTAGATGCTTAATATCACTGTTCTTATTCAACCTGAATCTTTAGCATGGCTCACAGCTTCCAAGACAAAAAGACATCCAGCTGAATATGAACAACCCTCAGCAACAAGCTTCTTATTATGCATCTGTCTTTCTGCTTCCTCCACTTAACCAACCCCTCATGACTTGTGCTGAATGGTGGTCCCCCTCGCCCACCCCTTCCATTGATGTGGGAAGTTACAGGTATTTCTTATAGAAGTTGTCCGCCCATTATGGAAATAGATGTGGACTGTCAGTGTGTGCCTAATGAGGTGCAGCAGATTGGGTAAGCCTTGACCCCAGCTCCTAAATGGAAAGAAGCCAAGGCCTTGGTGGAAGAGCTATACATATTCAAAATTGTCTGAAGGAAGCCCTTAGCGAAATCCATTTTTAAATACAAACTCTGACAGAGCTAGGAAGATCTTCAGATACAGATAAAGATATATTGGGTTCATTTGACAGTTTAAGTCCATAGTGGGTGATTGACAACCAGGCAAGTTATTATTCTGGTCCATTTCACTATTTGAATTTTTCTATACAGTTTTTCCTGTATTTCCACAGGATTTTGACACAACAATTATCAGTATATAAAAGTGAAGAACAGATTGTCAGAAGGCAGATGACACATTCTGAATAAAAATCCTCCATCGCAGTTAATTGACAGAAGAGTAGCATGAGCATTTTTCCCCACTCACTTTGCCGTCATTGTAGAGGTTTGGGTTAAAGCGCACACTGTGTCCGCCAGTAGTCTCCAGGTTGACCAGCGGCGGAGAGTTGGGATAATCTTGGGGAAAATACACATCAAACTCAAAGCAGCCATTGGCGTATGGCGTGTCGGCTGGACCTGTGATGAGAACCTGTAAATTCAAAGAGTAGAGAGCTTTAAC
The DNA here is from genome assembly GCA_026259375.1 of Verasper variegatus. NCBI lineage: Eukaryota > Metazoa > Chordata > Actinopteri > Pleuronectiformes > Pleuronectidae > Verasper > Verasper variegatus. Next base: position 1,553,993 of record CM048050.1, read on the forward strand.
ACAAATAGCCTGAGAAGGGGTTGTTATACATCAAACTGAAAAAAAGGTTAATTAAAGAAAGTATATAGTCTATTATTAGTAAATATGGATTAAACAAAGGGCAAATTTATTTTGCGAAATGGTGCTGCCACAACAAGCTATCAGGACTGCATTTGTGCACACACAGTAGTAATATTCTCTCAAGAGAATGGTCTTCTTCTCACAGACACTGTTCTGTGCACTCATGACTTGTGCACACGTTTTTATGTGCATACGTTTTGAGACTAAGTGCTTTCGGCGTGAAAGCTGCTTAAAGCCTGGACGACTGAAAACATCCAGACACACCTGACAAACGGTAATGTAACTTATCTGATTAGATATGATCTCTCTACTGCAAGAGCAAGCGACCTATCCCACCCTAAACATCATCATCCTGTCTGTACAGTAGGAACAGAGTAGCCACAAGTCAAATGACAGGAGACGGGTTCACAAAGACTGAGTGGAAGCTGAAGGACTCCTAGTATAAATTTTCCCTGGAGGAAAATGTGTTCTTTATTTTTTCAGAGAAATGCAAACATCCTGTTGTAAACCACCACAGTATTCTTCTGTAGTGTTGTCATGTCGACTGACATGACTCTATAACTACACTAATCTTTCTTGAGAATGCCGGGTGGAACTCATGCATGAAGTATATTTTGACATGGACATTCAGACCCAAAATTTCTACTGCACTTCCACACAAAGTCTGGTGCAGGAACAATAAAGAAAGCAGCAATGTGACGGGGATCAGATTTCCACCTCACTAGCCACTGTCCCTTTATGTTGATGCTGCTCCTTGATTCTGACTTTGTTGTTAGTTTGCTACTGCCTTTAGTTAGAGTGATCTTCTGCCTAAACCAAGCTAAGCGGATGAGGACTTTGACATTTAGAAAAGGAGATTCTGCCATTAATCAACTTGTCGGGGATACAGCCATTTATGAAATGTCACTGGAGGAATGAGTAAGAGCTGTCAATGACAAGCCGTATGGTAAAAACACCAGACGCAGTAGCACAGTACACAACATCCTTCAGGAAGACACAAAAGTTCACCTTTATTCTGTTCTCAAACTGTAGGTTTCATTTAATCACAGGGTACAACCCTATACAAACCAGACAGTTCTGTGCCGCAGTTTCAGGATATCAGTTTTCTCATAACAATGACGGTTACATACAACTTACACATTCATCAAAACCAATTATGAATGCCTAAGTTCTGAAAAGGTCATGCTGTGGTGCCAGGCCTAAGATCGTCGAGTACTTTACCTTCATGATGTCCAGCCTCTCCTCATCACAGCGCACAAAGACGCTGGATGAGGATGACAGGGGCAGAGAGGTGGACAGGGTGACGGCCTCCTGCGCGAGACGGCGGGATCGGGCTGCACTGTTTGTATCACTGGCGTTCTTCACCTGAGACATGTAGTGGTAGTTCACCTTGAAGATAAGCTTCCCATCCTCTTCCTCAGAAACCATCTCAAAGGTGTCTGGACAGAGAAAAGACAAGTGTGAGTGTCACTGTGGGATGCCTCCATGCTCATATACAACTGCACTAAAAAATGAATAAATAATGTATCGTTGTTTTCTGCCAACGCTCTACACAGCAGCCTAAAGTGTAATTTTAAAAACCATGGATGTCTAGCTAGCAGTCCAGCAGTTCGGTCTGTATCATTGATTACAAGGCCCTAACACTTGATGATGCACAACTGAAGTTATGTCCCTAACATCTGCTGGTGGCCACTAACACCTGCTAACATCTACTGGTAGTTGGTAACCTTAATTGTGCAGAAGACCTTCAATTGTACAAGGGATATTCAACATCCTATTTTATTTTGTCAGTAAAAATTACAATGATGTTTTGTTATAGTGAGTTACAGTCTGTCCATCAATGTCTTCAGCCTTTCTGTCTGCACAGTGAAACAACACTGTTTACACTCAAGTCACTTGCAATTACTTCAGACATCAAGTTGCTTACAAAATCAATTGCGACACAGCAAAACCAGTGTAATTAATCATGACATGGCTGAATGGAGAGTGATGGACAAGTCAAAAGGGATGAGCAGGATGGGAACATAGTCTGAGTCTGCTTTCCTCTCAGAGTTCTGGCATGATGGCATTATGGATCATATCAGACAGGAGAGGGAGACAGAAAAATGTGTGTGTGTGTGTGTGTGTGTGTGTGTGTGTGTGTGTGTGTGTGTGTGTGTGTGTGTGTGTGTGTGTGTGTGTGTGTGTGTATGAGGAAATACGTTTCAACAGAGGAATGGGGAATTATGGTTGCTTAAAGTAACATGAAAATCATCTTTTTCACCATGTTTTATGTGTAAAGAAAAAGAAATACAAAATGTATGTATTCTACATAATGGTCTATGCACATAAACACACAGACACCCCCACAAGCAAATATATAAACTCACCAAACTGCAGCTTCTTCATGGCAGCTACATATTTTTCTTCTTGAGAGCGTAGGATGGACAGGGGCTTGGGTCGGCTTGACACCCTTCTTGAAGACTCCACCAGCTTTCGCTCTGGTGAGGAGGAGGGATTTGGGATGAGGAGCAAAAACCAGGAAGACCAGAGTGAAAACAGAGCAGAGTGGGGGCATTCAGAGAGTGACAGTGACACAGAGGCATCAGCTCCAGAATGTCTTCCCCTGTGAAGGTCCTGCAGGGCCAGCCTGCCACAGGGCTATTTATCACAAGAGTCACCTTAGCAAGCAACCGGTGCTCTGATCTTCATCAAACAGACACATATATTCAGGCATGCACACAAAGCAGCATTACAAAAAGCCTGTTGGAAACAACTACGCCAATCTTAACTAGGCCTGTGAGATTGATACATTGAATACTGTTCGTGACTTGTTTTGTGACTCACAACCTTCCTAAATTCCAGTGGACAAACTGATGTTCTCTGCATAACACCACACAGCAAATTACATAACTCCAAGCTTCTTTATTGTGCTGTTCTTTGTGGTATCTGTGGTAAATACAGTCAACCAGCTAAATGTGGAGGCATGTTGAAACTAGAATAAGCATCTTGCAGTTGTACCTAGTTTTCACCCAAGTTTCAGGAAATATGGTCACTATTCCCCTTCTGTTCCAGAGCTATGGTGGTGAATAATGGCCAGAAAAGTGCTCCTGGAGATCATTATGACATAATAGGGAAGTCAACCTTTGACCTTTTTGATATAAAATTATATCATTTCATCGAATTTAAATTAGGTCGTAAATTTCTCATACAACTAGTACTTGAATTATAGAGTTATGGCCAAAAACCTGCTATGTGAACTTTTACATTTGTCCACCAAAATCAGCCCAAAAGGAAATTTGTACCAAATTTGAACAATTCCATAGCGGCTTTTCTGAGATATCTTATTCACTATAGTGGACTGATCCGACATAATGCCTTGGTAAAGATGCATAAAAGGTTCAACCATCATTGACAATAGAATTCAGTTTAGATGTAGATTGAAAACAATCGCGGCAACAACCACTCACTGAAAGTTCCTTAGGATGCAAGTTGTGATTACCTCTAAAGTTGTTGAGGAGAAAGTTAGAGAGCCATATATTGCATAACATTTGTATCAAAATATGGATTCGGCAAGGAAGTCTCTGACAGCACCTTGCAACATTAATATATCAGGAAAAACGTACTGTAGATTGAAATAAAAGTCTACTACATCTTGCAGTTCTCATCTGGAAAATTACTGTTTCAAAGATCAAGAATTTACTTCACTGTATTTACCATAAAGGCCAATTCAAAGAATATATCTTTAATTCCACCTAAAGAGTGTAAGAAGTAATAATGAATAAATAAGAGCACATCTGCTGATATCATCATTGATTTAGCCTGTTCTGTTAGGACAAGTATATTGATACTTCAGAGGAATACTTCTCCTCAATCAATACTGTCCAGCTCCTATCGGATCATAGCTCCTCTAAGAGATGTTTCTTAAAGCCTCTGTACTAATTAAATGATTATACATCTGTCAAGGCCCTAATGTTGCAGGCTCTGCACTGTACAATTCTGTATGATATGTGATTCCCGAGGCCTTCATTATATGGATTTCTCTATGAGAAGAGACATGACATTGATCTTTATCCGTATCCCCTACCCCACATGCACACTTCCACCACATGTAATGGCAAGTTCCCCACCTAAGTGATCACTAAGACGACCGTTTATGTGGGCCGAGCATAAAAATCCTCCGAAAGGAGCTGGAGGAAATGGGCGGGTGGGGGATAATTAATATTGTGTACTATGTAGGCAACGTATTAGGGGAGGTGTAATGATTCATCATGTGGAAGATATTGATGGTGCTACTTGCTTAAGGTGACTAATGGCTAGTAAGAAGAATGCCCTTTCTTTCTCTAAATCTCTATGTACAAAAACAAGTCGAGACATCTGTACTTTGCCCTTAACAATTTTTCAACGTCCGAATCTTGTGATACAACTTGAAGAGGCCGTCCTTCCTCTTCCCAGGGCTAAGGAGAGCCTCAGAAAAGATGCCAAGGAACGTGGAACAGTTTTAGAAATGGGACATCAGCAGTGCACAGTCCATCACTGACTTCCAGAGTCACAGAGTCACTTTACAACACGTTTCAGGCAGTACCGAAGGCTGAGTTTGACCTGAAGCTTTCGACTGTTCAAGTTGAACTTTTAAAAACAGGGCAATAGCATTCTTGATTAAATTGTTTAGTCATTCACAGCTGAGGGATTTCAGACGTTTTGGTAAAGCTAAACTTAGAGACCCATTTTCATGTCCTTGTACCAAGAGGGCAGGACAGACAACAGATGAAGGTGTGAAGGAAAAATGGAGAGAGAAAGGTGGGACCTGGTGAAATAATTCAGATAAAGCTGAACAATTCTGGATGTCAGCCAGCAAAGGCTTTTGGTAAGGGCAGATAATCAAATATGATAAAGAATTGTTTTTGTACTCATGTTACGGATTCACATTTCTCATATATACACACATATTCTATGAAACTGGGTTTTGGTGGGAGACAAGTTTAAATGTACTGCATACCAAGACTGTTCAAGCTGGGATTTGAATGAAACAGATATAAAATGGAGAATGTGACATCAGCTGCTAAAGTGTTTGGCAATAAACCCACACGTGTATGTTGCATACATACCCTGGTTGGCCTGCCGCAGGCTGGTAGTAGCAATGTAGACGATCTCAGCTGTCCTCTGGATGTCAGGTACCAGCAGAGACAAGCCCTCCGGCTCTGGATCTGAGCTATCTGTCTTCATCACACCTTTACTCTTATCTTTCTTTGACCTAAAACACAAGAAATATTCATCCAGTCACATCAACTTGAATTTTAGAAATATATGTTTTGGTGTAAAAAGTTTATTCTTTTGTCATTATGCTTCCAAAAGACAGTGTAGTATTATTGGGGATAAATCAAACGCATTAATGTGTCAACTCTCCACAAAGCTTTCATTCAGCAGTCTTCTAATTAGCTCAGTCTGACTTTGGTTTTGCAAACTATAACCATTCAAAGTGTGCCATATGAGCTATGGATGGTTTGTGTTTGCAGTATAACTATACATGTGCAAACAAGTGAGACAACTATCACTGAATCAATTTGATAATGAAGAATATTTTTGATTATGTCTAGTTCTGAAATATCTTTTTTTTTGTCTTCTAAGTGGATTTTGTCCAAAGCAATGATTTCTCCAGAGCAACTCTGGGGAGGGTTTAGTTTTTTTTCTTTGGCTCTGTCCTGCTGAATGTACATGTCTATTAAGACCATTACCTGCAACATAACAATGATTCAAATGCCACCTAGACCTCAATTGAAGTAACCTTTTGCATCAATTCATCAGCTTGTCTAAACTTTTCATAACTGTGAACCACATTTTTCCCCAAATATTTTCAAATGCTGAACTAAGCAAGCGCTTACCTGCTCATTTCCATAGATGTTAGATCAAGAATGTTTCTATTTTCAAGGTTTCTGAAGCCTTGTTATTAATTTTATGATTAAAAATAATGACATTCCAATCAGGGTCAGCCATGTGTTTGTTTCCAATTAGTAACTGTTAGCATGCATAAATGCTCAAGCATGCTTTTGAATATGGTAAACATTCTACAGGCTTAAATCCTGAGCTTACAGTCTGTCTGATTAAACCTCTTGTCAAGACCATATAGGTGTGGACAAATTGAGTTAGACTGATTGCTGCACTTCGTTTGAGGAGGATGATCTGTTCTTTCATTCTTACTGTTACTCTGTAAGGCTCTGGTTTCTGTTCAACTGGTCGACTGATAAAATGGACTGTATTTATTTGACACTTTTCCAGTATTATTGGCCACTCAAAGCGCTTTACAGTACAAGTCACATTCACCTATTCACCCACACATTCATACAGTGTCTATATGCAACGATATACCGAACACCAATCATACACTTCCTATTTTTTTCAATGTATTAATGAAAAGCTAGCGTTTATATCTGGTTGTTTTATCTATCAATAGTAAGAAATTTTCCAAGGACATTTACTGTTAAACACAATGATACTGTGATAAAATATGTAAATATATCATATACTAATCAAATACTTTTTCTGTGTCTTGATAACTGCTTTATCTATTCTGCCCACTCCTAATTTTAAGTGATACCACAACCTAATATAAGAGAAATTCCTGTTACTATCCCTTTAATGCACATCATAACCCTGTAAATTAACAGAGGAATTGATGTGGTCTACAAATCATTGACAGAGGTACACATTTAGATTAGACATTTCTTATTAACCCTTTTAACAGAGATGGTCATTGTTCATCTCTTAACAAAGCAGCAAAATAGGTGCAGACATGAAGAGCTAATCACACTGTAAGTTTAAAGCTTGCTGTGATGTTAAATGTTGACTGGACTGTGTACAGCCTCAGCAATCCACTATTGTCTCACTGATTTATCAGGAACTATTATCTTTACCTCCTGTGGAACCTTAATTGAACCATGCTGCCACACGATGGCTGCTGCAACATTCAGGATGGGCATGTTCTAAAAATACCATCAGATACATCATTCATAAAAAAGGCACTTGGAGATGTGTATACATACACATAAAACTGAGTATAGTATGTTGACCAGAAGCTTACAGAAGCTGTGAGTGAGGGAGATGAGCTCACTTATCTGAAGATGTTGTAGCCTCATCTCCTAGGATGTATATTCAATTGTTAGTTTGAGTGTGTGTATCAGGTTCAGTACTTTACGCTCAGCAAAAGAAATGCACCTCCCCCAGCATAATGGAATTTTCTGCTGAGACTAAAGTATTTTTCTTCCATAATAAAACACAACACATTCTCGACGTGTCCCTGACCACCTCAAAGCAGCTAAGTGACTGAATCTCAATGCCTCCTCGATGTTCAATGCCTCTTGGGGCACATTCCCTTCATTCAGGGTGGATTTCAAAGCAAAGTGTGAACAGGGCTAAAGATGTTAAGATTCCCACTTCATCAGTATTGCAGAGAGGAGGACGGTGAATGATACTGGGGTGAATTTAAAGATTGGTAAGATTATGGCTGAATCAAAGTGTTAAATAAAACATTACTTGTCATGTATGAAGTAAGCTTTAGCAAATAAGATGATTAAATGAATGTGTCACTATTCACCTTGATGTACTCTGTGACATTTGTGGTCCATCTTAAAAATGTAAAAACCTGAGCAAACACATTCCATTATTCCATTGAGTTCCATTAAGTTAACTGCATTTGCTCGATCTTACCTGAGGCGATTGGTATACGTGTCCACGCATGTCTTCATCTTGGCCAGCAGCATCCCAACAGATGTCTGTCCCTCAGAGTGCTCTTCATCTTCCTCCTCATCGTCATGCCCCGGGTCCCCAGACAGAGGCAGCAGCAGAGGGACCAGGGCTGTGCAGGTGGAAATGGCTCTCAGCAGCTCCAGTAGTGCCCGATATAAAGGCACATGGCGTGCCATATCCAGAACTGCAGAGAAAAGAAGAATACTTAAGTGTAAGATGCTAAGAGCACAGAGGAACTAAAAGGAGACATGTTTACACCCATGATTACATTTATATTTGCACCTACCTTACATTGTTTTTTGCGCCTTATGTCAGTAAACACTAGATTTAGGAAGTTAATGTGAGGAATTAATATATCTCTCATTCACACACACATACACCCAAATAGTATATCAAAATCTGTATCAACATTGGACCTACACATCCAGTATTGGTTGAGACTACAGTTCTGGATTTAATCACGTGTTAAGTTATTGTGAAATAGCAACATCATAGTACAATATCAAGGGTGAGCAGCTGTGACACCGGAGACTGGTCATATCATCTCGGTGTCGATTTTTGTTGACCATTTATGAGGATCTAAACTCAAAGTGTAGTAAGGAATACAGAGTCAAACATTTAAGAAAATCCAATTTAAGTTTTACAGAACAATAACTATTCAAAATAATCTTAATGAGTGAATTTGATCTTTTAAATGAACTCTTGTCTGAAATTATCATTAGGTACAGAAATGATCATTTAGTAGTGAGGAATAGTGAGTAGTTTTTTGGAGATACAATGATGCTGACATGCTAATGTGTCGCAGTAAATCTTTACTAACCAAATGTAGCCATGCCATTGTTATAAACCGCAGTACTGGGAGAGGTTTAGAAACCAGTGTAACAAATCATGACAAAAAAAATAGAAAAACTAGATCTTATCAAAGACTCAGTTTATTGTTTATATAATAATACTTTTTTTCCATGGTTTGTCTCAACCGGCACTTGTACAGAAGCCAATCAGATACAAGGGTGTGTTGAGACTAATTATCAACAGGGTGACCGTGTAAGACACCCCATTTTCTGAGAACAGGGTTGTTTAATGTGAGTGGAAGTACTTGTGCATCCATGTGCCTGCCCTGAAGTGTCAGCTTCAAAATAAACAGAACAGCTCTTGTTTGTGGCCCCCAGACTATTTTACATTTATATTGAAATTCCCAGCACCCTACTACTTCTCCCTCCATTTGCACAACACTGACCTTCCGAGGCATTAATCTGCTCTCAGATCCTTTAACCAGTGTTCCTGGATGGCATCTAGCATAGAATCCCCATCCCTTCTAGATACTACACTCATAACTCATCAGAATGCCTCCTCCTGCTCTGTGCCAATGTCAGACTTGTTTTTCTTTCCACTGTGGGTACTAAATGCCAAGCAGTCTTGAGTGAAAGAGAAAATAATTAAAAAGAGGGAGAAGAACATCACCAACACATGGCTTTTTAAATAATGGGATAATAAACAGGGGGAGAAAGAGAAGGACAATACTGAGCATCATTGGCAAACTGCACTTGGGTTTATATTTTCATGCAGCCTGTAACCGCAATTATTCCCATTTTTCTGCCATTAAAAAAATATCTGCATTAGCATAACATGTGGAGGACATAAGCATTCTATGTTACAAACTTTGATTGTTTGAACACAAAAAACACTTTAAATCAACCAGTCATAGAGGGTGTGTGACTTTGGTGTTTCCATGAAAGTGAGCTTGATATATTTGCTTTTTAAGTGAAATGTCTTAACACTTTTTGGATAGATAGGCATTAAGATTGGCTATCTATCATCGTAAAAAATGTACCTCATAACACAAATGCAGTTGTTGTGAAAACCATGTAACTTTCACAACTAAAAATAATTCTGCGCACCGACTTTCCCTGTCCCATAAATATACTCCAACTTCCATGAAATCCAAGAAACTCCACCCCCTAATTGGAGGACAGAACAGTCGTGCAGAGCCAGCAGTATAGAGAAAAATCAGATCCTGTTCTCAGCCATAGGAAGAGCAGCATCCCAAAGAGGCAAGAAATCCATCACAGTTATGACAATCTTGGTAGTGCTGACCTGCAGTCATTGCAGTGCTACGAACAGCGAAGACTCCACTTGTTGTGATTTAGGGCCTTCTGGGGGGCGTACAGAGATTGGTGCTGCGTATAACCATGTTGGATGCTTGGGCTGATTAATAGTTAACAAAAGCCTGTAGACCTGAATGTGAGTGCCTGCGATGAGTTAGCGTGGCATGTATAAGGGCAGCTTGAAAGAGAGGTGCTACTGTTCTGACTCTAATATCTCCCAGTTCGCCCATGTAGCCTGACCTAGTTTCAAAGCAATTGCCTCACTGAAATAGCGTACCAGGAAGTTGCATCTAAAATCACATTGTGAATCATCCAGAAACACACACAAAATCACTTACATCAAGGTCAAAGTTGAAGATCAAGCTTTAGATTCTACAGATGCACACAAAACTTACAGTAAACTTCCACTACAACTAAGGTCACAGATGGAGCTGAATAGCAGGTTCGACATCAGCAGGCTGGTACACCAGTAGTATCAGGTGCTTGCTAGGCTGTTGGAGTGATCTAGGGAATCTAACGAACTAGGGCTCAGCTGTACCAATATTGCACAATACAGAACCAACATTTACACTTGGTACCAAAAAATGTACACCCAGCGGAGAAAACACTGACATAGCAATTAAAAAGGTAAATGTAAATGTTTTCTTCATACTTTGTACCAAGTCAAAAACAAACACATTATTTGAAAAAATGAAGGTTAATCTCAGTGAACTCATTTATAGGAGCTTCCACTTCCTGTCTAGTCAGCTGTTGGTGCTGCTGAGTCATGGGAAGAACCATCTGTTTATCAAGTTAATAACCATCTTTTGGAAAACAAAACCAATACATTAGACACAAACAGAAATAATATGATTTAAAAAATAAGAATCAAACAATGAAGAGACACCACTAGACAAACATAAATTCAACTTTCTTTTGTCACTTCAGGGCTAACTTGTCACAATCAAATGCAATAAATGGTTCAGAGATTTAACTGCCAATGTGAATGGTAGATTCTAGCTTTATTGCTCCTATTGTGTACCAACACATATTCAGGGAGAGAAATGATTCGTCGCACAGGCCAGTAGGCCTGTCCTTTCCTCTATGACTATGAGTGACTAAGTCGGGCTCTTCAGTTGTCAAACAGCAGGCACAGGCTGTGTTAAATACCATAGTCCGAAATGAGTCTGGAAAAGTAAAGATTAGAATATCAGGCCAGTCATTCCCTCGATGATTGCGGTCATGCTGCCAGTGAAAATGTCGGTGAACGTATTTGTTCAGCTTCAACTCAGATTCTTCACAAATATACGTAAGATTTGAAAGAATTAGCCAATCATCCCTCTGAAACTCTGACATGATGAAATTAAAGTTTATCTTCTAGTTTGTTATAAAGTTCATGCACTGTCCATAGCGTTAAGGCCACTGTAAATGCATTTCATTTGTGAAAGTTAATAGAACCTGACCAGAACTACCACCTGAGCAAACATGGACAAATATTTAATATTTGATCTGTAAAGAGCTATCCAAAAGTTAAACAAGCTGAGCCATGTACTCAGGCAGGTGGAATTCCTTACATGTTCTGACACTTTGCCTTCATTTCAAAGCAGCTGTTCTTTTCATGAATAAGAGGACATTTCTAAGCGACAACTGACGTCAAACCATCGGAGAAGTATCTGAAACATCATAGATCAAAGTAAGGCTGTTTACCTTTTCCTACAAATACAACTGCAGTACTCTGATGTTGCCATGACAATCTATTGGGTAGGTTGAAGTATTGTAGTTTTGACTATGATTACTGTAATACACAAATACATCATGCACACGCGATAAGCAGCATCTGTAAAAAAGTAGGAGCACCATTCAATATCAACACTGCAGGTTTTTAATCTTGTCAATGTCATTTCAAATGTGTGTAATAAAAATTGAAGAGGAGAACATACATTTTTTCACCATTTTAGACGTCCTTTCTCAACTCTACCTGATTAAAAACATCTAATGTTGGAAATAACAGTTATAATCAACCAGAGACAATTCTGCACAGTTATCAAATGCCAAACTGAGAAATTCTAATTAACCCCCAACCCCTGTTGTCCACTTGTGTCTCCTGCCTTACTTTTCATCTAATTTAGTACCTACTCTGCCCTCCAGTTCCTTGTGAAGATGAGTAGATTCCTGCAATTACAGCTGACAGACTGACGTTTGGTATTTTACTGGGGGTATAGAATTAGGGAGGGGGCATCCACAAAGGGAATAAAGATGGTTTTGAAAGGGAAACTTGTTTAGAAGTGGACACCTGTTTGCTGTTAAATTATTAACACAGTGCCACATTTGGGCTAAGAAGTGCTGAAAATTGCGATGTGAAAACATGCAGTATTCATATCCATAATTGAGGGACACAAACAGCTAATTTTAGATATCTGAATGTCGTTATGGGGGGCAGAATCCCTGCTGCCGAAATGCTAATGGTTCAATTACCCAAAATACCTCAGAAATTCCTTCAACTTAATGGATACAAACACCCTTGGTCAGCTTTTCTGCCTCCAAGTGAAATGACACTAATCATTTCAAAGCAGCTCATAATTCAGCTCTAGGGACAATGGCCCGTTTATAATGAGGGTAGCTGTGCATAGAAGCTCGCAGAATGAACACTTGATAATTGCCCTTGATTGGCTGGTGCGGCAAATGTGTGTATGTGTGGGTGTACGATCATACACCAGAGAACCCGCCCTATATTCATCAATGATGTACATTTATTCATAAAGCATCTCAACGTTTCCTAACACACTGCCGTAATCATCTGAGAAAATTGAAGAAACTAATACAATGCTGCTTACACAAGCTTTTACAAGTGGGGCAACAAATTAAAGTTCAGTTCAAATTGTGATCACATTAAATACCCTCTAATGAATGCTTTTATTAACACAACAAATCAAATGACTACATAGACCATGAAAGTTATCACTCCTAATGTCAAACCTACAAAGACATGGTCCTTTGGTCCAGACTAAAATATCTCAACTATTGGATAGATTTCTATGAAATTATGTACAATCATTCATAGTTCCCAGTGGGAAATTCGTTATGCCTGTGCACTCCTCTGACTTTCTCTATTGTCAACATTAGATGGCCAAAAACATTGGACCAAGTGACAACCAAAGTTTCTCCATGTTAGCTAGATGCATGGAGTAATGTTATTGATGACAACTTAATAAGACCATATCAGGGCTGTGGGTTTGTCAGCCCATTCCCCTGCCCCCGGTGGCCAAAATAAATTATTGTAAAAGTGATGAATGAAGCTTTAAGAGAACAGCCTATTACACAGATTCTACTATATTCATTACACACTAGTGGATTTTGTTGTGACCACTCTAGCAGTTTGTTAATGTCTTGGTTATAACATATACAACACTGCGCTGCAATAACAAACCCACTGAGACTACAGGATATGACAGTCATTGGTCTTCTTTAAACCCACATGCTGCACACACCCACTGCTTTACTGCAATGCTCCAAAAAAAAAAAAAAGAAGCTATGAAGCATTAAATGACTTACAACAGAGCCTCAACTCATGGGTGAACAGAAGAGCTGGCGAGTGGGCTGGTGGCTCCCACAAGGGGCAGGTATCTGTTGCCTTCCCAGGGGAAGAAGCCATTGAGCATGCGGGTCACACCGAGTGGGTGGCTAATACTCTGACTCAAGCTCGTGGCTAGACAATGTCAGGTTTTCTTGACCCCTTTAGGGCAATGGAACAGAGGAGAGAGTTGCTGAAATAGTAAGACTCTGACATGTCTCTGCCAACACAGTCTGCCTCAGTGGACACTGTAGATAATGTGCATCAAAGTAAGACTATGTGGAACAACCAGAAAAAAGTGGCCTGAAGCTCTGTGCTGTTTCAGGACAGGACAGATGGAACAGTGACTGCATTCGTCTACACAAAGAATCTTTTTGTAAACCAAGCTACTCAAGCACCTTAGTTTTGGTTTGACACACAGTGTGGACATCTTAACTGGGTTAGAATGAGCAAGAAAATGGCAAAACATAACTCATTTTGCCCATTTGCCAATCATGTGTTGACTTGAGGTTGACAATAGGGGTGCAATGATTAATCGAGGTAGTCGACAAAAATCGATGACAAAAATAGTTGCTGACGAATTTAAGCGTGTTTTTCGTGCCGTGCAGCTGAACTAAACATTGTTTTACCGGAGGTGCTGATGGAAGTAGCTGAGGAGTGAGCCATCTCACTCCCTTCCTATCTCTGAAAGTCGCACATGTGCAATAGCGACAAAACATAGACCAATGGCAGCGTCTGTTGCAACACCATCGTGTAGCACAAAGTCAAAAGTATGGGAGACCTTCACCTTTAACATAGCCTGAGGTAAAAAACTACCTGCAAGTTAGTAAGGTGGACCTTGCTTTCCATGGGAGCAGGACACGAGCATTTGAACGGGAAGCACGTTTGACATCGTAAGGTAGACCATGCAGACTTGCCTCGGTAAGATAGCCTGTTATCTAGCTTGCTATATAAACGGAGTTGTCTTGGCAACTCCCTCAATACCTGTGTGCAGAATTCTAGAATCCATTACAAAAATATGGTTTGAATGTAGATTTTTTTAACGAGTTTAAAAGCGTAATATTATCCTATTGCCTGACAAACGTCTTTTTTAATCACAATTATGCAGAAGAAGACTAGTTTTGTTTGTTAATGTTTTTATTGGTGATACTTTCCCTGTCCTTTTGTTAACAGAAAAAATGGATACTTGATTTTTAATTTATTTTTAGTATCAGCAATTGGCCTGTTCTTGGTTCACAGGAAAAAGGGAAACTTTAATTTAAATAAAAAAAATTATATTAGCACTTTGCCTGTCCTTGGTTTTGAATGGACAAAAACTTGATTTTCTTTGTTTTTTGTATCAATAGTTGCCTAATATGTAGCAAAGTTTATTAAACGTTTATTAAAAGACAACAATGGAATATTGGCCGAATACAATACAAACCCAAAATGCTTATGTAAATCATAACCATCCCATTCTGTTTACCGATCTGGTCAAATATAAATCCTGCATCAATTGTCTCATATTTATTCAAGAGTAATTTTTCTTAACAGAGCCAGAGAGTCTATTTTGTGTGTGGTTTATGTTTTATTCATTTAGGATATTTTAAGATTTTTTATTTGAATTCAAATGTCAGAATAAATATTCTTTAGAATTAAGTTAATTGCTCTTTGAAAGGCTGTACTCGTAATATTATGCTATAATAAATCAATTTTGGGTGCACCTGAATTATGTGCTTGTGCACCTAAATAAAAAAGTTAGGCGCACCAGTGCAACCAATGTCATAATTTTGTCTGGTGGATTTTGGCTCTTTAAACCATTTTGAACAAACATTATAGTCATCAAACTAAAATAAACAAATTAAATCACAGTAAATAGCTCCTCTGTTAGTAATATTTAATATTGGTTGGTTTTGGACTGTTCTTCTGATATCACCTTGTTCCTGGTCTGAGGGCTGTGTGTGAGTGTAGCATTCCCTTTTATCAACTAGATTGTGGCAGCCCACCAGTCTAAATTGTCCCACCACAGTTTGTTAATTTTTGTACTTTCTTATAATACTATAAAAGATCTCTAACTTCATTGCAAATCACCTGCTTAGTGGTCAGTCGACTCCTATTATCATGTGATAAAACTCTGTTTGCCTGTGATGTGACTCTGCTGCTGCTCAAAGTAGACCCTTTTTTTATAACTGCAATGTCAAACTAAGTATTGATAACTAGTATATGACAAAATTGACTGGTTATTCATGGATGAATGGCAGCTATACAGCTTAAGAGAAAATCAATCCAAAAAGTTTTATGTCTACAAAAAAATGTAATCGTGTAGCTGGTGGGCAAGTAACTTAATTGCCATGTGCCTGGTCACTATGTAACACTGGTAACGCAGAGTACCATGGGAACCCTTGCTACAGAATAAACTGGCCTCAATGACACAAAGCTTTTTATCTTTTTGCATGTACAGTTTTTGTATTTAGATTAGATTTTATGACAATAAAGTGCATCTACTTTAATCGAATCTATTTGAATTAGGTTAGGTTGCCTTTAAGTTGTCTTTATTGTTCTGTATGACATTGTTGAACCTTAAAAAAAAGATTGTTCATTATTGGTCTAGTATTTATGTACATGTCACATGGCTTTTCCACTTTTGTGTGTGAGCATAGTGTTGTGGCATCACTATACTGTTATAGTAAAAATCCTATGGAAGATTGCAGAAGAGTAGTGGGTCATCCATACAGACATGATAAGTACAGCACTGAAAACAAGTTGTGTGAAATTTGCTAAAGAAAGGTTTTCAGCAATATAATTTTTTTGAACTTTTACACCAAATTCTTTTATTATTTACGTTTTGTAAAAAGAGAAGTTATATCCTGCTATGTTGTTCATGACTGATTCTCTGGTATGACACACAAAAAAAGGCAGGAATAGGAAGACATAAAGGGCATTAAAGTCTCCATTGGTTCAAGCATCAACACATGGTTTTACTGGCTCACCTAATAATCGCATTTGTTTTATCTATTATTAGCTTGTTTAAGACAATGTGCATTCTAAGGCCAGTTTATTGAGCTCTTAGAAAATCTAAATTGATATAATTGTGACATGTCCAGCAGGTGTCACCCTGTTAAAAAATGTAGTTTGCACATACAAAGTATTACGCTGTGTTTATGGCCCACAGGAGGACATGTGCAGCCACCTGATAAGGAATGAAACAACAGGATTTAGAGAATGTGAGTTAAGGAGGAAGAGAGGAGTAAGTGTGAGTCATAATGCTCGAAGAAATGAGCTGACTGGGTCAGACGCCTGTTGACATACATTTAGAAATGCAGTCCAACTGCAATCACCAATGCAAGTGGAAGGGAATGTAGTTTTCAACCTCAAAAATTCAGTAGGTGCTTTGGAGCTGGGAGAAGCAAACCATAAGTAACTAAAATTGGCATTAACGTACTAGGTAATGATGTATATTTCACAAAACGGAGAAGCCAGAAGCTGAGGGTATAACAGTAGGTCTAATTAGTGGGGTAAAAAGGTACCTGAAGTGTGAGGGTAAGTTAGAAAGGAAAAGAGGGGCAAAGAAGGCTTTATGGGCTTTGTGCCTTCGTATCAGAGGATTTGAAGAGAAATATTGAATTGAATGCAAAGACGCCCTACTGCCTCCCTCTTTGTCCTCCACCCAGCCTCAGCCATCGTTTATTTCCCCCCGCTACCTCCTATTGTTGCACCCGCCTCATCCATTCCTCCCCTCTCCACAGGTTTGTCAGTATAACAGCAGCTGAATTCACCTCCCTTTTAGCATTTCTCTTTTTGGTATTTTTGTGTTAATTAGACAGCAGCAGTACAGATGTGTGTGTGTGTGTGTGTGTGTGTGTGTGTGTGTGTGTGTGTGTGTGTGTGTGTGTGTGTGTGTGGGTGTGTGTGTGTGTGTGTGTGTGCACAGCAGCAGGAGAGGAGGAGACAACAGTGAGCGGGAGCGATGTCATTTCCCCCTCCCTCCTCCTTCTCCCTCCCTGAATCTCTCCCTCTCTCTCTAATTCTCATGCTCCTTCTCCTTCATTGCCACGGCCATCAGGATCCATCCTCTCTCGCCATCCTTCCGTTTGGTTATGCAATGCACTGTACTCCCACAGTGACTGGTGTTGGAACCCTACGGTAACGCTGCTATTACTGGCGGTAGGTGCAGATCCATATTGCCTGAGTGCTGGCACTTCAACTGCCGCTGCCTCTTTACAGACGTCTGCTTCATGGGATTTTACAGCATTTCCTCTTCTTCTGGAATATCACTTGTCAGACTTGACTGATTCCAGGACTTGCCCGATCTTACCTCACTCAGTAGAGGCTGGGTGTCACCGAAACTCTATCAGCTGATCTTACAAAATCACGCATGGTGACGGCATATGTTTTTTCTGGAAGACACTAATTGCAGTGATCCCCAGAGGGTTCGTAGGAAGCATTGGAGGGTTGAGGTGGGGGCACTACAGAACAGCGGTGTGTAGATTTGTTGATACACTGGAGAAGGGGGTGGAGGAGTTGCGTGGAGCCAAAGCAGTGACAGGGAACTCAAGAGAGGGAGCCGACGGGGAGGATGGGAGGCAAAGTGGGGAGGTGGGAGGGGGCAAATGAGAAGAGGGTTTCTCCTCGCCCCCTAAACAGGGGCTGCTAGCGCTCTAGCTGCAATGCAAACCTACTGAAAAAAAGGCGACTGCAAACAATTGTGTGGAGGTGAACTTAATCAACAGGGAAGCTGGGGGGTGGTGGGTAATTGATTAATTGGGTAATTGTGGCGCTGTAGACTGGGGGACTGTAAAAGGAGGTTTTCACTGGAAACATCGCTGGACACCACTGCCTTTGATTCCTCTCTCCGTCACTTAATCTGTCGCTCAAGGGCACTGGAACTGTGGTTAATAGGCAGACCCCCTCTCCTTGAGGGCTCCACATGTAGCATGCCACGGTTTTCCAGAGAGGATCCAATAAGCATGCTGGATGATGTTGACTTACACCTTAGACGCCTTAGGGTAAGCAGCTTTCACTTTATACCCTATAATTTTTTTGTATTTAACTGCGAATTGAACGGGATAAATACCTGTAGTTGTGTTCAAATTTGACAAAGAACCGAGAATTATCCTGTTTACCATTTTTCTCACTTGTCACTGTTATCATTGGTGGTACCTCCAAAGAGAAGGTGGGATTTTCACAGAGAGCATCTTCTTGTGAGGGGTGGAGGGGTGGTGGTTAACCAAATAATGGGATATTACAAGAGGTGGTTGAGAGGTGGCTTTAAATGACAGCATTAAATCAGGCTTATTTTAGCGTGGCAGCATTCTGTCGACATAGTGCTGAAAAAGTAACAGTTTCATCGCAGATAATCCAAGAATAAGACTGAGCGAGAGCTGGTTTAATGCTTGTTGTTAAGGAGCTCGGCTTGAAGCTTTAGAAGCTCATAAACAAGAGTGTTCACGGACTAATCTCCACTCCACATGGCTATTGTTTTGTTTGATTCACGACTGATTTCCTCTGGGGGTGGGGTTGGGGGTGGGGATGGAGATAATTATGTCAGTGGGTCTACCTGAACCCAGAGCTGTTATGTGCACTTTTTGTGCAGAAACTGGTAGATTAATGGGGCAGGATGAAAACAGAAGCACTACCCAGGTGTGAAAGCAGCATGTTATGTGAACTCAATCCATGTTCTTCTTCTGTTTTCTTTGTTTGTGTGACAACGTTTGACATTGTCTTTACAATTTCCTTCTATTCCAGATAAGTGTTCCCTTGCCAGGCTAGGTGAGCATCAGGATCATGGGCACCACAGTAATCACCATTGAGGATGTGCGGGCACTTGAGGTCAAGGAGGAGCAGGAGGAGTCCATATTGGCCATGTTAGGAATCATTGGCACATTCCTTAACCTCTTTGTAATCGTTTTTGTTTACATCTACACCACACTGTGAAGTACCAAATTAGAGGATAGCGGATTTATAAAAGCCTGCTTTTGATAGGACAAGAACAACTTAAGTGAGCTGTAAGGGTTAATGAGAAAGTGAAGTCTGACATGATCATCTTCTCCAGAGAGAGGATGAGTGAAATGGACAGCCTGGCTGAAGAAAAAGAAGCCATATTCCCAAGTCACAGCCATGAGCCGGTGAGATAACAAAGGGCTGGAAGAGCGATGCTGGAATCAGGGTGAGCAGAGACAGAAAGACACTAGCAAGCCCCCAGCGAGGACTGATCCCCCTGTGGCCTGACAGGAAATACCATCTTCCCCTTGATGTCATTTTCTTGGACTGCTGGACTCACTTGGAAGTTGAGCCAAACAAGACAGCCATGGGGAAGACTCTGATGCTTTTCCATTTGTTTTTACTTAATTTTCAAGTTGGTGGAGCTGTAATTGCTACTTTCCTGGAAGGGCTTTGGAGAAACATGTTTAAAAGCAGAGCATGTAAGAACTACATTGGGACACCACTCTGGAGACACAGTTGTCTACCAAACTCAATCAGTCTTCAGGTCCAAAATGTGGAGCTTCAGGGCTTCTGTTAAAAATTACCCTCCCCCAGAAATGTGGCTTTGGACAAGCTCTGCTGTACTTTCATCATCTTAGAATTACAAAGTTACAACAAACACATTTCTATTTAGAGCATACCTGCAACAATTTGAACATGTTGAGGATGCATTTCTAGAAATGCTACTTCAAGAAATCTCCAAATAGGTAACAACAAGAGGTTGAGGGTGGGGCAGTGTTATAGGAAAGCAGTCTATTACAGATGGAGTAAAGAAAATGGAGAATGGAATCAACTTGTAGCAGTTTAACAGTACAGCTGTGCTTGTAAGGTGAAACCTATCTTTCTGTTACTGCACCTCTCTCCACCTCCTGAAACTGATGATTGAGAGGGGGGTTGAAATATACTTTTCAGACTCATGTTCATTTTGATTTAAGGGTAGTGTCAGCAATTATTTTCCTGTATTAAAAAGGCTTTTTTATAAATATTTGAATGAAGTCTAGATGTATTGTGCAACAACAGACATTTGAACAATAAACATCAGAGCACATAACTAAGGATAGCGCAAAGCCTTATCTGTGAGAGAACCCAAGGAGTGTGTGTGAAAGGATCTGTGAGAAAAAGTGTGAGGATCATCACAGGGGTTCATTAATTACATAAACAGGTGAAATGTACAAGCGTTCATATGATCATAGTTATGGTTGCATTTTTGTGATCAAAATAATTCTGTTGGGTTAATGTAGGCTACATCCTTACTGAAAGCAGAGACATTGGTACAGGGCTGTTACTTATTGACAGATTGAGCTTTACAGGCTATTGACAGCTGTTACTATCTGAAAAAACAAGTGGAAAAGAAAGGGAGGGATACAATCACAATGCCTAGCAACTTCAATCTCATCCAACACACATCTTTGAGGGACAAAAAGTACATCACAGTTCTTAATAATGAAAAGATGATCACTGCTGGTGGCAGCACACCAGCACACCACCTTGCTCTTTGAAAAACCTTGTAGGAAATGTGCATTAGTTTGCATATAGAATTACTTTTCTGTGCATGAGGTTGTCAAAAACATTATTTCCTAACCAGACTAAGAGAACCTCTGAAATAGCAAATGCTAAATTGAACAAACCAAAGCCTAGACTAGTGAAACCCCCACTGTTTACACCCATACACTTCTTCAATAGATAGACAGGCTCTATAAGCATGCATAGGGTTGTCCGGCAATGCAGGGAGTGCCTTTCCCTTCCACGTGGTCTCTATGGCATCTGGAGTAATTAATCATCACCAACCACCTCCTCTCAGTCCAGTCATGTTCAGATTACCCTGCAACATCATGTCTCGCTCAATATGAAAGCCTAAATAGACTTTAAATCTTGTCTGTCTTGGGCTGGTCAAAGGGGGAATTATGGTGTAGAATGGAAGAGATGCCACAATAAATATAACCACACAAGTGTCAAACAAAACAGGCAAGAAATTAAATCTTCAGTTAGAGAAATTAGTGTGGGGATGACATTCCAAGGCATTATCACTCACTAATGGCCTAGTCCTGTGATGGAGTGCCTGGCGACGGCAGGAAACTGTAATATATCCCAAAAGGATTTGCCAAGAAACCAATGATTCATGTGGGACAATGTGTTAGGCTGACAGGGTCGAGAAGCAGTGGAAGGAATTGAAGGAAATATAAAAGGCCATCGTTTTTGGTAGACAGGGTGATACTAAAGGGCAAATAAAAGGTGTTGGGGGCAGTTAGGAGAAATGAGGCTCCTTTTGGAAGGGATTTATTTCTTTAGAGGAGATATAGGGTGATTTTGATGAGCTGCAATGAATTAAATCGAACGCACACCGAACCAGCTGGTTTCACAATTCTAAGATTCCCTGAGATATTGGGAGCAATAGAAATGTTTCCAAAGGATATTTCTCACATGCTCTATATGACTGCATCATATCAATGTATAATTCCATTTACAAGGTTCATGCCAAAAATCTTAGACGAGCCAGACATGATAGGGTCATCAAATGCGCTGTTGTGACATCATGTAGAGGTAAGCTTTTAATGGAGACCCTAAGTCTTATAAATGCTTAATAGCTGGAATAAAGGATTGGGAGAATAAGGAAGAGTCACCATGATCTAAGTGAAAACCAGACGGGTTTAAATATTATCTGAATTATGTACTTTTTGTGTTGGACTGGGCCAAAAGTTGAGGATTGTCATGATAAATTAAATAATTTGTCATGATTATGACCTTCGTGGAGTTAACAGGGTAAAATAGGTGAGTTCAGGAAAGCAGGTGTATTCAGTGCTTCCTGTTCCTCTGGGACCTCAGGAGCCTCACCAGCTCCAAAGGTTTGAAGGAGTGGAATGAAGAGAAATATGTTGGACTTTAATGATCCTAGTGCCTTATTTGACACTATACAATATGGCTAATGATGCTTCTTTAAATATATTAGCATTTTTATTTAATCTAAACAGGGGTATGTCAGACAATTCATCACTAATTTATTTATTTTGTTCCATTTAAAATTGTAAAAGCAGTATAAATTGATTTTTTGCCGACTGTGGGGCAAAATGACTCAATAACAAGCTTGACACCAAGTTGCTTTGACATGTTGGCAAAAACTTGCCAATATAAATGTCCTACAGAGAGAAAGTATTATAATCATTAATTTAGAGTACTTCTGATGTTAGCTATTTTTTGGTCTCCATCAACTTCAGAGAAAAGATATCAAACTTCTTAGCTGCAAATTCTTCACCATGTGTACCAGCTTACTTCAAACTTTGTTAGTCTGCCATTTGTACATTGAAGAGGAAAAAAGATGCCTTTTAGAATGAGGGACGAGAGAACAAAACAAAATGTGCCTTAAACCTAAAACAACCAAGCAAAACATTAAACATTATGCTGCATAGAATTTACAGCAAAAGTCAAAGGTGGGAATGACATCACTGTCAAGGTGACTGGTGTTCCAGAACATGTCAGGAGTGAAATTCACTTTAGCCAGGTGACTATACATCATGCTGCATTTTGCACATGCATACAGCATAACAACATGTCCCTAGATACAATTGGGTCAGGCCTGTGTGTACAACTGATTTAGCACAAAAGTGCTAATAAACAGTATATTACTACAGCTTTTACCACTATTGATGCATGGGGCATCCATTTTAGGTTATGAAGTTGGGGTTGGTAAGGATCTTCTGGGTTTGAAATGGAATGCTCCATTAGTCCTTCTGCCCAATTCTATGAGAGGATTGGCTTAGAACGAAGCTATCAACATTGCCAACATGATGTCTTTAAAGTAGCATCAATGTGAGGATTATGCAGCAACAATCTCTTCCACTCCAAGAGGTTATATGTTATATTTCTTCAACTGGCTTAGGTAAAACCTTCGAGTGCTCATTCAGTCTCGTGAGGCTGTGTTCAATACAGAGGCTGAATTACCATACAACAGCAGCAAGATAAAAGGTTATAAATCTTTGAACTGGAATTAAGATCCAACAATGTGCTCCTTCATAAGAAAACAGTCTCTGATAGGTACTAGCAGGTACTAACACAGAGATCTTATGCTGGATACATGTAGCACACAGAACTGACTTCTAAAAGAGAAGCAAACAAAGATAAGGGATGCTGAAAGACTGAAGTAAATTACAAAGCCTTCTACTTAATAGTATTGAAATTCTTAAATAATTTTCATTTGCACATGGAATGTCATTAGATTTAGGGTACATAATATATTTTTCAACTTGAAAAAAAATGGTTTGTTGATGTGATTATAGTCATGCTAAATAAATTAATGATCATCTCCATGCTGTTAAACTTGTAATGTTCAAAGAAGTATTCAATGTACAATGAAATGAGAAAAGGAAAAGCAGTGAAACCACTTTGTCAAATAACTTGTGTATATATGTTTGGTATATTTGTTTAATAAATGGCCTGAAAATGAATCAATTATATTCGTTGACTTATACGTCAACAAGGTATTTTAAACAATGCAGCTAATATTCCCAGTCTAGTGAGTGATTTTTGGCACCATCTGTGAAGTATAATGATAATTCTCCTATTGTACTTCTGTACTAAAAGACTTGTTTCTTTATGGATTTAAGTTGTATTTTTACTTTTCAATGCATTTGGAATTCAGTTTGTATATATACACAACCTATTTCATTCTTTCTATTGTGCAGGTACTGGCTGAACATTACTTTTTCAAAGCTGTTTTCTCACAAAAACTCTGAACATAAGTTTTAGGCCTAGCAACAAATGAAGCTGATCCCATGTGATTAAGCCTATGGAGTCACTTTCTATTGCTTTTCTTATCTTATCTTCTTAAGGAATAAACAGAGCTGAGATGACATCTTATTCCAACTAGCAGCTCTTCTGTCTCCAGAGAAGCAGGAGGACTCTCAGTTCTTTATAATGGTTCCTTTTGACATTTATTGTCTGATCAGAGCTCCTGTGCAACTGGCTTTCGTATAGAATACGTCCAGAGAGCCCCCAGACTTTATTTGCAGTATTACTTCATTTAGCTATGTGTAATGGCTAGTTTTCACAGTATAATGTCATTTGTTATTGAATTGAGAGGTAAATGCATAGATTTGAAAGGAAAATGTGTCATCATTAAGGCTACAGCTTCAACAGAGCATGTGGCAATGCATAATCAAACAAAAAACATTTTAGTCTCTGAAACACACAAAAATGCATGTCAGAGCCACTTACCGGATAATGAGGAACAATTATAACACTCACTGTTTTTTTTCTGCTGTTACTTAATTATGAGACCAGGGGCACATTAGCAGACACACCAGCTTGCACACAGAGATACTCTTGCAAACTGAAACAGCCAGCAGCACAGAGTCAGGCACAAAGAGGTGGCACACACTCAGCTATAACCGGCTCTTGGCTGATAAGCAACAGCACACAATGGTAATGGGAGTATATAAACACTGATGCAAAAATCCTTGTGTATCTTACTGCATGAAATCTGTTCTATCCAAACTAAACACAAAAAGGGTCCTGATCAAACAAATTATAAACATCTGAAGGGGAACAGAGTCTGGTTCTGTGGACAATGAATGCTTTACTGTTTCAGAACTAAACTACATACAGGTGTAATGGGTTTATAGTAAAAACTAAATGTTCATGGTTTAAAGGTTTCCATGTTTTTGTCTTGGAAGAAACTTGCTTTTCTGTTCATGGTGAATACCAAAGTGGCAAAGCCAAATGAAGCTTGAAATATCCCACTAACTGCCTAAACAGAGTCACATCTGCACTTCACTTCAGTGTGGTGCTACCCAATACTAGGGCTGCACGATATATCGAAAATGTACCGTCATTGCCAAATGATCACTGTGAGCAGACTTTGGGGAGCTTTACATGGCTTCCTGGGTGTCTGCCCTAGACTTGGTGGTGCTGTGGCCGGGTTGTGCACCCTTGGGCTGTGGAGCGGTCACTGGTCCCTGCGTCCGTAGCAGTGTGGAATTTTTTTCAACAAAACCATGTTGTTGGAATGGGAATATTGTCTCATAGACCACTTACTGTATGGGGTCTGTGTTAGCAGTGAAACAAAACCAGAAAGACTTTAACACTGTATGCTTACGCATTTGTTTCTTTATTTATACTATTTATTTAAGTCATATCATCATCGCAATATTCAACAACGTTATCACATATTGCAGGTTTTCCTTATATCATGCAGCCCTACCGAATACAATAACACTATAGCTACTTTTTAGTTCAATCAACCCCACAAAAATATGTGTGATGTGTCACAAACTACCAGTGATTAGAGTCATAGGACTTGTGCATTAGCTTGTGCACATTTTACAGGACCAGTGGTGTGCAATTAAGACAAGACTGATTCACTCTCTTACATCAATTATTACAAACCGAGCACTGGCTATAAAATGAATAGAGCTGGGAATTATTTTCAATAATTTAAAGAGCAGCTCAGTGCTCCAATTTAGCTTGAAGGTACACACGTTAATTTCCATTTACCCGTGCGACTTTTCTGACACCCCAAACATGAGCTAGCTTATGGGCTTAGTCTAGCAAGGCTGTTGATGAAGCAGAGGCAGTTTGACAGTGTCAGTGGTAAGGAAGATATAATGTTGCTCCAGACACTATTACACTAATCAGCACTGTAAACTAATCGCTTAATGACACAGCCAAAGAAATGAGAGCAAGGTTACTTGATTTTCTCTGGACAAAGGCAAATAATGAGCATTGAGGTGATGTGTTAATGTTGAGCTCAGTGCTTGCTTCCGCTGCCCTCAAGTGGCCAAAATCAAACCAAAGATAGAGTCATCAGGAGATTTTTTATTCACCCAAAATTACAAATGGTTTTGGGTTCTGCTCTGGAAACAAAATGATTACAGATGGGCAGACAGACATACTTATCACTATATCCCACTGCATTAATTATATTGCAGGTTTCTTACGGTCTTATTAGTCTTTTGATCTAAAGGTTTCAAGTACACCCCACCATGTGTACTTTCAAATAGAGCAGGTGAAGTGGTAAGTGTGGTTGAAAGCAATGGAAAAAGTTAATGCTGAGTGAAATTTGTTAATTGTCTTTAGTTTTTTGTCTAATGTTATAATTGTGCCTTTTTACATTAGTGGGAAGAATTGAATATGTTTTTGTCCCATAAACGTTAAACCAATAAAACTGATGTTATTTGTTACTCCCGTCACTCACTTTTGTGTGAAAACCATTCAATTGCAGCACTAGTGAAGAGAGCAATTTAAAGCTTTTGAGTCAGCCAAACAACACAAGGGTCCACCCAGCACTCATAACCAGCAAGTCTCTGAGGAACAGAAGAAAGATGCAAGCAAAGGAGTGGCCTGAGCTGAGCAGTAAAAGCCCACTGTGCACTCAGAGCTCAGCAGCCAGAGCTCTGACCGAAACAAGGGATCATCTTAAAATGTACAAAAACAGAAAGTTGCTTCCAGCTGCAGCACAACGCAGTTAACCAACAGTTACACTACAACAGTGTTATATTATACTACACTAAAAGATAACACATTCTTAACAAATCCACACTGGGCCAAACTAACCATCTGCAAAAAATGTAATACCCCTCTGATCCAATTTACTAAACAATCAGACGAAAACGACGACAGAGCTAATCTAAGTGAAAGCACTATTCCTTTCATTCCTGAAAACAAAATCATGGGTGGATGGTGTCTCTGACTAGTCTGGGCTCATTAAACCTATACTACTGGGACGTCAATGTGACTTCATGGTAAAACAGGAAGAAGCTTAACTGGAATGCAAGACACTGTAGCACCATCTGGTGTTTAATTTTGCAAGTTTAGCACTGACATCAAAGACCAGAGTTACCAAACCTCAGCATCAAAGACAGCACCTTGCATCATGAGACAAATCAGTGTGCGTGTTGGTTATATTGCATAGAATCTGTCTCTTCTTCTTATCACCATATTTCCTAAAAATCCTCTGTCAACATTATAAAAGTAAAATGTTTGCTTCAGGACAAAATGTTGTTTTCCCATAACTTATTAATTTGTTTCATCCTCCACAATTGCCCAATTACATACTAACATTGAAGCGCTGTTCACAGGGTCGACACTCCAGTGACAATATAATGAGGGTCTCATAACCAGAAAGGCTGAGGTCATCTCATATTCATTGAAATTCTCAGAGCAGCAAACTCAAAAGGTGGTTGGTATGAAACTTTTATACTTGTCTACATCTCACAGAAAATATAAGGGCTGATTAGCCGTTCAGAGTACAATATGTCACAGAAACTATCTGAATGCATATTAAAATGAAAACCAAAAACATGTTACCAGCCGAGATGTTATCCTAATACACCTTAATAGCCCAAATATGAGAGGATATTGTTTCAGGAACTTTTGTTTGAAAAAACGTCAGTTGGAGTACTAGACAATTACATATTATTCAAATCAGATATTACTTTTGAATGCAAAGATGTTCTCTTACAGAGTGTTGCATTATGGATTGTCTGCCACCTTAATGTTGAGTGGTTAGGGAGTTTCTTCAAGCTGATAGTGCCTGTTAGATTTAATCAGCCTGAAAGTGTTGAGATACCGCAGTCCAACCTCTATGCGTTTCTGATTTGTTTGTGTAATGTGTTTCCCTGCCTAGGAGGTAATAAATTCCTGATGAGTTAAAACTGTTTAACTTCTTCACTACAGACACAGCCCTAAGGGCAAATAGTCAATCACACAGTAAAGAAGTGCCAGTGTTACAGATGATGAGGAGCAATGGAAGTATTTCAAGTTTTTAATAAAGATGGTCTACTATTATGACCAGTTTGCTCAGTTGGTTAGAGCATGGTGCTAATAATGCCAAGCCCCATAGTACACAACTACTCGATCTGACTCTTGTTCTGTCAATAAGGACTGTTTGGTATATTTGTAAGCTTCAGAGTGACTAATACTGGAACATGGATTAAGATTGTCTTGTCCACTACTGCCAATGAGGTCAAAAACTATGCTACAAACAAGCTAAGTAATACAAACTTTCAACAAGCCAAGTTTGAAGGCTCAAGAGTTCTGATTGGCCATAGTCGAAGGCAGTCGAAGGCAGCTTAAAATGTATTTTTTGTTAAGGTTGAAAAGGAGATCTTGAGAGAGCAGTTCAAAACCTCTGTAGAGAGGGCGTTACTGGAGTGTCTCCTGTTTGACATGAAGACCAAGTTTGAGTTCTGCTTTTGAAGTAATTCAGGCAGAAAAAAAACCAACTACTGAAGTCACTGTAGTACATTGAATAAAACAAAGAAAAGATTGGCAGGGATCATATATGCCAAAATAGCTGCTCACTCATTGGTAGTCCAGACGATCCACCTATCATCTACTACACAGGCAGAAAACAAACTCCCTCCCTCCCCCCCTCCCTCCCATGCTCAGTAACCACTATATTCTAATGAAATGCATGGAGTTGTAAAGCTTACAGTACAGGTAGGTAGAGGCTGCAGGGGTTCTGAGCATTTTGGAATCCACCTCCTTTACTGTGCATGTCATACTCTTCATTTGTAAAAACAGGGAGCCTACCTGAGTCATTGCGTAGGTAGGAGGACATGGCTGGGATGAGGCAGGACTGGCTCAGCAGCTCCTGCAGCACTGCTGGCAGCGCAGAGCTGTTATGAGTTCTGCTCTCTGCTGAAGAAGCATCAGCACTGGGACAGCTACAGGAGCCTGCCGGGTTGATGTAGCTTGCCAAGACCTAGCGAGAAACAATATTGAAATAACATTGGTTCCCAATTAAAGTTGCTTACATTGAGAAATATAGGCAGTAGGAGAAATTGACGTGTCATCACTGTCTGCTTAACTATGATCTGTCTGGTAACTCCCTGTCCAACAAATGTCAATCTTGATCTAGATTAAAATGTTACACACATTTTATTCAGAGGAATCAACTTGTCAGAGTGTGTGAGAGAATAATCAATTTTAATGGTAAGAAAAGTGCAATCCAAGGCATGAAGTTTGGATGAAACTAAAACCAACACATCACTCTTCCTGTCTCCATGCTCAAAGCCTGGTCTGAAGCACTGCCGCAAAGACATATCTCAGGGCATTAAGGTGATTTGTAGATACTGTATCTACTGGGGAGTTATAAAGATAAAACGACTAAACATTGTTCTGTTTGATAAAAAACTGTGTTACCCTGTTACCTTTTTAAATGAAAAGCCTTGAATGAAGCCTTACCTGTAGTAAGCAGGTGACATGTTCCTCCTCTAGCCGTTGTTTGGTGAGGGCCTGCTCCACATCCCAGCCTGAGGCAGTGGATCCAGTGCCAAAACCAGTCCCTTTAGCCCAGTACAACTGCTGTTCCTCACTGGTGCCACCACCGTGGCAACTGGACATCTGTGGCTGTCAATGCAGACAAAGAGAAAACTCAATATGTAGTTTTAGTTTTTCATTTCTGCATTTCAGAGGCCAATCTGGCAGGTCTTTTCTTCTTCAAAAGGGACAGCTCAAGAGAGGGACATGGCTCATGGTCAGCTGAAGGTCTTTATGAATACCAGAATAACTCTGTGTGTGTGTGTGTGTGTGTGTGTGTGTGTGTGTGTGTGTGTGTGTGTGTGTGTGTGTGTGTGTGCGCGCGCGCTCTAAGCATTTATGTCAGTGCGTGGCCTATACCTCAGAGACACTGGTGCTGGCATTGGGGTTACGGGGGGCGTGGTGGCTCAGAGCTGACAGACAGGCCAGGATGAGGTGGATGGCACCGATCTCTAGAGCCATGCGGCGCAGGAGTACACCATCATCAGTGGTGAGAGGAGTGCTGCTGAACAATGCACGCAGGACATGGAACGGCAGAGTGGGCAGCACATTGGCTGACGGAGACTGCAGTATGTGACCTAAGAGGGCAACAAAGCAAACAATTAAATCTGAAAATTTTAAACAGAAAGCAAAAAAAATAATTAAGTAATAGCAGTAACTTCTTTCATCTATTTAAAAGATATTTCAATACTAGCACTAACAAGCAAATCATTTTAATGCCTACAAGTTTCTATTCTTTTACAACTGATATGAGTTATTATAACTACTATCTTAGATATATAACATTGGTGGCATGTATATAACTATTTAAAATGTTATTCTGCCATTTCACGCAACCCTTACCATACACAAACTTCTTTAGTGTGTATATTACTGAAAAATAGTGAATTGTATAATGTCCCTTTTTTTAATCCATGAAGAAAAGCCGTTTTCAGACATGTCCTGCGTAGGATCTCCAGAGAATTGGGTCCAGACTCCGCAGTTTGCCTCTAACACATGCATAACGCAGCGGGGAGTTCTCTGCTCAGACACATTCACAACAGCAACAAATTCTCAACATGATTCAGGTGAGAGGTGGTGCAGCAGGCAGCGACGGGATGTAATGTGTTAAATCTATCTTGACATCTTCGTCTGTGTCTTCTGTTTATGTGTATGGCACCACTTTTTCCAGCGTAGATGTTTGTTTTCTTTTTGTTTTCATTTTTGAGTTTGATGCTTGTTAGAAGCGTTATCAACCCCCCCGCCTCGCTCCATCCTCCAGAGAAACTGCGGAGGATCCACGGATCTCAGTGGATGTCTGAAAGCAGCTTCATTCAACAAAGCTTCTCATTTAAAGGAGATGTACAACAAGGAGAACTGTTTTCAAATTTTCAGAGACATTATCAATATTAGAACCAAGCAGTAAAAGAACACCGGATGTAGAACTGTTGGTGACTTACTGCCCTCTCCATCATCGGTGACTCCGAGCACTAGACGCAGAAGACACTGGGCATGCTTTCTCTCCTTCAGCAGCACTTCTGCATACCCCGGCAGGCGCAGGAACAGGCCAAAGGCCGCCAGCGAGTGGGCGGGGATGGGTGACATGGTCTGCACAGAGGATGAGGATGACGAGGACGATTGGGACTGCTGCTTGTTGATAGGAGGTGGTTCGGTGGCGATGGACTCCGGCGCCTCATACACCAGCTCTCCCGACTGCTCAATGGTTACCCACTCAAACTGGTCACTGTCCTTGGGCTTCTCCTGTGTGGCTGAGGGCACCACTGGGGCACTGACCTGAGAATGACAATCCAGTAGAACAGAGGGTCACTTTAGCGATGATTAAGAGGTGTGAATATGAGACAATGCAGACAGGTGTGTTTGCTGTAAGAGAGCAAGAACTCTGCAGTTTCATGATGTGCAGAGAAGAGACTGGTTTCTTTACATGCTGCAAAATGTACTATTTCTATTACTTTTTCACTTCCCCAGCTAATAAAGACAGACAATGACATACATATTCCAGATCAAAGCAAAATTTCATCCTTATTAAATCAAGGGGAGCAATTTGGCAGGCGACAGAGCCATTCTAGCATAAATATCAAAGTGACGCAAGGTCATTCTTGACCTTGGAATGAGTCTGACAAAACAATCCCCTCCCCCCCCCCCCAAAAAATATTTCAAGTTCATCAGTTCAATATCTCGGTCAACCATCCCGTTAAGTTCCACTTACTATTTTATCTACAGCTTTCAACCATACCACACTGTCTTTATCAATGGATCGAGTTTGCTCCTTTGTTCAAATATGTTATGCTATGTGTGAAGAGTGCAGGTGCTGGTCATGTGTTGGTGTAGTGACGGTTCTTGACTCACACTGTGACTTTAATACCAATCAATCATGGTTTGAATGTCATCTTCTATCTTAGTATTGTTGCTGGCCATGTTCATGACTTCATGGTCACAGTTTACCATCTTCTAATGGCTATTTCTTGCAGGATAATGATCCATGTCACAAAGTAAAAGCCTCAAACTGGTTAAGGAGCATGACAGTGAGTTCAGTGAACATCAGTGACCTCCATAGTGACAAGTTGTGAGTCCAGTACAACCTTTGTGGTGTAGTAGAACAGGAGATTGGCAGCATGAACGAGCAGCTGACCAATAAGCAGAAATAATGTGCTACAGTCATGTCAACATGAATCGAGGACATTTTGTGACATCTTGTGGAATCAATGAAATTAGGAATTGAGGGAGGCACTACCCAGTCCTAGTGTGGTGTTCCACATAAAATGAGGGCCGTGAGAGTACATTAACATGCTTTAGATAAAGAGTTGAGCCCTTCTTGACTGTGAGTCTCACCTGTTGAATGACATCAGGGTAGAGCATAGGTAGTCTCTCTGCGATGAGGGCCAGGCCACCCATGCCTGCAAAGACCTGCAGTGGTGACTGGATGGGGTTGGTCTCCAACAGGGACTCATCAGTGGCGGCGTCCAGACATTCTTCACTGGCCAACATTGGTTCATCCTCAGGACAGCTGTTCAGTGTGTCACAGTGGTCCACTGCAAGGAGAGCAAAAAGAGGACCTGTTGTATGTTCATGCACTGTCTGGCATCCAGGAGCACTGTTTCTTGATCAACTACATCTACCATGAGGAGAATTTCAACACTGAGAAAACAGTTTTTGTAAAACTGATTGGCTTAGTGTAGTAAAGTACATCTCATACAGCTTGTATCTTGGGATATTGGACTGCAGATTTTTTCACAAAGAGACTCTGAACAAGACTTTGATGTTGATATTATCATAAAACTAAATTGCCAAATATGATTGAATAAACTAAAATTGTTGTTTTTCAAAGGTTTTTCAACAGAAATCTCAAATGAATGCATCAAGGAGAATATATGTGTTCCAGGAACATAAGTACCTTATTGACTGATCTGAAACAGAGTGTTAATAT
Organism: Verasper variegatus; assembly: GCA_026259375.1. Classification (NCBI taxonomy): domain Eukaryota; kingdom Metazoa; phylum Chordata; class Actinopteri; order Pleuronectiformes; family Pleuronectidae; genus Verasper; species Verasper variegatus. Next base: position 1,587,069 of record CM048050.1, read on the forward strand.
GCTCATACAGCATGAATGAACATACAGCTGCCACTATCCTGTTCCTTGTAGTAAACAGTAAAGTATTATGTTGGTATGGAGTCAGCCAGTAAGCCATGTTTTTTAAGGCAAATTTTGTATAGAGGTTATTGTTGGATTAGCTACTGGCCCTTCCTGTTTGAACTGTGATGGATGCAGACATTCGTCTGTTACTTATAAAGGATAATGTTTTTGGTCTCTTCTAATATTCTATTTCAGTTATTTTATGCATTTATTTTTCTTGTTTTTCTTTAAAAATGTTAGAACCACAGAATAATCACTCTTCAATATTAAACTATGGGGTTTATCACTAAAGATTTACATATCTCTCTCTTCCATTGTTTAAATAGCCAAACACAAAGCAAGAGGAGGAGAAAGGAGAGCTGGGATGAAGATAACAGCGTGTCTTCATCACTGGCACTCAATAATAGAGCTTCATGTTTACAGTTGTGGCTATGCAACCCTCAGATGAAATGTGAAAAACGGAGAAATATTTAACACCGTCCTGATGCCCTTGGTTACACAAAAAATATTGCAAGTAAGACAAAGTCAGACAATATAATGAAGGGTCACATCCCTCGTCCACCAGCACTAACGCACCACCTTATTATTATGAAGGCATGGCCTCGCTGTTTTATCATTATCATTGATAGGTCATCTTCCAAAAAGCCACTCATCATCTCTTACAGAGGAGAAAATCAAGAGGATGATTTATTGCTCTCTGCTCACTCTACACCACAGATTCTCTGGTGATGAATTTAACAGATGCTGGGCTGGTTAATAAAAGGCTTTTAACAGAGATCACCGTGTCTGAATTTACAAAACAGGAGTAAGAGACTGCTCCTGTTTTCAGGCGGGCGAGGACAAGAGGACTAATGAAACTTCGACCATATGATGGGTTTTCAAATCCAAGAAAAACTATGGAGGCAAATATGTGAGTGCTTTTGTTTGACAACTTAGACTAAAAACTTAAAAAAGGTAGCCCATCATTTTAGCAATACAATTATTCCCTACAATGCAGAGTTTTTACTCAGGTGACATTTATCAGACTTTATGCAGCTCTGGGGTCAGTGTCCTATTTCCCTTTGTGTATCAGCCATAAAGGGGGTTTCAGAGAAGGAGAGATGAATTTGAAAGGTTTTTGGGGCCATTTGTAAGGGAATGGTAGTTTAGTTAAATGTTGCGCATGTCAGACATGACATAAGTGGTTTAAAGAAGACAGCAGTCATTTCTTTCAGAGGAATGGCACCTGGGCTGGCTAATACGTATACACACACGGTATTAGGAAAACACGCGATATGCAAGACGTTGTTCAATATGGTGATGATGATATGACTTGTGATAAATAAACATTCACAGTCCCTCGCTACTGATGCAGGGACCACAGACTGCTCAACAGCCGGGAGAAGGCGCACAGCCTGGCCACAGTGCCACCAAGTCCGGGATGCACAGCTCCACTAAGTCCGGCTATAGTGTTAATTTGAAGTCTTTTCTAACATGTTTTGACCCTGAAAAGTTATTTTTTCTATACAGCTTTTAGAAGCTCAGTCAGTAATTTACTGCTCCTCTCTGTGTCTCTATCATTTGTGCCAACAGCGCCAAACCAAACACCATCTCCTCCTGCTCTCCATACATTGACTAAGTTCTCAATACAATGTCTGTTGTTTTTACCCAGACTGAGTTTACACATGTGTCTGATCACACTGTTAGTGTGTGTGTGAGAGAGAGAGAGACAGAGGACAAGAGGGACGGCTCACAATAATCTAAGTAGTTCTTGGTTGTGGGACTCCCCAGGTCACTAATTATTAAGTTCCTGCAGAGGAAAGGAGCTAAATAAGAAAATATGTTCTGTTCAAACCTGTACAGCATGGCTAGCACTTTATTGGAGTACTTTTGTAACCAACAAAGCACTGCACTGCTAGAACACAGCTGCTTTTGCATACCAATACATTCTACCTGCAGTACCCACAATGAAACTTTGCTACCAAATGGTCCGTCACAAAATCTTTTTAATTGATAAAGAGCAGCATTATAAATTCAAGGGACTTTGTGGCTGCTGGCTCACTTTTGATGCTTGTTGGGACAATACATTGAAAAGCAGAGCGAGTACTATTGTGATGACTTCTACCTATTCTGACAATGCATCAAGTTTTGTAGTACAGCATCTACGAACCTGAATTGCTTAGTCATCTAGAGTAATCTGAAACAAGGAGACTTCAGTTTCAGAATGGAAGGTATGGACTTTAGAGAGGACATGACCAATGGACAAAAGGTATCTAAGCAGGGTCTGCAGTTTCACCGGTGCCGAGATAATCGAAACAAGACACTGATGTTAAAAATGATCTGACCTAGTACTGACCCGGCAGAATCAGACAGCTAATTGTAACCTGAGTGACCACCTCCATGGACCAACAGTGCTGTTCTAGCTACAGGAAGGTCAGCAGTTTGATCCCATCAACAACCTGTACGAACTAAATGTCCTTTAGGATCCGGGTTACTTTGATAATCTCTCACACTGGATAAGACAATTGTGTAAATGGCTACAAATTTAATTAACATACTTTTTAAAACCAGAAATAACAAGCGATATTCAGCATAGCATCACGGGTATACAACTGGCTTTCTTTTTGCTATTGTACATATGTGAATGACTAAAAAGCCCATGAATATTGTATAAAAGTAACTTCTAAAAGACCAAAAAGCTTTAATTCCCCAGGGGGGTAAAGGTAAACAGGAGAGCAACTGTGATTGAACAGTTTGTGCTCAAACCCATTCCAAGAGCTTTTAAAGTCTGTTTTTAACAGAGCAGACCAAGAAAAGGCAGAGGTGATGTGAACTGAGGACACCTCCATTAAATCCTGACATAGGAGGATAGTTATAGCCACTGGAATGGATTTTTAAAGCAGCACAAACCATTAAGGATGCACCTGCACTTTCAAAACCACTATATATTCACGTGATTTCCAATGACAAAAAGAACTTACAAAGTGTCCTTCCTTCTCTTCCATTCAAATGGTTCTGTGTTGGAGTAAGTCCAATTTATGGTCCTTAACAGGTCCAGTAGCTGATGGATTAATGGGTGGAGGCCACATGATGAGTGGTATCTCGGTGTCGCTGCTTGCTCAGGTGGAGAACTTATGGTCCAAGAATGGGAGCAGGACTTGTGTCAGATTAAGAACTGAACAACCAGAGCATTGACTGTATTTGTGGGAATATTTATTAAGGCTGTAGTGCTGTCAAAATAATCACTGAAATACGGAAACAATGCCACAAAACACTAAAACATCAGGAAAGGTTATGGAATAATAGATGATAGAATATGGAAGAGAGAGACCACAGTGTTTCGCACAGAAATAGATTTTATCTTTGGCAGTAGCTCCAGATAATGGGTTGTCAGACAATTGAGGGTTAAATATAGTGATTTATCAGAGAACAAGGAGGCAGTGATGCGCACCTGAATGACAGGTACACAACAGATGGCAACACCAAGGTATGTGCACAACTAAAGCAGAAACCCCCTTTGTTGTGCCAAGGATGACAGTTATTTAATGTTGATCAATTCGACAATGTTCACACTTTAGGCCAATATTTAGTTTAAATTTTAAACTATATTTTTAGATTTGGTGACATGCTCAACTGAAAAGAAATGTGAAAAAGAAAACTTGACTGAAATCTTATTTGAGCCTAACACAAACTTTTTTTTTTACCTTTTTCAGTGCGTAGCCTCTTGAAGGAGTCCGTCTTGGAAAGGCCAGGGTCAGAGATGACCTTGGAGCCCAGTTTGACTGTCAAATTGATGGACTGGTATCCCTGTGGCTGCTTACGGTCATACAGGAGCGTCAGTAGCTGGGCCAGGGTCATCTCAGGAGGAAGGGGCTGACCTGATAGGGTAAATACAAAAATCCACTTCGTACAAGAGCTATGGCTGCTGAATTTGAGTGTTTAACACAGAACAAACCCCAAACCCCTGCTGCCAGACCTGAGTGAGCATGTTAACTTTGCATCTGCACATTTAGTACCTGGAAGCAGCTTGTGGTAGAGGTGGAAGACAGGCACACTAATGGTTTTGGCTGAGGGGTCCACACCAGATGAAGCAGTCAACTTGTCGCTCATCACACGTCCCCGCCTTGATGGAGGCCGGGGAGGGGTTGACAGAGCCCGTTTGGACTGGGACTTTAAGCCTGATAGCAGAGACAGTCATTAAGGACACATCCAGATTCTGCAAATTTTGGTTCATTTGGTTCATTTTTGATTTGATCCAAATATTGATCTTGGAAGCTACCAACAGCTGATAAAGTGTGCCAGTATGACATATCTATAAATCAGATTTATTGATGGCATCAAATTAAACATATTACATTTTATGATTGTCAGCAAAAGGTGTTGCAAATCTAGGGACACTGCTTTTTCCATTGTTGCTAACAGTTCAAACAGTCATAATGTAGAACAGAGCTTTGTGCAGGTGCAATTTTGGCACTCTTTAAGTGAAGGAGTTGTGGAGGAACAAAATCACAACCAACCTTCACCTGACCAAAGCCTGAAGATTTGACTTGGGTTTGGTTAAGGTTAACATCAAAATCGATGCAACAGAACCCCAGATAAAAAATTTTTTATATTTATAAATCAGTAGAGTTCCTCTGTTTTCTGTTGCTTCCTTTCCTGACATCTTGAGACACAATCTCATTGTTAAAAGCAAATAAGTGGACGCTTTGATTTCTGCTTCTTTTGTCAAAAGGCAACTGTCATAGCATCTGGTGTTTATTATTGCAATTATTTAATTTTTGCACGGTGAATTGTGCAGCCTTAGTACATATCGGCTTTAGACCTTGCTTTGAACTAGCTGTGTTTCTTTTGAAAATCACCACTTGTCCTCACTTCCAACGGTGTCAGCCCCTGAGGACTTTACTGAAAAAACACTTTTTTTGTGGGATATTTGTGGGTAAACAATCTGCTCTATTTCCCTTTTCCTTTGATAGCTGTGTGCGGGATTGGACAAGATATGGTAACCAGATGGGGTTAGCTAATAAGCTAAGAAATGGCCAATGGGGGTTAGGGTTAGGAACAGAACCAAGTACCTGAGGCCACAACAACACTGTAGTTGTCTTGGAAGCCGCTATCTGCTTTCATCTTCTCCCTCTCCTCATGGTTCTTCTTCTCCTTGTCCTCCTTCTGCTCGTTGATTAGCTTGGCTGTAATGCTGGGTGTGTCTGTGTGTATCATGAAGACAGAATGAGACAGCTGAGTTATTTTTTTGACAGAAAATTATTATTATTAAAAAACAAAAAAATGTGAGTTGAAAAGAGTAGAGATTTTCTATTAGAATCTGCAAGATTTGGAATCTACATATAGACACCGGCAGTAGATGTTGCGTCTGTCACACACACACACACACACACACACACACACACACACACACACACACACACACACACACACACACACACACACACACACACACACACACACACACACACACACACACACACACACACACACACACACACACACACACACAAAGTGCTGCTAATAGATGCACTGTATGAATGTGTGTGTGTGAGTGGGTGAATGTAAAACTGTACTATAAAGAGCTTTGAGTGGTCATCAAGACTAGAAAAGCGCTATATAAATACAAAACCATTTACAAACGCGTTTTTTTATTTGCCATCATGTGTATATAGATGGAAAGAGGAGAGTGTGTTAAAATCTTCATTCATTTTTCTAATGTTCTTTCTTTCTTTTTTTTTTTTTTAAATAGGATACAAATTTCCTATAAGGGCTCCATCTCTCCATCCATGTGGCTGATGCCTACAAGAGGTATGATGTTGCCATGGAGACAGTGAGCACAGCTAAGCTCATAGCCCAGTTTTTGTTTATGCTTTTCATAAGATCTCAGTGCATCTACTCTTGTAAAGTGATTCACTGCATTTGCTGTGAGCAGTTTCTGTTTGCACTGTAACCATACATTATTGTACCACACAAGAATATGTCTAACCATGATGATTATGAGCTTTTCTTTAGCGTTAGAACTTTGTTGGATAGCAACAAATGAGATACAAAGAGAGAGATGACTCTCAAATTAATAGCCCAAAAGAAAATCTAACAAATGTGTTGGTTATATAATGTATTTTAACTACAAAGACACCCCAACATGATCTTACAAATTTGTATTTATAACAATTAAAGACTGTATTTTTATTATTAGACAGACGTATGAATATACACAAGAGCTGTTCCTTTTTATCCTGTTTTCGTTTTGAAGTCTGGCTCATGGTACATTAGGGCTGTAACGGCTCTCCAAATCCACTGTTTGGATTATACCTGTTTTCTTTTTTGTCTTTGAGGGTGTGTCTCCCACAGTCTCAACGTCCAGTGTGATTTGAAACACATATGCAACATGCCCTCCTCACTTGAACTTACCAGACACCCGGTCCAGGACTTCAGCCAGCGTGGTGGAGATGGGCAGATGGAGGGTGCGGTACTTGTGGCCTGCGCCATACATGGGATGCTGGATCAAATGGCTTGTTGCATTGATGCGTCCTTTGTATAACTAAGAACAGAAGATACAGAACAAATTATTTCTTAAACATAATGATTAGCTGAGCTCCAGGAACTTTGTGTGCTGAAGGTAAAACCATTGTGTGAATATATGGTCAATATAGGTACCTTTCTCATCAGATATGGACCTTTCTATTGATTTTTAAAAGGTTTTAATGTCTATGCTATTAAATTCCTGAGAGAGATTCTGACTCAACTGTGCTGTTTTTTCTCATGGTAATATGAGGGCTGAATATTGGTTAATCTCTGGATTATTTTTTTTATTTTTTTACATTTCACTGCAAAATCAAAAACCTTTCATCAGGAAAAGCTGTGGATCTTGGGATTTCCAGCATATATGTGCCTGTGTTTGCGATGAACTATATGCTAACATGCTTTTATTCAGCAGGTATAATGTCCACCAACCAAGTTCAGGCTGTTGATGGGAATATTATTTGCAGGTAAGAGGTCATAAAGTACTGGAGAAATGGAAATCTTCACCTGATGAAGGAACTAGATGTAAAGAGAACTAAAAATGTCTGAAAACTCAAAGGGGTCAAAGAAAGGACAATAAATGCTTTTAGTCCAATAACATATTCCAGTTTGGACAGCAGTGGTGGACAGAGCGCTGGACCAACCAACTGACCCTGAGACTGACACTATCATATCTAGAGAAACTAAAATGTTTGATCAGATTTTTATTTTCTTGTGCACTAAAAATCTATATAAAATATCATGGCCATTTCAGTCTGAGTGGACCACTGTTTAGGGAAGGAGGCCCCTGCTTCATATTGCTGCAGTGTCCCCTTGTGGTCACAGCTGAATGCTACATCAGTCATTTACACTTTGTACTACACTAACTGTTTGTGCCGTATTCTTAGGAACTCCTTTTCATGCAAGTTATGTGACAAAGCCCAGAATGTATGATATCATATAACCTAATTTTCACTTCTGGATGTTATACATTTGGAAAAGAGTATTATATCACATCTCCTCAAATTCTCCTTAAGTAGTTCGTAGTAAAATACAACAACGTTTACACATTTTACATTGTTTCCATATTAAATGATGCAACACAGATGCATAAAATAACACATCTTGTTGGATTTGTTAATGCAGTCTTTATAAATGGGTTCCCGATAATAAATAACACAAAACTAACACCATGTTTAAACAGAATGCAAATCAGGAGCACCAAGTTAGCAGAGCAGCAGTATTAGCTCTGATGCTCCATGTGTCTACACAGAAGGCACTCAGGCACCGTATTGAGTTATAGGTTGTCTGCGTTTTTGTATCATTCAAATCCAACACACAATCCCTGAAGCGATGTGCAAAAAATAGATTCATTCTTTGGGAGTCCAACTGGCATTTCTTTCTAATCTGAGAAGGAGAAGAAGAGAGAAAATGAACCAACCGGACAGGGAGACTGTAGGAAGACTGTGACCTTCTCGTCCTCAAGCATGAGCTGCAGGAAAAGCCGTCGAATGAAGCCTGAGATGTTTCCAGATATCGGCACGTTGCCTCGCTGGGGTGCAGACTGGAAGAGCTCACAGAGAACCTGCAGCCACAAAACAAATTATTACTGAGACTGATGAATACATCTCAATGAAAAGATGTATTGTACATGGTTTCTACATGATTAAAATATTAGCACACAAATATTAATACAAGACTAACAGTAATTAATATAGCTATAGTCTATGGCTGCATTGGGCTATAAACAAGTCAGCAAATATATATCTCAGATGTCAAATCTCAATTTCTAGTGACTTAAATAAAGCGAGTGATGGCATGAAGGAGGAGACCTGTGCCATGAGCCGCTGGTTGTTCGGGTGGCAGGAGATGCACTGGAGAAAGAAGGCCACAGTGGCATTCTCAAGAGCTGTCCTCTGCTGGGTGGTGAGCCCTCCAGCTTGCCCAGAAGATGCCAGAGAGTAGCGTGACCCTGAAAGCTGAGGCTGGGGTGGAGGTGGAGCTGCTGCAGACCCTGAGCGCAGAGACTGACAACTCGCATTGGCACCAGCACTGGCACTGGAATGGCACAGCAGGAAAAGCAGCGCCGTCCACAGAGGGTTGACTTCAGGACCACCTAACCAGTCTTTCATGGCGTGACTGTTGCCTACTTCTATGAGGAAGCGCAGCACCGGTGCAACCAGCTCTGGAGCCAGAGGTGGCCGACTGTGTGAGGATGAGTGGTAGTTGTGCTGGTGTCTTCGGTCGGACTGAGCAGCAGGCAAAGGGAGGTCGGCGCTAGCCAAGAGGCCGACGCAGAACTGGGCCAGGCTGCGAACCAGCAGCGAGGGTAAGCCTGAGTCCAGCAGCTGCTCTATGGCTCCTGGAGACTGGGAGGCGGCTGCCAGTGTGGTTAACTGGGACTCGGACAGATTCGTGGGGCATCTTGCGTGCTTGGAATCATCAGTAAGTCCTGAGGCATTGGTGTTGGCATCATGCTGCTTTTTGCCGTCGTCGGTCATGGAGAGACGGCAGTGCTGGGCTTGAGAGTGGCTGGCGTTGGACACTGAGACGACCCCCATCCAGGACATCAGCAAAGAGAAGTAGCTGGGGTGTATGTGACACATGGAGCACAGCAGGCTGTCCACTGCCTTTTTCAACACAATGTTGCATGGCAACGACATGGACCAATTATACAGCAGCCTGGAGGGAAAGGCAATAAATTGAATCAATAAACAAACAGGAATTTATGAAATTCAGCTTTTAAGGGCTGCATCATCAAAGTTGATAAACTCTATGCAAATCAATACATGTTCATGATAGGTAGGGATGTGAAATTTAAACATCCTCCAATTTGTGTAATATAAATTCACTGCAAGTCATGAGTAGGATTGAATTGAATTTGTGGGATTAAGATCTTACCAAAGCACAATATTTACTCCTTTCTCCCTCAAAAATTACTTTAGTACTGGGAATTCACATTTTTAACCTCTGTGTTCACATACTAAAGCTGTAATATGAACTAATAAAAACTCCAAGCAATATTAACATTACCACAAAGTTGATATTAAAGTCTAACCTTGAAACATGCTTAGAGTTACAGGCCGGACTTACTATTTGCCCTACAGTACATTTGACAAAGTCATTCAATCCGGCTTCAGCCTCAGCAACAGCTGGGCTAATTGCCAAAGACATTTATCGGTATATTTATTGTACCTCGAAGATGAATGATTGCTTTTTGGTGAGCTCTGCTCATTCCTCCTCAACCACATTCAATTGCTTTAAATAGTGCATTCTATTTTTTATTCAGCTGATTTCATTTAATTTCATTGTGCTTAAGAGATGATAAATGATGCATTAATTATATAACTCTTCACAAAGTGAACAAGACGAACAATTAATCTCTGTGTGGGCATATTTACCCTTGTGCTGTGCTGGTGCTCAATGTTGAATTTTAATATTTCACTCAGACTTTACTTGTATTGAAAATCTTATTGAAATGTTACAACATTGTAAGATTGTCTTATCTATAACTTGTGTTTATTAAGATGTGAAACTGACATTTTACGATAGTCACCATAGGTGACAGAGGTGGTCTGCAACGCATGTGGCCACATTCTTTTATCAGTTTGAACATAAATGCTTCCTGGATCAAATTTTCTAAAAACAACAATTTTCTTAGTGAACAGAAATAATGTGGTGAATGTGTAACAGCTCAGATTCTGATTTCATGAATACAGACTAAATTTACATTTTTATACTCTTTCTAAATATACTGTATAATATGCACATGTATGTATATACTTACTCAAAGAGCTCTCTGTTGAGCAGTGCAGGTAGGTCATAGTCAACAGGTAGCTCGTAGCTGTGCCACAGGATGGCTGCCACACAGTGGAGGTGAGAGGGTGAAGGCATGAGGAGGCCGTACTCTCTCAGAGAAGCAGAGGAAGAGCCAGCGCCGGCCCCAGTGTATCCCATGCGGCCGCTCATCTTGTGGGCTGCCACCCGTGAAGAGTCATGAACCCATTGAAGGAGAGCCTGGATCCTGGGGGGTTTAGATTCAGAGCAAGCTTGGATAAATAACTCATAACAAGGATACATTTTTATATTTTTTTACTTTAGCACCTTACAAACACGTGACAGTAAATATATGTCACAGAGAGTGTAAGGACACTTTTTACTGTCAGCCTATAAGTCTGTCTGGAAGACCTTGACAGAAAACAGTTTCTCATTGCTTGGTCTTCGCAATGAGGGAAGATTGAGGACATTTGAGTCGAGGTAAAAACAAAAAGTTGATGTACCTGTCTTTGGTTCCTGGGTCCTGTGTGGTGCCAAGCTGGTACAGAATATCGATGGTGGAGTCTGAGGAGAGACCGTTTAGACGTCCAAACAGCAGAGGACTGTTCAAATCTACAAAGAGAGGAGCAAAGACTGGAATAAGGATGCTGTTTATGATAGATACTTTTTAACCCTTTTGAACTAAGTTTTAAATCATTTTTCAACATCGATCTGTAGATTTTTGCTAATGGTACTTTCCTTGTGTTTGGGGTGGGGTATCTACAATTTCATGAAAAGTACAACCAATGAAAGCAAATCATGGTGAGCAAATTGATCAAATGAAGCAGCACAAAAACACTTTTTTAGGGCCAAAGCATCCAAGTCTTTCAAAACCTATCAACCTAATCTAAAGACATATTTAGAGCATTTATTCAGATAGTTTAAGATTTTTTGACTGTTTTTAAGGTACTGTGGATTAAAACTGTGTGAGACTTACTGCCTGGGTCTGTGCCAGAGGCAGCACAGTTCCTCAGCAGAATGTCAATGAGTTTGAGGCCGATGCGCGTCGACTGCAGGCCGATCTTGACTAGGACGGCCTCAATGTTGGGCGAGTGCATGCCACAGTAAGGTGACATGAGTAGTGCTGCGCAAGTCTGCAGCAGGTTAGCGGTGGGTGCTGCAGCACTGGCCATCATGGCCTCTAGGTCACTGACATGCGTCAGGCAATGGTGGAGCAGACGCAGCCATCCAATGCTGTACAGGAAAAGGGGAAAGGTTAGAATAATACCCACACCTCGTCCACATGGATATAATCTCAAACCAGGATCAGGTCATTGTACCTTGTTTTGGAGACCTGGTCCTCAGAAGGCAGGAAGGGGTTGTTGACAGTTGCAGAGGAAGTGTTACCAAACGCTGTCAGGCCCAAGAGTTTAATCTGAGACAGACCCAGGGTGTTGGCATCCCGAGGCCGGTGCAGCCTCAGGCAAACGGCAGAGGCAACCTCCGCCTTCACCAGCTGTATCTTTATGTACGTCAAGCCGCTGGTGATGACTGGTGTCGAGAGGGGCAACATGTTGACCCCGTCAGCGCTGATCTCCACTGAGACTGAGGATGGGCAGGCTGTTTGGTAAAGACAATTACACAAGGAATGACATGAGTTTTCAACCAGGTGAGGTGAAAACACACTTTTCAAACGATACAGTACAATCACAATGGTGCCATTTAAGATTATGAAATGGAAGCTGCTGAAATTTCAGTAAAAACAGGAGAAATGGGGGAGATGTAAAAATGTCAACTGCTAGTGTATATCCGTCGTCACTCACTGGCTAGAGAAGCGAGGTGTGGCTGGATGTGGAGCTCCTTCAGCAGCACCGCTGCAGGAAGGTGAATGGTGAGGTCACACCACGCCTCCTCTGGCAAGAAAATGTAGGACCAGGCTGCTGAGCGGGCCCGGCGGTGCGGCGGCGTGGCCTGAAGGAGGACCTCAGCTGGCTGCGCTGTGGGGCTGCTGGATGTGATCGTGCCTATGAAGCGACAAATGTACAATTAGAAAAGAGTGTGTGCAAGTTTGTAAAAATATCATCCCAGTGAATAAAGCAGACTGAGCTGCATGTAACTGAAAGGCACCTAAAGGGGCAAAGTTGTGGAGTCCCTCGGCGTTGTCTGGTTCTGACGTCATCACTCTGGCTTTGAGGTTGCCATCCGCTGCCTTTCCAGGGCCTGAGTCCAAGAACTTCATGATGGTGGACACCATGCTGCGTGCTGTGTTCACTATAGCCCGGGTGCTGGTCACCATGTTGTTGCAGATCAACTGCACACCGCCTGGTTAGGGAAACAAGAGTTTTGTTCACTTAACATTCAAGGTTTCAAAATGTCTTCATATTAATTAAGTTAAACTTTTGTCGCTTGGACTAAAAGTTCTTCCATTTGACTGGTTTGTGAAGAAAATAAGAAATGTGTTTATCACAGAGTTAGCATAAGATCGCCATTAACGGATCAGGTAAACGCTACTGTGCTAAGCAGTGCAAAAATACTGTTCTTGGTATGGCTTGGTATAACTACGGCCCCAACAATAGTAAAACCATTTAAAAGGTTGGGGTAAGTAAAGCTGAGTACAAAAGCACAATGAGGTGTTATATATTCACATACCCATATCATGGAAGGCCTTGAGAGCCTCACTGGTGTCCAACACTCGGAGGATGAACCACAGAAGAGGCTCCGACAGCTGGCATGTGGAAAGAGACCCCTACAAAACACATATACACAGATATGACACTGGGCTACTTGTTGCATTTATTCAAGAAGTATTTTAGTATCAAATTATCAAAGCCCAAACACGTCAGTTTGACGCTTACCTGTCTGCCCATGTAGCCACAGGCCATGTACGTGAGGATGGGCTGTAACATGACCTGGACTGAGGTGGCCCTCTTACTGAGGGTGGTGAGGATAGTGAAGAGGCCGTCACCCACTGAGATTGCATCCAGACCCCCATGGAAGTTTTCATGTTTGGTCAGATGGAGACCACTGGCTCCTGGAGACCAGAGAGGACAGTCAGCTGGCATCAGAACAAAAACTTTTATCTTCCTGATTTCAGATTTTTGTCTCCTGTTCACTGGTTCCATCAAACATTGACAAATTAATTGTCATTATTTATCAACTGACCCCAACACCTGCATAATCCTGCTTCTTAATGTACTGCAGGTTATGCAGAGGTTAAAGCAGGGTGTGTAAAAACTTCATCCTTTTTGAATTCATAAGCAATAAGTTGCTCAATTCAGTACACTCAGAGATTAATGCTCAGTATTGCTGTGTAACTTATGACTCTCACCAGAACCATAAAGTAACAGGCCATGAAACCAAAACAATGAGCTGAAAGAAGCTGAGACGCTTGGTAGAAATGACAGGACCTAGAGGGTCAGGCAGTACATTTCTGTGGGTTTGTCTTACCTATGATCATGGCCATGGCACTGCTGTTGCACTGGCCCAGCGCTGACAAGATCTGGCTCATTATCTGCTGATTGGCTAGCACCAGGTCTGCCACACCGGCAGGAGGACCCTGACTGGACGAGGATCCACCACTGACGCTTTCTTTACTGCCACAGACCTTCTCCTCATCTGATACGCTGCTATCAGCAGCTCCGCTGCAAGCCGGTGGCAGCCGCCCACTGAACTCTCGGTCTCCAGACAGAGGCAGCTGCACCAACACGTTGACCAGCTTGAGGAGGTCGAACATCAGCTGGTCACGGCTGGTCTCTCCACAGACAGCCTTTGCATCTCCGGGGCGGATGATGTTGGCAAACAGGCCACCAAAACAAGCGCGGGCACCCACAGAGCTGTCTGAGCCGCTGCGGGAAACCACCTTATCAGAGCAGGTGATGTAGTGATGAACCAAGAATGTGATGGACTCAATGACAGAGGAGATGGTGGCCACTGACACCACCTCGAAGTTTTGCTCTAAAGTGAACTCCAGCAGCTTCACCTGGGCATCCAGCGGACCCTGGCCTGACTGGAAAGGACCCCTGAAGGATTAAGATGATCCATTAGTTCCCAAAGACCACTATTAGTCAAAATGACTGAATGTGCTTGTAACATTGAAGCAGCAGCATTGCTAAATTTCCCCCAGAAATGAAAGCCTACCTCTCAGTAGACAGGATGTGCATGAGCTTGAGCAGGAATTCGCTGAACATCTGCGGACAGGTGGAGGACAGGTGGACCTGCAGGCGGCTTAAAAATTCGTGCATGGCCTGGGTGGCAGTGGGTCCCACCTGAGAGGTGTGCTGGCTCGTCCCGTTGGTGCTGCTGCCGGACAGGAAGCGCACCAGGACATGAACCAGGGTGGGATCAGACACCATCTGCTGAGCTGTGCTTTCCTGAGAAGTCATCCCATTGCTGGAGGCTGGAAGTTCAAACAGGTTTTATACAAATCACTAAACACAAGGGATATACAAAATAAAAAACATACTATACATTAATCTAAGTTATACTTTCTTGTACAGAGATATTAACATATCTCACCTCCTACATTTTCTTCTCTTGTGCCTACCGACTATTTTTATCAGCAAGCACAAAGTGTGTGTGGATTAAATTCTGATCTTTCATAAAGGATTTGTTTTCCAATTAATTTATTGCACATTGGAAGTCACCTTGCAGAAACATTAAATGTGTCTCGACATTAGTAATCCATCACGGTTGTTCTCGTCTGGTCAAAGTTACTGTGGTAATGAATTTTTGAGCAGGGGGCATTTTGCTCATCAACTAGATGGAACATTCAAGGATGCTTTCACATCCAAAAAAGATTTGAATAATGAAAAACAAGAGCTGCATTATAGGAGAGTCTAATTTAATATGAATAATGTGACTCTGCAGCTGTATCCCTGATTTGTGTTAAGGCTAAATGTAGCTCCTAAATGGCTGAGTTAGGACAAATTACTAATAATGGACATGTCAGATCTAATTTGGTGAAGCATAATTCACAAAGCATTTCAGCTCTTCTATTCCTTTAATATTTCATTATATCATTTAAATCTGTAACTTTCTCTCATGTCGACTAAATGAATGAACATTTTAGTTCACATTTACTGACAGACACTCGACTGATCAGACATAATAACTCAGCTCTCGCAAAAAAAAAAAATGTTTCTTTGAGAGGACGACTGAAGATTTGTCTTGACTGAGCTCTACAACTTTGTTGAAGACACATAGAAGGAAACCAGTGGATGTGTGGTACTGACCGCAGACTGACATGTTGGTCATAAGAGTGAGAGAGTGCAGCACCAGACACCAGGTTCTCAGGGAGGTGTTGGGGTACCACGCCAGCACGGTTAGGAAACTGCTGATAGATGCTGGACAGACAGACACACACACACACACAACAATGTGAGGCAATGTAATAAACTCAGCTTCTACAGCTCCACATCACAGGTAGAGTATGTGAGGAAAGAGTGTGTGGGTTAGTCCTGACCTTGGTTGAGCGGGATGGTGGGCACTCGGCTGGCGTTGAACATGAAGATGTCCGAGCCGCTCTCTTCACTGTTACCCGAGCAAGTGTTTAGACTGAGCGTCAACCACAGCTGCAGCAGTGACTCCAACTGAGGGAGAAGATTCAAAAGTTTTGTTGACTTGTTCATTAGGTTTACAAGGTATTCTACATAGATGTCAAAGTCATTCATTTTCTAAACTCCAGTGTAAAGTTGGTTGTGATGACTCAGGACACTGTGTATCCGTTAAAACTGGTAAAAACTGAATGAAGCAGTTTCAAATTAAATCAGTTTTTCTGCAACACAGGAAATGGGGAGGGGCTGTGAGTGGGGCGGATTGCTCAGCTTTTTTCTTTGAAAACTAAAGATCCAGATGTCCTGGCACTAATATGTTTTTTTCATTTTGACATTAGTCTTTTTTTCTGTTGACAAGTTCCAAAAAAGCTAAATGAAAGCCTCTTTGCACAATGATTTGATTTTCAACGCTTCCACTCGGCACAACATATCAATTTATATAACAAAATGTGTCATTATTATAATTCCATTTAGTGAGTCCAAACAGGGCATGTCCTGACCTGTACGTGGTGGACCTGCAGCATGGAGAAGAGCTTGTTAAAGCAGGCACTCAGCATGGGAATGGACGAGGACTGGACCATGAGGCTGCTCCCTGGAGGAGAGCCTCCTCCATGGAGAGCCCTCAGCAAGGAGTCATCAGTGCCATTGGAGGTCTGGCTCACTGAAAGTCAGACGGCAGAAGAAACTTACAGCCATGACAAAAGCACTCGAAGACAAGCACTGAGACTTTCCAGCTTGGTTTGGTGTGTTACCTGTCGATGAGCTTGAGGTGAGCGCTTGTAGTATGGAGTCAGCCTGTAGAGTTGCCATCATTTTGAGCATCAGTTCAGCCTGCTGCTCAAGGCCCACTTCTAAGCGGGCATCGAGAGCTGTAACACAGAGAGGTTCAAGCTTAGATGGAAAGACACTAAAATATGAATTGAAGAAGGTAAAGGCTGTGGCAAGAGAAATACTCCATCTTCAGCAATCACTCACCCTGTGACACGGAGACTGACAGACTCTGTGAGCCGGGCTTTTCAGCAGCAACTGGAGGTTTGGCCACAGGGATACCAACACCTCCAATGTAAGGGTTGTACCCATATGTGCCATAATCAGCGCCCCAGTAGTCATACCAGGTGCTGCTTATAGGCTGAGAAGAGACATGAGAGAAGATGAGTACAGGTACTGTAAGCAGAGCATTTTCTACATTTGCTTTCATATCTCAAACCAAAAGTAAAAGGTGTATCAGTTAAAGCAACAATTCATGATGACATACATTCAGTAAGAGCCTTGAGAAAATGGAGACTTTCTCCTCAAAAGACAGTAATTGTCAAATTTATGTTCTATGAAAATTAGGATTTCAAACATGCGACTTGCAAATAGTTTTTCAAGAGGTAAAGTTCTTTGGGTGCTTTCTCTCTGGTGCAAACAAAGGTTGCAAATGTATGCTGCACTTGAGCATTAAAAAAATAATAATCAAGGCCTGAGATAAAAACACATCACAGAACATCAGCTTTCTAAACAGTTCAAATAAATAATTTCCTCTAAAATCGGAAAGTGATCGGTCATTCTGACAATTAAGGTGAGTTTGACATTACATGAAGAGAGGCCTGCAGCACTATTTACTTTTCAAATTCATCTGTAACTAGTTACTACATTTTAAGGTAATGATATCAAAAAATAAAAATAAAAGGTTTTCATAAAACCTTTGACTCTTTTAGTTAACAGACATTAGCTCTACTGTCAAGAAAATAAACACTTAACACAACAGGTAAGTGTTAATATTTTAAGAAACTTATGTTCTGAGATAAATCTGCAACTTTCTGAGGAAAAACTCACTTAAATAAGAAAATGTATGTTATAAATTTAATAGCAGTGAATTGTAATATTTCCACAATACACCATAACCTGACAACATCTACATAAATTTAACACACAAACTGACATTTGTAGTTTTTTTGCCATGTTTACTATAATATATACGTGTAATTGAAAATATTTTATCAGAAAAATTATCAGTAAATTAAAAAATTCTAAAAATATGATTTTGTTTTTTATATAATTATGTTATCTCATAACATTAAAACATTATCTTCAAAAATCAACTTCATCTTAAAAATACTTAACTTTCCTACAAGTTAATTTTTCTTGTGAACATACATCTATGCTGTGAAATTATAAATTTGTTTCATTATTCTCTATTATATCGATGAATGACATTTTGATCAATCAATACAGTAATACCAAACTTTGTAGAAGGTAGTGACAAAGACAAGGAAGAACAAGAATATTAATGTCCACGTACCTTAAACACTTTGGCAGCAAGTGGATCTTTTTCCAAATCAATATCTAAAGGATCAATATCAACATCCATCAGGTCTTGTAGCAAGTCAAAGTCTATGTCTTTATCTTTTTCCAAAGATGACAGAGGTGGAGCACCTTTGGATAATGAAAACAGCTTTAATATTGCCAAGCAAGCACACTAGAAAAATATACAAGCAAGAAAGCATTTCTTTGCTCCTGCACTTCACTGGGCAATTTTAATGCCGATCAAGCAATTAGCTCTTAAACTCCTGCACTGGAGGCACATGACACAGTAACAATCAAATGTTTCTGTAATAACAGTGTGGCGAAAAATCACTAATATAAGCAAGCATCCAGGATTTGCCAGTTAAAGGCCAACAACACACACATATAATACAAAAGACAGATAACATTACTTCACATAACACATTTCCTAAAATGCCTCTGGACCTGCAAATTTGATCTGTTACTCCGAAAGGCAGAACATGCAGCTATGAAAAAAACAGGAGAAAGTTTAACCATAAAAAATATAAAAAAAAGAGTTTGTTCATATCAACATCTTGTGTGGTGTTGTGGGAAGTGTGGAGAACGGACAGGGCTACCCACGCACTTTGGAATAGTGAGGAGGTTGCGCTAGTACCTGCGATGATATCAGGTACCAGGGCCTCATCTATGCTCTCTACCAGGGGGACGGGTGCCGGCTGAGGCAGGGAGTCATCCGAATCAGCCCCCACCGAGGAGGAGGAAGCCCCAGCCTCCTCACCCACCCCCACCTCATCCATGATGTCCAGGGATCCTGGAGACAGCAGCTCACCTGAGGAGCCGACAAAATTGAGACACAATTTTCTGTTGAACACATACATACTATGTATAGAATGGGGTTCAACAGTCTAAGACTAATTTTACATTCAAGTGAAGTGAGTGTGTTTGTGTGTGTATCCAAAGATGTTAAATCACTAAAAAACATTAAATTATATAAAACAATGTCGATGAAATCCATTGGAGGGTCAATGCACACCATGCAGACTCCCTGTTTGTTATATTAACATTTCAAAATGACATCATCATGAAGTAATTTTTACCATATGATGGTGTGATTGGTAAATCTAAATAAGTTTTAGATTATATCTCTAATGTTGTTGGTTCCAAGTTAATGTATTAATACGTTATGACGTAATTTTCTGACTTGATAGTGATGTTATGATGACATTGTGCCATATGGTCATGAATGATTTTTGATCTATATAAGCTTTAGGTCAAGATACAGCAATATTTTCTAACCGTGCAAACATTTTCCCATCAATATGTTGAACTTATTAACACACCTGCCAGGATGTCCTGAAGCATGCATGTGAGGGAATATTGTGCCCATGCTCCCCCCCAGGAGATGTCCCCCCGGTTGAAATCTGTCCCAACAAGCAGGAGCAGCAGGCGCTCCAGCTGATGCTCAGACACAACCTCACACAGGTGGATTGTGGGTCTTGTGGCGTTGGCTATCCTAGCTAGGACCTGAGCGGGTAAGAAAATAATTTATTTATGATTATAGGTATTTACAGTATTTACAGATTCATGCATTTAACAAGCCCATGTAGTGGTGTCAGATGATTACCTTGCAGACAAAGAGCAGCAGGTCAGCGTGACAGGTGAAGTCCATGGAGAGGAGGAAGAGGGCCAGCTTCTGAACCACAGAGATGCAGCGTTCATGGGAGAGTGTGAAGGGCAGAGGTTCGACTTCTGGGGCTTCTTTGGCTGTTGGGGACTCTGTGTCCAATGTGGAGCGGGGCCATTCAGCCGTCCGCCGCAGACGTATCAGGTCTTTAAAGTGCTGCAAGAAGGAGGGAGGATAAGAATCCATTGTTTATATAATATACTGACAAGTGATGGACTTCACGGGAAAACTGCATCAAGATTCACATTTCTTAACTTTATTACCATAACAGAGCAAAGCATTGACCAAAACTACAGTTTTTGAGAATCAAATGGAAGACTGTCTTGCATGATTGTCTATTTTAATATTAAAATACAGTCTGCATGCACTTCACAGAACATAGCGGCAATGCTATGTAAAACATACACTGCCCCACAGTGATGGCACACATGGTGGCACTGCAGACTGAGCTCTGCGCAGCAGTGTGTGATGAGCTGCTCACCTTAGATGTAGCTTGTTTGAGCTTGGCCTGTTCCACCAGCAGTTTGTACGAGGAGCCTTTGTTGCTCTGGATCTTCTCCTTCTCGATTTGTTCCACCAAAGCTTTCTGTTTTGCTTTCAATAGATTTAACTGCTACAATAAAAAGGGCATGATAAATAAAAGAACAGCAAAAGCATTTCATAGACAACCCCTCTGCACTGCAGCAACAATGTGAGAGGGGTAAATGTCAAACAAACAGAAAATCTGAAAAAACATTTTCTTGGGGTTTCTCACTTTTATGCACATTTTCACATATTACTCTGTATATGGCTGTTATACTAAAAGTTTGATGGGTTGCCGGTGCTGGAATGAGACACATTTACCTGCTTGTGGTGGACAAGCTGCTTACGGATCTTGCGGGAGTAGAGTCTGTCGAGACTGCTGCTGCTTTTAGCCGACCTGCTGGAGTTCTGAGACTGGAGGCTGTTATTGATGAAGCTCCACTGAATACCTGAAGGACAGACCAACAACAACACATCAGTTCACAGACACTGGAAAACACTACACTGTGTTGAAAAGTAAGAACTGAAATCATATGAACTTTACTGCATCCAAGTCTTTCAATAGAAAGTTAAGTGATTGATCAGTGATCAAGAGAAGAGGGCCACACAAAACTTCTGTTATTTTTCATACATTATATGTTGGCTATTTTAGAGGTCTGTCAAGCAATCAATACAACTTTCAGACGCAAGTTCAAATTTTTTTAAAATAAAAGCTCTATAATTCAGCTCGATATAAAGCATTGCAGCAACAAAGCAAACATCATGCTTTTAGTTTGAAGACAAATTGCCAAAACAGGTAGTAATTCTTTGAATGTTGTTGCCATGATGAAGATATGCACCTGTCTGTGTCAGTCTGATATGGTGAAATAAAAATAATCATCAAAATGATCTGGCAGCCATTTTAATATTTACATAGCACGCAAAGCTCAGCACTGCACTTTCTTGGGCCAATACAGATGCCAAGTGCATAGGCGCTGAGATGAACCAGTCGTGAGATATGGAGACAGACATTTGGGGAATTAGTAGGTAGATTGAGAAGTGATTAGCCATTCTTGTAAACTTTTCAATACCTTAAATAAACTCTAATCTTTTGAAGTGGAATCCTCAGAAACTCAATTAATTTACCTGTAAATGTTCTCTCCCGCTCTTTTCCACCAAGGTGCTTCTTTCCACCTGAGGCCTCGTCTTCTATACTGGCTACATAGTCCAACAGTCTTGAAACCAGCATCACCACCCAGCTGATCATCGGGATATCTAAAACACCTAGAAAACACACACACACACACACACACTTGTACTTCCTTTGTCCAATGAATAATCTGCCACATGAATCAATGTAAATATGCACATCTACAAAGACATATGACTCTGTCCTCGTAAGGTGTTACGTCAAACAGCTTTAGGTGTCTGACATACCACAGGGAGGGTTTGCTTACCTTCAGTCCTCCGCAGAGCTGCCAGTTGTGGCGGCTGCAGGGGAGACAGCAGGTTGTCCAAGAGGTTCAAGAGGCCCTCCAACACACCGCTGTTACTCAGAGATCTTTGGCCAATGCAGGACAAGAGCATGAACACCCTGAGATGGAGAGAGATGGAAAAACTGCAGTTAGTGCTGTATTTGTGTAAAGCTTCACATTGACATTGTAAATTCAGCATTTAAGGTGAAACCCAGGTGTGACCAAGATGTTGGGGTTCCAAAAAAACAACAGCTTGTGCCCTGGGTCAGAAAATACTGAGAGAGAGCTGCACTTTGATGCAATATTACTCTTCTGCAAACCTTTGTTTCTTCTTTTTATGGAGACAAACTACTTATTATGCTTCAACAGGCAACACTGAACAGACAATTCTAGTAGGGAGTACTCCCTATTGAATGTGGATCTCAACGCAGCTTCAGTTTAACGCACAGCCAAACCTGACTGTGGTCTTAAGACAACAGAGACGCATGTCCAGTGCAAGAATACATCACCTTCTTTGAATCTCTTCTGCATGGATACACATTTGAAGCTGCAAGTAACAATAATAATACATAAGCGTATTTAAAGGATGTAATATATTGAATGGCTGTTTTAAAAAAAACAAGTTGGCGCTTAGTGACCAAGATGTTTAAATTCTACCAGAGACCTTTGGTGCATCTGACTCCCTCATCCCGGTCCTATCTCTTCTACCACCACCTAATACAGTAGCCCTAATAAATAATATATGATGTGTTGAAACTACGATGGAAATGATTGTCCCCTACCTGTCCTGGGGGAAGATGAGCAGTTGCTCCGAGTTGTAGAGCTCCTGCAGTACGTTTGAGAGGAACTGGCCCCACCAGCGCTCGCCTCCACAGAGCTGCACCAACAACAGGCCGGCGTGAAGGCGAATTTTGGGGGTTCCACTGATGCAAAGGTGCTTAAAGAGTTCCTCACAGGCCTGGGCATGAAAGGTACTCTGGAGCACGGAGGGCACAGAGTGGCCTGAAACATACAGACGGGAAAGAATGAATCGATGGTGTTATTCATGATGCTGTCCATGAAAAGGCAAGCAAACATTTCACGGGCCAGCAGACCCAGCTGTATCCTGCCTCCTACTAACCATTGTTAGAGTGCAGCAGGCTCAGCAGTGTGTCCAGCAGGTAGCGGATGATCGTCCTCAGCTGCTCTGTGGAGGAATTATGAACCAGCTCCTGGGCCTCCACACCACCAGCTGTGGGGAGT
Organism: Verasper variegatus; assembly: GCA_026259375.1. NCBI lineage: Eukaryota > Metazoa > Chordata > Actinopteri > Pleuronectiformes > Pleuronectidae > Verasper > Verasper variegatus. The sequence goes on from CM048050.1 coordinate 1,610,072, forward strand.
GACTTGCGGCTGGCGCCCAGTGACACACGCAGTCGTTGGACAGCGTGGTGAGCCAGGTTGAGTTGCAGCTGCAGCTGGATGCAGTCCTGGTAGGCTGAGAAAACACGCTGGTCCTCCTCCACCACCTTGTCCGGTTTTCGTAAAAAGTACTGGGCGTTGTTAGCACTGTTGAGAGGCGGCAGGTCGATATTCTGCAGGAGGGTCTCCAGTCGATGGCAGGCAAGATTGTACCTAGTAAACAAGAACAGGAGAGCGTATGGAAATTGAAGTCCCTTCTCTCACACAGTTTTAATGTACATGTATCACATTTGACTAACAATGTTGGTTTTGATCTTTGGTTGGGATCAAAACATTATAGACAATGGCTTTAGTGAACTTACAAATGCACGTAAGTGCAGCTATAAGTAATACACTCATGGTGCTGTATAATTTAGTATGCTAAGTAAAGATGCCTCATATGATGACATTTATTGTTTCACTATTCGAGTGAACAGATTTAGGGTCATTTAACACAGCAAACTGGGGATGTAGCTGGAATGTGTGTTTAGGGCTGGAGTTGATTAATTCACATCTTACCTGCACTGGATGTCCTCCTGCAGCGCCACCATCATGGTCAAATGCTGATCTACATCTGGCTGACTGGCCGCCTCGCTCTCTCCCCGGAGAGGATCATGCATCAACTTAAGCTCGCTCTCCCAAGGCAGGATGTACGTGTGGCCATAGTAGAAACCCAGTGGGATCTTTGCCCGCGCGTTGGTGCTGCCGTAGCGACCAATCACAGTGATCTAATGGTTAAAGAAAGCAAACAAGGATATATAATTATAGTAACTTAACAACAGCACAAAAGACTCACAACATTATGTCAACCATCTGTCTCACTGACCTTCATGAACCTGCAGACAGGGGGTGGCAGTAGGTCGTGTAGAATGAGAGAGTGTGTGCTGATGTCAGTGGCCACGACCAGCCTGCGGCCATCCACTTCCTCACCCAGCGTCCAGATGTCTATAGACAGGGAGGCCAGGTCGCCACAAGTTGGGATCAGAACGTCAGTCAGCAAGACCGGACGACCGAAGTCCAGTGTGACAAATCGACGAGCTCCTGGGAGAAAGGAGAGCAGACACTTTCTAAAATGTTCCATTTTAGAGAACTGATGCTATGGTGGTGTGAGGCCGGTATATAACAATGTGATTTCAAAGTAAAACATGATTAAAACTTGGTTTGGTTTATATGAAATATTGCGACTTGACATACCAGAGTGCATCCGCTCTATGATGATGGACTGGTGTGGAGGAGGCTGCAAGAAGTGAGATGCCTGGGAAATGGCCAAAGCGAGACCACTGCCAATGGGGCTCTGTAGCAAAGAGAAAATCATGGTTCTAGTTCTAAAGAAGAAACTTGAAACATTTTAGCTATTTATTGCCAAGAAAAACTTGGTGGTGAAATGGATGTATATGGCAGTTACTGACTTGTTCTGGTACACTGTACACTATTCCTCCAGAGTTAGATAAGAGCTATCATTAAGTAACCAAGCTTCATGATGCATGTTACTAACCGGCTTGGCTTTCTGTGTGTTCTTGTGTGCAGCCAGGTTGACAGGCCCTGGGTCCATCATGGAGCCTGGGAACAGGTGAGCCAGCTCAGCACTGAAGGCTGCTGACACTGCCTCGTTGGGCGGCGTGAGAGGAGGGGTCATGAAGAGAGGTGTGGTTTTAGGTGTCGGGGGGATGACATCAGAGGGATGAATAAAGAAGCCTGGAGTGGAGGAGGGGTTGGAAGGCACAGAGTTGTGGATTGGTCCCACACCAGAGGCGGCAGCGGCGGCTGCAGAGGTGGTCTGATGCAACTTGGCCTCCAGCTTGGCCTTCTGTTTTCAGCATAGACAAAGAGTTAGACACTATACACTGAAACAATGGGTAACTCAGTGTGTGGTTCTTGTGAGAAAAAGTCAACAATAAAAACAAAAGAGCTTTCTGCAGTGTAAAATGAATCTTTAACATCAACTCAGTCTTCCACCTGCTGCTGCAGCTTCAGCAGCTGCTGCTGTTTCTCTTGCAGGACTTGTAGCTGCTGCTCTGCCGACACCATGGCGTGTGACAGCGACTGGAGTGCCACTTGGGCAGCAGAGCTCAGAGCTGTCGATGCTTCACCGACTGTTCCAGTCGACAGGCCGCCCACTGCCGGGGTCACGCCGAACGTACTCACTGGGGGTTAAGAGTTACAGGTTCAATGACCAGGTCATACAGTGAAACTTGAGCCAAAAATGACCTCAATGAAAGATAATGTTTACCAGTAAACATGCTTGCGTCATCTCGTTCCACACGTGTGCCATCACTGGTGGAAATACAAGTAAAGTGCAAAGGCTCCACCTCCAGGAGTCCTGTTAATGCTGTGAAGCTGCCCTCTGCTGCTGCACAGCTGCTCACTTTCCCATTTCCTGCAAGACACAGAAACAAACATTCACATAAACATCTGAGTGTCTCATTTAAAGCTACAGAATGGAGCTTCTGTCGAATTAGATTTTTTGTTTTTATTTCAGGCGTTGTTCTATCGTTCTCACTCACTGTATCATCAGCAGCAGTGTATCAGTGTGGTTTCTTTATTAATGACATCACTGCTGTGGCCACCAAATAATCTCTCTTTACCTCCACCTCACTAACAAACACCTCGATGTGAGTGTCAGAAGGTTTTGATTCCTCTTCTCATTGTTTGACGCCATGATTCACCGTGGAAGCCCATTGGTCAGCAGGATAATTTAATATTCATAGATGCTTTGCATTGACCATTTATGGTTGAATGTGGGCGTGTACAGGGCGGACTTTGAGGCAGATCTACGAACATTTCCAGGTGGACTGTGATTTATAAAGTGAACATTACGTTCAAGTGTGCGTGTGCACGGTTTTATAAATCCAATATTTATTTTGCGTACAACATTTTTCAAGCTTTTGTGCACACGTACACTGTTAGTATGAATCCTATGCACCGTTTAATAAATGAGGCCCCAGATCAGTGCATCTAACCTTATCTGCTGTGAAAGATGTGCATAACATGGCCATTTCTAGACTGGACAATATAATGGTTATAGAAAGTACACGAGAGTTGAATTTTGACTATACAGTGCTGATCAGTAGAGCCCTCACAGATCTAAAGTGTCATTAATATACCAGTGGGAGGGAGTAATGAGCTAAATCATGCTGAGTTCTGCAAGATAGAAGACAAAGATTCGCTACAGGCTTAAGACAATGAAGTGAATCATACAGGTAATAGGAGCTGATGCTGCCTCTTAGGATGGAAATGATTCCAGCATAATGCCACAGGGAGCCAGCGAGGCGGAATGAAGATACAACCACTTAAAACTTTTGTTCTAAAAAAAAAAAGGTCAAGTAAAAACATTAACCAGCTTGCCAAAGTACTGCATATTAATTAACAGTCAGATTAACCCCATGTTAACATTAACTCCATGGCAAAAATGGAAGTTTAGAAAAGTAGTAATTGAGAAATTGTTTCATTTGTGTCTTTTATTTATATATTTTACACAGTGATTTGGTATTTGAAAAGTACTAACCATTTGAAGTATGTGGCAACAATGGTTGAATCTTCAATCTGGGTCTTGTCTGGGTACAGACTTTAAAAAGAATTCTGTCTCGCTTTTCTTTATTTCTTCTGCCCTTTCCCTTCCTCCTCTCTTTTCAATTTTTATCTCTCCCTCCCTGAGTTCTTTCTTTTGTCCCTAATCCATGTTACCCTGATCTATGGAGGGGAACAAACACTTAATAATTTCATGATTGAGTATAGGCTGGATATTTTTCAGTGACCATTGCCGTGTGTGTGTGTGTGTGTGTGTGTGTGTGTGTGTGTGTATGTGTATGTGTATGTGTATGTGTGTGTGTGTGTGTGTGTGTGTGTGTGTGTGTGTGTGTGTGTGTGTGTGTGTGTGTGTGCCTTTAGCAGCAGTCACGTTACTTCAGTGAGGAATTAAGTGTGTAGATGAGCTCAGGTTGCAGTACAATAGTGACTGATAGACACGAGTCAGGATAAGAACTGAGTTAACCCAGCCTGGACATCAGAGATGGAGGAGAGAGATTTGTTGTTCAGTTCCAATAAACATAAAGTTATATAATATTTAGCATCAGCTCCTTTACACTCAGTGACTGTCTGATGCTTCTTCACTCCAGAGTGTGCATGTTTGAAAAAACTCAAATAAAATGCCTGTAGCATTTTGTCACGAACTGGATACCTGAAAGGATGTCAGAGAGGTCGATCTCATCTGATTGGACACCGATGCTGCTGTTGAAGGCATTCTTACAGGAGGAACCACTGACCTCCAAGTCAAAGAGCACCGGGTCAAAAGGAGAGCTGTACAAGCCATACCTAAGGGGATATAGAGAGTGGGGAGAGAGGACAGGCTTGTAATTGGGAAAATTGCCTTATTAGGAGAACATGCATACATTCACGTCACTCAGGAAGAGAATCATTGAATGGGTACCTGGTCTGCAGCAGTGCCTCCAGTGGAGTGAGGCGGTCCTGTAGCTGTCGAGAGATGGCAGTGAGTAGAGAGGCGCAGGCAGTGCTGCAGCCCGCCAGGTCCTCCTCCTTTACATAGTTCAGTAACACAAAGTACCAGAACACTGAGCCTGAAAGCAGACAGGAGGGACAGGTCAGAACATTTAAACTGAAGCCATGGAGGGGAAACAGGGGATAGGAGCTGTGGGTCATTCTGTATTGCTGTTTAGTTACTTACCACCTGTTGCTGCTGCAGGCAAGTAAGGCATATTATCAAGCAGAGACTTTAGAAGACTCACACCAAAGCCTTGTTGACCTGGGTCTCCTTTTCCATTGCTACAGCAAGAAATAAAACAACATTTTCAATATTATCTCCACATAAAGCCAAACGTTATCAAGAAACCGCTTCAACAGATAGGCTTGCTCCATTACAGGAACTTAACTACCCAGACATTAAGGTATAACCACTGAAGTGCAGAACATTTTCACTAATGTCACCATATGGTCTCTTCTTTCCAGAGGTTTACTGTATAATTTAAATGGAAAATAACCTTTCAGTTTCTTTGAGATTCAGGTTATGGGAGTTCCTGGAGTTGGTAAAGACCTAAAAAAAACAATGTTACTTGCCTTATACAAAGGGCAAGAAAGCGAGCACATTTGTGGGCTATGCTCCGGCCAGCCTCGAAGAAACACACCCGTACAATATCCGTTAGCCGTGTCCGGGTTTTTGCCAGAAGCCCCTCCTTTCCCTCTCTTAAGCTAAAAAGAAGAAACAAGACATATTACTTGTCTAAGTTCAAAGTCACATAGATATCCTGGCTTACTTGCTGTGTGCTTCATCTAAAGTCCTACCTGCAAGGTCCGTTGGTGAAAACCCCAGCCAGCCAGCACAGGATGTCCAGGATGAGGCTTTGAGCATGCTCAGTGGTCGGGCTGCCCTCTGACCGCAGACACAGTGCATCCAGAAGCTTCTCATGGAAGTCTGGGAACTGCAGCATGGCACAGCGTTGGACCCTGAAAAGCACAGAACCACAAAGAAGGTCAGGTATAAAGTTAACAGCTGCAGTGTGTGCAGCAAAGACTACAGAACCTGATGTCACGGAATCTGACCTCTCTTTGGGTATTGAGGTCTTTTTGAACCTTCTGATTGTAACTGAAACTTCTTGCAGTAGGTCACAGCCGCGAAGGTTTTCTACTTTCTTAGACGGTGTTTGTGTCTCCGTCTTCACTGCAGAAACCTTGTCCTACACACACACACACACACACACACACACACACACACACACACACACACACACACACACACACACACACACACACACACACACACACACACACACACACACACACACACACACACACACACACACACACACACAGAGATTAAAGATTAACAAACATGATTATGTCTCCGTAGTGTCACTGTAACTTATTCAGCTCTGATTCAGTTTACACACCTAGTTTTCCACCATTCTGAGCCATTAAACAAAAAATAAGCTGGTTCAACCATGACACTATCAGTGGGTATGTCATATTGTTCAGGTTGTATGTTATCAGGTTGATGACATATCCTTAAATACAATGGTTCTTAGTTACAGGCTGAAAACTGGTGGAAATGTGTGGTGGTTTACCACCAAGGTTTAAAGAGCCTGGAGCAACCATAAAGCTGGTGGGCTTTCATAATATATTTGCATCTCAAACAATAGGACATTACTACATAGCCAGCCAAAGTGGGCAATCTTTATTTTATGAAAGAGTGTTGGTCTACTTAAATGTGATCTATTTTTAGCATTTACTGGCATATTATGTAGAGGATTGGCTCTGGACTTGTATAAAGTATGTTGGGCAGAGGTTAGCTGTTTTACCTAGTGAGTTGTTTTACTGTATTGAGACACAGTCCTCTACACCTAAGACTAAGGCCAACACATTTACAGAAAAACCCAAATGATTAATCATACAAACTGTCATTTTGTGACTTATTTGTCCATTTATCCTAAAAAAAAAGGTGGATAAAATATTATATGAAAGTTAAAATTCTTATACTGTTGGCAACTTTTTTTAAAAATAATCTGCTGATAACTTTAAATGCTAAAATATGACAAAAAACTAAATGTCTTACTCAGACTAACTAGAAATTTTAAGAAACCACAGACAAGAACAGTCTGGACTGTTACTGCCTTGCAGGGATGTCGATGTTCCTCGGACAAACATGGGCGCAGCCCAGACGATATACGTTGCATTGTAAGCCATTAGTGACTTGAATTTGATTCTGGCAGCCATGGGTAGCCAAGCAGGCCACCTCATTCTGGACCACATATTACACCAAGTTTGCACAGTTTTACTTCTGAAAAATTAGATTGTTTCCTGATTGAGAAAAAATATTATAACAAAACTCAAGACTGAATTTGTACCTTGGAGGCCTGAGCCCGTTGCAGCAGTGTGGACAGTGAGTGCGCTTTAGTGCCCTGGGGTTTGGCACTGGGCATTCTAACCAAAGGCCGGGGACTCTCTTCCATGCCCTTGTCACTCACTGCTTTAATGTGAACCAGGAAGGAGCGGTACTTCCCTCCTGCCATGCCTAGAATGCAGGGACAAAAAGGACAAGTGAGAAACATTGATGCACTTACAATTCCATGGATGATTGTTAACACTATTTAGTAGAAAGCTGTGGTCAGCGTCAGACTGTGACTTCTCACAAACATATAGATAGGACTGTTATTACCTTTGACCAGTTTGGGGCTGGTGAGGCTGAGCATGCCTGCATGGCCAGAGAGGTCCAGGCCACTAGCCAACCACACTGGACCACACAGGATATCCTCCTTATGGTCCTCTAGGAATGGACACAACATGGACCCTACGACAAACATACAAAGCTCTACTTTACACATAGGACATAATACACACATTTAACTGTGTTGGGAACACTCTGGCCTATTAAAGATGGAGCAGGAAATGTGAGACATCAAGGTTGAATATGAGAAAATGTTAATGACAAGGGGGCAGTCGTTGTCTGTTAATTGAACACAGCTAATGAAAAACCAGTGACCATGAATAAGAATGCACAATAACAAATTGATTGCTAGGGAGAATCAAATCCAGCTGTGTTCTCCTTTATGTATGCATAAATTAATGATTTGTAGCACCAAAAAATAACTGCTGATTCAAATATAGTCTTTATACTAGGGTCACCATTTAACATCATGTGACCCACTGAACACTGGGCTGTTTGTTTCGCTGGAGGATCTGAAAAAAAAAAATCTGTTGAAAATATGAACCTGGCAAGGCCAAATGTAACTTTGTCCCTTAGGATTAAAATACGGTTGCTTCACAGAGTGGCCCAGTTTGGATCAATAGTAATGGCTCCAGTAGCTGTTTGACTATAGAAAAGGCTACGTGATGTTCCTGCCTTGCTGCAAGGCAGGACAGTGTCATACTGCTGGTTTGCTGCAGCCAATCAAAACCATGCTAACTCACATCCCTCATTGTTTATTTGTTTATATGAGCAGTGCATATCTGCCACACACTGACATCTGATCAGACTTAAAATTACGTAACACAACTTCACTTCAAGAAACATAAATAGATAGACATTTTTAGTGAATGTGATTAATTTTGATTAATTATTCTTAAATAATGATAAAGGCAGTGGTGGTTAAACAACACTTGATATATTTGATTGGGTAACAGCTATTTGCTGGACAGATTGAGGGGTTGATAACTGTCTTTCAGAAAAAGTAAAAGAACTGTAATACTCAAATAAAACAGATGTAAAACTAAACAGACTAATTGTTAACCTGATGTCTCCTCTATGTCCATGAACTGGATGTCCTCTGTGAAGTCATGCAGCACAGGCTGGCCATTCTTCTCCCCATTAGCATGAAGGACACTAGAGAGGGGAAAGGAGATCTGTCTGTCCACCGCTGTCTCTGTTAAAGACATGAAAGTAACAGTTAAACACAGGCACTTCTAGCTGTATCATCAACATCTCAGTTCAGTTGAGCTACTTGCAGAAAGAGAAAATACATCTTTTGATACCATATCACTAAAGGTCCATGCATATGCTTGTACAAAACACTGTTATTGAAGAGAACAATATACCATCTCAGATTAATGTTTGAATAAAGATTCTCACCGCTGACTTTACCCAGCCCAGGAGCCTTGTTCTTCAGTAAAGTGATCTGGATCTGAGGAATGTTGACTATGTTGGCATTCAGGACAAATTTGAAGTCCACGTGGCCCACCATGCAGGCTTTCGGCAGCACAAGCTCAAACACATGCTCGTCCCAGCTGGAGCTGCAGAGAGAATATGGGTCACAAACTGCTTAAATGTTCAAATAAAAGTCCCCTCCCTTCCCACAAAAGTAAGACAACTGTCAATGTAGAATTTACAAGTGGTATTTGCTGTTTGGATATGGATGTAAAGAAAATTGCCACTGCATTTCTGTGATGCCAAAGAAAATACATGTTGATAATTCCACAAGTCTATTGTAACAGTGGGGCCCAAAAGTGGTACCAGACATTTGGGCCCCACTCTGTACAAGGTGTCTTTGTTCAATGATTTCTTAGCAGATTTATGGACATTTCATCACTGAGGCACACTGAGCGTAAAGCTGAGCATACACTGTGCGACTTGAGAAATGTAAATTCAACCTCATGTACGCATAATTCCTACAGACCATCTACGGAACTGTGTTTTTGTCAAAGATAATTTGAGGTTTTGTACCCGTAAGATGATATATCAGTGGTTTAAAGTTGAAAAAACTGCTGCAATGTCTATTTCCATGTCCTCTCTTCTGCCTCTCTCTGGAGCTGCAGACAGAACAGGCTGTTTTCGCCTGCCTCTTGAGCCCCTCCTCTGATTGGCTGACTACACTTTGAGTGACATGCGACCAGGCCTATCACCGGTCTCAGTCTGGCACATTAACTCTTGCTGTAAACAAGGGTAAGGGGCTAGGGAATGCGCAATAATTATCGATATGGTTTTATCGCCCAGCCCTAAAAGAAAGCAAACTATGTTTGAGGCTACAACCTCCTAGTACAATGTCCGTAGAAATACAGGATGAGTCGATGTGTGAAAAAAGCCGGGGATTCCCGCTGGATGCATCGCAAGTGAGTGAGGGGGTTGATGATGCTTCTAACGCAAAAAGAAGAAAAAGAAAACTAATATTTCATCACTTCCTGACTCTGTCTGCTGCACCACCTCTCGTGAGGATTTGAGGCAGTTGTGAACACGTCCGTGCAGATAACCTCCCGCTGTTTTGTGCATGTGTGAAAGGAAAACTGTGGGTATAGTCAGTAGCCAGGAGGTCATGTCTGAAAACAGTTTTACTCTGCACCCCTCCGGACAAACAGGCCTCTGAAGTAAAGAATTGTAAGACACTAGCCCTTAGATAACTTTCCATCGTTTGTCAATCATCTATCGAGTTAATTTAGTGTTAAAGGTACCTGTCACTCTGAAGCTTCCAGGTGCGAGTGTGCTGGGCTGCATCTCCATGGTGTTGCTGGTGAAGGTGCTGCGGGTGGCGTCGCTGCTGCTGCTCCTGCTGCACCTCCACCCAACATGGCGGCACTGTGGCTGAGAAGCGGGGTGTCAATGTCTCAAAGCGTGTCAGCTCCACCAATGACATCAGGCTCTCCGTGGTCAGTGGTTGGTCCACCAGGAGGTCCACGCCTGCACAAAGATCAGTGGCTCATCAGATTCAAAGTCACAACAGTATCACAGAGAGGCCAACAAAGTAATGAGCGAGTGTCTTGTGTCAGTTCTACCTGTGATCCCTGGGCTAGAAGGGTTGGAGGAGGGCTTGGCCCCCTCAAGCAGCATTTCAGCCCCTTTAGAAAGGGGGCCATCAATAAACATGTCTCCATCATCTACATCGTCACACACGCCTCCAATTTGAAGGAAATGAAGTTCTCCACCTTCAGAGGAGAGCAGAAACAAAATGAATACCAACAGATAATTTACCTGGAGGCACTGAAGCACTACAACATGGGATACAGTGTTACATGCGCTTTGCGCACCGCGGGAAGGATAACTTCGTCATTTCCTGTGTCTGTTACGCAGCGACGAACCACACCCACTAATGAAGCATTATGGTCCACACTAAGTTCAGACCACATGGTGAAACCTTTATGTAAATTTAATTAAAGTTGTAAAACGAGGCTTACCTCATTTTGGCAGTAGGTGGTGCTATCACTACATACAGACTAACCGATCTGTTCAGGTCAAAAACACTCTTGTTTCTGTTCAGATTGTATGAATCTTGCTGGAGTGTGTGTATGTGTGTATGTGTGTGTGTGTGTGTGTGTGTGTGTGTGTGTGTGTGTGTGTGTGTGTGTGTGTGTGTGTGTGTGTGTATATATATATATAAATATATATATTTATTTATATATATATATATATAAATAAATAAATATCAGAATTCTGAAACTCCACAATATCCACGTTAGTCGAGCGCATACCATCCGATAACAGTAAATATTATATAGACAGTCATAAAAACGAGCGTGAGAGAGAGAGCATGAGAGACAAACTGCCTACTGCCCATCACCTGAAGTTCTTAATGTTAACCGTTTAAAGAAGTCCTAGGTACTCAAAAATATACCAGTACTATACAGTATGAAGCCGTGCATCATACACACACACACACACACACACACACACACACACACACACACACACACACACACACACACACACACACACACACACACACACACACACACACACACACACACACACACACACACACACACACACACACACACACACCAGGAAATCCAATCAAACAAAAAAATATGGATGAACCTGTGCGAAAACAAAATTCAGGACGAGTTAAACCCGACCTTGTTATCCCGGTAGTCAACAGTGTTGTTCTCTATAAGGAAACAGGTCCAGAAATAACACACTCACCTTTAGTGCAGGCACAAAGGCGATCGGTCCCAGAGCAATAGGTAACTGAAACAAAGGGGTCTGTCTCCTCAACTGACCCCTCCTTCTTAGGCGGCTCCACCTTGGCCAGGACCTCTAACGTGGACAGGTCCAGAATCATAACGTATCCCGCCCTTGTGGTCACCACCAGGTGTCCCAGGCCTGCCACCTCTAACCTCTTGCAGTCTTTGGGACTGGAGGCAGAGGTGGAGGGACTATTGACAGTAGCGCTGCTGCTGGTTGTGGCTGCTCCACATGCAGTCCCAGTTCCAGAGCCAGCAGAAACTGCCGGGGCCTTTCCAAACCCAGACAAGCCTTTTTTTTGAGCAGAGGGAAGAGCCTCCTCAGGAGCTTCTTCGCTGTCATCCTCCCTGCCATCCAGCAAATCTGGAGGTAGCAATATATGAGAGGTGATTGTATCACAAGGGTCCCAGATTTGCTGCACCTTCACAGGTTCGTCATCCAAAGTGACAATACGTGTAGAGTAGTTGAGCTTGTAGAGTGCAAGGTAGCCCCCTCCGCTTCCACCACTCGAGGACCTCTGCTGCTGCTGATCACCTGGGGGCAGAATGAGGGGTGTCTGAGGAGGGGAGTCTCCTGGGTGGTGGCCTTCCACCCCATTGGCCACTGGGTGTAGGGGATCTCCTTTTCGCTGACTGCAAAGGGCAGAATGCAGGCGGTTGAGATTGTTGAGGGCCTCAACTTGATTCGTGGCGCTAAGAGATTCAGCGCCACATGGCTGCAGGCCAACTAGAAGGTGCACACCATCCCAGCAGGGTGTTATTGAGTCCACATAAAGATTCTCATCTTCCAGCTGTTTGGGCAGCCTCAAGCACTGCACCAGCGCTCCGGGTCGAGGTGGGGCAGAGACACTCGCCGCAGCCAGTGTGCTCCATTTGTCCACGTGACCATCTAACCCTGCCAGATTATTTGCTGCATCAGCAAACTGCTGAATGTAGGTGATTGGGGGATCCTGAAGAAGAAGCTGCTCGTGTGTGTCAAACTCCATTTCAATGATCTGTGGCACAGTGAAGCCCTCCTCGTGCAGCCCCTTGCTCATAAGGTTGTTCATTTGGGCAAACACCTGCCCTGAGGATTTGTCATCCACCTCTCTGATACTGTACAGCAGCAGCACGGGTATAGTCCTGTGCACAGCCTGCAGAGAAGAGGGGCTTGGAGGATGAGAACCTGCTAGATTAGAGAGGCCCTGCTGCTGGGCTGCAGTCTGGGGATTGCAGATCTCTATTTCCATGGGACCTTGGTCCTGTACAGGCCCAGAGTGAAAGGGCTCAGGGCCCTGAGTTCTTAGTTCTGTGGTCCTGCGTGTTGTCGATGGGGCTGTGGGTTGGGGCCCAGCCATTGGGGTGCTGGATGCTGAGCGATAGCTGAGCAAGCCTCCGGCCAGTAGGCAAGGGAGGGGAATGTTGTGGTGGTCGGGGACCTTATCTTTTGCTTTGGCCTGGCTGTGGGCCTTGACTTGGTTTAATGAGGGGTTGGCACCCAGCTCCTCCAGGTCCTTGACTGTGTCCTCCAGCACACTGGCAACCACCTCCCACTGGAGCTTCTCTGGCTGCTGGAGCACACTCAGCGCTGTCACTCCTAGGCTAACATCCATGCTCTCCCACTGAGACTGCTGACCTGAAACAGAAAAACAGAAAGAGCTGAGATTTTTCCTTTTCACACCCCAGAGTGATGGAAAATACAATTCTAATAAGCAAACTAAATTCATTGATACAAATATGGATCATTAACAAGTTAATAACAAGGGCACCACCAAGCATTAGATTACACAAAATTAAAATTCAAGTACCTGTTATTGACTCTGATCGGGAATGCTCATCACTATCTGAATCCTCCAACTGGTCATCACTAGAAGAGAAGATGTGGTTAAGAAAACATGACTAACATGACACAACCCAAATTTAAGAACTGTGATGAAACAAAGCACTCTCTTTGCAGTTGTCCAAACTGTTTCTTGCCGTTAGTGTGTGATTAAAGATCATTCGATTCGAGGGCATGATCATAAAATTGAGGATTTATTTATTAACTCTTTAACTCTGTAGGTAGAAATGATATCTCATCATATAAATGATATCTCATCACTATGAAAATCTTTTTTGAATGAACTGTAACTGGTTTCCTGCCGTTTTAGTTTCTTGCTTTTTTTCTTGAATTAATCACTATGTTCTAAACAGCTGTGAACTACTTCATAAAAGAAGAGATGTTCCAGATACAGAGGTCTTCTCATGATGAGAGTGACACATGAGAGTGACAGTTCATTAAATCAGTGAATTCGAGCTGATAGATCAGTGAGTAGCAAACGTTTCATCTACAATCCCATTTTATTTATTTTAAATATAAATTCATACTCTTCATAGTCTCATAGAGTATTTTTATGTGAAACACAAATAAAAAGTTTGCATATTAAGCTGTAGAAATATTGTCCCAAGATTCTATAAATATAAAAGTACCATAACGTTTTTAGAAAACTGGCATCGACTTGGTACCGAAGTAACGGTTTTCGTGACATCCCTACAAACTATTACTTGAGAGAATTTTCCATTTGGGGGGATTTTCCATCATAACAATTGAACACGTTGTTGATGTGTGTATAGTGAATGTGGGTGCCTCACCTATCTCCCTCCAGTTTTGGCAGGTCAGAGCAGGAGGAGGACTCCTCCAGCCAGGCCAGAGTTGGTCTCCGAGACTCTGTCAGCGTCTGCTGGCTTTGCTCGCCTCCACACAGGATCAGCTGCCTCAGAATGGCAGGGTCGTACGGGTTGATGTCAAACTTCAAATGCACCTGTTCATCACACAATCACACACTTGTTAATATAGGGTCATTCCTAACATTTAATGTCTGACACCTTCATGTCTGGATGCAAAGAAAAGGACAGATGATCATTTCTTATGTGTTCACAGTTTAATGATCTGACCTTCATCATTTTGGAGACATCCCAGATGCACATCTTGCCCCTCTTGGTAGCAGCAGCTAGGAACTGTGGGCAGCTGCCAAAGCCGTAACAGGCGATCTTGTCAGAACTGTCGGGGCCGTTGGGAAAGTGGGCGGGGCTGGTTGCCAGTGTCACTGACAGTGGGACGTTCTGTGTGTGCTCGCCCTTTACAAACGGACAATTGGGAGAATGTCGCTCATGTTCCGACCTGGATTTAGTGGAGAAATGTTGAGTTACAGATATGTGTGGACCAACATACAACCGGCCATAGCTTTGCATTTGCTCTAGCAGCTAAATAAATGCATACTGTAGTTAATGACGTGCACTCACCATGGCTCATCTGTAGGTTCCCAACAGACCAGACACACACTACAGGTGAAACACATGGCTCTGTCGTCCCCTGTTGAGGCAGGCTGCGGAGAGACAACAGAATCATTAGAGCTTCTTAATACTTACAAAGCAACAGTGGCTTCAGTTGAAATTCAGAGCAATTCAATCTCTATACTTTAAAGTTGGAGATTTACCAAAAAAAGAAATAGCCAATTTTACAAATCAGTCCACACTCAATAACCCACAATGAAAAATAGTAAAAATAGTTTTCAGAAGTTTTTTTATATTTAAAAATAAAAACCAAAAGTCAAATTCTAGACATAAAATCCATAGAACATGTATGGAGAGACTTGAAGATGGCAGCTTACAGGTACTTATCCAAAGGGATCTGAGAGGAGGAATGTGATTAACTGCTTATAATGTGTAATGTTAATGTGATTCTACTGTACTGAATTAAGGCTGATTGTTAAAAAAAACATTAGCAAACATTGTGAAAAACATGTTTAACTTGGTCATTATGGGTTATTTGGTTCCAAAATGACAAATATCTATTCAAACTAAATCTACAAAATAATGAGTAAAAACGATGAAGAGGCCTGAATATTTCTGAAGCCACTGTCATGTGTTAGCCACTGTGGGGAAGTCAGTTAGATTAACAGGTGTAAAAATAGAACTAAAGTTATTTAATTAAACGTATGTATTCAGCATATGTCATAATTCTTAAGGTATAGCCCAAAACATTTTGTGAGCTCACAATGACCTTGACCTAAAACATTAAATACTAATTAGTTTTCCCTTGAATGTTTGTGCCAAATATGAAATTTCCCTCAAGGTGACAGGGGATGGACAGAAAGAACTACAGACACATTGAGGGATGGACAGAAAGAACTTCTGAAATCATATAACCTCTTTGTGTGTTATAACCATTGTTGCCAACGTTTACACTGCTACTGATGACTCACTTACTATAAGGACAGAGGTTTGAACACGAATAGTCGCCGTGGTTACATTCTGTTTAATATTACCATTTCTTCCACTGATTGAATAATCTTTCAGCAACACCAATATTCTTATGTGCAGGCCTATAGCCTCTAACTGCATGCACGTATTGTGAATGTGTATGAGCCTACAGACTATGTTGCTCCCTTGAGCTGAGCTGAGTTGTCTCTTCACCCACCTGGTGGTAAAAACCCGCTTGCGCCATTGGGTCGGGCTGAGCCCACCTGTAGCCAGCATGTGGCCAAGATGTAAACGTCTCCCTCCTGTTGGCCTCACTGTACATCAGGGATCTGCAGAGAGTAAAACAGTTAAGAACCATGCCCAGTTTCCTGTGTGCTGCTGAGGAATGTGTCACTGTGACTGTTTAGTAGCGGACTACTTGTGAGACCTGTGTTATATGCATGTTGTGCATTACAGATCATACATGTACCCCTCAGTAGGGCTGCACGATATATCCAATATGTATCGCCATCGAGATGTCAACGTGTGTGCTATGCGTATTGCAAAAGACTGTGATAAATGGTGTTCCATGCACAACACATTCACACTGTGCATGTCGATATGGCCAATCAGATGGAGCCCAGCTAATATATATGCTAATATATTAAAGATATTCAGATCATTGTTTTTTTCTGTCAATTAATCATCTAGGTAAGAACAATCAAATTTGTAAACTTAGACCAGGTATGGAGCTGGCAGGGTGCGCTGGTTTGACACAGAGGAGCAGTAAATTACTGACAGAACTGTAAAAAATTAAAATAAAAAAAACTTTCACAACCCAAACATGTATGAAAAGATCCCAAATTAACACTGTAAGAGGACAGAGTCGAGCTGTGCATGGCTCTGTCTGACTTGGTAAAATGTGTGGCCGGGCTGGACACCTTCTCGCGGGCTGTGGAGCTGTCCATGGTCCCTTCGTCTAAGTATATTTATCGCAAGTCATATCGTCATCGCAATATTCAACAATGTTATCGCATGTATTCCTCATATTGTGCAGCCCTACCCCTCAAGGATCATAAAAAAATATTTTTAAATGCATAAACATAAAAAGTTAGTGATAATCAATTAGTAATAAATCCTGCTGTCAAATTAATATTTTTGAAAACAAATGACTGATCTATTTTGTGAAAATAATTAAACTGAATCAATAAACCACAATGTTCCAGTATTTTTTTGGTTTAAGTGATTCAATATGCTTAATTTCTTACTTACCTATCTACAGAACGCCCAGGGCCCACCCCAAGCTCAGGCCTGGCACTTGACAAGAGGTAGGAGAGCCTGTCCATGATGGATGAGGCCACAGACAAGGCAGCTACGTTCTGGTTGATTTTCTTCAGCTCACTGACAATGGCGCTGGCCACCAGCTTCAGCACATGGTGGGGAAGGTGGAAGGTCACTGTTGCCCACTGAGAGAAGAGATAGGATTAGAAGATATCAAAGGAAATGCAGATCAGAAGGAGAAACAACCACACATCACGTTGTCTAATCTTCTGAAGATCTTCTGATGCTGGTGTGTTTTCATTTCAGAGCATTATAACATAGTCGCGTTATCACTGCATAGCAACTGGCTTTGTTCATATGGTGTATACAGTACAAATGTACCTTCTTGTGTAAGGCTGCCAGACTAACCTTTGCCACTTTGTGATTGGCTGCGGTCTCATGTGAGGTATTCTTCAGGCCTTCTTTGAGCTGGGAGATAAAGAGTTCATAGCCCTCTGTGTTGGACACATCAATCTTTTCCTGACAGGCTGACAGCATCTGCTGGGCCTGAAACAGACACAAACACAGACATGCAGTAAAGCTCAGTTCCAAGATACAGATCTAACATTTTTGATTTTGCTATGATGCTCACAGTTTTGTGGTGTTTGTGTTAACTGTGCAGTCACGTGAGACATTTTCCAGGTTTCAATTTGATTGGAGGGTCATAAGAGCTGTAATTTGATTGTACATGCCCACAAACAAAGTAGAAAGTAAGAAAGTAGAGAAATATCTGATGACCTTAAGAATGACATTTAAATGCAAAGACAGAGGACATCCTCTTTAGAGGGACTGACATCACACCATATCAGACTACATCCTGTAAAACAGTGGTTTGCCTCCACCAACTGGTGAAGTTGCAGAACACATGGTTACGGTCTATCCTATTATGGTGCATACAACAACCAGAAAAGTGTTTATGCAGAACATTTAGATCTCACAGTGAAGTTGAACTTTGACCTTTTAGATTTAAACTCCCATCACTCTATCTGCCTCACAGTCCTTGGCTTTTAAAGTTTTTTAATTTCCATGGACACTTGACTATGTTTTGCCATTGACCATGGAAGCAGACTAAAGTCAGATCCCGGATAAAGCTTTAAAAATATGATGTAATGAACTTCCTTATTTAAATACATATGATTGAGCACATACATTTTAACCATTGTTTACATTCTTGGATATCCTGTCATTGGGTCGTTTTCTCCTGCTTTGTGTGGATTAAGGTGAGAATTAATGGTTAAATCAGAGCTGCTTACTGCCCATAGGTGTGGAGTTACTGGAGCACATCAAGACAAAGGAAAAGGGAGTGAACAGATTACACCCAGGTATTAGTTAGTATTTATGATGATTATGCAGCCTGGGCATAGCATGGAGTACCAACTATTGGTGTGACATGATTTACATATTATATAATAAACCAGTGCTATACCACTTCCTGATTCACAAACACAGAAATGTTGTGTTCTGCCACACCCAGAGCTTTTGGTAGCATATCCAGACAGGAAGTACGGTTTCTATCCAACAATGTCAGCCAGTATCGATTCAGCCAGTACATCAGTGTGGTTATGTTCATGAAATGACAACAATCCTTATTTGAGCAGCATCTTGTGATGTAACCACAAAATGTATTTTTCTCCAAAAGTTACCTTAAATGTAATGAGAGTCATCAACCTGAGGCAGCTTCAGTCCACACTAATTACTCACAATTAAAAGGTAGACCTACTACTCACACAGCTGGAGCTAAAAGGAGTCACTCCGATGTTCTTACAGGAAAACTAATTCTAATGATTTACACAGTGGGATATACCTGATCCTTCATAGACTTACAGGAACACATGTCAAAGTCAGTGAAAATGTAAGAGTGGAAATTGGAACTGGACCAAACAGGCCATTAAAAGTGCAGGATGAAGGAGAAATGTTACTTTCAATATATCTGATGTTTTTAAGGGCAATCTACTTTACTGTACTGTGTGACCCAAACCACTCCTTCACAGCACCTTCTTTAATGTGTAATGTCCAAATATATTCCACATCCCCTGTCGTAGAAAAAATATTTACAAACTTATTTAAACAAATATCAAATAACAGCCGGACTTTCAAATGTACAAACGGACCGAAATGAAATACTCTACTACAGACAGCCCTTTAAAGAAAACTTCCAAAAACAACCACCACGTGAACAACATGGAAACTCGTAGTCACATTTTTCAGATCTCAGTCCTCAGCAAAGAGGACAACTTGTCTACTGGTTTTCATTCAGAAACAACATGTGCCCGTACTCTGGAGTTAGTCAGGTGACAGAGCTGTGTCTGATTAAAACATTTTAACTGGAGATATCCCTCAATATTCTTATTGTTGTTTAATGGTTGAGCAGCTAAAGATGAACATACACCATTTGATTCTAAATATAATGGAACCTCTAAGTTGTTGACATCTTCATGACAGTATGAAATGTCTGTCTTGGTCTGAGCAGTTAATGACTAATTGTTTGTATGGGTAGTCGCACAGGATCATCCTTTGAAGGGAGCATGTTGCATAATGAACACGTTGCATTTGGTCAGTAAGTCAGTACTGATGCAAACTCACTGTTGGAGATTTTTTTTTTTTTAAACCCCAATCTCCAGGCTAATAGGTTTGGGATGGAACTTCATGTAGCAGACCTAGGGCTGGGCAATATAGAGAAAAATCTTATCAAGATAATTTTTTCATATCAGTCGATATCAATATATATCATGATATAAATTAAATCAGCGCCACTGCACTCCTGATCGTACTTACATGGTGAGTAGGTGTTTCATGTCCAACATGTCCCATACATGCTTCCCAGGTGCAACTACGAGGTTGCGCTGCGTAAAAGGGGGCTACCGCTATTAATTGTGGGACCCCATTTTTTCCTTTCATTTCATTAAGAATGGTCCAGTGAGTCATATGCTTAACAAGATAACCGAGGAAGCACTGAAGCTCCTTTCCTTATCATTTAGAGAATTTGAACAGCTCTGCTAAAATACGTCATTTCACTCAGTTAGAATCCTTCCTAAGCAAAATGGACTATTCCAATGCACCTCTGGACTTTCTAAACTTTAGGGAAGTGGAGGGCTACACTCATTAGTGGCCCTCCTCTTGAGCTCCCTCTGCTGTTTGGGGTCTGTACTGAGTGCCTTCAGAATGAATAAGTGGGAGGAATGCCAGATTGACTCATCGCTGAGGGAGCATTTACACTTAGCAAAGACGTCACTTGCTGAATGACTGTTGTCAATGGTTTTAACTAGCATGCCATCTGACAGAGGACTTATAATCGGATTGTTAAACAACAGACTTACACATATATCTGGGACAAACAACAACTGGTGTCACATATCAGGTGACAGTAACCATCATGAAAGGTGCTTCCTGGTGCCTCTGTGAAAAGAACATGGCCACAGTAGTGAAGTCTTCTCTTACCTCTGTGACCGGCAGCTCCAGCTGAACCATGTCCTCAGGCTTGGCCACTGGAGGCTGGAGGGCTGTGTCGAGGAGCAGGATGCCATTCAGGTCCTTCCTGCATCCCACTGCATAGTCGTCCACAAAAAGCACCTTGTCCACTGCGGGGAAGTACTGACACCTGACACGACCACCAGGTTTAGCTGGGAAAGAAACAGAGGACAACAGAGTCAAGAGGTCTGAAGGAGAAAGGTTCAAAATGACTGGCTGAAAAATACAAAATGAGACCTCACTTATTCGGCATGTTCACCAAGACAAGTGGCTGGCCACCTCTTACACAGACAGCATCAGCTACTCTGATGTCTGGTAAATGGACAGAGTATTTCCGAAACTTCATTTAATTTATACAAACAAATTCAATCTATGTTTGCAAGACACACATAGATTGTGCTATTCTACTGTAGCACTGAAAACAGAGCACTGGCTCATTTCCTGTACTGCCCTGAGGTTTTACATTACGGTATCTTACATTATGGTCTTGAGGTGTGTAGTTAAATACTGCAATATAAACCCTTTTTATGCACATGTTTAGCTCAACTTCCATTTAATTAGTGATGTGAGAAAATATCAATACAACTGAAAGCAACAGTATGTTATGTGATACTGTATCTACTTTCAATTCGGCAGATAGTGGTTCATTTTTTGTTTGACCAACAATTTCAGCCTCTTCCACTTCAACATAACAACGTATTGTATACATATGGTAGTGTGTTCTTTATACTGTATCAGTTTTCTTACTTTTGGATTGTAAAAATGACAATACACCATCTTGCATACAGTGTCACAATGTGTCTTAAAAATATTGATTAGTAACCCCTGTATCATGATATATATTGTAGTGCCAGGGTCTTGCCAATAAACAGCCATATAGATTATGCAAGTATTAATATATATGTAATCTACATGAGTTGGCTTCAGTTAACAGAGGGGAAACATTAGCTGCTTTCAGACATGCACTGAACTCTGGATAATCTCCTGGCACTCCCTGGTGTGTGAGAACGCAAATGTCTGAGTGAGATGCTCCAGACTTTCACCAGAGTTTCTCAGGCCAGGCTCCTACTAAAAACCCTGGAGAATGTAAGAACGAGCTCATGTGATAACACAGCAGGAGGATCTTCCGCAGGATTCACTGCTAGCGAGTGTGTTGATGATGTTTCTAACACGCGACAGACAAACAAACAACACCGATACAAATATCTCCGGATGAAAAAGTGATGTCATGAACATAGAAAACACCAACGAAGACATCAAGAGAGCTTTAAGTGATAAGGGCCGAAGCCGGTGTCAATGTGCTGTGAATAAAACATGTGATGATTTATGAATAGGATTCAAGCATCACATTTATATCAGTTTTTCAAATATAGAAAAAAATATATTGTATAAAATATGTGTAGTATAGAAATATTAAACATCTTTATAATATAGGGAAACAATTGCAGAATTTTTAAGATCTTTAAAAGCCATAACATATAACTCTCAGTGACAGAAAGCAAACTGCACCTCAGGGGACTCAAAACCCCACACTCACCTAAAACACCCTGAGGGCCTGGATATCACAGGGACTTTTTAGCAGTGCAAAGGGCACAGAAAAACATGTCTGCAATCAAGCATGGAAACACAGTCAATATTATTAACCATCAACAATAATAAAAAATCATCAAAACTAAAACTTGAAGTGTAGAGAAATTCATTCAGTAGAAATTCTAGCACAAACAAAACCACTTCCACATTCTATATGGAGAAAAAAGTGCCTGACATGGCTATTCCAAAGGGAGGTGACATCATTAAAACGCTACTAAAAATAGAAGTATATTGAATAAACACTGATATAAGTTCAATTCCGGATAATCCATTTTTAGGATTAAATGATTGCACAATGAGAGTGAAGGCACCTCCAAACTGTCAGGATCAGAGAAGGGATATTTTTTTAACAGACTTGATTTTATATCATGTACATTTTCACCTGTGAATTTTTTTCATTTGTAAATATTAATTATTGTTTTGTTGATGTTGTTATATCCTTAACCCTGATGTACATTAATATGAATTGAACATTATTTGATGCGAAATGTAAACATGGGTCATGTGATTTGTAAGTGACCACGGGCTACAGAAAAGCAGCAGAATCATTAAAAACAAGCACTTGCTGTGGGCCATGTACTGAGCGAGCCCGAGGAAGATAGATTTCTTATAATGTGCAACTACTAGTGAATGAAGAGGATCAAGACTTTCTTTGGGGGTGTACAACACACCAAGGCAATTTCCTGTTTGTGTAAACATACTTGGCAATAAAAATAATTCTGACTTCTACTGAATTAATCTGAAATGCCCTGCTCCTGCAGATGAATAAACACACAGCTGTACACAGGTTTATCATCTGTTGATTAGGTCTGGAATTGTTCTTGAATTCCAGATGCTGGTTCAAAGACTATAAACTGGATTGAGGTCTGTGCCAGAGGATGTGCATCTTTATGATGTAATGTGCATGACAACTGAATCTATCACCTTCTAAAGATCTGTTACCAGCCATTGGCAACATTGACAGGAGCACATAGTACAACAAAATGAAAGCAATATAATGTGTGTGGCTATTTTAACAGTAACATTATAATGCAAAGCTGGTTATATAATACAAGTACATATGCTATTACTGATGTAATAACAAATTGCTGTTTTTCTGATGAACTACTGTTTAATATCCTTTTCCCAACATGTGAGTGCTATGTGACAAAAAGAGTTTCTTTGCTTTGTGAACCTGATTAGTTGAGGACCTGAAGCACTCATGTCAAAATGTCACTGTCAAAAATGAGTTTGGTGGGTGGAAGAAAGGAGTTAATAATCAATGAGGGCTATGATTATAATGTTGTTCATGTTGTTCATGTTTTTTCCAAGGACAAAAATATAGTACACCGCATTAATTCAAGAAAACATAAACTGGATACCATACAACCACTCAGACAGCAATGTACCACTGTTTTCAACATTTTTTACAAAAACGAGAGCCTCTTCCACTTCAACATAACAACATACTTTATACATATGGTAGTGTGTTATTTTTACAAAAACAGGTATTGAAACAGATCTGTATATGGCATCACTCTGGCTGAGCCTTGCTATAATTACAGCTGACAGTGATCTGATGGAGATAGACAAAACATCAGCCCTGACTTAAAAAAAAAAAAAAAAAAAAATCAAACAAGCCCTTCATTTCAGAAGTTGAACTGAAATGAAAGTAAACTGTACACAAGACATAAAATATCATTGAGGGTTCATTTGTTTAACATCTGTCTTGCTTTCTGGAAGTATAGTGTCACTTTAAAGCTTCCATGGGAGCAATATCATATTAGCTATTCTGCCGAATTAAGGTTGACTCTACAAACATGACAGGCTGCATTGATGGGGAAGATGTTTGTAAGACTTCTGTGTATTCCATCTAACAAAGAGGTGTCTTATCTTCTTCAATTCCTACTTCCAAAAAAAGCTCCATCATAAGGTCATCTGTAACGATCCTCAAATGGGCTGCAGCACAACAGACACAATGACCCGTGCAGAATAACGCAGGTCTGCAGCTTGTGAGCGACTGCATGCTCTGTAGTAACATTGTTTACGGTCAACAATCACACAGTCAAAGAGTAAGGGCTCAGGATGGAGCTGTGGTCCCCATCAAGGCTTCATGTGTGAACAGGTAAACTGATATAACATTATTCTGCTGAGCTCAATGTTCGAATGTGTTACTTTTGTTCAATGATAAAGGTCAGAATGACATCCAGACACCCACCAGCACCAACACCATTCAAGATGTAAACAAATTATCACACTAGAGTCTGTAGGCCACCATCCCAGGTGTCCTAATGCATCTCTCTTTCACAACTTCTACAGCATATGACACATGCTGTGTTGTGATCACAGAGGACAACGACCAGCACTGCGGTATTAACCAGATGAGCTGTAGCGGCTCATTGTGACTCTTGCAGAAACTTCATTATGTCCTGTCGGTGCTTAGTGACAGAACATTTTCGAGTGATATTTGACTGAATGATCCACATTAACCCAGCAAGCAAACAAGGCCCCAGGACACCAGCTCCAGAACATCATGTCAGTTTACTTTCAGCATCACATCACTGCCTCCAAATGACTGACATAGCGCAGGAATTAAGCAGCTAGGGAGCCGCTAGCTGAGCTTTGAGACTATCACAGCATTCACAATAACAAAGAGGGCTTTCACATATAAACAACTGCAGATGTCCAGGAAATGAACGGCGCTTCCAACAACATAACGTTGTCGTGACTGATCACTAGAACAACAGAAAACTGTCAGGGCAGGTTTCCCCGGCGAACTAGCATTGTGCTAAGTTAACTAGCCACCTATTAGCTAGCACGGCAGATATGTCACGTTATAAGGGGCTAAACAGTATAATGACGTTCAATAGGCACCAACTAAGACTGATGGACGTCTGGAGATTGTTATAAATGTCCAAAAATATTACAAGCTAACTAAGAGAACGGTGTTTTTCAGATAACCTAACCAACTAAAGGCCCGAGTGTAGGAGCTAGGAGCAGCTAACGTTAGCTAACGGAGGTTACCAGCCTGTGTCGTGTGTAGAGTGTTGACAGCCAGCGGCTGGTTTGACAAATCTATAACTAGTGGTGTCAGGCTTTGACAGGAGGCTCCGGGGCTCACCGTGCAACGCTGAAGCCTGGAGAATGGCCCCTGAAGTGCCGTCAATGACTTTGATACTGCCGCGGCTGGTGACGGCCAGGATAGCGTTGAGGGCCGGGTGGTAGGACAGGCTTCGCAGGCCCTCCTCGTCGCAACGCAGGCAACCGTCTCTCAGCACAATCCAGTCTGAGGAGGTGGACGAGCCGGAGCCCGGCGAGGCCGCGGCCGCCATCTTTCCTTATTTTCCCCTTCCCTTCCCTTTTGGTCTTTCTAAGGATCCGATGATACACGTAATACTGCTAAATCTACCACACTAACTCCGAAGTATCGCTCCTTTGCCACTCCGGACTCCTTCTGCGGCGTCTTCTCCTCCGCCCGTCAGCGCAGCGGTGGCTATTCACCATCAGCGCTAAGGAACTCCGGGCTCGGCTCTGTCAGTTTACACGATAGGTAGACGGAGCTAGCGTATCTCTGCGCCACTTCTCGCGATAACGCCGAATCCAACTGAGAACACACGGGTATAGACTGGGAACACCAAAATAATAATATAATATTAATAATAATGATAATAACTAGAAAATTCCTCCAGGGAAATGTTGAATGTGTGCAGCGTGCTTCCTGCCGGGTCCAGAGACTGTTTCAGTTTGAGAGAGACACAGACTGGCTGGTTTAAGAGAGAGAGAACGTCTGAGACATCAAAGATTCCTATGATCTCCGACCACTGACACTGTGACATTATACAGAGCTCCCACGACTTTGCTGAAGGCACAGGTATCTTTTTTTATAGAAATGGATACAGCCAAAAGTTTAGCTCTGATAGATTTCATACAGACATTTCTGCGAAGCTAACCAGTTTTACTACGTTTTGATCTAAAAAAAACATGTATGACAACCTCCATTTGTGGCTTTGAGAGCAGTTTAAGCACAGAAAAAGTGGCTGAAAATCAGTCATTTCTCACTTGTTCCTTGAATGAATGCTCCCATTAACTCCCATTCAATTTGTCCGCTGTTTTTTGCAATTTACGAGCGAACCGTTTGGCGAAAGTCTTAGAAAAGCCAGATCACACCATTCCTGACCGACCCGCACGTTCTGATGTATGTACGTGAACAATATACCACAGTAAACATTTTATAGTAAAAGAAAAATATAATTAATAGCCAAAATAAATAATGTAAAAGACATTTGACAGATTATTTCAAAGCAGACATTGAAGTTTCTAGAATGAGTTCCAGAGGGTCGGGGCCCTGACAGCAAAGGCCCTTTCATCCTTGGTCTGAGGAGGGGAAAAGCTGACAGGATGTCATCGGACAATCTCAAGCTACAGGCTGGGGAGCATTGATTTAGCCAAGTTGCTCAGTGCAAAGCCAGCCTTGAATAGGAAAAAAAAGGGGGAGATAGAAACTGTGGTGTTGGCAATCACCAAGAATGGCTGGCTTGAAGTAGATAGAGGATATTTTATTCAGCAAGATTAACATACAGACAATATCCTGCGCAAAATCTAATATGATTGTATATCTTTCAGTTCTCAACATGGGCAATGAATGGCCTTATAAAACTTACAAGCAGTTTTCCTGAGACTGAAACTAATGTTCTAACTGCAAAAAGTACAGGAGAGCTCTGTTTGACTGGATGGTGTTTCATTGCCACTAAAGAAGGAGCTGTTGCCCAACAATCAGAGACCTGTATGCAACAATGTTTACTTTGGTTTTATTTGGTGAGTGAGGAAACTGAACCAGATTGGTTCAGGTAAACTTTCTGATCTGTAAATACCTGGCTGGTCTTAAGATTATATCTTTCATTCAAAGGCACCACTGGATTCATGACCTGACCAAGAATACACTGTTGTAAAGTGCTACACTGCATATGAAAGCACAAACATCACTGGTTTCGTTTGCAAATAAACATTGAATTTCACAATTAGGGTGTTGAACCACTGCAGATATTGAAACACATCTGCTACCACCCTGTGTTAAATCATCGGTTTGTGTCCACTGTGTAACACACAATGTGTAAAACAGTATATTGAGTGATAATGATGTGTATTTTATATATATAGTTATTTGCTTTTATTTAACCACTTAAGTTGAAGTGTCTTTGAGCATTGTTAAAGCGTTGTATAAATAAAACATATTTTTATTACTTCTGCTATGTAAAATGTTGATCCTCATGCTTAATTTCACCTGAATGGAATCTGTTCTCTTTTGTTATACAGACTTATGTCAATTTTTGCAAATAAAGTAGCTTACAGATTTTATACCCTAATATAAATAGCATTATATTATTATTTATCAAATATAGTGCTGAATTGATAGGTTCAGTCTATCAACTAACTAAAATTAAATAAATGACAGTCAATCAATCAGTTGCTTCAGTCAGTTATGTAAAATAACCCTTTGATGGTTTTGAATTTCGAAATGTTGAGATGGTTTTGTTTCATTATCACGGTTAGTAGCTTCTTTTCAGTATTTGACTGCTGTTCTGACAACATAATGTAAGGAATATTAGCCTTTGTCCTTTGCATTCTAATCATGCCATCTTTGAATCTAAGTGCATTTTTGTGCCAGACGCAATTAAATTTCCTCAGAGCATCCCTGATAAATCACATTCAGAAAACCACAGGCTGCAAGCACCCTGACCAGTGACCTTTGAAATCATTATTCTCATCTCTGAGTCCGAATGATTGGAACTTGTCTCTGGTATACGCTACATATAGTTCAGAGTTTGAGTGTGTATTGTGTTCACCCAGAACGTGTGACATTAAGTCTGCTCAGACCTGAGAACCACAAACATTGTTCTGTTGAATCACGCTGTTCTCCCACAATGCAACACACTGAAGAACTTGAGGTGTAAGTCCAAGATGGAATGAATAAATAGTGGGGATGAAACAGCAGAAAGGGTATCAAATCCTTTCTAATGACATTTTATTTAAATTAGTTTGTTTTATTTAAATCAAGAATCTTTTTAAGTATTACATGTGGGTCTCCCACCAGATGATGCGAAGAAAAAGGCACCTCCTCTTTCAACCTTAACATACTCTGTCAATTCGCTCAATTTCTGGATAGCTCTGTAATCATGATCATTTTTCTTTGATTCCATTCACTCACTAACTGAGCAAATAAAGCTTTATGTTAGACTACACCAAATACATATAACAAGGTCTTACCTAAGGCCTTCACTAGTTTCTGACACTGATAACCCGGGGAAGCTCATTCTCTTAACTACCTGTTGAACCAAAGTTACACATACATAACTTCCATTTGATCACCAACCCACTTGTGTTTCATCATTTTTATTCACGTATCCTCCTGTTAAGCCGTTGAGAGGTCCTACTTCACCCTAAAAATGTCTGCTGAAGAGAATTTGTGTGTGATGCTAATTTGAGAAAGTTTCACATGTTGGAAATGGTCATCATTAAAGCATGTTCACATGATTTGCACTGAAAGCACTGCTGAGTTTAAGTCCAGCCTCACCTAAGCAGTAGTCCAGCTGTAGACTCACTATACACATTGAGTACAATTAATTTAATCACTCCTCTAATGTGACAACCAATAACCATTGATATTTAAAACATATTTAGCATTAGCAACTTATTCAAAAGCCATTATTTTGAAAGAGGTTTTGTGAGTGAATCCATTGGAGACCAACACAAATGTGATTAATATACAGCATTCTTTTGTATTAGTGTGACCAGCTGTGTTGACTGTATGTTAAGCAGTAATAAGTCAGTAAATACCAAATGATTACTCTAATAATTTACTGTAATTGTTGATCAAATAATTATATTCCTGAAGTAAACCAGTGACAAACAAGACACATGGGAGGGAAAACAGGGCACCACATTCAGTAGACAATGGTTCATATCACTGGAACTGCCCTAGTCCATCTGCTTCGGCTGGTAAAATCCATAAATGAACTAACAAGTCCATGAAAAATGAAAGGCATAAGTGTACATTTCTCATAGTACATTACAGTGAACAACAATTAAGAACCAACAATCTTCTTCTGTGGTGCTGCTTTTCTTCTTCCTTCAAAATGAAAAAAAAAAAACACGAATATTTGGCAACACATTTTTAGTGTTATATCATAAACAAATCATTACATTAATGTTGAATTCTGATTATTTCAAGCTTTATGAACTACAAATAAACATAGGACAATAGTGACTGTATTGCACTGGTGAGCGAGAAGTCTGCATACCAAAGTTGAAGCTGTGCAAACAACATAAACATTTTATTGACGAAAGACAAAAGGGACAAAGCTATATACATTGATACATACTGTATTCCCAGCATCCACGTCATCTGGAATTCAACAGAGTTAAAAAAGAAATAAACACCTTTTAAAAAAAATCCTGGTTCCGAAGTTTTGACTTATTCCCCTATGTTCCAGGGTCACTGTCCATTAGAAGGTCCACAGTCTCCACTCATCTGATCACACACCAGTATATAGTGATAGGAAGTATATGTACAAAAGGAAAATGGGATATATGAGAAGGGGCTTCTTCGTTTTGAATTCATCTCCGACAAGCAGTGAAGCAGCGCTGTAAGCAGCCCAGAACACTCCCAACAGCTGAAACACGAGAGCAGACCACAAAGTATCAATACATTTATCCATCAAAACTTCTGACCAACAAATATCACATGACTCATTCATCTTTTTAAGTGACATGATCATCACCGCATCACTCCTCACATTGATATATGAACTTATTTACTAACAGGCTGAACTATTCAGGGTAGGTCTTGTGTTCTGATGCCATTTTTGGAATAAAACCCTGTATTTCGTGGGTGTTCCTGAGTTCATTGTTTACAAATATCACAAGGAAATTCAACATGCTATATTTTACTCTGTTGATTGATTGATAAAGGTTCATAGTTTGTCTGGTTTGAACAAACATACTAACAGCAGGCTTATGATTGTAATTATGAGGTTTATATGTATTAATCATTATGTTACATAGTTTTTGTACACTCTTCCTCAAGAAGTGTATGAAAGAGCTGGTGATGTGTGCTGGATTTAAACTAGTGAACAAGTTCATCTAGGCTCATCAATGTAGTTAGTTAGAACTGTGGTTCTCTGACCCGAGTCAAGTGTTCAAGCAAAAACATTTTTACTTTTCCATTCTTCCTACAAATGAAGATTCGCAGCTTTACACGTTACTTCACACATTATTCCACAATTCTGGGGCCAGTTTTTGCTTCGAAGGCTGCCCCAAAAAACTTTGGGCAGCATTTTGTCACTTAAATCACTGCCGTTTTTTTAGCCATGTCAATGTACACAGCAATGGAAAATAACAGCATGGCGGACTCTAAACTTTTACAACAAAGTCATGGCTCAGATCCTCTGACTACTGATCCAACATAGATGGAATCACATGTTGTTTGTAATGGAAACGGTGAGCTCAGCAATGCGGAGCGACCTGTTTCTGTGGGCTGCACCGACGCCTGAATGCTGGTGAGTGAGACGTCAGTAGGTGCAACCTCCTCTCTGCCATAGAGCCATCAGCTCTATTAGTAATTCTCATAATGATATGCAAGGTGTATTAAAAAGACAAAAGCTCAGTTATAATGTGGAGTATTTATGAAAAGTTTTTAAATAAGAATTTATTTTACAGCAAACACATGACAAATTAAAGCAGCATAACCTCTGTTTTGTAACGCAGCCCAAAAAGATTTGCATTGTACTGCATTAAGGAGGCAGACCCTTCTGTTAACTGTCATTGTACAGATTCTATACATTTGTTCTTCCACATCATGAAGAATATAAAGACTCTTCATTCCTACGTGGTTTTTGACTCACTTTGACTAGTGTAGAGACAACCTCGAATCGACTGATCACTAACAGCAGAGGGGCTATAACGATGAGAGGAAGAAGGGAATATCCAATCACTCCGAGAACCTGGCCGTACGAAACCTACCAAAAAGAACCACAGGACAAGACTCCATGAGAAAACGTTTATGTTTTATGATAACAACTTTAGTGTCAAGTCTGAGGATCTTTCGACTGGCTGAAGAGGCCGCACCTACCTCACCACCAAGAACACGTGCCAGCAGGAAGATTGTTAACGATCCAAATATCCAGATGGTGATGATCCAAGACACAACCTGTGAAATCAAAGTGGAGTTTGGTGTCATCACTGAATAAACTTAACTAATTATGAGTCAATAAACTTAACTGATTATGTGACATTCACATTACATCATCAACATGATTCAACCACATGAACTAAAACAGCTCAATACACAAACAAGTCTTTATATTCATTCTGATATTTTCAGGTTGACCCCTAGTCCACTGTAGGAACTAAACAAATGCAACATAATTTATAACTTAGTTCCACTTTTAATTCGACTGACTGACCTTTGGGGCAGAGGCCCTGACACTACATGTTCAGGTAAACCTGACGCACCAGAAGGTTTTGATGGAATCTGTTTAGCAAAGGGCAGGTGCTTTCAAAAGTATTTGGTGGGTGATAGATGAACTATCTGTCTTTCATCATCTATCATAGTTGTGGAAGTCAGTCAGGAGAAGAGTAGAAACTTCTTTTCTGTAAAGAAAATCATTCTTTGCTCTTCTTTCAATAAACAAATACTCTCCAGTTGCGAAATGAACAATGCTAAAGCAGCATCTATGCTAAACTCCTCAGAAGCCGCCATTGTTGTTTGGCATTTGATGGACTTTTGCCAGCCTGAGCAGTGCTCTAGATTCAGTAGGACACAACATGAAAGTAAACCAATGACAATATACCAAATTATTTTATTGTCTGTCCGACAACCACCTTCTTCAATTCCCTGCAGTGTAGGCAATAAGGATTTATTGTCTGATTTTTTTATGATGTAAATCCAAAACATACCAGCTAATAAAATAAAGTATAAAAGCAAGGAAGACCATGGCACCAAAGACTCTCCACATTCTTGGAAGGTTACACTGTGAGAAGCTCCAGGTAACAGGCAGTTAAGTTACTGTGAAAAAGCGCTAAAATGGTGGGAAATATGCTTGATTTTACAAATGCCGATCCCACAGTGGTACTTATTATGTCCTGCTCACCCTGAACTGTCCATAGATGGAGATCATGGAGAAGAGCAGCACCACAGCCAGAGGGCCCCAGAAGTCCGGGTTGTCTCTGACCACCTGCCGGTTGAACCCCAGCGATGGCATTGGCATCAGCACACAACGAATCTTGTAGTAGATGTCCTTCAGGTCAATGTCCAGTTCTTCCCTGCTCTCACACACACGTACACACACACGTACAGAACATAAAATCGCAACAAAAAGGATTCCATCTTTCTTTTTATTGTCGTCAGATCTGAACCAAATTAAAACAAATTCTTCTAATATTCCAAACTGTTTGGCCATCGTGTATAGGTATGTAACAATATATAGGTACTCAGCTGGTAAGCATGTTCTCATTTTACTGCTGTGCACTTTAACAGTATGTTTATGAGTTGAATTTGTAGTAGCAGCCACCAAAATAATTGTATTAGCTGTCATAAGTAGATACAACCAGAACCACCAACCACTGTCAACCAATCACCTTGCTCTGTTGTAGCTTTTCTTACACTGAAGAAGGATGCAGATTCGTCTGTCTCCCACTACAATTTAAATGATCCTAATTACATTAAACAATAGGCATGTTTGTAAAGAGAAAAAGACTGGACAAAACATTTACTCACAGGAGAGGTTTGATCTCTTCACCATCGTCCTCCTCCACCTCCAGCAGCCAGCCGTAGCCTCGTTGCCTCAGGAAGGTGGTGGCGTACGGGTCTTTACCGCTGTCACTGCCCATGTTTAGCTTGATGTCTGGGGCACTTATGCTGCCACTGAGGTCTATGGAGAACATGCTTATTTACACATTCATTCATCACATTGTTTACAAGTGATTCATCTGCTGTAAACGTTCAAATATTGCATTTCTAACCCTCACAAAGAGTATCTGAATATTTTTCACAGGACAAAGCTGCACTTAAAAAATTAAATAAACGGACCTGCACTGCAGTAAATTACGTACTACCATCATTGTATAACATATGATATAATCTTACTAGTTTTCATATTTATCTCATTTATATCTGCTTAATGATTCACAACTTCCTCGTCTGTTCTCTTCATGTACCAAAATGCCACAAAATATTAAAGACACTGGCTGAATAAATACACATTTCTACTTTACTATTACCCAGCCCTGTTACGAAGTCAAATGTTACGGTATATTAGAATCGGTATCCAATAATCATCCTCGCAGCCTCTAATCCGCCACAGGGTGTTACTGTATGAACTGCTGTATATTTCCTGGGTGACCAGTGTAAACAACAGAGTAAGTCACATATCAATCCGGATCATTTATCTATTGTCACGGAACTAAACGACTTGAAGAGCAGCTCCTTCACGTCTGTCCTGACTGCTGTCTGGTCTCGTTTTCAGTTGCGCTGGTTAGCTACGTTCTTCTCAAGCAAACATAAACAACACGTAGCAGTACTTAATTTAGTCAGCTAACCCGATGATAGCTCACCCAACGAATAATCGTGTTACATCAGCTCTCTCAAACGGCACAACATAAGTAGTAACGACTCGGCTTCGTATTTTGGTTATTTCGGTAACTTATGAAAACTAAAACAAGACACGTAAACATATATGTGGTTTGCTGGTTAAAGGCCTACTAGCCGTAGAGTTGTGCTAGCATTAGCATTAGCCTACCTTCAGCCTCTGTCGAGGACACGAACGTGAAGTCCCCGTTGGTGGGAGGAAACTGCATCCTTGTTTTTTCTGTCCCTACCTCAGGTCCAAAGAAATGACATTTAACTAAGCGGTCAGTGAAAACTGTCTGGAAGCGCTAACGACGCTGTCACTTGCACACAGCCCATCGGTTTAAAGTTTAAACTGTCATATTGTTTTCGCTTCGTCTGTCAATACTGCTGCTGAAAGCAGGAACAGTGGGGGATGCTGGGTAATGAGACACGTCTTACGATGCATTCAGAGCGGGACATAAAGCTGGGAAACGAAACAACTCATTGCCAAAAAACCAGAACCATATTGTATGAAGAGTTTCTGAATCTTTATATATAGTTTCTGAGCTCAACTAAGAAATATCCTCTGCTCAGTTTAAGCAATGATTCATATATATAAACCATGTATGAATAAATATCAAATACACACGTTTAGTTCAATAAGACAATATTTATATTCTTGTCGTGGAAAATGACCCATTCAAATGTATCATATTTGCTAAATAGGAAAAGCACACAAATGTATTTGGACATAATATATGTACACATGTGTAGTCCATCTAATGACCCTAGAAGTTACACACATTCATTAAAGTTATGTCCATGCAACTAGAAAAAAAGAGTTGACTTGTTTAAAAATGTGAATATCAACATTATGCTTAGTTATGCATTTTTTCAGTTAGGCAATTCCCCAGAGATTTGTTAACAAGAGTCTACACAAACAAACTGTTGTTGAGATTGTCTTTCACTCACTGTTTGTTTCAATATTTTTCTTCCTTTATATATTTGATTTGTGTTATGATTTCTTTAGGTACTGTTGGTAGAAATGTTTAGATTTCATGTTTCCAAATGCAAGCAATAATTTGTGTCTTCAGATTATGATATGTAAATGTATCAATAAACATGTTAAAGGTCTGGTAGTAAATGATCATAATGTTTTCAATATATCAAAACCAACCGAAATTCAGGTTTAAGGTAATGGTTGAATCAGTGTAGATTCAGGGTGATGACATGATTGATGTGATGATTGAAAATCTAATGATTATTCAATGAAAAATATGACGTCCCGTCTCCCTGTTTTCATTATGCAGGTATATGACTGTGGAGCTGCATGATCCAGATGAGGTACTGCTACTCAACTATCTTTTATTTTTATCACCAGTAAAATTATTTATTGATGCTGTTATTGTAGTGATGTTACATTATTGCATCTATTAATATCACTATTATTACACTTTTATCTGCTTAAATACAACAGTTATATGGCTGTTCCTGGTCTTTCAGACCCTGAGTCTACTTCTGCTAGAGTCTTCCCCCTGTAAGATGGCCGTATTAGTTTTTTCTTGTGACAAATACTGCAGCCAACCCCCTGGGGGACGATCAAGATGTTCTGGCTTCACTTTGGGAGCTGTCATGTTGTCCATACAGTCATTTGTTAAAAATCGAGAGATGGCTGGTGGAAAGCATTACAGCTTTGTTTATCAATCAATTACATTTATATTACAGCTTAAGTTATGGTTAAGTTTTTATTTACAAAACATGGAAAGAACTTCTACAATTTGATGATTTGATTGACAGAAAATGGTGGAAGACTACTTTATTAATTGGTAGGTCACTATTCTTGCAAAAATATTAATCATTTTATGGATCCAGCTTTTCAAATGTCAACTTTTGCTGCTTTAACTTAAATTTTGTAATAAAATTGTATGATTTTTTTTTTTA
This sequence comes from Verasper variegatus, assembly GCA_026259375.1. Classification (NCBI taxonomy): domain Eukaryota; kingdom Metazoa; phylum Chordata; class Actinopteri; order Pleuronectiformes; family Pleuronectidae; genus Verasper; species Verasper variegatus. The sequence continues at coordinate 1,645,626 of CM048050.1, forward strand.
TTTTCATTTTTTATTTGTTTGTGTCTTTTTTCAACCATTGATTGGTTAGCTCTAACAATACATATAACAGAAAATCATCTTTCAGTAACAGTATCAGCTACAGGGACTGAAATCATAGACAGGCCTCCCTCACAAAACCCATCAGACTACAGTTTTTCAGACCACCACTGTTAGTTGATGTCACAGGTACCAGATGAATACATGTGGCCACTGTGTTCATCTGGGAGGAAAAATAACCACATTACAAAATACAAACATTTATGACTGACCAATAAATAGGAGTAAATTGTATTCAATTACAAAAAATATTTTAAAACAATTTTATCAACCTCATATTATTACAGGAGCAAATTGAAGCTACTGTGTGTGGGGTTTGTTTGTGGGCTATATAATCAAAGCAGAAACACAATAGGTTTTTAATATATCCTCTTTCTCTGAACAAGAATATAAAAAAATCATGTGACTGCTTTCTGGATAAAACCTCTCATGTTTATGGTTATAATTGGTGGTTATTATTCAAGGAAAACCCAGTGTAGAAAGACAGGGCTGAAAGTAACAGTGTTGCAGCAAATACACACACGCATATTATATTATTATGATATTCTATTATTGCTGGCCAAGTTCAGGCCAAAACGTCCCTAAGACCACATTTCTAGATTTTACTCTTAAAGCCTCAGGGTCCAGATTAAATACAACACAACATATGTTAAAATACATACAAAGTCCCAAGCCTTTTATTTAGGACAGAGTGGAAAGTGTGGCCTCCTGTAGCCACAATGAATGAATGAAACCAGAAGCAAACACGTTCAGTGAATCATGATATAACCATGGTATGATATTGAGGGAGATGGAGGGCAGCTGTGGGGCCGGACTACTTTAACTCCTCCTGGGTCTGACTACAGCCTTCTATTTATACTATATACCGTTTACGGTCTGACTATAGGCAGCATCTCTGGCAACCCATCAGAGGAAGCCCAGTTCAGCCGGAAAACCGCGGACATGGCAACCCTCTCCATTTTACAGCTATTAACCCCGCCCTCTGGGTCCATCTGACCAATTACAGCAGGTTATACTGAGGCACTTGTTTTACCGCTAAAACCAAACTCGCTCCAGTTTCTTCTTCCTGCAGCTGCTCGTATGTTTGGATCAGCACAACAGGACAGACGTGAGTTGAACTCCACACTCCCTGTGTTGCATGTTTGTTTCTGTGTGTTGTCCTGTGACAAACTTGACTTTGTGTTAGATTAACGAAGACAGTGTCCACTGGTTGAGTTGTTGAGAATCACTTTGAGCCATTCGCTCTGTTGTACGAGAAGAACTCTGCTGTGGGTCCAGAAGAGACGTCAGTGTCCCCTGTCCCTTAACGCGCTGTACCCAGAGAACCACACATTCAAAACCTCTCATTTAACACGGACCTGCTTCTAAATCAACACAAACACACCGTAAGATACAACTTTGTTAAATTCGGCTTCTTCAGTTGCCAGGAATCTCAACTGCTGTATGGTGTTAGCTAGCTGTGACGTTAGCCCTGTCCCGTGCCTCTGCTGGACGCAGAAAGCTTGAATAACTGATGACGACCAAACCTGAACACAGTGAGGTGATGGATAATAACTTCTCACCAGATACATGTCGCTGATTCCATACGGTTTGATTCAGATCAGTGGACATTGTCTCCATCACCATGTGAGAGCAGCCTCCACATTCACACAGGCGTCCCGAGCAGTCAGTGCCTATAAACAGAAACCTCATGAAGTCGTTATCTGTAAAACCTGATCTCAGCTGTAGGTGTTTGCTGCACGCACCAGGGGGTGAGCACAGAGCTGGTGTGTGCAGGAGAACATCTCATCACGAGTTGGATCAAAAATCAGTGTTTTTTAACTATTTTACTTAAAAATACTGCATATTTGTGTAATCACAATCTGCTTACATCTGTAATCATTCCACTTCATCGTATGTGAATTACCTAACATGTTTATTGCTTAACATAAACATCTGTGGCTTTGCATTGTACTCTGATACTCTTAATACACATAATTTTTATACTTTAATCATGAGTTATCTTTTTTTCTCATTATTGGCTGTAGAGTTTTAATCATGGGTTTGTTATACAATTTGTTTGGATGGTATATATGTATAAATTAATTATCCATAGATATTTGTAATTACATACGATTAAACTGTCCATCAAATGGTGAAAATGTTAAGTGGTTCTATTGTGTCTAACCTAGTTTTCTTTTTAGATTTGAGATAGATTCAGTGACTGGAATTAAATAAATAAGAAATAAAATACTGATAACGACGTTAACTTCTACAAAGGTGTAGAAAATACACAATACAAAGCTTCAAGAATATCAACAGGGACAGCTTATTAGCAGGTGACAAAGCTGCAGACCTGTAAATCTAACAGTCGCTGGATAATATATAATTCCAGATCCAAATGGCCATTGCTTGCTCTCAGGAATGGTCTTAATGTTATATGTTATTAACAATGAGCTTTGTTTGAGTATTTTGCTGTTTCTTTCACAGGTTCTGTTACTCAGAACTACAGCTGAAGATGGGAATCTCTGGTCTACTACAGTTCATCAAAGATGCATCTGAGCCCATCAGTGTGAAAAAATACAGAGGCCAGACAGTGGCTGTGGACACGTACTGCTGGCTGCACAAAGGAGCGTTTTCATGTGCTGAGAAGCTGGCTAAAGGAGAACCCACTGACCAGTAAGCATGTTCAGTATTTGACATGAGTGAATGTTTTCACAAGCATCAGTATTTACCTTGTAATCTACCTGTAACAAGGTTACTGATATTGGCAATTTCATTTTCCCCAAACCTAGATATGTATGGTACTGCATGAAATTTGTGGACATGTTGTTGACCTTTGGTGTCAAACCAGTGCTGGTGTTTGATGGACGCAATCTGCCTTCCAAACAAGGAGTGGACAAGGCTCGCAGAGAGTGAGTATTTACCTCGGCTGTGGATGAGTGTGAGGATGCAGAACACTCTGGACATGTGACCTTACAGTTTTTACACTTTAGTTTAAATGTGTGAACTTGAGCAAATTGTCTCGTTGCTCAGCTGCTCTGTAGAAAGTGTGTACTGGAGTCCCCCCCCAAATTAAACTTTGTTTGCCCACATCTTCAGTTTCAGTTTTGAAATGTTTGTCAGATAAAACAATTGAATATAGATATAATAAGATAGATCATTTAAAGACTAATGTAAGAAATAACTGACAGATTAATAAATAATGACTTTTATTTGCTGCTTTAGATCAGATATTTACAAATGCTTGTGCCAACATTTTGAAAAGGAGATGTGTCAGATAGGAATTAGGTCTTCACTAAAACAGGAATGAACTCAATGGAGAATGCTGCACCGACAACAAAAGTGCATCTACATTATCGTGTGTTTCTGAGAAATACTGTGGTCCTGCACCAAACACAATAATCCAGTGTTTCTCATACCTGGTAACAAACTGGCTGAGACAATGCTTGGTTTGTTTGAAGGACTGCATTTCAAAATAGCAACAGAACCACACTGTTTGTGTAAAGTTGCTGAGAGGAATGTACATACTTGCAGACAGATGAGACCAAACACCCTCCCACAAACGTGTTTAAACATCATGAATCCAAAGGTGTCCAAAAGTCCATGACAAGAAAACTGATTTGTATTTGTCACTGTCCTAATTTTCTCTTTGCAGCGACTTAAAAGTGAGACCACAACAATAAACCTTCCTCTGCGTCTGAACGATACCTTTAACAAAACCAAAATCTTACAGTAATTTACCCAGACAGTTGTCTTTTTGTAGGTTTACATCATTTTTCAGAATCAGACTTCAGCTTTAGGACACATCCCCCTTCTCTCCTTCTCATTTAGTTTTTACAATGTGAGACTTGGAACTGTCTATGGTCAAGAGTGTTTCATATAGTAATCCTCTTTCCTTCATGTACCTTTCAGGCGCAGACAAGCTAACCTTCAAAAAGGCAGACAGCTCCTCCGTGAAGGTAAATTGTCCGAGGCCAGGGACTGTTTTACCCGCTGTGTTAACATCACACCAGCCATGGCTCATAATCTTATTAAGGTGAGCCTTAACGCTATTGATGCTAGCTTCACAAATGCACTATGGCGATTTGAGAGGGGAAAATATTATTTTAAATTAAATCTCTCAGAAGACGGCATACAAATGTTGTGAAAGTAACAGGACACCCAACAGATGTCCCTTACAGAATCTACCGTACTGGATTCAAAAGTGACGTGAACAATGTCAGAGAGCCAGTATTCACAGGACCCAGTTACATTTGTTACTCTCATTCTGTTTCATTCTTCCTGACCAGCAGACTGTGTGTAATACCTGGATGAGCCATCAGCCATGGGCCTGTTCAGCATGTAGTGCCAAGCTAATGAAGGTACTCTGAGTGCAGCCTGGAGGGTGAAGAGTTCTAGTGTGTTAACTCAGGATATTTCTCAGACCCCTATAACTTTTAGAAACTGTCAACTTATACGAGCTGCACTCAGAAGTACGGTCAAACATAGCCTTTTCTGTATCACACAATTTAACAGAAAGTGGAGAATAACAAATCTGACATATGAAGCATCTGGATGCAGGACAGGTGTAATTCCCGGCAGACTCAAATAAACTACGACAATACCTCCTACACTATGCTATGTGATGAAAGGTTGCTGATATGTCAATATCTAGTATCCACACAAGGGGCTCTCTGATTGGTCTAAAAGCAATAGCATGCAATGCATCAATATAGACTTTACTCAGAAAACACACACATCTTCCAGTACTAGGACTAACTTGTGTCTCTCTCTACCGTTCCCTTGAGATTACAATTTGCACTAAACACACCTTTGGGTATCTGCAGGTCCAGATGACTTCCTTCTGCTTGCAGGGCACAGTTATATAAATATATCAGTTTCAGTCATGTTTTTGGTTATATTAGTAATGTCTACTGTATTGATTACACCAAGGTTGCACACTTAATGATGCCTTAACCTATTTGCATTTAAAGGAAATTGCATTGAAGGAAATCATGTAATGTGGGTAACATGATTTCCTTCAACAGTCAGACAGTCTGGTTTTAAATGCTAATAAGTTAAGGCATCATACAATTCGCAAAAGATGAGTTTGAATTTGCTTACAAGACATTATAACATTATAAATGTGATAACAAGCTGTAACTTATCTTCATGAACCCCAGAGATATGTGTGTTTCCAGGTACAGTGTTTGTTTCTCTTATTTCATTTCAGGCTTTATGGTTTTATGCCATAATGTTGCTTGTTATTATAACAGGATTTTCTGTGTGTGACTTTTTTTTCCCCACCAGGTTGCAAGGGCAAGAGGGGTGGACTGTGTGGTGGCTCCATATGAAGCTGATGCTCAGTTAGCTTACCTCACTAAATCCGGTTTTGCCCAGGCTGTCATCACTGAAGACTCTGACTTGCTGGCATTCGGCTGTAAAAAGGTATGAAGAGCTACCAGGGACTGCAATCCCATACACAGTATAGTGTATATATGGAGGAGACGCATTTTTTTCTTCATGCTCCAAATTTAGTGTCACATTTATTTTGGGTAGGTTTACATTTATATGAAAGAACAGTGTATGAGATATATCCCTTTTAACTCGCAATGCCAACTTGCAGGGGTTCAACAGTAACTTGTCATTTGGTGGCTAAATATCTCTTGGGCAGGTGTTTGTTTTTTCAATGTTAATTTATTCTCAAAGTTCACAAAGGCTCAGAGTCAAAATTATGGAAAAGGAAAATGAGAAAAACTTAATGGCTCATGACACAAAGCCACCACCTCATCTGTCAATCAGGGTGCTGGTTCTGTAATGCCCTAGGAATGTATGGCTGCCAATGGAGTTGACGCACTGGTACATTCATCCATGATTGAATGCAAATTGGAGATATACAGGACTATTTTTTGTGTTCAGATTTGGTCAAATGCATCATAAGTTGTTAGTTGGTGAAGAGCAGACTAAAGGCAGAGAGAACCCACAACAAGTAAGAGCAGAAGGTGGCTGCTGTGAAGCTGTGAGAGAGAATCACCAGAGAAGATACAAAGAGTCTTTGGGTCAAAGATTTCACACTGTCACTGTCAGTAAAGGAGTTTACACTAAATATTACATATGATGATGTTGCTTTACTTCGTACCCACTTAATGTTAAACCGCTAAAATTTGGGCACTGTACATTTGGTGTAGAACTACTAAATCAAAGCTGTAATTTGGTACTTTAATATAGTTTCCTTTATTTTATTTAAAATTGAATGTGCTAAAGCTCAAAGCCTGAGGGAGAGAGGATGAGGAACTGTAGAGGAGCCCTGGTGGCTGTGTAGTGAAGGGTGAGGTTACTGGCTGTTTATTCAAACAAAACCAAATGGGTGGAGAAAGGCACTAGTGCTTACTTTGTGTACTATATTAAGAACAACGATTTGATTGGTTTCTCATGCGAAGAGAAACGTTGAATCATATCATGGACGGTTGTGCAGTGTCTGTTTTACAGCAAACTAAAGGTTCAACAAAAACAGTCATTACCCAAACAAAAATCAATTACCCCACTCATCAGTCATCTTTCACAATCATTTAGGTGATTCTAAAAATGGACAAGCAGGGCAACGGTCTGGAGATAGACCAAAGTAACCTGGGCCGATGTCGCAGCTTGGGGAACGTTTTCACAGAGGAGAAATTTCGGTACATGTGCATCCTCTCTGGCTGCGACTATCTGGCCTCCCTGCATGGCATTGGCCTGGGAAAAGCCTGCAAGCTGCTACGGCTGGCCCAAGACCCAGATATCCTAAAGGTAAGACCAGTTGAAGTTGATAAAGCTTTTAGCAATGTAACCCCTGTTTGAACTTGGGACTCCACAGCTGCTTCTGAAGACAGTGCTGTATGTTCAGGCCATCAGACTCAAACAAAGACAAAGATGTCTGCTGTCTTACCAATCAGCTGACTGAAAAATGTGACATCACCATTCATAGCGGGTCTGACAGTTTTCAAGTGAGATGCATGAAAGAAGATACCATATTCTGTGCCCACAAATGCTACAGTTATCAACATATGTTACATTGGATTATATTAAATAATATCCACAGAATCCAAATGAATTACAAAAGATTGGTTAAATTTTTACCAATGAGAAAATACTATAACTAATGATGAAAGTGATTACAGATTAAGGAATAATATTCACAATTGAATATAAAATAACTTTACACACACATATATATATATATATATATATTTTTCTTTATCAGGTGATCAGAAAGATGGGCCAGTACCTGAAATCTAATCTAGTGGTTCCTGAGGATTACATCGAGGGGTTCATCAGAGCCAACAACACCTTCCTTCACCAGCTCGTGTTCGATCCCATGAGGAGGAAGGTTGTACCTCTCAACCCATACCCTGAGCATATTGACCCAGACACACTCAGCTACGCTGGAACGTATCCTGGATCGAATTACACCTGATGAAGTGTCACATCTCTGCATTTGCTTTCAAAATAGATACTGTTAAATTCAATCTACCACTGTTGTGCCCTTGACAATGTTGAATCCAGAAACGTAGGAGATGAGAAAGGCTTGCAAATGGCCTTAGGAAATGTGGACATCAACACAATGGCGAGGATAGATGACTTCAACCCAGACAAACCCACTTCACAGGTATCACATCATGATCAGTTAAATAAGACCTGATTATCAAAATGAAGAGTTGCATTTAATTTACAACAACTTCTCTAATGTTTTGTCAGAAGCCTAAACGCCATAGTCGGCGCTGGAATGACTCACCAGCTCCCACTGGGCCTAGTATCTGGAGTGTAGGCTTCAAGCCAACCTCTGCTGCCCCGCCCTGTTCTGCTGAGTCTCCAGACAGGACTTCCTCCACCAGGGGGAAGGAGAGAGTCATCGGCTTACAAGGTCTGAGGCTGCCCTGCAGAGAGCTGCAGGTGAAGAGACCAAGAGAAGGTGAGCTGGTAACTCTGTTTTCACTGCAACACGCCATTTGTTGCAATATACCTTCTTCGTAGAGCTACAGCTCGAAATCCATTGAGCTTGACAATCGTTGAAACCCAATCATTTGTATCTACACATAAAAATTGTACTTGTCAAAGTCATGGACCAAACCATTAAAAAGTCGAAAATATGGTTTCTATGTACCTAGTTTGCTTTGTTTTTAGAGAATTGATTCACCCAACTCAGCAGGTATAGACTAGCAGTATAGAGCCTATTATGACAGAGAAAATAAATAAGTATTAGTATTAGTAGTATAACTGATTTTAATATCAGGATTGTACATTTCTTTCTCCCTTAGACTCTGGAGTATCAGACCAGGACGTGCTGCAGCAGTACTCCTTCTCCAGTCAGAAACGATCCAAGACAGACCAACAGCCTGACAAGCCCAAATTAACAAGTCAGTCACGACCACGCAACCGCTTCGCCACGCTGCTGCAGAGGAGGAACCAGGAAGCTGAGGAGGATGGCCAGGCCACATGCAGCAGGTGACATCATATGGCCTTAACCACATCTAATCATCTCTTTTCTTGAGACAAAAGTTTATAACAGAGAAAGTTAGTGTAAGCACCACAAACAGTTTAACTCTACAGCTGTGTGCATAAACACTGCAGTGATATGTTGCCTCTAAATACATTTGAATGTCTTTAAAAATTATAGAATCACTTTTCACTGTAAAAGAATTACAACATAGATCACATGATTTTAAGAAAGTGCTGGAGATACATTGTTGAAGAAGGCATCAGAGAGATTACAGGATCAAATCCTGAAAGCAGTGTTTCTAAAAATTATTTATCTGAAATTTGAAGATGTTATTAAAAAAAAGGTGTGTGTGTGTGTGTGTGTGTGTGTGTGTGTGTGTGTGTGTGTGTGTGTGTGTGTGTGTGTGTGTGTGTGTGTGTGTGTGTGTGTGTGTGTGTGTGTGTGTGTGTGTGTGTGTTCCATTTCTGCCAAAAGATCCCTTTCACCTAAATCTTACACACTGAACCTTTTAAGAAAGATGTAGCTCCCCCTCATGTAAAACAATAGTGGAGTCTCAATTAGATAAGGGAAGCTGCTCGGACACACGATGCACTTAAAAATATGTCATGGTTCAAACCTATTAAAGTCTACATGTTAACCTAAGGTACAGTTTTAGATTTGACAGAATAAGTGTCGAGCTGTCGAGCTGTGCTACATCTGGTCAGTCACAATAGGTCAGTCAAGGTTAGCTATGTTGTTATCGGTTAGTTAGCTAACATGGTCGCTACGTGGTTGTAAAACAGGTACAACTATTACTCCTTTTTCTCGCAGCACTTTAAATTCCGACAGAGTGCAGTTATTTAATAATGTTAAAAGAAAGTTCAAATATATATAGGTGCTTCAAAATGCTGCTTTGGGGGGACTTCACACTACTTTTGTAACTTTTGCCATCACCTGTAGCCAGAGATGCAGCCCGGCAGTATGGTGTGATTAGGTCCGGCATTTAATTCCCCATGAAAGCACAAGTTACTGTTTTTACATTTCTTTGTGTACAGATTAAACAAACGAGATTGTTAATTATACGATAGAGATGTAATTCTACAAATTTAGAAGTGGTGTTTATTTGGAGCCCTGTTTATTTTTGTAATGCTGATTTCCAGCCAGTATCCCACCTGTTGATGGTTTTACATACCTCTGTCATTTTTAGGGATTTTCACACCTTTGTGTGGACTGTGTGTAATTTCCTGTTTCATTTAGTCTCAAACCAAATGGGTATATTCCCAAAAATGTGTTAACTATTCCTTTAAGATTGTTGTATTGGTATTGTAATCTACTTAGATTACAATACCTGCTTCTAGAATAAGAACTATATAATTGTTTTCATAGTCACACAGCTTTAGAGTGCATTAAGACTAACACTGAATATTATCATGATGTTGCGTTTATTCCCACATGCAGATTCTTCAGCAGTTCCAGCTCCACAGTCAGTCTCAGCACCAGGGAGTCTGCTCAGGAGGATTTACCTCATGGTGTGGAGCCCACAGCTCTAAGTCCCACTGAGGACAAGTCCTCTCCCAGCGACCAGACCAATGACAGCGATGGTCCCGATGTTCCATCTGTGGACACCCCGAGCCCACCTCCATCACCAGGCACTACACCCCCCAGTCCAGCGAGTCAAGGCCTCAGGCTGTTTAACTGGTCGGGCAGCTCCTCTTCCTTGGAAAAATCAAAAAACCCTAAGTCCACCTCAGGCCTGGCTGCCCTTCAGCAATTTCAGTTTAAGAGGGAGAGTTTTTCCTCCTCTCCAAAGACCCACAATCCCTGTAAAGACACATCATCCTTGTGTCCATCCTCCACTGATGGAAACCCAGAGGACAACCCCCCAGACTCTCCTCCGTCCCAGGACAGTGCCTACTTCTCCCAGTCTCAGCCTTACCACACAGCCTGCCATAAAGAAGAAGTCCCCACCCACAGCTTCCCCTCCTTCGACCAGAATGATGCCACATCTGTATGTTCATACAAATCTCCATTATACTTATAAACCTAAATATATCACATGTAGTTGGGCCTGCCTTCACAGATACATTATCACCATCATAGATTGATGAGTGGGTGTGCAGAAAACTATTTAGGCAGCTTTGTATTGTGGTCTTACATGTGTTTTTCACGTGCTTCCTCAGGAAATGAATCTGCACAGAGATTCAGAGGTGGAGCAGAGTCCAACATACTCAAATAAGAAATCTGGCATTCTGGGGTCAAAGGTGGGTTTGAGCATCCAGCAGACTTTTGGTTCGATCTTAGTTTTAAGTCTTGTGTATTTAGAAATAATATAATAATTAGGATACATTTCCAGACAAATGTGTAACTGAATAATGAAACGATGACATTTTATATCCATAAGGTCAAACGCCAACTTCACTGTGACATCATAATGTTCTGCAATAACAGTGATCCTGCTGTTATTTAACAACATAAGTCTTGATGACCGCTCAGTTCACTTGACAGTACAATTTATTCACCCATTCACACACATTCATACAGTGCATATATCTGGCCTATGACCCACTCTATCACCTGAGCCACAGCCGCCCTTAACTCCGTAACAGGAGGAGGGTTCCTATTTCCTGCAACTTTATCATAACTTACAAGCTGCTGAAAATCAGGTCTTCACAAGTGTGAAATCGACACCAGTTATAAATGGTCAATTAATTCTCAATTGTTCAGATTTAACATGATTTAATAAGTGATATCTAGTTGTAAATTTACACCAACATGAGTGCAGATGACATCATTTTTCTGAATGTAAAAGCTTTAATAACACCAAACTTATGAGAAACGTGAACCACAAACTCAGTTTAATAAGAAGTACATAAAATGACAGAAACTATCTTATCTAATATTTATTTAATGTGTACTTTGAGTTGTTACTTTGCTCCATGTCCCATCCACTAACATGAGGGAGGCAGGGTTTATGACTGATACTACAGCCAGCCACCAGTGGGAGATCCAGAGGATTTTGCTTAACTTTTGTAATCAATCAATCAAATATATTTGTAAAGTCCATATTCACAAATCACCATTTGTATCAAAGGGCTTAACAAGGTGTGACATCTTCTGTCCTTAACCCTCAACAAGAGTAGTACCAAAAAACCTATTAAAAGGGGAAAAAGAACCTCAGAGAGATCCACATGTGAGGGATCCCTCTCTCAGGACGGACAGAAGTGCAATAGATGCTGTAATTTTCATGTATATCTTCTTTATAAAGTCAATGATGTGTATACTGTCCAACAGTAGTGATCAGAGAGCTTTTAGAAATCGATAACATAATCCAAACAAATGTCTCTTTATCTGAAGCCCCTACAAGACACATTGTGTTTAATCTTGTCTTTGTGTTTAATCTTGTCTTTATGCCTGTAGATTTCAGGTCTGTCAAAACTGAAGTCCATCAACCACAGTCAAGCAGCAAAAGTGCCAACGTTGGGCCCAGCCAGGGCCAGTGGGCTGAGGAAGAAGTCTGTGGGATCTGGGAAGAAAGTCTCCTCCCCCAATAATGAGAACAGCCCTGGAGTCCAGGCCACCATCAGCAGCCTGTGGAAGAACTTCAGCTTCAAAAAGTAAATGAGGAACACTCAATTACTTTGTAGATCATCAGAATATTTGGGGTCAGTCATTAGTTCAGTTTACAAGACCATATCCAACAGTATTGGCTCTTTGCTCATCACAGTAGATTGTTTAAAACACATTGCCATTGAGGGAAAGAGTAAGTGTTTTGAGGCATAGACTCAGACATGTAACGTTATGTAAACTAACTGGCATTGTTGAATCATGGCTGTTCAGCCAGAATGTTTTATCAGTAGTTAGTTTGTATAGTTCTTAATGGAAGAGCTCTGAGACCATGCTGCTTTTGTTTTACAGAGATACCCAGAAGCTGACTTCCTGTATGGAGGGAAAGCCAAAGCCCATGTCTCCAGTCAAAGACAACGTGCTGACCAGCTCGTCTCACACAGACAACGGCTTAATCACCAGCTTCTGAAAGATGCTTCAAATGTTTCACACAACTCTGTGTGGGAGTGACGTTTTTAAACATACCATGTATGTCAGTTATATTCTCATCAACTTGTATTTCTTAATGTAGTTTTAAATAAAGCAACTCTCTTATGATCAAAGTGTATCCTTGGTTAAGTTTTGAGTAAACTCTATATAGAAATTACTATATTATACTCAAGTGTTTGTGTAACATCTTTCAGGAACTGTGTGTTTTACTTCAGCACAGTCAGCAGCAGTCAAAGAATGTGTCAAATAGTAAGGTGGCTCTAAGAATGCACAATGCATACTTACTTGAGTGTTTACTGAAAATGTCCTACCTGCATGCAAGCCAAAGAATGTGGCGAGAAGACTGCTGGCTTGTTATGTCTTCAAAAGCATGTTGAGTATCTGCACTTGTCAGACTGAGCCAAGACTTTTCTGTTACCTGTTAAGAATTGTATGAGCTCTGTTAAATAATGATGATGGTGGTGGTGTCAAAGGCTCTTATCTGCATCTATAGTTGTGTCACTTGACAGAATAAAACCCCTGATAAGGTTGGTTCTTGTAATCCTGCTTGCACTTTTCATTTCTGACAAAGTGCAACTACTTCTGAGGAGGATATAATGGCTCTAAAACCAAACGCCTTGAGGCATTCCTGACCCCAAGTGATTCACTTTGAATTGAAAATTTTACAGATTTGTTTTATAATTTATAAGACATGTTACAGTTACCAGTTGAAACTTGAAACCAGTTGTGTACACACACACACACACACACACACACACATATACTTTATAAACTATATATGTATAAATTTTCCAAAACACAAGACGGGTTCAGTTCACCTAATCCCAAAGTGGATTTGCTGACACCTGTTGGTGCATCATTTTACTGAAAAAAGTGATTCTTATTGTATCACCATGGTCAATGAAGGACCTAGGTTTCTTACATCTGGTGACATTCCTGTTTTATACTCATTATTCATACAGTTTGTGATGAAATATAAATTCTACCCAGAACATATTATTGTAACTTCAGTACATTTGTAATATTACATATATGTCCTCTAGGACATTTTTACATGAAGATTTTCTCTGTGCCCACAGCTATTTTTTTATATATATATATATGACTTATATAAAATGTAAAAAAGACTTACATTGAAGAAAACACACTCTTATTCAATGTCCCTTGTTCATTTTCAATTAGCCAGATAAAGCTTCTGGCTCCTGCACATAGGAAGCAGAGCAGTGGTGTTTGTATGAAGCAAAGTGACGCACACGTTCTATTCTTGTCATGATTTTCCAAAATATTATCACTTTACTTTTAGTGACTAAAACCTGTATAGTACAGTGTATAGTCGGGGCCCCTCGTCACAGTTCATGTTCAAGTTAGGTTGGGAGTTATTAGCAGCTCAATTAAAGGACGATTCCCCTCTAATGTGGAACCACTGGACCGAAGTCTTAAATAAAGTAGTCAAAAGTAGCTCCACCTTGAGCAGCTACAACAATAAAATGCTGTAACAGTATATCTGATAATACTTTTGTACTTACTTCAATTGGTATATAAGTCAGTAAGTGGTGTGAATAGTTCTTCCATGACCGAGGAGGGAGACCTTCCCATCTCTATGAGCTTTATCTGTCATAGTTGTCATAGTCTACAAGTGTTGTCACAGGAGGTGAGTGTGTATGATGGGAATTTTATTACTTTGATCATTGCTCAATGTTGCTGTGGGCCAGAATACCAGAGCTAATCCAGATACCAGGCATACTTCAACCAGCCTGACTTATTGTTGCTCAGGGGCCAGTGGAGTCAATGACTGCTTTAGCCTTGACTCAAGTGTGTCCTAGTTACAGGACAGCTAAAGAGACAACAACAGCTTATATGATGTAATTGTCTGTATCCCACTTATTTGAACTCTTTTTTTGAAGTGTGATCTTTTATATCTTGTTGTTTATTTTTCCTTTCCCCAATCTTGTGAAAATAAATTGTGTTACGAAGAGAATTGGGACAAATTAGAAAAATGAGGAGCAAAGGGACATTTAACACGTTTAATGAAACAATACGAAGCTGCTGGACCAGTTGAAAAGAGATTTTGAATACTTTAAGACTCGACTGTTAGTTTTGGCAGAATGCTACCGGCTATGCTCCACCTTGTTCTGCTGCAATTAAAGCAGGAGTTGCTCAATATGGGAATGATAAGTCATCAAACCACAGGAATAAGGTGCATCACTCAGGTCACATGTATCCCAATCACAAAACCACAGTTAAGAGTTTGTGTTATTTGCAGGTGTTTAGATATTATGCAGGATCCCTCATGTGCATGGTGACATGGTTACTTTCCAAGTATTCATTTCATAACACAGGGTTAGTTAGGTAATATTACCTGTACAAACGTGTGCAGATGTTGATGTACCATTATCCTGCTTTGGTGGAATGCTCATGGAAGTAAACCTGCAGAATGTTTGGAATGTCTGTGGTACTGGATACCAGCAGAGAAGATGTAATTGTTTCACTCATCACATGTACCTATAGGTTATAACGTTATTTACCTACAATGAGTCCATGTGGATGTGTTGTTGAAGCTTTAAAAAGCTCTGCACAACACAGTGCCAGGAATGCAGTCTCACAGCATTCCCTTCTGAACACATGACACGAGCAGGTCCCTGTGAAGACTCTTTTTTGTTAAAACAAATCTAAGTCAATTATACACAGTGAAGGTCATTATCTTTCACCTCGTGGCTCAACAATACAAGGGGCTGCACATACAGTCATTGGGACTGAATTGTTTGAAAATCGATATGACTTGGCTCAGGGAGCACAGAACTATTCGATTAGAGTCAGGACACTCGCAAAGGAAACTGCTTCTCTGATGAGTTTAAAGTGAAGCAAACAAAGTGTCACAGTCAATCAAATTTTATTAATATAGCCCAAATTTACAAATCACAATTTGCCTCATGGGCTTAACAGGTGCAACATCCTCCTCCCTTAACCCTCAACAAGAGTGAGGACAAACTACCCAAAAACCCTTTTGAAAAAGGGGTGAAAACCCCCCAGAAACCTTAGAGAGTCTCATGTGAGGAATCCTTCTGCCAGGACGGACAGAAGATCATTGTCACAGGTGTGAGTGAGTGAAACATTCAAGATGAGTAGATGAGTGCATACCACAGCTTCTTCAAACTCATAGTTAACTTATTGTATCTTTACCCACTGTTATATTTGTGTTGGAGTGTATGCACAAGCTCTACTACTTTATACTGTACTACTTTTACTGCATATCGTGTACATTGAAAAATCGTACATATTAAATACAATTTAAAGATTTGTGTTACTATTTTTTCAATTTAGAAATCATTGAATCAAATTAGTTGAAGGAAACAAGCGATTTCCATGATCTGGAAACGTTGGTGACCACGACATCTGGCATCCTTATCTGCCAGTCCCACCAAGCAGTTGAAGAACTGATTGAGGATATTGAAAAAATAACTTCAACATTTACCAGCCTGGTAAACCCCACTGTTACACTGGGACCAGTCTATAACTGTATTTTTTTTAATCAATTTTTATTTTTATTTAACAATGTATGACAAGAAACAAGACATTGACAGGAAGAAAAGAACAGTGAGTACAGACCAGTTAATGTGGGTTAGAGTGTGTGTGTATGTGTGGTTTTCTATATTAAAAAGGACAATAATAATAACAATAATAATGGTAGACCTATTAAATGACAAATATAATATAATATAATAATGTTTTTTTGCTTTGTGTTATTTTGCCCTTGGCCATAGCTGCATTTACTGTTGCTATAACTCCATATGCATGAGGTCCACATACAGCTGATGTTATGTAGTAAGTTTACATGAAGTAAATATGTGAAATCGTCAAGATCATAGCCTACGTGGAGAACTGAGGGTCCTGAGCACCCTGCTACACTTGATCTCAACTAGACATTTACACGTGCATGTTGCCGACCCCTGAACGAGGCCCAGCGACGATACTGAGAGAAGAACAGTCCCTGGATCCACAACCTACAATCACAGTGTGAAGTGGCTGTTCAGGAAGTTACAAATGGATGGAGAGAGATTACCCATAATCCAACATCAGGGGAGGCAGGTACTTGTCCAATCACCAAGCACCTCTAACGGACATTACAAAGCTGTACGTTGTGTTTCCAAGAATAAGTTATTCTGTTCAAAACAAAATTAATCTTTAATGAATTCTATGAATATGAACCATATTTAGTTCTACTTTCTGGAATGCTCAAAGTATAATTTTGTTGCTAATAAACTAATATTTTCCAACATTCTCAAACAGACAGGTTTACAAGAGCCACTGCACTAGTCTACTTTAATGAATAATAATTAGCAATCGTTGCAGTTGCACTTTAATGGAGTAATTATTAACTAATATCTTGGCGATGGCTGGGACCTGCTGAAGAATCTGGCCCAGCACTAAACTGATGGATGCCCTACACTATGAGGAGTCAAGCTTTTTATCAGCTATTTGAAACTGATGGCTCAGGTTAAACAGGATGTCTCTGCTGCAGAGGACAAACATTTTTTGACTCCCCCTCCCCCCTCTGCTGTTCTATATAACAGCTTCCAGTAATTCTAAGAAGGAAATTGGTCGCAATAGCTTCTACTGTCATCTGCACTTTCCAACCTCTCCTCTCTATATATCCACGTATGTTGCCTGTCCTGCTGCAGCCATGTCTGAAATGGTAGCTACTGGTCTTTTCTGTCGAGCTGGTGACATTTACAGCTGCTCTGGGAAAAAGTGTTTGATAGGGAAGATAAAGTCAACAATAAATAAGATATCTATGCACATAACTAGAATTGCTACCTCGCACTTGTTTGCCTCCACCAACCAGTCAAGTTGCAGGATAATCTGTGTTGAATAAGAGCTGAACAGTAGGAAGCTGTGGCTCAGGGGGAGAGCGGTCGTCCTCGGGCAAGGTACTGAACCCTAAATTGCCCATTCTCATAGAGAAAGTGCTGCACCTAGATGCACTGCAAAGTGCTTTGAGTGGTTATCAAGACTGTAAATGCACACAGTATTACAGTGAGGCTGACCTTTGACCTTTGTCAAGGCAAATTGTCATCACATGAGGTCACAGTGAGCTTTGACCACCAAACTCTAATCTGCTCATCCTCTGAGAAGAGCACGTTGTGGAAAATATGGAAATTCCCTCCAAGTGTTCCTGAGACATCATATTCATGGGACTGACGGAGGCCACCGCAACATTACTTTTGAAAAGAGCATTTTCATTATTTATGTGTCTTGATGAAACAAAGCATTGATTCTGGGTTAGCCCCTGGCTCTCTGTGTGCGTTGCAGTGACGCTGAAACATCTTGCACGTGTCTTCAGGGTGAATGACAGCATGTAAAATGCAACAAGTCTTTCTGCTCGCTGGTTTCCGAGCGAGCTGCTAGCGACCTAAACATGAGGTATGTAACCCTTGGCACACTTCAGGGGCGGAATGAATGAGCTTGTGTCAGTTTCAGTGTTAACTTGTAGCGCTGCAGTAAGTTCACTTTCCTCCACATGCTCAACATGCCTTTCCCCACTGCGGCTACCACTGCTACGCAATAACCGGAATGACAATGTCTGTGCACTCACCCATCAACAACAGAGACAAGTGCACATGTCGGCACTGCAAGTATACAGCTAACGAGAGGCTGTCGGGCTGAAACAAAGAATTTTACTTTGCCTTTGCTATGAGGAGGCTGCTGCTCAATAGCTGGACAAAGAAATCAAACCTCTGCTGCAGAACCCACCAGCTAGTGTGCCTCATGCAAACAACATTCGTGCAGTTGTACCAGTGTGTGTTTGTGTGTATGTCTGTGTTTGTGTGTGCATCTTTGTTTCACAGAACTCAATGCTCTTCCACAGGTATTCATTAAAAGGAGCAAGTTTAGACCTGAAGTGGAGACAGTGAATGAAACATGAATCGAGGAGCCTTTTTTTTCTTTCTTCACCTCTCTCTCTCTCTCTCTCTCTCTCTCTCTCTCTCTCTCTCTCTCTCTCTCTCTGATTCTAGAAGAAGCAGCCCTCGGCTAAGAGACATGTATGAACAAAATAAGCTGCAACCTCTCACTCACAGTGTGAACACCTGGTTGATATCAAGGTACTGTTGCCTTCTGGTCATTCACAGTGACGCCACACACACAGAGCCACGCAGATGGTCTGTGTGGGGTGTCTTTAACAGTCGTAAGACAGACTCACAGTCCCTCCTACTTCATCAGCTATCATCATGCATTCATTTACACTAACAGGCTGCACTCTCAGCTGCTCTCAGACATCAGACATTCTGCATGGGGGCTGTATGTGAGAACGCAAATATCCGAGTGAGAGGCTCCAAACTTTCTTTGGAGTTTCTCCAGCTAGCCCCCTTGTAAAAACCCCGGAGAATGAGAGCACAGCAGGAGATCCTCTGCAGGATTCACTGTGAGCCAGTGGAGGGGTTGATAATGTTTCTAACACGCAACAGAAGACAAATTGAAAAGACAAAAATATATATATATATATATATATATATATATATATATATATATATATTTGGATAAAAAGTGGAGGCACAAATGTAGAAGACACAGACGAAGGTGTTAGCAGAGTTTTTGGTGATCAGGGCCGACACTAGTGTCAATGTGCTGTAGGCAAAAACATGTGATCTCCGCAGCAGAGTTCATATGTTATGTCCTGTCTCTGCCGGTTGCTCCACCCCTCACCTGAATCCAGATTGATGTATTGTTGTGAACGCGTCTGAGCGGAGAATCTCGTTGTTCAGCCAATTCACTGACAAGTTCATGTCTGAGAGTGCCTGAGCTCAGTGCCTTCATATTGGGATTGGTGAACAGTATCCCTGTGGGCAGTTTAATGAAATCACATACAGACATCCTTTTGAAAATATAATTCATTCTGAAATGAAAGGAAATGTCCAGCTGTTTTAATGGTTAAATTTCCCTCTACTGATTCCTCCCTTTATTTCTCAACCTTCTGTCACTCTTCTGACACTTCTGCTAGTTTAGTAATGACAGATCCTAGTGATCAAATGAAATTAAAAATTGAAACTAATAAACAATAGGGTCTAAAAATCTCATGGGAAAGTAGTCTCCTACTGATGGTTAAAGTGTGTGTGGCGTTTAATAAACAACGAATATTGCTCTCTACCCCCCCTCATTCATTTATGTATCGCCTCCAATACAACCACTCAGACCGAGCCAGTCTCATTTCAAGGCCAGACAACTGAGAAGCCTCTCCCTACATTGACTGAAGTGCACTCCCTCCCTGTTCCTGCACACTCATGGCTCTGCCTGTGGCCTCCCAGCTACATCATCTCCACATCCTGTTCAAAGCCCTGGTAAAAGTGAAGGAAGGATTTAGACGCTTTACTTAATATAAAAGGTGGAATAACCTATGTGCAAAATCTTACAGATGACAACTAATTCATTATTTTTGAGGGAGTGAAATAAATACTTAAAATCCAATCATTTAAAATTCAGTCTTGTGCTGCCTTCAGTGTATAGGCTAAATGACGGGTACTGTCAACTACATTTGGTTCAGTTTTGGGGTCAGTGTTTTGACAATCTTTGCCATACTCAACTTTCACCATTTAATTTCTACTGTATGCTTGGGACACTTTTGAGATGTGAAGGGTGCACTGGACACCACCCTTGTGTCACAACAAAGATCGTATGTCAAAATTCCTTGAATCGGTGTCTGTGGCTGCCTGGGTTCTGAGGAAGGCTGTGGGAATGCAACAGATGCATAGGGACCATATTCTGGTGCGACACCCCTGGGTGTGGCTGCAATTTTGGCATATTTAAAAGGAAAAACATAAATGTATAGTTGGGTTATCAAAAAAAAAACATGCAGGCAACAAATGTGACATAATCCCACCTTGCGAGTCCTCTGGGAGCTTCCTCAGAGGTTTCCCATCCGGAGCAGTACAGTGTATGTCACAGATCTCTTCCCTATGTACGATCAATCCTCACAATCTGCATGCTGAGCTGTGGTGTTCAGCATGCACATGTACATTCCTCCCACCTGTACTACAGCCATCTGCCTGGGGCACTGGGAGGACAGAAACTGAAACCCACAAATAGCTGAAATTCATTTCCGTATCAAAGGTCATGTGGACATATGCATACAAATAGGAGTCTCACAGAGTTCAGGGGTGGGAGCAGGCTGGAGGATGGGGGTTGGTCTGGAGTGCAGGTTGCCCTTTGTCAGCTCCAGCAGAGATTCAGCAGCTTTACCTCTGAATTTATAATCATCTTTTTGTCAAATGATTTTATCCAAAGCAACTTACAACTGAAGGACAACACTAAAGCTTCAGTATGTGCAGGAGATCAGGTAAGGAAGTCACAGACAGGTCTAGTTAAACCCTGTACACACCTGGTATTAACATGTGGCTTTTGTGATCCGATCACAAGTGGACAGCTCTTAGTACAGGTGTGAACGCATTTAGATCAGATAACAATCCAATCACACCTGACCACATTCGGAGGTGGTCTGGGCCACATGTGTCCACATTCTTTTCACAGTTTGAACACGAATGCATCCTGACCACGACATCTTGACTGATACTTTTCTTAAATTGGTGAAATCGTTCTTCACTGCAGCTGCACAAGATTCATTCAGTGCCTCCTGACTGCTCTCTCTCTCAAGCTGACACACAAACACACACAAACAGGGACATCGGACACATCTGTGAACTCAGGCTGTGATGAAACAACATATCGTTCTTGTGGAGTCATGAGTTCTGAATGACTGGTTGTTCACTGGTTGCATTCAGTAGAATACAACTTTACGATAACTATAGTAACTAAATGAGAGAAAGTGTCAGCTTCATGGTCTTTCTATTAGAGGTAGAAACTGTGATAACGAACTATAAAGGCAGTTATTAAGTGCTGTTTCCTAATAGTCACTCACTCACTCCTCTTCTCCTAATTAATGGTACTTAGGTCTAGTTCCTTCTTGAGCTATTGTCATGCACTGGCAACACCCATCTAAATCTCTCCCATATACAACCATCGCATTGTATTAATTTGACGGATGGGTTGGGTAGTGACTCATTGCTTGGTATGCTACTTGGTAAGGACAATGTTCAAATGAAAATACCCTCCAAAAAAACTGAAATGCTTGCTAACTGAAGGCAAAAATCCAGTTCACAGACTCTACAAATTATAGCCTTGAAATGTACTACAGGGTTAAACCAACACGTCTTCCACATATCATTCCTGGCATATTACATTCCATTTCATATTTTATCCCCCATATATATTCCTGTTTATGTGAAAATTAAACAGTGACCACACAACACGGACCTCACACATTGTAATCAGATGCTTTTCTTTGATCAGCTAAGTAAGAATGAGAGTGCAGAAGTATCATATTGTGGCTGGTGGAGCTCTGTATAACAACAGGTTGTACATTTTATTCTTTACTTTATCTTAACCTGTAAAACAACGTGTAAGTGCAACTGCCAGATTAATGTAGCTGGAATAGAAAGTACAATATATAGTCACAGAAGTCTCAAAATACTACAGTACTAGTGGTAAATGTGTTTAGTTTCCACCACTGCTAATGTAAATATAATAATGATAATGCATCAAGGTGTACATTGTACAGTAGCTCTTATACCACAGCTACATCCCAAATAAAAAGAGAGAGAAAACTTAAACCTTCATCCATTTCCAAGTGTTAGGAACTCAGGCTTCATCACTGACCCTGGAACGAGTCGTGTTGTTCAACCTTTAGACTTGGCTACTGCTTCTAGGCAGTTAACTCTCTGTTTCTCATGCAGGGTGAATTTGGGTAATCTGGGACATTGGGTAATGTGGGAAATCAAAAGTATGGACATCATCTGACTGAAATCACATGACTTCATTGGGATGTCACAGAAAGGGGCGAGGCAATTGTGAATCAGAAGCCCGCCCCTCTGGAATTGCATGACAAGATCACTGGCATAGGTCTCTGACAAGATGTGAAGGATATAAACCTGTGATAAATTAGACAATGCTCCTAAATTATGTTTCTGGTGTATTCAAGAAACAAAATGTGCATTGAGTCATTGAAAATGTGTTTGTCCCACTTTATCAAACATGATTGATAATTTTGGACAGCATTGGGTAATCTGGAATAATCATTTAAATTCTCTAAATGGGGAAATATGCATCAATGGACTTCCTGAAGTAAAACAATGATAAACTAAAGAGATGCAGCATGATGTCTGGAGTTGTCAGACAGGAGTTAATGGTAAATACAGTCTGTCCCTGTCTGTTTAAACTGATGTCTGGTTAGTTAACTAGCTAATAATCAGTTTGCTCTGTAGGACAGAGATGATCCAAAAAGAGTCTGTCCTGTGGTCTGCAGCCACTGGTTTCATGAAACATGTGGAGAAGACAATGGGCTGATCGATGATGATGTCTCTCACCTGTATGGACTGTTTGTTTGCTAGGGTTCTTTAATAAATAAATATTACATTTACATCTTAATATAACTTTATGACATTTCTATGAATAATATACATTTTCTTGTTTATTTTTATTTAAAAAAAAAGGTTCTATTGAGCTTGACATGTATAAAGCAAAGTGTTTTTTTTTAAGCCTAATACAAGTGTCCCAGATTACAAAGTGACCTGTCCCAGTTGATCAAGGTCAGGCAGCATTTTCCTTTTTGGCAGAAAGAAAACTAAAAGCTGTGCTGTGTCTCCTCTGAGTATGTTATCTCCAGTCTTTCTTCTGGTGCGGTTACAAAACTTCTTAAGGATTACAGAAAGTTATAATATGTTGATCCAATGTGTAAAACAGATATCGGAAAGGTCATAGAAGTCAAAGTTGCAAAAAAATGTCCCAGATTCCCTGAATTCAGAAGGAAAGAAGGTATGAGTTTGTTCCCAAAAGTTTTGAACTACAGACGTTATGAATCCTTAATTAAAAAAAATGTTTGCCCAAAATTGCAGTCATACTGACACATCACATCACCCCTACCTTGAATGAGCCAATCGCCTACTTTATAACAAACAGGAAACAGGAAACCAACTGTGTTGTTGCATCAATGTAAGTGACACCTTGGGCATGTGTAGTATAAGTATAACCTGTACGTTTGAAACCTTGACTTGGGGCAAAGTCACCAAAAGGGACATTTAGCAGATATGACTGTTGATTCTATAATGTTTTTATTTGCTGCTGACCTTTGGAAGTGCAGTTGTGTTCCATTCATATAGACAGGAGCCTGGTCTCGTTAGTCTAAAATAAAAACCAAGATGGCTGCTGAGCATTGAGACTTGCTTTTAAGGACCTTAAAAAACAGTTTGGCTTTAACTTATGTCTAGTTTGTTTTCACTGGTGAGCACCGGCTTGTATTAAAGTGTTGGTTTATCATACATCCATCACTCAATTAGAAACTAGAATCTGAGTTAGATATGAAAGTCCCTCAACGTGGACACTGCAATGTACTGTTGGTTGGTCCTCTATCTATAACCTGCACTGCTTAGAGAGAGAAGGGAGCATCTGTGGAATTAGACAGGCACTGTTCTCCTGTACAGATATAATGTAATAAACAGTACATACAGAATATCTAGTGGCATATACACTGATGTGTGAGGATGGTCACCAATTTCTTTGCAGGACGGAGACTTGGTTTTCACACCTCTGTTTGTTAAGGTGTGACACTGACTACATTTTCATATGGTCTTGAACCCTACCCTCCTGACAGCCGTTGATTGACACCTGTGGTATGAAAATCTCAGGGTCGAGACACAAGCCATTGTCATGTCAGCTTTTATTGCTGTTATCTAAGTGTGGTGTTGACTGATTTGCAAAGTCTGTACACAACAATAACAGTGAAAGCTATAAAAGCAGTCCGGAAGCACTACAAATTGATTGGAATCACGTGCTCATGTGAATAAAAACTAGTGAGACCAGGAATATAGAAAATACACATCAAGAAATCACTTCCAGGAATTTATAAATGACTTAAATAGGCAAATCAAGCAAAAACTATTGTAATCCAGCAAAGGTGACAAAATGACTCGAAGTTTGTGTTCTGTGGCCTGTCATATGAAGACGATGTAAAAAATGTGTGTGCAAGTGAAGTGTATTTGTGTGCGACAGTGTTGCTATGTATTTGTTTCTTTGTAAACCTGGTTAGTCCTGTTAAGAAGGAGTGGTGCGTCCCTGTCTCCTGTGCTTTCTAGTCAGGTTTCGGCTGCTCTGCTCTGTGACACATTTCGAAGTCAAGGTGTGTGTGTGTGTGTGTGTGTGTGTGTGTGTGTGTGTGTGTGTGTGTGGGAGTGTGTGTGTGCTTTGCATGGAGGAAAGGGGGTACTAGGAGAGGCGGTTCTGAGGTGGCCTAACCTGTTCTCCTGGCTGGCTTGAAGCTTATAGGCATTTAACAGGCAGATCCATCTCATCCTACCTGACAGAGCAGGAGTGATTCACTGAGGAGGAGACATCTCTCCCTGGGCTTTCCTTACGTGCAGGCGTCTTTGGCAGCACCACACGGTGAGACCATCAAAATTGATGTCTATAGCCTCTTGTTCGCTTGATATGAGATAACTAATAACATCCTGTGTTGTGTTAAATGTAATTGAGCATGGAAAATAATATAATACTAATCAGATTAAGATTTTAACTCCTTGTTCTTCAGTTATATTGAGTTGTAAGGAAAATATTTTATTTGAATATGAAGCTTCAAATTAAACCTTTTCCCAGTTCTGGTGATGGAATATGCACAGACAGCTTTTTCAACAGCTGTTTGAAACTTTGGGTGGATATTCTTGACATTCACTGGAATTAGATCATCTCATAATATATTCTGCTTTTATTTACAAGTCAAGGTTTTTACAATGCATTTTTAATACGTCACGACCCAGCTGCATGACCCAGACATATGTGACAAGTGATGCTTCAAAATATAATAATTAAACTGTAGATGAAAATATATATTGTTTCTAATTTAACATACGCTAATTGCTAATGAATAGTGCTGTCTGTGCAACATACTGCTTTCCTAACTGGGCCATGCCCAAACAGTCATCAGACTCACACCCTGCTGTTTTTCTCAGTGGTTGGTATCCCTATTGATGTTGACACCCTGATTAAATGGACACACCTATTAACTACAAAGCTCTAATCATTTTTTGGGGAAATCGCTTGTGACTTTACTGCCTTTCCTATTTTCCTGGACTCAATGCTAGTTTCTGGTTTGCTGTCGCATGCACAGAGCCTAAAGCCACCACGCAGTTATGTCATATGTCATTATTTCTATCTCTTATTTCTTTGAGAATTAAGGATGCATGTGCAAGAACAGTGACATCAGCTACTCTGAACAGTGCTGATAGCTTTCACTTTATATATTCTTTAAAAATGTATTACGCACACATTTCTTTCCATGTGGCATCTCATTGCAAACTCATTGTTTGCTTTGTTGTTCATCCACTTGAAGACATAATTACTTTTAGGAGTCTGTTCAGGACTGTTGCCTTAACAAAGTGTTGACTGATTCACATTAGGTTTGTTTTGTAGCATTAGGACACAGTTTGATTCTTAGTGGAAGAAGACATCCTTTATTCATTTCTTTCTCCTGATGTTTTTCACAACCCAGCACTGAGCAGCTTAAAGTCTGTTCTGTCTTAGTCTATGTTACAAGTGGAATACATTAGCATTTACATGTGAAGATGTTGGGGTGTGGCTGCAGGCTGGGCTGCGTGTGTGTTCAGAATGCACCCAATCTGACTGGTTTGGATGCCTACATTCCCCTGAACAAACCTAGCAGAAGTTCTAGATTCCTGAAGTGTGAGATGATATGTGTGTAGGTGTCGTTGGTTCTCTGTCAGCCAGGGTCAGAAAATAAGGGAGCATGTGAGCACTGATGTGCAGACACAGTGTTGGTTTGAAGGATTGCTAGAATCTATATAAAAGAAAGGTCATGCTCTTTTCAAGAATTGACTTTTGACAGTCCTGTTGTATTGCCATCTTCTCCTC
This sequence comes from Verasper variegatus, assembly GCA_026259375.1. NCBI lineage: Eukaryota > Metazoa > Chordata > Actinopteri > Pleuronectiformes > Pleuronectidae > Verasper > Verasper variegatus. The sequence continues at coordinate 1,672,117 of CM048050.1, forward strand.
TCCCAAGGTCACGTCTCGTATTCTACGTTATGTTATCATCTGGGATGAAATATCAGGAATTGCCAGACTTTAGGTGCAGTAACTTATTTGGCATAACAGGTTACATTAGACATCCAAACAACCTGAAGAGTCACGTACATAGTAAAGGGTTTTTTGGGCAGTGGTTCAATACTTAATAAGACCACAGACTAAATCATGACCTGTCAACATTCACCATTGTCATATCCACCTTGGACATTTTTTAAATTCATAACATACCGTGCTTTATTGGAATGAAAATCATGCTGCTGGCAGTATTCATGTTGAGGACATAGGCAGGTTAATAAAAGAGGGAATGTTTTTTCAGGGAAAGACTTTCAGTTTGGTTTTCTTCATCTTGCTCGAGGTACAGCACATTGTATTGTCATGTCTCTGATCAAACTAATACTAACATAATGCTAAACCATTGTTACTTTTCTCTGGTGTTTACAGGAAGCCTTGCAGTCGTTGTGAGTTCCCATGCTTTTTTGTACTTCAATACAAATTCCATGATATGTGGATATAAACACCCACAAAATGATGGTGAGTAAGACAAAGAAATAGTTCAGAAATACACTGTGCATTTATGTGACAGCAACTTTCATAATGGATTCTTGATTCTAATGGGCAATAGATGAACCGTAATTTATGAAAATATAGATGATCACAAAATTCATGTTGTACATGTGTGAAAATGTTTCTGACCTGTCTTATTTTGTGTATAACCACTTTTAATTACAGAGCGGAAACAGCAAGAGTACTAGTTTTTTAGAAAACCTGGTCCTAGATGACTCAGACAAAGGAGTCATCGTTACAGGAATCAGAGATGAATCAATCGCTACAAAGAGTGGCCTGAAAGCAGGTAAGACAGAACCCGGTGACTCTTTTACAGCAGTTTTAAGACAGTTCAACCATCAGCTGCAGATAAAGGATCTGAGGAAAAGACATTGATTTGCTGGAATGATTTTGGTGAATTGTTTCTGTTTGTTGCAGGGGATGAGATTGTTGCAGCCACTATCCACCTGGACCACCTCAACAAAAACGAAGTGCTTAGCATCCTGAAGGTCTTGGAGCCGTATGATAACAACATGAAGGTTCTGACAAAGAAGGAGCTGAGTGCAACTGCTGGGCTTGGCTCCTTGGGGTTCGGTCTCAATGACTCTGCAAAGGTAGATGTCACTGTTATGGCTAAAATGATATGTAATCAGTTGATTCCCCCAAAGTTTGGTCTTCTATGGCAAAATTTTGGATGCCAACCCACTGCAAATTGGTGAATTGCATTGCGGTGCTCATAGCAGCCGAATATAGTTAGAGTTTGGAGTAAATATATATATATATATATATATCTTTAACTCCCTGTTGGAGACTACAGGGGGTTGCTGGGGTGTTGGAGAGGCTGTATTCACAGGGAGAGATGGGAAATCTTACAGTTTGAAGCGACCACCAAATTGGGACGAGTGTGTATTATGAAGGGTTGTGTCACATAATTAGAGCAGCGCAGCTCAGGTTGGCTGCCTGAACTAGCTGATAACTGTCACTCCAATTGTCGTTCTGAAAACGTTTTTTATGTCTAACATTGGGCATATGGTTTCCAGTAAGATTATCGCTAAATTACACAGGACTGTCCTAAAATATATTTTTTGTTTTGTTAATGTGTGTATATTAACCTGCTTTGCTTATCACTTCCTTCCCAACAGATTGCCAACCTAAACAAGGATCTGTCATTGGATGCATCTGCTAAGGCACCAGTTATTTCCCTTGATGGCCTGAGGGGAAAGCTAAATGCTGCACAAGGGATGGGGGGGGGGTTAAGGGGTCCCACTCTGAATGGAGACCTTTCCAGTCTCAGTCTAAATAAGCCTTCAGCTGATTCTGGCACCAAGTTCACAATGCCCTCTCTAGGACTGACTGGACCAGATGTAAACGGAGATCTAGATGGCACCTTCAAAGCACCCAATGTCAGTGTCTCGACTCCCAATGTTGATGTTACGAAACCACAAATCAAGACAGGCAACTTAAAATACAATTCCCCAAAATTCTCAATGCCCCATTTCGATCTACCTCAGCTCAGTCCGCCACATGCAAATGTAGGTGCGTCTGGAGACATAGATGTACCTGCTTTTGGAACACCAGACCCAAAGTTAAATCTTAAAAGTCCAGATATGGATCTGAATGCGCCAAAATTGAATCTGAATGGGCCAAATGTAAATTTAGGAAAAACTGACATTGAGCCACCCTCAGGCAATATTAAATGGCCCCATCTAAAATGGAAAGGTGCCAAGGTCAAAGGGCCAGAGGGTGACTTAAATGCTGACTTGTCTGCACCTGGTGTCAGCCTCTCCACACCAAAGTTTGATGGGGATCTAGAAGCACCAGATGTTGATATTAACTTACCCAAAGCCCCTGGGGTAGGTGCTCAGATCCCAAATATGGACATTGATGCCCCATCTGGTAAAATCAACTGGCCTCACAAGAAGTGGAAGAAACCAAATCTTCATGGCTCAAAGACTGATCTGGACCTAGATGCAAACCTGAACACACCAGATGTTGATCTCTCTCTTCCAAAAGTGGGAGGTGGGATAAATACCCCAGATGTTGACCTTAATTTGACAAAAGCAGACCTTGAAGTCCCTAATTTAGATGCAGATGCATCTAGCGGTAAAATCAACTGGCCTCATCTGAAATGGAAGAAACCCAAAGTTCAAGGCCCAAAAGCAGACTTAGACATAGATGCCGACCTAAACACACCTGATCTCTCATCTCCAAACATTACTCTACCAAATGGTGAGCTGAATGTCCCAGACATTAATGCCCCAGATGTTGACTTTGATGCTCCATCAGGGAAAATCAACTGGCCTCATTTGAAGTGGAAAAAACCCAAACTTCATGGCCCCAAAGCTGACATGGACCTTAATGCAGATCTGAACACCCCAGATGTCGGTCTGTCAGTTCCAAATTTTGAGAGTGACATAAATACACCAGATATTGATCTGAATTTACCCAAAGCAGATGTCAACATTGACCAACCCTCTGGCAAAGTCAAGTTCCCAACACTCAAAAAGCCAAGGTTCATGCTTTCTGGACCAAAGGTGAAATCACCAGATGTTGACATTCATGCTGATACACCTGGCCTCAATCTGGATCCTGATATTGATTTGAATTTACCCAATGTTAAAGCACCAGACACAAACATTGAAGCTCCATCTGGGAAGATCAAGTGGCCAACTCTTAAGAAACCCAAATTTGGCACACTAAAGGGTCCAAAGGCTGACCTTAACGCAGATTTGAGTGCACCAGATGTTCATCTTTCTGCACCAAATATTGAGGGTGGGCTAGATACTCCAGATCTAGATTTTAGCCTGCCTAATGCTGATGTCAGAGGTCTGGATGTGGATCTTAATGGTCAAGATCTCGACACACCTGATGGAAAACTGAAGTTTCCAACATTTAAACTGCCAAAATTGAAAGGGCTAAATGCCAAGGGTCCCGAATTGGATACTGATTTAAAAACACCGGTCATTGAAGCACACGATCTCTCTTTGTCTGCACCAAAGATTGAAGGGGGTATTGATGTACTAGATTGTGACATTAGTTTACCAAAAGCTGATCTCAAAAGTCCTGATGTAGACCTTCAAGCTCCAGAGGTTGGTGCCTCAGCTGGAAAACTCAAGATACCAAAATTAAAATTTCCAAATTTTGGCTTATCTGGGCCAAGGGTTAAAGGACCTAACATTGATGTTGATGCTGACCTCAGAAGTCCAGATCTGGATGTGTCTCTTCCTGGTGTAGATGCTGAGCTACCTAAAGCAGAGCTAACAGCCCCAGACTTGAATCTTGAAGCCCCCAAAATCAAAGGTGGCATTGCTGCCCCAGATTGGAACCTGAAAGCACCAGATGTAGATGTTAAAACACCAGATGTTGACATTGATGCTCCTGGAAAATTTAAAATGCCTTCATTCAAACTGCCAAAATGGAGTATCGGAGGACCAAAGGCTCAGTTACCTGATGCAGAGCTAACGACTCCAGGTGTGTCTGTTCCTGATGTAGATGTTAATTTGCCAGCAGCTGATGTCAAAGCACCAAAGTGGAAACTTTCTGCCCCCACATTTAAAGGAGATCTGGATGCTGATCTTAAGACAGATTTACCAGATTTAAAGCTTTCTACCCCGAACATTAATGCAAAGGGAGACCTTGGTTTGCCCAAAGCTGGACCAAGTCTAGATCTCCAGGCACCTGATCTCAACATGAAAGTACCAGATCTCAGCCTTTCTTCACCAAACATTGATGGAAATTTCTCAGCACCAAACATAAACACCAAGTTGCCAAAAGCGCAACTGGAAGCACCTGATGTGGATATCAACCCACCCAAAGCGAACCTCAATGGGCCTGATGCACAGGTCAATAAGCCAGCTTTTAATTCTAATTTGGGTGACTTTAAATTGCCTTTCAAGATTCCAAAATTTGGCCTTTCAAAATCTGAAGTAGAAGTTCCCAGTGTTCATCCTTCAGCTGAGGCTGGGATAGATGCACCCAAGGTGAACAATATTACTGCAGATGCCAACATCTCTTCTCCAAAGTTAGACACAAGCCTTAACACCGAATCTGATGGGTCAAGTGATGAGATAGTGATTCCTGCATTCCGATCCCACAGACTACCAAGACACGGCATTGACGGCAGTGAATCCATTGATATCTTTGGCTTATCAAAACCTGTCACAGAGGATAAGGATTATGTTGTCAGCAAAGGGATCCGCTTGCCAATATTAAATACAAAATCTGAAGGGGGAGAGAAGATTGACATTATGGAGAGATTGAAGATGGCAATGCAAAAAGCACCCTCAACTAATGTCACACCAACTGAGGTGAAAACGGATATTGATCTGAAGCTTGCCGCCCCAAGTCTTAATGCCAGTGCATCTACAGAAGGAGGGGATTCCTCCTTGGTGAGAGGAGGTACCTTTAAAGTAGAAAAGCTAGAGTCTGCACTGGGCCGAGTGGCCCCTGAAATTTTGAAATCAGATGAAAATGACAAAATGTCATTGAGCCTCTCCAATATGCTCGGCCTTAATGTCAAGAATTAGGCTAATTCCTGCTGCATTAACCTGATACATAAAGCTTCAGTTTGGTAACATTGTAAATACATACAAATAAATAACTTTAACTCACTCTTACCACAGCTTTCACCAGATAAAGCCAGCTGCAGTATCTCTCTTGTGTAACAAATGCCCGGTTGCCAAAGGATGGAGCTTGTTTTTATAAACTATGTGTATATTCCTGTTATTTATATGACCTTTGTTTTCTAAACATTTTTGATTTGGAAATATGTTACTTATTATTATTCAATATCTCCCTCAGCATTGCATGTGATCACATTTAGTTGTTAAGGTTTTTGATAATTGCATTACTTAACCATAACATTTTAAAAGCTTAGTCAATTGTGTGAGTGAAAGTAATTGTTGATTTTTTTGTTCATTAAATAACTCAAAATATTCATTATGCTTGTGAGCCTTTCCTAATATAAAAAAGGAAAATAATGAAACTGATGCCTTGTTGGTTTGTATCTGAAGTAAATAGATGTATGAAAATGAATAAGGAGCTTTACAACACTTCATTGTAAATATCTGTAATTTCCCAATACATTCCTAAACATGTCCTTCGACAAAATATGGAATATTTAGGAAATCTTGTTGAATAAAAGCTCAATTCAAAAGCAAGCAGGTATCCATTTCTTCACTTGACATACCGGGAATTCTACCATATATTCTGCCTATAATTGTTGTGATGCCTTGAGCAGTTTCACATGTGTACTAAGTGAACACTCACTGTTGTCGCTATAATTCTAGAATTGAAGTTTCTCTAAGACCTTCCCAGGAATTATTAAGTGAAGCTGATAAAAAAAGATTAAAGTTTTTCAGATTCCATCTGAAAAAGATGTCTGTGTATATGAAAAATATTTCACAGAAATGTTCCTTTAAGTTTGATGTTGCAGCTTAATTTGTTTTTAAAGATGATAAAGGCATTCACAGAATTTTGACATTTATTTCATAGTGAAAGAACAAGTACAATACAGACATTTTATTTCTTCAAAATAAAAAAGAGCAATAAAAGTTCGAACTGTAGTTTTTGTTTTATCAAATTCAACAAAAAATTTATTTTTGTGGATTATTTTCAAGATTCTGAGATCTATGAAAGAAATATTACACTTCCTGATCTATCATATGTTCTCCATCCCACTGGAGACAATAATAACACAACAGAAAATGAGACAAAACCAGAGCAGTTATTAGTCGTGGTTGTGAAGCACATCCTGCTGACACGGGGTGTAGGTTGTATGGGTGTATCACAAAATATTCCATAAAAAATAAATACTCTGCCATTGTTTTGAGCTTTTTTGTTATACACACAGATGCACATTAAAAAGGCTAAGGGCCTGATGTTAACCATACAAGGGCCACCAGCACAGGGCAGTAAGTCTTGGGCACACAAACTCTGCTGGACGTCCGTCTCTAAGTGCACCTGCAATGTAGGTTCAGCAGCGCAGAGTAAAAGGGCTGCTTGAAGTGAAGTACACTGCAAATCAGAAGATTTGGTGTTTAATAAAAGCAGCTCTTGGCCAGTCACAATGTGAACAGGCAACAGCTCAATTCTGCAGTGGCAGTTGGTTTGGATTTTAATCTATAGAATGATGATATAAATAAATAATAAATGATGAAACTGATTCTATCGGACATTGTTTTATTGGGCTACAATGATTTTGAAAGTGAGTCTGAATCTGTGATACAAACGTACAGCAGCCTGTTGCCCCTCATTATTTTACAAATGTAACAAAAATCCTTTTTCATTTCCCAATTAACATAAATCCCCAAAGTTTGTTTCAATATTTTTGCTATCTACGGTAAGGGCTGGAATTTATATGTTTTACACACTACATGCATGTGTCATACGCTTCTTTTGCTCCAATCTTTTGGTCTGTCTGCTTTACTGCCTCATTAGACAGCTGAAATGGATATCAGTACAAAGTGTGTAATACGACACTATTCACTAGTGGAAAAATGTCAGTCGGACAGACAGGCTGTGCAAGCCGTCCAACTTGAGGTCAGGTGCTATACTTTCTACTGAGATTTTCAGTTTCCAGTTGAGGATCAAAGTTTCCACTTTTTTCTTTCGACCACAAGCCAAATTGACAAAAAATGGGGTAACATGTATCAAAGCTGGTGAAGAGGAAATTCCTAAATACAACCCTGACAGAAGAAAAAACAGAGACACACAATATACAGAGTCAAACTGGTTAATGAGTCTGTTGCCACCTTGATGGCCAGTCCTTCTCTATCCAGCTCTGCAGCAGTCGCAAGTACATCATTGCGCTGGTAGATGCGGCAAAGTTCAGTGAGCTCAGTGACTGTTTTCTGGTTGTAGCGCAGCAGGAACTCCTGGGTGGGGCTGTGGGACAAGGAGCCCTGGGTCCGGTGCTCCAGTAGGGTCAGTTCATCGTAGCTCATTCCCCAGCGACTGGCAAAGTTTTTCCAGTTTTTGATGGTGCAGTGGTTTGGATCCAGTTTGAGCCGCAGCAAGTCCAGGAGGTCTTTGTCATTCATGAGGTCACTGATCTTGGGAGGAGGTGCTGGGCAGCAGCACTTTTCACAGTGGCTGTTTAGCAACTGCAGTTCTTTGGGGTAGTCTGAGCTCAGATGGACAAAAACGGGGGAGTCAGCGTAAGACATTTTTAAATCACCAATGACAGTATACAAAATATACATTTAAAAGGGGGTAAATATGAGTTTAGTTCATTTCACCATTCATTCATTCATTCATTCAGTTACATAGACTATCTAAGACCACATTACACGTCCCTGTGGACAAATGGTCGATGGAACATCTTCCCCCTTTCCTGTCTGTGTCCACTGCATGAGCTGTCACATCAATAACACTATGTTCCTGTTGTTGTGACACAACCATTTCTTCAAAATAAATCTTGTATTGCCTTAACAAGGCCAATATTTTGGGGAAATATTTCACCTAAACAATCCAGAAGCTATGCACCCTTCATGCAGTGTCAGAATTGATTTACCTGGTGAAGTAGATGTTGGGCAAGAGCATTCTTCAACATCTTCAACTGGCTGCAACGCAGAAAAAAATGCAAAACAGTTACCCCCGTTAGCTACATCACATCCACTGTACTGCAAATTTTCTTTCAACCACCCAAACTCAAGTACAAACACGCCTGAAATATGAAAAAAACACAGTCACCAGTTTCACAGTAAAAATAAGTATTTCCAACATCAGCAAATTACATGTCATTTTAAACAATGTTACACTATATATATCATGTTACAGCTAATTTTCTGGAAAATTAATTTGAATGTAAATCAATTTCAAAATAGACACAGAACAACACTTTGTTATTAGATAACAAGCCGATAAACACAAAGTTCGGCTGACTATGATGACAGTTTTGGGTATTTGGCCATAAAGGAAAGTGCTGACCAAAGTTTAAATTTAATTTGACAATGCCACTTTTTTTCATTCATTATTAGTTATTTATTATCCTAGTTAGTAAACAAATGATATGACGCTACTATAAGGGAGCTCTGAGCACGCATTCCTCTGCCAAGGCTAATGGTCAATTTCACCATGTCACAGCACTGTTTCCCATTAATTATCTAGACTGTAGCAGCCATATTCTAATTTGTCTAAGACTAATGTCTAATGAACCAAATTTGTTTTAGACTTTTCATAATAACAGAGATCTCTTACTTGGGGTGTTTGCTCCGTTGCTGCATTTTATTATTTGTTACGTATCAGCAAGTTGCATGCATTGTAGCTCATCTTTCACTCTTCGGTCTTTTTACCTGTTACTTTGAATCTGTCATGCACATGCAAGTGCAAGCCCCACTACAAACATAGATTGAATTCGTTCTGTGGGAAATGCCGCAGAGAAAGTGAATCAGATGCCCCATTTATTCAGATCTGCTCCAAAATGTAATGTGTTCTCTCCCGACCGATCCCGGTCCCAACGCATCCTTCCACCTAGTTCAATCCCTCAGTCCTGCTAACTGACAAACATCTGTTATACATAACAAATGACACGGCCCATTCAGTCATTATCCACATTAACTAAGAAAAACATGTGACTGCTTGTGACACAATTTGTATACACAGACAGTATTTTGGGGTAAAAAACAGTGGCGAGCGAAGAAACGATATGAATCATAAGCTTCATAACAAAATCAGAGTGAAAACAGGATGGGGCATGAAAATGCTAAAGGATCTTTAGCCTTAAGCAGACAGGATTTGTGTCTTGACAACTTGCCATATGCACAATTAATCATGTGATCACATGGATTCAACTGAATCTGTGGGTAGAATCATGATTCATGGTCTGAAAAAAGATTGTAATATGATCATTAGGCCAGATCACCCTCCCCTCTCCTACTAACTGGTGCATTCTGAGGACAGTGTGTTCAATCCAGTTGAGTTTGTCAGAACTTTTACTACAAACTACAAAGTGAACCTCATAGTGACACTAGAGGGAAATCATAGGATTAAACTGTCATTGTCAATGTCTTTAATAAATGGTATGGCAAACCATCTCATACCTGTTGACATATTAGAGACATTTGTTCACTGGAACAGCTCTTCCTTTCAGTTCTCCACCCGAATCAATCGTTGTTGCAGCTGTGCTGAACAAGCAGAACAAGATGATTCCCAGCCTCCGCTGCTACAGAGCGCTGGTCGCCTGTTTATTCAAAGTTTATTAATATTGAACATATCCTATGTCTAGATCGCACCAAATTAACAATGCACATGCCCAGTGTGAAGCCAACAGGATGAATGGCTCTCAAGATATGTGAGCCACATTCAGACAGTCAGAGAGTTTTTGAGCTATTAGATAGATAAATTCATTTATATGTTTAAATAAAACTAGGACGTGATTTTTTTTTAATCTTCCACTTCGCTGTAAAAATGTAGCTACTCCTCCATGTTCTGACTTAGTGATTAAACTAGCAGCTCCTAAATGTTATACCAAACTCCTAGAATTCACCGTGGAGCTCCACAAAAACGACACAGCTTCATAGATGGATGGTGGTGGTGGACCAAGATCGAGGGGGCAGCTGATGGTGGATCCTGATGGTGGCAGTGGATCATGACTGATGGATTGTGGACTATGGTGGCATCTGACTGTGGTGTTGGATCATGATCGTGGTGGCTGCTGACCAGTGGACTATGATTATAACAAGACTGCTTGATATATACTATGACTACTCAGATACTACCATTATTGACAATAATTCCTCAATCCATTTACCTTCCATTATGCTACAAACTGTTTATTCTAATCAATGTTGTAAATATTCGTATTTGTCTGATGTTCTCCTTTACACGTGACATCTATTGCACTTCTGTCCATTCTGGGAGAGGGATCCCTCACATGTGGCTCTCTCTGAGGTTTCTACGTTCTTTTTTAACAGACTCTTGTTGAGGGTTAAGGACAGAGGATGTCACACCTTGTTGAGCCCTATGAGACAAACTGTGATTTGTGAATATGGGCTATACAAATAAAATGTGTTAAATTAAAGATTTGATTTGATAGATGTTAAAGGTCAATCTGCTGGATAAATGCATTGCTGCCCGTCCTACTGATAATGACCAGGCTTGATAAGTTCTCTTTCCCTACATGTGTGAAGCACAATCCAGATTTATGCTAATGTAACAGTAGTTGGCTGAAGTGACATTATATTGTACATATCCTGAACCTCAGCTGTGCCTTTCTCTGGTTTGTTTTTCAGTAGTTTGCCTGTGGCAGGTGCAGTCTCCTCTTATGTGTCTCACACTGTGTGATGTTTTTTTGCTGCTGCATGTGAAACGTGTCTCAGCAAAAACTGCTTTAAATACAGAAGATCAAGACCAGACAGATAATCCAGTAAGTCGCCCTGCAGGGATGTATACATTCTACTGGTGGTGATGACACAGACTGCCATCATCCTCCTCAGTTCCAAATGCTGCATGTTCCTCACACTGTATGTTTATTCTTCTACAGTGTCTTTTAGAACGCTGCATGACGTTTACACACTTGCTACCCCTGTGTGCCTGCTCTGTTATTAGCAACGCTCACAGCTGTGCCTTCCATTTCAGTGGGATGAGACCACATCCTGTACACTCACTGCTCAAATTAGAAAGCACTCAGAGTGTGTACCTCTGCCAAGGTAGATTATAATTCTGTACATTTGCCAGTTTTCATAATAGAAAATGCTAAGGAGTTTTAAACATTTTCATTTTCAAATGATTGTTTCAATTCATGATGTTGCTGCTTCATATCTGGATAAAAGGCCATAAATGTTTGATTGATTTCTTTTTTTGACAATGACAGTTTATGAAAAACAGGCCAAGCCTAATTATATGTGGAGGATAAAAGGTCAATTCAATTTAACATGAAAGATTTGGACCAATTTTTGTCTTGACTGTTCCACACCAGAACAAACAGAGAACAGCAATGCAACCTGAGCCCAGCACAAGAAGGAAATAAACAATCAATATAAAAAACATTTATTGGTTCCTCCGTGATTCTTCAGAAAGACATTTATTTCTATCCAGAATGTCACTCAGCGCAGACCTCCACCAAGGTCCAATAGTCCTCTTAAACTGCATCAAGTCACACCAACCGACACACACTCATAGATATCATTCTCATGAAAATGTCCGATTTGTTTCATCAAGACCCATGATTCTCTGGGAAATCTGTACAAATGTCAAAAACCACCTGTGCAACAATTCCTGGGTCTGTCCCTTTGTCCAGGTCTGCGTTAGAATGTTATGGGTTCTTTGCCCATGTTCAATCCATCTTCTTAAGCAAAAGTACCTTAAACCTTTATTGCCAAGAACTCTTTCAAGAAACTGAAAGGTTCCTGCAGACTATTGTTCACTTGCATTTCAAACACAGACCAGGAAAGATTAAATGAGCCTGAATGACATATGAACAACCAGCCACTACAAAACTATACAACAACGATGATGCTTTATGAATCAATCAACACTATAACAACATCACTAAACATGGAGATCGAAATCGACTTGAAAAGTTGAAGTTGAAGCTGTGGGCTGTGAAGGTGGAAGTAAGTGAGGGGTCCCCCCTTATACACTGTAGTCACTTTACAACAACACTTTAAGAGCCATTGCCGATTTATAAAATATACATATTGGCTGACATATTTTCTCTCTCTCCCTCTCCTGGCTGTCAGTGCTTTATTCAAGATGTTTTCTGGAATAAAAAAACTAGCAATAATTTTGCCATCCTGATTGTCCATCCTGTACATTTCTGAACAGCACATTCATTCCACGTCTGTCTTAGAAAAGCGAACCCTCCTCAGTTGCTCTTCCTAAGGTTTCTTCAATTTCTTCCATTTGTTTCAATGCAAGAGTCTAAAGACAGAGTGGTTTATGCTGTAGGAGTGTAAGGCCTTCTAAGGCAAATTTGAAATATTGGGATATAGAAAAAATCTTGATTATTATTCTTATCTTGAATAATTTTGGTATAACATACCAATGAGCAGTGACAGAGGCAACTGTCAGACTGGTTTGGAGGTGTAAACCGGTTCAGACACAGATGTGTGGCTGTTGGGGAAAGGTCTACATGGTGCTCACATCCTGCAGGTGACACTCTTGATTTGTCCCATACACCAACCATACACAGTATGACGTGCAGTGAAATACTTTTCTAAGACTCTCCTTGTCATAAAGACAAGATAAAAACAAGTTTACTATTTTAGAGAGAAAATATACAGTAGTATGAGGAAGGAAGACATAAATACAAATATATATAAAGTGCAGGCTTGCGCTGTTTATGTGCAAACATGAGCTGTGCAACATCCGACTGAGGTAGTTGTGGTGTTCAGCAGGTAATAAATCTGATAAAAGGAGGTGAGAGAGAAGGAAATCAGCGGGCACCAGCTGGCAAGTGAGAAAGTTTTGAAAGACTTGAATCTGAAACTAATCTTTATTTGGTGCTTATGTGTAAATCTTCAGTGATGATGACTACAACAGGCTAATGTTTCAAACAAGGGTAGTGCATGGACAGAGGTGTTAATACTGACCTGTCTTATTCTGTCTGAGGAGGGACTCAGGTATCCAGAGGGCATTGAGCTCAGGTGCAGTGTCACAGCATCTGCTGGAGACATATTATTGTGTCATTGTACTTTGATTTAAAAAGAAACTGCAGATACACATTTATCACTGTAAATAGTCGGGCCTTATGACAATGTACCGTTTGCCTGTTGTTTTGATATAATCAAGCTAAAATTCAGGCTGCATGCAAGGTGGTCCCTGGGATATGTTTCTGTGCAGCTTTCTTGTGGGTTGTATGTTTATATCTGTTTTCCTCTCTGTTTGAATCAACCAATCATCTTGCTTGATGTGCAGTTCATGTCGGCTCCTCCATGAGCGTCTGCCGCCTACAGGCTACCCACAATACCATTGTCTGTGTCATCAATCTACTTATCAGTCTGTACTTTTATTTTGAATTTCTATTTGAGTTATTTTATCTGACTCATTTCATCTGGTTGCAAAACTTCCATCTTTAGTTCATTTTGCTTCCATTCAGACAGTTTTTTAGTTTGCCATGAGGCTATAGTCAATAAAACAACACTTCCTTCACAAGTGTTTCACAGTAAAAGCCTTTAGAGAATCACAAAACCCCCTTCTGATGCCTGTGCTACAGAACAGGATTTGTCATTATCAAGGAAACTTCTTGTCCAACTTTTCAGTCCTACAAAGCTGCTTCACTTCTTACCGGATGAGACTTCTTGTTAGGATCCTGTTGATCGATGACTCTGGTTTTCCAGTAATGTGACTGATAAGTAGTTTAGTCGTTGACAGATTTTGATCTCTCATCTCACCTGTATAAGCTACCGGGGTGATTTACTCTGGTAAGAACTGATTCAACCTTGTAGGGCTGTAAACTCTGAGTTAAACCTGTTGTCAGACTGTCAAGATTGTCAGACTTTGGGCACAGAACCAGGTGGTGTCTGGTGTTTAGCAGGGTTCAGTTTTTGTCTAGAAGCCTGACCGAGAGTTCCTTGGACTTCATGGATTGACTTTGTGGTGTATAGGTGTGTGACGCTCTAAACTGTGTCCAGTCTATTCAGTTTGCTGCAGGTGGACATCTTGAGAAAAGTTAAAGGAAACAAGAGGCTCGTGACCACAGAGTGAAGCGTCACAGTAAATGATCCGAATACTCTGGTGAACGAAAGATTCTTGTAAAAAGGAAAACTACTGAAGCTACTGTAGGTTAGTTGATTGGTTGCTTGATTATTGATCCACGCTGGCCACTATACCATTATTATTAGTATTCTGTAATATTTGAAAAAGGATAGAAAGAGTTGGAGGTTCACATGTGTTTTGTAAAATTGTATATGGATTACCATGAGGATCTGTCACTTGAACTGGATAATTGGCCTCCAATGACTGTGGGAGAGACAAGGGCAGACATGATAACATTAGAAAGTAAAATGAATAAAAGTAAAAAGAGAAACTTGAGAAAGAAAAGTTCTCTGTGAGCCTTCTTTGTGGGAGCTTTACATTCGGTCTGTTCCTGAGTGTGTAATCGTGGAGGAAAATGACTCCCTTGTGTGCATAGACAGGGAGCAGCCTGCTACAACTTGTCCCTCAATAAGCCCCCAGGCTCTAGGAATCACAGCACAGTGTGTTCAGTTATGGTACATTTCTTAGCAGATTACTGCTGAGACTCTTTCTAAAGACGAACAATGAGAAATCAACACTCAGCGAACAGGATAGAAAGGTCAAGACAATGAGACATGACAACATGCGACTGGACGTAAACAATAAAGAATAAATGAAAAGTGCTCACAAATTCCGCCACGAAGCAGGTGGTGTCCGTATCCTCCACAGGTTCAGAGCTGCTTCTGTCTGTTACAAACAAAAAGGAATAGGCTTTAGAGCTCTGAGCATGTCGTCACCTCTACTCATTTCATCCACTTCCCACTTGTCAGAAATTCACTGAAGAAATAAACAGAAAAGCCACATCCTCCAGACAGCGTGCACTTACGTGAGTATGACGTATTTTACACATTGATGTAGGAGGTCACACTGATTAATAATCACATGTCACAATCATTTAACTGTGAACTTTTTTATAACCGTATTTGTGTTCAAGTTGGATTACTGACAACGTGTTGAGTGTGAGGTGTCATGTGCACGTCGTCCCTGAATAAATCTTTTCAGAGACAATGACAATACTGTTAAGAATACTCTTGAATCCAATGCACTCAGCACTGATACATGCTGGTATATCTTTAACAAGCATGTTCACGGATGAGTGAGGAGAGCAGCACAAAGGCAGCTTTTCAGAAATAGAAAATACTTGAGTGGGGAAACACTGGGCCTTCATCAGTTTACGTCACTGAACAGCCATTGTATCCAAAGTGCACTAAATAAAGAGCGGTCCCGGCCTTTCTTGGGTTACATTTTATAACGATGAAACTTTAATTTGCATGGGAGAATTAGGATTAAGTGTTCAGGTGTTATCAGACCATCTCGTTCATGCTGCTTTCAAGGTGCTCTTGACCTGGAAGAGAGCAGTCATGGATGCCACTCACAATCAGAGCTGCTTGTATGTAAGCCAAACAAAACCAGCCAAAGTGTCTTTAAACAAGACAACGTGCAAATTCAGATGCAATCATCACATCATCATTTATAATATGACATGAATAATTACCTTTTCTTCTTTAGATGTCTCTTTATCTTTTGTTATATTGGTTTGTCAATTCTGAACTGTGTATTCCACGGGATACCTTTAAAGATCAAGCCTGCTTATATGTATTTTATGCTTCAACGCTTCAGCGGTTGCCATGGTAATCAATGTCCAAATAGCCCACAAAATAAGGGAAGTTAATCCAACATTATTAATGGTCATCTTGTGTGCTGGTCATGTCACATCATGTTAATATAAAATAAATCACAAATTTGCAGTAGGACCCCCAAAAGACAAGTGGCAGATAAGCCTGAGGAAATAGACATGTCACAAATCTATGACAAGCTTTGACAAATAACTTGAGAACTGTAAGTAACGTCTAAGAGGTATTGCAACTGCCACTGATATTAGCATGGCCTGCAAGTTTAACTTGGAAGTCCCAATTTTTGTTCACAGATCTAAACAGTTGTCGGATAAGTCAAAAACAAAAACTTGACATTTTATAGGAGAACCTAAAATCCTTAAACCCGTTGTTTCAGTCAAGAAATGCAGATGCACCTTGGTAAACAGGCAAACATTAACATTATCAACAAATCCTTATCAAACTATCAGTTGCGTTTCCCTGGTTAGAGATGACTCACATGTTCTACTCAAGTGCACCTGAATCCACATTCAGCACCTAAACAGTTAAAGGTCAAAATGTGAAGGTTATCATTATTTGTATAATGCATATCTTTTTTCAGAGTTTCCAGAGACGCCTACATCAGCACCCGACGTGACTGAGACACTGAACTGTGTCTCTCTCTCGCACACACGCACAAACACAAACACAAACACAAACACACAAACAATTACAAACACACACACACTTTTTAAAAAAAAAGAGGTGACAGACAGTGATGATCCATTTGAGAAGAAATGAATGGTAAATCCCCTTTACCACAGCTTCTGGAAACCAGCCCACACAACACTACTAGGAAATGTTGACATGTTGCACTTTGACCCCTTTTTGTGTTTGGATATTTTCTTTCAAGAAACTAAGTAGTTATTCAGTGTTTGAGCATTGAGTCAATAATTCAATTGTAAAAAGGCCACGCTGAACATCCTGCAAGCTTTCCAACAACTTCACAACTTCCAATGTTTGTTTAATCCTGCTACAGCTTTCATTTAAACCAACGACATTTTGACTGTCTGTCTGTCTGTCTGTCTGTCTGTCTGTCTGTCTGTCTGTCTGTATCTGGAACACCTGTATCATGAACCATTCATCTTATCTGCTTCACACTTGCCATGTCTATTGTAAATGAGCCGAGAAAGAGCAGTGCTGATTTTGGTGAGATTTGGACACAGGATACCTTCAATATTATTAATACTTTGAAAAGTCATTGGGGGCTGGGCAGTGTGCCTTCAGTCTGTGGACCGGGTGGAACATGTTCTCCCAGCTAACAGTTGGGGTCAAATTACAAGTCAATATCTCTGAATATTTATATTTCACCACATTAGACTGAGAAATAGACACTCACACGGGCAGATCTCCGTCGATTTGATTTATTTGAGCATAATTAAGATACATGTCTTATGTTTTTTAATGAATCAATTATCTCCAAATATTACTTATGCAGATAAACAAATGTTCAAGTGATAAGGTTTTTCAACACTATTGCCCAGCCCTATACTTTCCATACTGGTTATCACCACAGACTAAAGCTTGCAACTGTACGACCACATCTTAAAAATGTCGAGGCAAGTAGGCATGCTTGGGTT
The DNA here is from genome assembly GCA_026259375.1 of Verasper variegatus. Taxonomy (NCBI): domain Eukaryota; kingdom Metazoa; phylum Chordata; class Actinopteri; order Pleuronectiformes; family Pleuronectidae; genus Verasper; species Verasper variegatus. The sequence continues at coordinate 1,689,599 of CM048050.1, forward strand.
ACCTCTATCATACTATTGAAATGAATGCAAAGTAAAAGCTGGCCTGGAAGGTAGAAATCTACCTGAAAAACCTACAGCTTTGTATAATATAGATAAGTTTCTAATCACAGTTAATCTGCTCAAACATGAAAAACTACCAGTACATACGTTCACAATGCAACCCTGGGTGGTATTCCCCTTTAAATACAGTGCATTAAGTATTTGGACTAACAGCCAGTCGCCCAATTATCAAGCGTAAGTCGAACCCCAGATCAGTTGAGCATTGTTTCTCCCTCTCTGGGAATGCAGGGACATGTAACTGCATGCTCTGGATAAAGTTCAAGAGATGAAATATAAACCACATCATAATACACTGCTTAGGGCCATAATTCCATGCAGGTGAACCCAGCTTTTCTCCATTTTGACCACCCATGAAAAGATAAAGCACAGTTTCTCAGCAGCCTGTTTAGCAGCGTGTTTGCTTTGTCATGGGTTTGTTTCTACACATGAATGGAGGTGAATGGCATGTCAATACCTGACTGAGGCCACAACGAAGTCTAGACTGAGCACAGCCACATACACACACCTTTAACAATACCTCTACTACACGTGTATCAAATGTGTGTCTTTCACAGTGTGCGTGCATATTCATGAGCTGCACAGGATTCATCTGATGTATGAATGCTTATACTGCCTCTTTATTGACACATCACCCAATTAGATCCCATGTTTCTCTCTGATCAAAGTCACATAAAGCCATTGTGTTTATTTTAACAGTTTATTGAATTGTAAGATGTCAGATTGTTTTAAGTACTGAATACCAGTGAAACTTGTTCTTAAAGATCTCCCATGCTTTCTTTCTAAGAGCTAGATAAGAAGTGTGATACCAGTCTTATCTCTGTGTGTAACGTTTGGAGCAGCAGTCATGATGTGGTGAGCCTCGCATTGAGACTGGAAGCAGGGGGTAACAGCTAGCCTGGCACTGACCAAAGATTGAAAATATGCTCAACAAAAACACATCTAAAGCATCTTTATTAATACAGTGCAGTTGGTTTGTTCAACCTTTACTTTAACACAAATGTAACACAATGGTTTGTGGTTTTAGTGACAGCTAAACTGGAAGTATTTCTTGACAAACAGGAGCCAGGTGCAGTAACTAGGTTGAGGTTTCCAAGCCTGTGTTCCTGGCAACCTTTGCTATTGGTGAATATGGTCACGCTGGTACATGCAGGTCAGTGTGTGTGTGTACGTGTGTCTACATGTGTGTTTTGTTTGATATGGCATGGGCGTACTGTGTATGTCTGAAACCATACTACTCCTTGAGTGAGTGGCATCACACCCTTAAAATATATGGGTGGTTCAAAATAAAGATAATTAATTTATTTGTCCGTAAAGATGTGTGGTGCCTGTTACACCTGCCCTTGGCCCTGAAAGGCCCAGCCCACATCTGACATCATCTGCAGAGGTAACTGTCCCCCCACCTGTCTCTGGTAAGATCAGTGGTGGAAGACGTAATCAAATCCTTTGCTAAAGTTCAAGTACCAACACAATACTTTAAAAACACTCCACTAAAAGTAAAAGTCCTCCATTAAAAATCTGACTTAAGTACAAGTGAAAGTATTAGCAGTGAAATGTAATTAAAGTACTAAAGTAAAAGTACAGTGATTGATGACTGGTTTATCTTTAATGGTGTGTTGTATTTAAAAAAACATGGTATCCACTGTGTAAAATGTTTGCCGTAAAAAGTAAATAGTAACTAAAGCAGGCAAATAAATGCATAAAGAGTTGAAAGTACAATATTTCCCTCTCATGTAGCGGGGGGAAAATATTAAGTAGCATCACATGGAAATACCCAAAGTTCAAGTATCAGATCTTAAATGCCACAAATGAAATTCCATTTCCTTCCACTGTATTGGGATGGAGACAGAAATATGAACGAACAATTTCTCAAAACCAGCTCTACCATTACCTTCTCAATGTTTTGACAGTGACCTGTGACTGACACCGTTGCAAACCGACATGTGAAAACGTCAGTGTGTGTTATGACTAATATTCATTTACGTGGTCTCATGCATTTCTGACATTGCTCATCTTTGGTACAGAAGAAAAACTTATATAAATCATTAAAATCCACCACAAGTAAAATATTAGTTTACAATATATGAGCAGTTATTTGTGGTACCCTAGCCTACTCTGCTCACAGTACAAGTTGCTTTTCTATAAGGACAGAGTCTGTCTGGCTGCATTCAGCTTGTCATGCTTTCCGGAAAAAAACCATTTACAAGTTACAGCTGAAGTATTTTGACCTTTGTTATTCACCAACTGAAGGAAACCTCCACATCCTGCCTAAGCTTACAGACTTACTCAAGATCTGCCATAAATTACAGTTTAGTGATGGTAAAGGGAACTACACTGTATTCTTGGATCACATAGGATTGCAGACAAACAGCCATTAACCTACAGTGTGACTAAACATATGTTCATTATCCTGTGTCAAACACTGTGAAAGTGGTTCAGGCAAGAAACACAAAGCTGGTTTCACCTAAATGTAAAGGAAATGAAAGGCAACAGAAGGGTGATGCGCACCCTGCACACTTGCTATATATACATCACAATCAGTCAAATTGTCACAATGATGTCATTTTTACCATATGAAGACAAACAACTGGTAACACTGAAGCCGTTTTCAGACATGACCTCCAGAGGATGTGCTGAGAAATGGCTCTGGACTTTCTGCAGAGGTTTCCTTTTACACATGTACAGCGCAGTCGGAGATTCTCCATTTAGAAGCATTCACAACAACACAGCAATCTCAGTAGCATTCAGGTGAGAGGTGGGGCAGCAGGTAGAGGAGGTAACATATTAATTCTGTTGTGATCATATGTTTTTGTTTATAGTATATTATTTTCCTTTTTGCGTGTGTCGCATGTTAGAAACGTCACCAACACGACCATCGGCTCCTGGAACTGTCTGGAGAAACTCCACACAATGTCCGGAGACTCTCACTTGGACATTTGCGTTCACACATGCAGCGCCTGTTGAATGCTGAGGATCTCTGGAGTTTAGTGCATGTCTAAAAGCAGCTTCAATAAGTTGTATTTCTTGCCCCTAATCTTACTGGTTGCAAAAGTGAATGAATCAGTACACTACATGACATTATTTTTCTGACTTCCTTTGGTTGTCATGATGTTATCATTCATTCCAAATTCGTCAAAGTCCTCTCGACCATTGACAAATCAGCTCCAAAAGGGAAAGATACGCTCTCAAGTAATGTTCCCAGCAAGTTTGGTGAAAATCTGTCCAAGTTTTGTTGAGCTATTTTGTTCTTAGTTGTATTGGGGGACACACATGTTGGTCTCTCTTTCTCCTCCTCTACACTGACTCTCACTTTGTATCTATATCTTTTTTTATAACTTTTCCCCCCAGTTACCTTCAACATCTTACTAAATTAATGTTCTTACAGCACAAAATGTCACAGGGGAGCATTTTCCACCATCCAAGCATTATTTTTAATAACTGAGTGGAAAGAATAGAAACTGGTTAATTAACCATCAATAAGGCTATTAGTTACAGCTTCTAGAGGCTGAGGAATTATGATGTGTTGTATTAAACCGTTCAGAGGTTGTTTTATAGGTGGTTGAAAGTAAAAGGGCAGTTATAACTCTAACACTATGAATACTAAAGAAACAGTCTACTGCAAACTGCTGCAGACGTGAATGAGCCAAAAGACAAGGTCACTGTATTTCACTGTTAATATTAATTTCCAGGACATGAAGGACACACAGTTTATGGTATTCTTGGCATTAAACATCACTGGATCTAATCAGGAAACACTTTTTGTTTTTTCCTCCAAACTAACGGTGCAGAACTGATTTTAAACAAATGTCAGTGAAATGCTCTATTTAACTAAATCCCAGTTGGTTAAATAAAACATTTCAATTGTAAGACGTGTGTTTGGCTTTAGGAGATGCCAGAGCTATATACAGTGTTATACTTAACAGCTCAAAAAACCCATTCATACTACTGCACTACTACACAGACACAAGCATGACGGGAACAGGACTCTTCACTCACCAAATGTTTCCTTACAAGTCCGCAGACTGCTCATGTTGGAGGCTGTGACGTCTCCCATACTGCATACATGTATAAATGATCCGATCAGACTGAAACGGAGGGTAGGAGTCCACAGTGAGGAGAGAGGGAGCTGATCGCAGCTCACTGAGCCCAGCGGCGGGCCACACACCAATGACACATCTCACACATCAGGGACAGGTTCCTGGAGCTGTGCTGCCTTCACGTGCAACGCGTAAAGTCAAGCTTCCGCGAACTCACTCGTGGGTCACACACTTGGTGTGATTGAGATGAGATTGAGTTCAAATTAAATTCTATTAGTCATTGACAGCAGCACAGAGGGTATTAAGATTAAGAACTTAATTTAGTCAATTTAGGTTAAGTTAAGTTAAGTTAAGTTAAGTTGAGTTGAGTTGAGTTAAGATTACATTTTATTAGTCCCACAACAGGGAAATTTACAGCAGCACAGAGAATATTAAGATTGAGACGTTCATTTATTTAAGTTAAATTGCCTTAAATTAAGTTTAGTTAAGTTAAGCTGAGTTAAGATTATATTTTATTAGTCCATAAGTCAACATGCTACATAAACGCAAATACAAAATACGCAGGATATAAATATGACAGCAAAAATATAAAATATCAATGATGTAATGTAAACAGGACATTTACAATGTAAACAGGATTGCATATAAAAAGGTATCGAAGTTGGTAATGAGCACTAAAGGCTACTTTCTATCAGTTTATAAAGATATAATGTGACAACAAGTTATTTTGATTGAATGGTGTGAGCATGGATCCAAACTGAAAGCTATAGACAGAAAGAAACTACAAACATGACATGTTATTACTTTTACACATAGCATGCTTTCAAATATTAATAAAGAGCTGAGGGGTACCACACTCTTTTGCTGATGACTTTAATGCGATGGCTGAACACACTGTTCTAACAGGATTAGCATCAATGTGTAGCTCAAGACAGGAAGGATAATCAGCTAGATATTGTGTGCGTTGGTTCTCAGCTGCCCGCTCCTCTCCCACCAAAACCAAATTTCTCTGGTACCAAGACAGAGTGGTACCAGTTCTGAGTAACCAGCCACACTGCTAGGCAGTCACTTTGTGGTTTCCTTTATCATCATACATCAGAAACGGCAGACTGGAACAAATATTTTGAACCAGCAGGTGTTTGTTCGCTGTTATCTTTTCCTGTTAAACTAAGTCTTTCCACTTCTTTTGAAGCCATAATCACTGAATTGACGAAATGAGAGAATTTACAGAGCAATATGTCTGTGATGTAAGATGGTTAACCCCCAAATGTTCTGTTTCTACTGTTTGGGCTGTAGACTTATGCCATTGTATAGATTATTTACTCCCTGTTGGTGAGGCTTTACAAGTGACCAGAAAGCAGTTAACTGTAGATTGAGATTTTCTCCTACTAGATTAAAGTGCTAAAAGTATTCTAAAGTCAAATTGGTTTTTAAGTTGTTTGACTGTAAACACACTCATATTAATCATATTTTTGCATTCGGATTTTAAGCACAAATATTTCGTCGATGAACTACTTTGAGAAAGAATCATTAAATTGCTTTTCATTCCATGTTCTAAAATATGAGGATATCGTGCTTTTCTTAGCATTTATTTATATGTGAATCTGCTGTGTTTGGGTTCTGGACTGGTTAATTGATGACAGCACCTTATACTTTAGGACAGACATATCACCTGATGCCTTATGTTTTATAGAGAAAACCAGTAATTGGTAGAATTACCTAGAGATTAAATGATGAAGAAAATGTACCGCTGCATCTCAAATATTGGGATATTTGTGTCCGGTGATAGTCTTTACATTACGTACGGCCAACAAATACCATGAGTCCACAATCCAACACACTACTGTGTTTCCTCATCAGTGAGTCACAAAGTCGCACTGGGTGACATGTGTTCTGTTGACACACACTGTGTAGTGGAATTTAACTCTGTCCCACACACACTGTCACTAGAGTACTCACCAGAGAACCAAATATGGATTAATCTGCCACTGACAATAGTCCATTACTGGAAATGTGTTTTAGTTTGCCTATTGACTCACCTGATACACAGCACATTCAAGCAAAAATATACAAGTGGAAGAGATAAGGAGAGACAGGGAGGAAAATGATGTGATATGTAAGGGACTAGATGGTGTGTGTGGGGACACCCTGTTGAACTAAGACCAAGTCTTAACCCTCAAACACTGCTTAGAAGGTGTGAGGATAAAGACAAGGATGAAAGATATCTGTAAAAACAAGAAATTAATTGAGATAAATTAAATGGTAAATAATGTTATTATAAATAAAATGAATAAATGTTTAATTTTGTTTTAATTTGTAAAACATAACTGTTTTCTCTTTTGAAAGCTTCAACCATAATGCTATAGAAAGGCTCAGGTGCCTTCATGAACCACCATGCTCATGTGGCAACATCTGTCTGCCTTGTTAAACATAATGAAGCCCTGGAGCCACATCCAGGCCTTCTGCTGTATTAAGGACCTGAAAGGTGCAGCTGCTGAAACAGAAGTAAAGCAGACTGATGTGTCTGCACTGAGCAGGGACCTCTGGGGAAACTTGCTGAAACTTGCAGACACATCAAAAAGATGTGCTCAGGCTCCAGGAAACCATCAAATGGTGAAGGACAAGGAGCAACAGTAGGAGAGGGGGAACTGAAACAAGGTCTAATAGATACAACCTCTGGAAACATGGGATCCTCATTCAGATGTCAGCATATCAGTGTTATAGACGGATACAACGTTTACCTTCAGAGGGTCAGATTCAGACCTGGATGTTTGGATTGCAAAATAACATCTTGGTAATTTCCTCTATAAACTGACTGATTATTACCTTCATACATGGAGGCAACAGAGTCAGTATTTCTATCTGCAGTTCTCTAAACAGGCACGAAACAGAGCAACACAATGCTTTCACAATTTACCAGAGAGAATTGATTATTCAGAGGGTGAGTCAAGGGCCTCAGCTTCAAGACGGGAAAACAAGGTTAAACTGGGGACCTCTGCTGGACTGTCAAGGTACCACAAGATCACAGAAAATGGTTGAGGCCAGAGAACAGCTGCAGCCAGGTCCCGGATGAATCGGTCATGATCACTATGAATGCTGGGACTAATTATTATCATATTTCTGCTATAATTCTGATGATCACACCAGAGAGGGACCTGTGGAGCGTGAGTGCTCATCTCTCACCTCCAGTCGCTCATCGCTCTTTTCATATTTGCCCGTCCTTTAAAAAGTCTGCGTCTAACACAGCTTCCAGATACAGTAGACTGTTATTGTGTTTATTATTATGTTAACGTTGAACCTCCCTCTGCCCTGTTCTGCTTGTGACTGTAAACATGCCACATGTGTAATGCTCTTGCACAACATCTCTGCAGTAAGAGTGGTAATTATATTGTCACACTTACCTTTTGACTTTTGACAGCAAAATTCAAAGCAGAAAACGAGGTGTAATCTTCCTTTAACGTGACTAACATCCAGGCCTCAAGCTTCAGGCCTGCAGTGGTTAGTATCTCTTGGTAAATGCTGGATCAGAGGTGTCATTTAGCACCAGACGGGGTGTGAGGTGACGTGACGTCTGCACAGGGCCCAGCATGGTGTGACCTGGCCTGTTACATGTATTACTGCACGTCTGTGTTGTGCAGGGACACTGGAACCCACTCAAAGCAATTCCCTGCAAATAAATAACCTATTAATAATGTAAACTCAGCAGTACTTTGCTACATGGGATGTTTAAAATATTTTATTCAGATTTATAAAAGGAAAATTCAATGCCTTAAACATCCCTTATACATGACAAGTTAGGATCAAATGTAATACTTGGTGTAAATAACTTTAGATTGCAAATCAAGTGAGTCTGGTTGTAAACATTGAATGCAGCCTCTAATTGCTGGGGGGCTCATGTTACTCTGTTAGCTTTTGTATATTGTTTCACCTTCTGGTCTCCTTGATGCATCAAGTCTACATTAAAACCTTTTGCATAAGACATCAGCTGCTGCCTGAGTTCTCCTTTCACCAGCTTCCAGAAAACTTCCATAACACCCGACACTTGTATTGGGCTAACATCTCTCTACATCGGTTTTTTTATGAGGCATGTTTCACATAAGCAGATGATTTTTGTAAACAGTGAAGTCAAAGAGTTTGATAAATTTGGACTAGTCAGATTACTGTAGCTCTAGCACACACTGCAAATCTGCTGCCACTGACTTCTAACCCAGTCACAGCTACAGTGTGAATGATTGAATGATGGATTCAATATGGACAACAACAACAACACAATGATCTGTCGGTAATTAGTTTAACTAGATGGTATTTGTCCATTGTTGTTTCTCACATGGAGATCTTATCATATTTTCAGACAAATGTACACATAATGCAGTTAATCTCCAAAGGGCTTACCCACTTTATTTTGCCTCTGAACAGCAGTGTTTTACTCCACTGGGACTGAAACATTTTCTGTATTCTTCGTATCAACACACTTTCTCATTATTATAAGAACAATGTGTGCTATTGCACACATTCAACATACATTGTTATTGTTCTCATACATTGTTATTGATCTCAAGCTTTTTAATGTAGCTACACAATATTATTTCATTCAAACTTTTAACATTTAACTAAATTTGTTTAGGTTTCCTCGATCACATTAGAATGGGACAACCCAAGAGTATCAATACTACCAGCATATCTGTCTCTATGCATGCAGACAGGTGACAAGTAAAAGGAGAAACCAACATAACGTTTGTTTGGTGTTTGGCCACCATGTGCTGCACTGTGACATATAGATTCCGTCTCCACATCTCTGTCGACCACTGTCTGTGGTTTGTGCACCACTGAACTCTCAGATCTGCGTTCATGTTTGTGATGAAAGCTTTATGCACTACAGCCCTCTGTACCATCACTCAATGTTACTGTGGACAGACTGCTCTCTCTAACACAGTCTGACCACCTGAATTGCTTTTTTCACTAATGCAAGAGCTTCTCTATCATTGAATATGCACTGTTAACCATAATGTCCGACTCTGTTTACTGACATCTTAGATCATAGATTACAGATGTCACTTTTAGTCAGTGTTCCTACTGGAACACTAGAATCGCCTGTTGAGCTTCTTGAATAAAGCTCTGTCATTCATTGCCCCAACGATGATCCCTCTTTTAAAGTCACTTTGATTTTCTCTTTTTCCATCTTGATACTAGAACTGTTCAATCCACAGAGCATGATCACATGTTCATAACTTTATTGTACCAGTGCACCTGAGTGGAAGTGTCTACATTCATCTTCTCCACTCATTTATTCACTGTTCCCATTTCATGTAATATTCTATTAAAGGCTCTTGATAGGTCAACTGCGTTTACCCAATATTTATTGTAAAAATGGCCGCTGTGAACATGTTAAAGCTAATATATGTGAGTGTCTCCTGTTGAAGCACTGTGTGGTTCGCTTCTCCATTTTAATTTACACAGAGCATTGTGGTACATGAAGGCACCTGAGCCTTTCCAAAGCATTTTGGATGAAGATAAGAGAAAAGAGTTACGCTTCTCCTGCACTCTAATTCATATGACTCCTCCTCCTGCATTGTTGGTTTATATCTAAGAATTTAAGAAAACAGACACAATCATGAAAAAAATGATTCATACAGTATATAATTTTGTATATTTTAGGATTTATTCACTTTCTTTATAATAAAATTGTTGTAACTTACGGTTGTTTCTTCTGTTGTTTCAATGAGACGTTTTTGAGTTGTTGACAACTTGTTCATTGGTATTGCATAATGCTGACCTCTTATATAAAAAAGATATAATGGTATGTTGCTGGATAAAAGACAAAGGGTTTCTAATTAAAATGAGAAAACAGTAATTATAACGTGAAAATAAATTATATGATGAAAGACATAAGTAAAACTGCAGGTTATTGATAAAGGAGCTGGTGTTTACAGTACGGTATAAACCTGCTGCCATGTTCATGTGCTCAGGTCTCCAAAGAAAAAGGTCCGACACACATGAAGTCTTTTACCTGAGGTGACATCCGGTTTTGATTGGACACATTAAAACGAATCTGTTGCCGAGGCCCACACTGGTCGTCAGACGCTATTCACTGGTCAACAGCAGTTTCACATTGGGGCAAAGCGGTAAATCCGCCATAACTTGAACGCATCGAAAGAAACACACTCGGGCTGCGTCATTGCGCGCCCGCCGCACGGACGTAAGCGGCTCGTCCAATCAGGTGCGGAGAGTGAGGCTCAGGGAAGAAGCAGATGATATGGCAGCTTTGAGAGCGACCAGGTGGAACTTGCTTTGTTCATGCGACTAAACCTCAGGACATGAACACACCGTGACTCCGAGACGGCGTCGGGGCAACTGCTCGAGATGATTTACCTGATCCTCATTTCCGTGTTCTCTGGAGCGGTCGCCACGTTGATAGTTCAGTTCTTGCTGATCTACCGGAGGAGCCCGGAGCCCGCAGGCAGGACGGTGCAGTATGTGAAAGTGGTGCCTGAAAACGCACTGAAGGATTACTTTAATGCCCAACATGCCGAGGCAGGGCAGCAGCAGCAGCAGGACAGCACGGCAGCAGCTGCCGCCGCACACAGGCAGCAGGAGGCCGCCTCGGCGCGGCAGCAGGAAGCGGCTGTCACCGGCGGCAGCCCCAAACAGCCGCCGACACACAGCGAGCCCGGGGACGCCAACAAACCCGAGACGTGCAATTTCCTCAACGCTATATTCATGTTCCTGTTCAGGGAGCTGCGCGACACCCCGGTGGTCCGACACTGGCTCACCAAGAAGATCAAGGTGGAGTTTGAGGAGCTGCTGCAGACCAAGACGGCGGGTCGCCTCCTGGAGGGGCTCAGCCTCAGAGACATCTCCCTGGGCAATTCTCTGCCCGTCTTCAAAACCGCCACACTCATGAAGCCGGTGCACCTGAACGAGGACGGCATGCCGGAGGAGCTCAACTTCGAGGTGGACATCGAGTACAATGGCGGCTTCCACCTCGCCATCGACGTGGAGCTGGTGTTCGGGAAGTCTGCCTACCTGTTCGTCAAGATGCGGCGCGTGGTGGGCAGGCTGAGGCTGCAGTTCACGCGCATGCCCTTCTCCCACTGGTCCTTCTCCTTCCTGGAGGACCCGCTCGTGGACTTCGAGGTGAAGTCTCAGTTCGAGGGGAGACCGCTGCCCCAGCTCACCTCCATCATCGTCAACCAGCTGAAGAGGGTGATCAAAAAGAAACACACGCTGCCCAACTACAAAATCAGGTGGGTCCCTGAAAGCCAAACACTGCTCACCACGTCAAGCCACAGCGAGCAGCAGCTGAAGGAAGTCCACAACACTAACCAAGCTACAACATGCATGTTGAAAATTATACTACACAAGATCATTGAACCACATATAACACATGATCTATACCAACGTCTAATGCACAACATCCCACTGCTGATTTTGTGTCATACAGCAAAACGTAGCACTTCATCCATCCATTCATGCATTTAGATCTACTCTGTTTGTCCTCTGAGGGTTGCAGGGGGAGCTAGAGCCAATCCCAGCTGGTATTGGGAGAGAGGCAGGGTTTACAAATAATACATGCTCAATACCAATCAACATCTTGTGCACCAAGTTCCACAGTACTGATTATGTGTCATACAGCAAACTGAGTGTATTAACAGAACAGACCGATGAAGTACTCTTCTATAAAAAACATACCACTAGCTCTATCATCATCAACAACAACAACAACGCTATTATTATAGCATGTGTCCAATTTTACAGAATGAGGGGAACGAGCTGGAGGTCATCATTTGTAAAACATTCTTCCAAAACAAAAATCTAGAAATGTTCAATACTACAATAGCCTACAAGTGCTTGAAATGTTTTTAAAAAAATTTTTATATCATCATTCACTTTTGTCTCACTAGTAGTTAATCCAGAGAGAGCAACTCAAATCATAAGACCAATGATTGCCTCAAGAATCTGAACTACTGCCAAAGTTGAATGTTAAAAAAAATGGCCAAGCAAGCTGTCACTAGAGATGCTGCTCTGCCTCCTAAATTATTTCCCATCCCTTCCAGGAGTTAAAGAACAGGATGTGGAGGGAATTGTAATGGTTATTGATTGGCATTTACAGTAGCGTTTCATATGCATCAAACTACTGAACCTAGCAGCCCAACATTAACAACAACAATGTTGTTACGGACTTCTCACCACCATCTTCGCCTACGAAGATGAAATGGTCAGCGTAGTTCCCTGTACGAACGTCGCTAACTAGCAGAGATTTTAAGTTGCAGGGAGGGAGCTGAAATTCCAATAAAGAATCGTGCTTAGGTGCAGGATGAGCAACTTTAGAGTTTCTCTACAGGAAGAGAAAAGACAGATATTTAGATGTTAAAATACTATAATATTGGTTTTTTTTATACATATCTGACAAGTAACAAGAGTTGAATTAACAATTAACACATGATTGTAACTGGGAATTATTTTGTGTTCTTTTATCGCCCCTTCATTTCCATTTGAGCTCAGTTGTAGAGCAGTTGGGTCTTATCAATTTAGTGTCAGTGACGGTACATGCAAGTATTTATTTGGACTCTATTTATCCTTTTGAAATGTTTCCTCTGCATGTCCCTCACACTTTTTGACTCATGGTTAGTTGATTATCAGTGGATTCACTTGAATTAGCTACTCTTCTGTAAGGGTAATGACCTGGGTAATGGAATCAGTTCGTGATCTAACGTGATGTTTCTTGAAACACTTTCACTATAATGCCCACTCAGTGGCTCTCTGGGAGCACAACAATCTTCCACAGCACATGAGTTTGCACTGTTGTTATGGAAATTGATGTCCAATTTTCCCCAGAGCCTTTTAAGGACATCTTGTCTATGTTGTCTCTAAAAGATATAAATGAGTGTTCATTGTTGTTCACAAGTTTGGTCCGTTTATTGACTATTTTTATATATATTTTCATTTTTATATGACTTTCCACCACATCCCACATGCAGTCATTGGTGGATGTAGTTTTCTCAGTTGTCATGGAGATAGTCTTTTTGCTTCATTGTTGTCTCCATGACAACTAAGAAAACACTAGAAGACTGCGAGATGTAGTTGAAAGCTCTGGAAAGAAGCCAGCAAGGCCCTTAAGTTAAAATCTGTTTGTCATTTAAAAGAAAAACTGATTATAGTTCCATTAGATGTGTCAGATGGTCATGTTACCCTTTTCTGTAGCGTCCCTATCTTTAGAAATATGAGATATGGAAGCTCGCCTTTACACAACATAGAATCAGCTAGATTTTTGGCTGGACTGAAACAGTAAGGCCAGCCCTTTTAAATGTGAATGCCTTGTACTCAGTTTTGAGAACCCTTTAATTACTTAAAAAAAAAAAAATCACTCTGGAACAAGTCCAGTGTCTTTTGGACAAACCATAGTTACTTTCTGGAGAAGAGAGTCACCAGTACAGCCCTGTGAGCTTAGGCTTTTATTTGCGCAAGCACACTGTGCGTGTCATTCAATTGACCACATGGCAGCTGACACAGATGTGAATGAACTTTGTGTCTGAGGAATAAATATATCTGAATTCACAGCACAGCCATTGTCTTAGGCATGTGGAGATTTTGTCAGATGATGTGGTTTTAGCAGATCAGCAGTTTGGAAATGACTTGTGTGTGATTCCTGTGTAACATGCTTCTGTCACAGTTTCATACTTGTTCCATTGTTTTCAACAGAAAGAGAAAAACGTGAATGAGAGCAACTTTATCGTGGATACATCTGTATTAAAATATATGAGCAGGAGAGAATCAGACAGATGAAGGGCTGAAACCAACTGGTGGAATGTAAATGTGATGAAACAATGTCATGAATATGATCATTAGTGTATTTTGAGTTCTTAAAAACTGAAGCTACTTGTCATTGAAAGTAGGTCACAACTACATCCTCAGTTTGGCACACAGTAGTATGGCCAACCTTGTAACCTGCTGTTTGGGAAACCTGCTGTTTGGGAAACCTGCTGTTTGGGAAACTTCTTTACAACTCGTCTAATGTAACATCTACTTCATGAGTCAGAAGACTTCAGATTCTAGCTCAGTTTGGTTTTAATTTGTTCCACCACAGTTTCATAATAAACCCAAATATCTTTTACACTTCTCATAATAACATAGATTGCAGCACATGGATTCAGTATGACCTTCCGATCCCCGCTGTAGCTCACTTTCACTCTGTCACTCTGTCTGTGTCTCTCTCCTCTCTCACAAGCATATTTTCAATGGGCCTGTCGGTCATAGTCAGACTGCCCATCTGGACTATCACTGAAACTGTGAACTCATAATCTGTCAGAAATTCCCCAAAGGTTTACCGTCCTCGGCAGGCGGGGTGACCTGGACAAATCACTGGCCCTCTCTGTGTACCTGTCTTTCAGTGCGCGCATGAGTGTGTGTGTGTGTGATCATGTCATCCTAAAAACAAGCTCCTACAGTTGCTGAATTTCACTTAAGTAGCTGAGTAACCTTCCAGCCCTCCATCCATTCAAAGAGTGCTTTCACAGTTGAAGGGGCTTCTACGTGCAAGTAGCATTCAGCCTAACTCTGAGATCTCACTTCATTGTCCACATCTACTTCTCTGTTGTAGATTCTGTTCACTGTTCAGTCCCCCTTTACTGTGGTGAATGAATTGTTTCAGCTCTATAATAGTGTTTTTTTTGTGCTGGTCGACTTCTGCCAAACAGCATTGAGTGCAAGGACGGGGTGTTGATGACGCTTCTAATGCTTCTAAATTTAAAAAAACAATAAAGAAAACGAATATCTCCTGGTGGAAAAGTGACGTCATACACATAAAAGACACCAACGATGTCAAGAGAGTTTGTGGTGTCGGGGGGGGGGGCTGGAAACAATATCACTTGATCTCCTCAGCAGAGTTAATACGTCACTTCCTGTCTCTGTCTGCTGCATCTGGCTGCTCCATCTGTCTCCTGAATAATGTGGAGGATTTGTTGCTGATGTGAACGCAGTCTTTGCAGAAACCTCACGTTGTGTTGTGCGTGTGTAAAGGCACACTCTGGTTAAACTCCGTAGCCAATTCTCCGGATTTTACCGAGAGGTAATGTCTGAAAATGGCTTAACACACAACGTGGTTCAGCCAGGAAGGCCTGCTGTTGCAGTTTTACAGCTGTACTGTATTCTTTCTATATTTTCATGATTAGCCATACTGTACTATAATTCAGTACCTTGGAAATGATTTTGTATCTTTGCTTTGATAACCACTGTGTCACTGTAACCTCCTCATTCAGGCATAGTTAACACACAGCTGACTGCAGTTTTAATGGTTGGACAGTAAATTCAATTCAGTTTTATTTTAATAATGCCAAATCACAACATACATTATCTCAAGGCACTTTATACAGCAAGGTCAAGACCTAAAAAAACGTTGCCTATGTACTTCCCTTAACTGACTTTATAGACTTCTGTATCTTTTTTTACTTAATGTATTGGTTAGAGAATAAAAACCCATAAATACACCCACTATGATTCAGAGTTACAGCACAATAAAATATGAAAATGTCAAAATGGGACATATCAGCTCTGTACCAAGCTGAGTGTGGGAAAGGGAATTTAGTTTGAAGAAGTGCGAGAAATGGAAAGAGAAAAAAAGGAAGTAGAAAGTGCGCATGAGAGAGAGGGCAAATCTAAAAAGAAAAATAGAGAAACTTGTATTATTAGGTTTTTATTTCACTATGTCTCACTTAAATAAACGTGAGGCATCTTCCATAAGAGCATGTCTTTTAAAGACAGTCCTCACTCATGTCTCAGCTGTCCTCTGGAGAACAGTAGTGTTTTTTTCACAGCAGCATGTCAACAAGACCGACATGCTATTCCGAATTGAGTCAACTTGAACCGGAATTGAGCCAGTGCTGTCAGTTGTCAGGGGGAACACTGGCTGATTATGTAATTTCCTGTCAGTTATCACAGTGCAGTGTTTCACCCCTGTCTTTGTCCAAAACTTCAAGACTTGTCGGCCCTATTCAGACCTGGTTCTAGCATGCAACTTGGATGATCTGATCACATGTGGTCATCTCTGAGTGTGTGTCAGCTCACACATGGCGTTGGTGTGTCCTGAATGTGTCTCCAGTGACCACGGGGATCAGATCTAACTTCCCTGCTCTAAATTCAAATTCACATGTAAATCATTTCTGTTCACAAAGATGCAGGATGCTGACTGTCAATGCACTGGTATTGTGGTGGTGGTGGTGGCCACACATTCAATGTCTTTTTGGGTTTATAATGAAATTGTAGCAGGTCAGAGAGAGTCAGCTGAGTAGGTGGTCCGTCCTGCACATATTTGTGTCCTCACAGGCAAAAGAAGGTGGCCTCATCCGTCACAGACCACCACTAAATGTGGTCTGAGTGATGGGATCTCAATGTGTTTTGGGTTTGTTCACACTGAGCAGTCCACTTGTGATCGGCTCACTCAGGATGGATGTTAATACCAGGTTTGAACAGAGCCTTGGCTACATTCACAGGGTGGTGATTATATCTTGGCATGTAGGAGTCAAATATGAATATGTGCAGATATGAATTGCCAACTCTACAGTATTTATTATATTTATTTTTGAATTATTTATATACTGGGATCTGCCAATTTTTTGTAAATCTCAGATTCATATTGATACTACAGAATTGTATTGTTATTGATGACAAAATAGAGAAAACTACTCTATACTTTGCATTGTTTTAGCATTTTTAGCAAAGAGATTTGACTTTGAATGTTAAGATGATTTTAGCTTCTTAATTGTGAAAATTGTATTATTATGATTGGAAACCAAATTGGGCCTCCAACTAGTGATCATTTTCATTATGGATTATTCTGCATTATTTTGTCTGTTCATCACCCAGTTACTTATAGATATTCAGTTGAAACTGATTTAAATAAGAAAAAAGCATTATATTGTCACAATTGAGAAACTGTAATTTCTGAAATTATATTAATTCTATCTAAAAAACTAACTTCACTAATGAATAGCTTTGGGTGGTGAGCTGCTGGTCAGACAATTTAAAAGGACAGTACTGCCACAGACTCAGTGCCTATAGTCGTGTGGGGGAGCGCTGCAGCAAACAGAAGAACTCTGAACATGCGTGTGAATGTGTATCACCCACGATCATGCAAAGCGAGCGAATGTGATGAGATGATGTAATGAAGAGCAGCCTGAGAGAATAAAAACTGGACTGTGGGATTTGGCACAGATGGTAGTTCTGTGAAAGGGGAGGGGCTGGGACCATGGCCCACTGGAGGTAATCCAGGCATTACAGCACCATGTAGACTCTCAACTCCAGCTATGGGGGAATACTGTGTTCAAAGCCAAATCTAAAATAAAGGTCCCTGTTTTTGTTTTGTGGACATCCTGAAGTTGCAATTGCAGAAGCTTAGAGGAGAGGAAGAGACAGACAGTTTCATCTTTTAAGTACGGTTGCTATTATCCGTCTGTAATTTTCTTTGGTCATTAGTTTGAATCTAAGCTCTTTTGGGTTTATATGCATAATTCAATGTTATGATTAAAAACAACACTTGGTCAATGTACTGACCATTTGTAGAGATTTGCATCATATCACATCATCTTCAGAGGATGGAGCAGCCAGGGAGATGGATCAGTTAACATGTAGGTTTAATAGCTGTTATGTTGGAACGAGTTGGCTGTCATACTTTGAAAGAATAGTCTTAGAATTATTTTAACTGCAAAGACTAGTGATACAGACATCCATTTAGATCAACCCTCATGTGTAAGTAGCTTAAGGAATTTATGAGGTCAACATTCTTCATCATAATCCGATGGTGACTTTAAAATCTCCTCTTTTTCTGCTTCTGAGAAGTTTTGAAGGTCCTTCAGTACTTTGTGCAAACCCATAGTCAGATTTGCCCTCTGCAAAGAAGTCATTGTTACCTCACATTTTATCCATCTTAATATCAGGAATGTGTTTCTAATACAGCACTGGACTTCTGGATGCTAAATGAAAAGATTCTCATTCACAGAAGAATATAATAACAGCAGTAGCTTTGTTAACTTAGTACTAATTTAAACTAGTAAAGCATTTTCATATTCAACTTTTCATGTATTAAAAGTGTTGATTATTGCCAGGGTACCCTAATGTAGATATGATATGCATACAGTAACTGTTGACACCCTCACTGCCTCATTGTTTTTCTTTTTGAGGGGAATTATTTATTAATGTCTTGATAAATATATTTCAATCAAACAACAAATTGTATTTGTATAGCCCATATTCAAAAATCACAATTTGTCTCATAGGGCTTTAATAAGGTGTGACATCCTCTGCCCTTAACCCTCAACAAGAGTGAGGAAAAACTACAAAACAGGGTAAAAAGAACGTAGAAACCTCAGAGAGAGCCACATGTGAGGGATCCCTCTCCCAGGACGGACAGAAGTGCAATAGATGTCACATGTAACTGAGAATATCGGAAAAATAAGAGTATTTACAACATTAAATAGAAGAAACAATTTGTAACATAATGGAAAGTAAATTAATCGATGAGATATTGTCAGTAATGGTAGAGTCTTTTTGAAAATAATAGTCCACGATCAGCTGCTACCACCACAATCAGATGCCACCATAATCCACAATCCATCACCATGATCCATCAGGATATTTGAAAAAGAGTTGATGAGCGTTGTGAATATACGTTAGGCTCCTCTTCAGGCCAACTGTCAACATGTAGCTAAAGTCAATGTCTGCATGCCTATTTAAATAGAGAGACTGTAGAGTGGATGGAGAATTTGTTTGACTTGGCCCTGAGCTCCTGATCACTCATCTTTTTAATGTACAGTGGTCAGTCAAAGCATTGGAATCTAAAAGACAATTGAAAGTGTAAGTCAAGTACTTAAATGTTCTTTTCATTTTTGTTTCTTTGTAAGCCACATGCCGACTGGTGAAGATTAAATACTGAAATGTGTAATAGTTAATAATTATAATAATACATTTTATTTATAGGTGCCTTTCACAGCACTCAAGGTCACCTTACAAGGCAGACATCAAAACAGAACAAAAAACAAGGCAACCAAAGGTCAATAAAATGAACAGTGAATAAAACATTATGTAGGTTGGGCAAATGGAAAACAGTCAACCTGATAATGCCAGTTTAAAAAGATGGGTTTTGAGACAGATTTGTAAATGGAGAGGGGGTCAATGTTACGGAAGTTCTGGAAATTATGTGAGCAGCAGACTTGAAAATACACACACACACACACACACACACACACACACACACACACACACACACACACACACACACACACACACACACAAATAGTTGGCACAGCAAAAAACACGTGTTTTTAAATTGTTGTGTGACAAGAGGAGATGAGAGGAGGTGTAAAATTACAACTGGGCTTGACAGGAACAATCACACATACATAATTGGTGTCCAGCTTCCGTGGTTGTTTGTTGTGTTGTTGTGCTGTAGATTTCTGTTGTTCCTCTTTAACCTCTTTCCTCCTGTCATTTCCTGTCTGATGAGATAGATGATAGCACTACTGCAAAGAGTGGGCCATTTTAAGAGAGGGAGCCCAGTTCCTTTTTAGCTCAGCCTCCTCTCAGTTTGTACCACAGACTGGAGGAGACATAAGCATTGATTGCACCTTCACTGCAGTTTAGCTGTTGTCTTGTTGGCTCAGGGTCTGTAAAGCAAAACAACTGCGCACGCCTACAGAGGAAGTGTCACTGAAATAGTCATGTTGCAATTGTCCAAAAGAAATGGGCATTAGATAATTTGTTTGCAAATTAATTTATGAAGCTATAAAAAAATGTACTACATTTCAAAGTAAGGGATTGTTATGATAATGATTTTGGAAGATTGATAGATCAGGACAAAATGATAGCAGGTTACTTTTGGACCAACAGAGGACACATTGTCCCTCATAACACATCACACCCCAATGCATTTAAACAAGACGATACACCAGTGGTGCTCTTAATGTCTCACTGTCTCAAAAAGAATACAAGAAGTATACATACCTCTGTTGGTGAAGATAAACTACCGAATTCACATGTGGTATATTTTATGCTATCTCCCAAACTCTGATTTATTATGGGATGATGATTATTGATGATACTTTAGCTGCTGAGCCAATCATATCGTTTTAGAGATGCTGACTGCTGTTAGCCAGCTAATACCCCTTCTTTGGATCCATGCAGTGGGTAAATCATTTGTGAACTGGGCTACCCAGCAAGCTGCTAACAATACTATTATTACTGTCATTACTTATAATGAGTGCATGTAACAGACACCATGCTAGCTGAGAGAATTTAATGTTACCAAGATCCATTTTGTAGTTTGGATAGTTTACCACATCAATGTATTAGCTACAGCTCATAAAGTGTGACATCAGTCATGTCAGCTTTAAAGGCTTAAACTGAAGAGGCCGATGATGGGACCCTTCTTATGTTAAACTGCTCTTAGGAACATAACACCACAGGTAGATTAAGGATAAAGCTGATGAATATTTGTAGATAAACAGTGGATGGATTAACAATGTGTAGTATGAAGTGAATTGCTTGTCATGGTGAACCCACAGAGAAGTATCACCCTTACCTCTGCAGGGTTTTCTTAGTTGGAGACCACCTCCAATGAAAATCAATGTTCAACCTTGTTAAAATGCCTGTGTTGTGTTTACATGACATAGCATGAGTGAAATAATCATTCAACTTCATCGCTGAGTGTTTTCACCTGGGAACTGCAGGAACCTGTTAACAGATTCAGACATTAGGGTTATCATAGCTGTTTTCCAACATGACCTCTGGGTAAAATCCGGGGAACTGGGTCCGGAGTTTACCCAGAGTCTGTCTTTCACACATACACATCACAGTGGAGGTTCTCTGCACAGAAGTGTTCACAACAGCAACACATCCTCCGCATTATTTAGTCGAGAGGTGGAGCAGCCGGGTGCAGCAGACAGAGACAGGAAGTGACGTGTTAACTCCACTGCATCGATCACGTGATTTCACAGACCCTTTTTAAAGGGTCTTCTTCAGTAAATCATGTTCAGAAAGCAACAAATGACTTTGTGTTATAAATTAAAATTCAAGAAATAGGAGACATTATCAATGTTCTCTGCATGATCCACAGTTGGGCTCAGACCAATTAGCTATCATCTGATGACGAATTACTCTTTGGGGGCAAAGGACAATATTTTGCTTCCGGTGATGCCCAAGACTCGCTGAATACTTTCTCTTATTAAAGGAGTTGAACATTTCTCCAGACAAAACACAAACAGGGATACTTTTGTTGGTATTTTAGGTCTAGGCGTCATTTTGTTCAATTTTTATTAACAGCTATCTGCATATGAATAGGAATAAATTATTAAGCCAACAGCCGATAAGCTTCAGTCAATGTGTTTCATGTCTTTTGCTCTTTACATGGACTGTTTACCTGCGGGCCAACCCAGTCCTGCTCAAAATGTGATTGGTCCATACACGAGTGTCAAATTACTTGTGGTTCAATACAGAAACTGTAT
This sequence comes from Verasper variegatus, assembly GCA_026259375.1. NCBI lineage: Eukaryota > Metazoa > Chordata > Actinopteri > Pleuronectiformes > Pleuronectidae > Verasper > Verasper variegatus. The sequence continues at coordinate 1,711,182 of CM048050.1, forward strand.
AAAGATGGATGACATGACTGCTCTCCAAAAGTGAACCCAATGTGTCTTGATGTCCCCTGGAGGATGGCTGCAGTATAAGTTGTAAACCCCACCTCATCCATGTTAGTGGATGGGATGTGGACCAAACTAAAAATTATAAGTACTTACACATCAAAAGTAGTTATCATTACAGTGATATATGACTAAGTGCAAATTATTCTGGCAAGTTAGGTTTAAAGTGGTTATTTGATGCTATAAAAACGGGGTCAAACGGCATGATTATGAGCTGAGATTGACTCGCGACTCACTGTCATCGCCACAAGACAGCTGCTTTTCCATCCAGGACAATTTGGATTCAGTTCTGGTTAGAAGGACGAATAAGCAAGGTTTCATCCATCTTTATTTACAGTCTATGGTTCATTATGAAACTGAAGCATGTAAGAGGATGACAGCTGAGCAGGTGGTCCTTCGAGGTTAACCAGGAGACATTTGTGTTCAATAAACTAAAAGAATGTGACCCCATGACTCAGACCACCTCAGATGTGAGCTCAGTGAAGAGCTGTCCAAGGGATCGCTATGGAAGTAAATATCAGGTTTGAACAGCGCCTCTGAATCACAGCTAATAACTAAATGCTGTTTACCAGCTGTTGTTGTCAGGGGCCAAAGGCGCTGTGATCTGAGTGGAGGCCTGCCCACTCTGCTGCAGCCAAATGTTGTTTTATTATAGGAGTTTCAATTTCATTTGTAGTATCCTGGCAGCTTCACTAATGAATTGGGAAAAGGGGCCAACAGACTGGACTTTAAAGTTCTCTGACTTGTTATGTGTCTTCACTCTAGCACCCAACAAGGAATTTACCTCCTTTCCAGTGCCCTCGATCAGTGCCAGTTCAACACATGCTTGTTACTTCATTAATAGTGCAGTATTGTATCAGCCAATCATCATTATCTAATTTCGATTAATATCATGGCTGTGCTATGATATTAATAATAATTATAGACCGTCTTTATCAGATCAGAAGATGCAAATTCTGCTGTGACACATGCACTCCCCTGCCACAGATGATGGGAGTTCAACACAACTGTGAGGCCTGTAATGCCTTTGCTTCAAGTGACCTTGCATAGTTCTTGCACTGCTGTGATAAGCCATTTCCAATTTGCAGAGCTTAGGCCTAAAATACACACACACTCCAGAGGTTTTGTAGCTGCAGCTTGCTTTGAGCAGTCACAGCCATCTTTGTGACGGGCTGCTGTAATCGATGATGTCATTTAGGTGGAATGCGTCGCCCCAGCCCTAACCGCATATCATTTAATGTTTCTTTTATTATAATTTGAGACAACTGTTCATCCAAAGAACTTCACCATCCACACTGCTCTTCCTTACTTCTGATTCCTCGAGTCGATCATGTGAGCGGCTATCAAGAAGATCGGAGGACAGATTGAAAGAAAGAGACAGATTTTAGTAGGACGAAGGCATGAATCACATCAGCAGTCTGAGCTACTAAAGCTCACACACATTCATAAACTCACAGGCCTGTCCTAATCTCCAGTCCACTTCCTATAAGGGACCAACTGTTATTGTGAACACTCAGTTGTACTTTTACCTGACCGCCATGGGCAATTTAAAACTCTTTTGTAATGCGTAAATGTCTTTAACATCCTTAACTTCTTGTGAAGGGATACCATAATCACAAAGAATCCATTTTCAATGAGCCCAAAACCATTAACCCACAGTGCTGGCTCCACTTACACACACTTGGCCTAGACTCACCTGCCCAGGAAGCTGTCTCCTTCTGCCACCTTGCCTCCTCTTGCAACTCCAATAACCTGAGTCACACACAAACTAACCTTGAGCATGCATGCCTCGCTAAGAAGTCACTTTTTAATGCCCATCATCATTTTAGTTATTGTGTTTTATCCCTTAGGGTTTATTCTGTATAGCTTTTTTTCCAGTTCACTCGAATTTTATTAAGACTGTGACCATTTAGCAGCTCCTTCTTTTAAGGAGTAAAATCAATCAATCAATCAAACTTTGTTTGTATAGCCCATATTCACAAATCACAGTTTGTCTCATAGGGCTTTAACAAGGTGTGACATCCTCTGCCCTTAACCTTCAACAAGAGTAAGAGAAAACTACAAAAATACTTTGAACAGGGTAAAAATAACTTAGAAACCTCAGAAAGAGCCACAAGTGTAATGGAGAACATCAGACAATTAAGGAGTAGTAGTAAATTAATTGATGGATTATTTTCAGAAGGCAAAGTCCATTGCTCACAAACCACAATTCTGGCTTTTGTTAGTGAACGACATTGTGTTATTAATTCTTCATGTTTTATTCCTGAAGGGATATTGATAATATACAATTTGTTGTCATCAATATCTTTCTGAGCTTGATTATCATAGTCATTATTAGAATAAGTATTGTTTGTCAAGTTATGGATATGAAGGATACTCCCTAAACAAAACTTCAACACTGTTCAAGCTACAGTTTTCCTGGACCTTATTGTGAAAATTGACCATTCACAAAATCCTGACACTTGGAACTGTATGTAAGTGACGGTTTCATCAGTAAAGTGTGAGACTTGTCTGAACATAGTCCACTATTTAGAGCAGCTGGAGCCTCAGGCTAATAACACCAGGAGCCCAAAATAGAAAAGAACGGGTGTGTGCTCTCATGCTTTAACATTACAATGATTGTTTTTATGAAGACTCAGTGCTGCGGTTCTCAAGGAGCCACTTCTCCAAGCACCACACCCAAGAGAAGTCATGGCACTGACTGTGGCTCTGACTACTTCTGGTTACATTGTTCACACCATGTGTCAGTTCATTCATTTTAAAGCTGGTGGACAGGTTCTAATCTGACTGTCTCTTGTTTTGTCAACAGTTGTCTTTAAAGGTACACTGCAATATTTAGGTAAAAGGGATCTACTGGCAGAAATTAAATATAAAATAATCGTAGTGATGTTTTCACTAGTGTGTTTCATCTAAATTGTACTTATTGTTGTTTTCTTTACCCTAAAATGGATCCTTTTATATTTAAATACTTCACATTAACATCAGGATTGGCTCCTCTCTACGGAGGCCTCCATGTTTTAGTCGTCCAAACCAGACAAACTAAACTTTGATTTGTTATGACAACTACCGCAGGTTCTCTTTCATGTTTGGAAGGAGAGGGTGAGGTGAGGGGGTATTCAGCTGCAACTTGACACGTCACCACTAGATGTCTAAATTCTACACACTCAACCTATGTGTACTTCTGTCATGTAATAGTCTGTTTGTTAAGGTTTGGCTGCATAACTTGGGCACTGTCAGAGGATTAGCATCAGCAAAAGTCCTCAATTAAAACTGAGTTTGGATGTTTCCTGTTTTCCTTTCTCTAGATACAAGCCCTTCTTCCCGTTCCAAGTGCAGCCTTCGCTGGGTTCGGCCTGTGATTTGGACCTGTTGGTGCAGGAGAGCAAGCTGGGGGAAGGCAGACTCAAAGTCACCCTCATTGAATGTAGCAGGTGAAACACTTTAAACATTGAATTCAAAGTATTATGATGATTATTATCAAGCAAGGTATTTGTGTGTGACTATGACATCTGTTTGTATCTTCAGATTATTTACTTTTGGAGCTGATCAGACTAAGATCAAGTCAAAAAACATACCGTCCCAAAAACACAAGTGTCCAAGACTTGCAACAGAGATATAATCTAAAGTTTACACTGATCAGAAAATGATTCCTTATTAAATGATGCCAGCCTCTCACCCAGCTGATTGGCTCCAGCCCCCTGCAACCCTCAAAGAATAAACAATATAGACATTTTAGATAGATTAACTCAAAATCATTTGTCATTTGGTATAAATAATGTCATGATGTCGTCATTATGAAATGGCATTATTACAGATTACTTATTGGGATTTATACAGTGTGCAGGCTATGCATCACCCCTCTGGTGTTTTCCAGTGAAATTGTGTTAAGCCTCTGAGCTTCACTATGCATGTAATGCTGCCTCTCTGGAACTTATCCAGTTTATGTCATGAATGACTCCTAAGTTTCTAAACCTAATGACATTAGGTTGTGTCCTAGTCAACAGGTACAGTTTTTACTTTTTTCCATTTTATGTGCAAGTTTTAAACAGAATTCAAAACTTCAGCAAATTTTTAAGGAATCGCCAGCAGGTCACCGAGAATTCCTTATTTATGCAACTCATTTTGCAGTAGGTGATGAACCTTGGCTTCATTGCAGTGTGGTAAATTATGAATGCCACAAGATCAAGTAGCTCTCACAAACGTGATTCACATTGTTTAGACTCTGAAGTCAAAATGTTCTAAAAAGTCTTAACATTTGTTCAAATAAATTATAACATTGTGAAAATAAATGTTTTAGTGTAATATGTCCTGTGCAAACTACATTTGCCAAATATTTAATTGACTTCAGGAAAATCTGAAAACATTTTTCTTTGGTTTGGTGAATATTAGAACGTAATTGCTTCTCTGTGGCACAAGCCCCAGTGACTTGTTGGGTGTGTGTTTAAGACATAAGAGGCTGCTAATTAATTCACATTTTTCCTAACTCACTATAGCTACTGTTAGTGTTTGCAGGTCATTAGGTTATTCACTCTTACTGACTTCAGTGCTGTATTTTATTGATTGTGTGTAGAACTCACTAAATGTTTAGTGTCCTTTCCTGTCGATGTAAAGCTGACTTGTCTTGTCCACTGCTATGGCCACAGGCCCTGTGACTGCAAGCTCGCTGGTTTGAATCCAGCTCGGCCATTTAGCATCTTCCATTTTTGACATGCATACACACAGACACACTAGTTGACTTTTGTCTTTTTATTGTGTGTTTGTCAAAGAATGTGTTGGATGTTTGATCTCTGCCCACATCCTCTTGTGTATCTTTGTTGTGGGGTTCGGGGGCTGGTTTTCTTTGTTCCTTTTGGAAGCTTAGTTAAACTTTCCTTCCAGTGCCACTGTAGGGCTTTCTTAAAATGGCCCTTTTGTACATACTTTTCATCTGCTCATTGTGATCAGCTTTGACACTAAGACCTGTCATTTCCATCTATACAAACTGACTATTTAACTTTTGCTTATATATTGGATATTTGCAAAGCAGCTTATATTTGTTTTCACTGCTCAAACAAAGAACAGAGTTTTTGTTCAGCTAAGATTCAGAAGTACATTTAGTATAATTAAACATTCCTTCCAATAAAAACATTGGACATTCTACTCTATGTTTCACTATATACTGTATGCTTCAGTACACGGTTTTCTAAACTGATTTCTTTGGTTTACTGAACCAACTGACAGTCAGTTTAAATAACATAAAGCAGTGTTTCCCTCATGCTCAGACTGCTACACTCAAGATAACAACTTGGGAAGTAATTTGATAATTTTTTGCTGCAGTGGCAAAATATATCTACCTACTAATTCCACAAACATCTGTCTATCTTTATGTAGAACGTATGCCTCTCAAACTGTTCATCTAATCGGCTTCACACTTGACATGCATTTTCCTAATGGCCAAGGGAAATGCAGTGTCAAATGTGGTGCGATTTGGACCCACGATACATTTAATATTAATACAAATTGAATAAAGAGGGCAAACAGTACTCTGGACTGAGTTGAACATGTGCTCTTCTACGTCTTCAGAGAAACTAGGGTAGTGATCGACAATTGGATCAAACCACGTTATGGATCAAAACCTCAACCCACTGCTAGATTATTTAGATTAATTGATTTTATTTTTTCACCATATCGCACTGACTCAGAGACACAGCACCGGTACTGAGCTCTGTCATGGCAACAACATTAAAAGATCACTGCCTACTTGGTAATTTGTCTTCAAAGTAAAAGCATAACATTAATTTAATGTCGCAATGCTTTATATGAAGATTGTGGAGATTGCTTAACAGACCTTTTGAAATAACCGACATGTAATGTAAAAAAAATAAAACTGCAGATGGGTTAGCCCTATAAACCCTATAAACCATACAGATGAACAGTTATAAAGCATTGATTATAAAAGTTAAATCGGATAAACCAGGTAGGATGAACAAATTGTTTTCTGACTTCACTCTACACCATAAACGTCCAGCACACACAAAAAAAAGTGATCGCATATTGTAGAACTGTTTGAGGAGGAAAGGAATAATTCAGAAGAAGCTCCAGAGCATTAACACAATTTTACTAAGATAAAAACTAGTGCTTATAAATAAAAACTAGTGCTTATAAATAAGCAGTATCTAATAGAACTGGCCACCAATATGCATATTGAATGTGAAGGAAACACTGATTGTGTTGGAAATATTAACGTTAACTTGAACTGTTTCTCATCACCTCTGTGACTCTGGCAGCTGCTATTATATAACATCTTCAATCTTTAGCATCTATAAAGCCCCTTTACAATTGACAGTGCACTCTCCTTCTCTGTAGTCTCCTCTTTCTTAGACAAACACCCTCCCTCTTTGTCCAGAGCTGGCTATGTTTAAATTTTAATTGGCCAATGAGTCAAATCAATTAGCCCAGGGTCGTCCCGTTGGAGAGGCCTATCCTTTGTTGCCTTGGAGACCGGTTGTGTGTGTTTTGAAACATTGCTTTGATGTGGGTAGACCACAAGATGATCAGATCAGGCTCATCGATGAATAATTCATGTCCTGCCCATTATAATCATAGTCTCTCCTCTTCCTCTCCCCTCTTACATCACCTTGTTCAATACAAGCAGGTTTGGAGGCTGCCCTCCCAGTCCTAATTTAATCGTTAATCGCTAGATCGTATCACAGGCTCACTTCTTTAAAACTGCTGGTTAGACGTTTGTTGTGTTACAGATAGCAGGTGTAGTGTGCTGAAAGTGTCCAGCAGAGGGATCTGTCCACCCATTTAACATTTTCTGTGGAATCTGAGAGGATAAGTAGTTAAAACTTATTCCATGACAACATGCTTCTCAACATGACCATGCTGGTCATGTTATTCCTGAAATGTTTAGTTACACATAGTTTCAGTGATTATAAGATAAAATCAGGGAATATCTGCTTGTCAGTGTTACAGTAGGGAAGTAGCCTCATGCATTTATCTCCTCAGCACAGTAGGGGGCAGCATTCATTCCCCCCAAAAAGTACACAGTACCATTTTCAGTGGTGGACAATGGAAGAGAGTGATACATGATATAGAATTGGATATGTTTGAGTTTTGAATAGTTTAAATTTTTCAGGCTATGTGGGAACTCAAGATTTAAACTGTTCACCATTTTCTGAAAGTATCTATAGTAAAACTGACCCTTAGCTGAACTGGACAAAAATCTTTGCTGACAGAAAGTAAAAGGACAAAGTTTGGCTTACACCTGTTAGTTTAGAAACTAGAAAACTGTTTTTGACCATAAATTATTTGTATCATCTGCTAATGCCCCATGTACAGATGCCTGAGTCATTTTGCAGTCGTTACATGTTCAGTTCCAGCCCCTATTGCTGCATATTTCCCCCACTCTCTTACACACACTGCCCGAATTAATAAATGTTAAATGACCCCAAAATATATTTAAATAAACAAAAAATGTACTTCCAAGTAAATAAATCACATTGAAATAACCAAAACAAGGTAATTTCTGAAATGAAGACTTACTCATAAAGATTTGCAAAAACTTTTTATGGGTCAATTGGTATGTTAAAACTGTGCATGTGCCTGATTGAGATAAGTAGGTTTGCAGGCTTTAAATTTTGTTACATTGGGAATCTCACACTTCTAGTTCATGTAGTTCTAATGTGTCTGTTGTCATGACCCTACAGACTGTTCATCCTGGGCTCCTATGATAGAGAAACCTATGTTCACTGCACTCTGGAGCTGAGCAGCCACCAGTGGAAGGAGAAGACTCGCAGCTCCATCAAACAGGTGGGTTTCCCTCTCTTTTAACTTCTGAACTTAATCCTCTGTCCTCTGTCCTTTTTAATATTGTAACTTCTATCTGCATCATCACACACAATAAAATTCAATTATAACAGGCTTCAAACACAAAAACAGAATTACTGTCACATCCCATATTAAATGATCTAATATACCTGCAACCCTGCTTATATTGTTACTTGGCTGAAATTATTGTTGCAATTGGCGAAATATTTAATCCACTTTCATATTTATCGAGCATAACCTTTTATTGTAGTTTATTGCGATATATGGAGTATTGTTTGGGAGTATCTTAGAGAGTTAGAGTGATCTGTGAAATGCAGCGGAAGATGAAACAAATAGAGGATGATGACAGAGAATCAGATTCAATTTGTTTAACAGTAGATTTTGATGGAAAAAATTAAAATTATATTTAGATATCCCTGCACCCAAAATTTACAATGAAAGAAAAACATTAAACAGTGGCCCTGCTGAAAAAGGCACATCCTCTAGTGAAGCTACGTCCTGGGTCTTATTGACACATTAATACAAGCTTATTTTCATCTTCCCAGCACTGATGAGATTTCCCATCGCTGACATTTTGAGAGGCTAGAAAATTTTCAGGCCCCTTCGGCAAACCTTTTTTAATTGCCGCAATTTCGAGATATTACAGTTATCACATCAGGCTTGTTTGGAAGTGAATAATGACCGTTTTAGAGTGAAATGTCAGGCCTAATGACTGGCTCTGCTGCGGCTGTTCCTGCCACACACTTCTAAATGACATTTACACTGGCTCAGATTCTGTTGAACAGTAATTGCCCTATACTGTTTTCTGATGTTGTTTAATGACTTTGGACGATTTGAGTCCTCCACCAGCAGGTGGCAGTGAAACATCAAGTCTTTAGTTTAGATCTAAGCACATTATCTTCATGTTATGTCTCTCCCTCAGAAGCAGCAGGTTATTGTACTTTAATAAAAAAGATCATTCAATGATTCAGTTTTATGTACAGACTCAACATTTACTTTGAAAATAAAAGAAAAAGAAAGAAAATGGAGTGTATGAATTGAAGTTGTTGGAAATCAACTGAGACTTTAAAATGTGTGATGGTGCCTTTCTTCCTTTCCCCAACACATAAACAAAATGTCAACACATAAAATAGAGAACTCACAAAAGCAGGATGTTGGACGAACACTTTCTATTTATACAACACAATAGAACAATATTAAAAGAACAATTTCAAATTAAAATCTGAATACAATATTGATGAGATGTTAAAAGATTAGACAAGATTTAGATGATGGACTCTGTTTAAATCAGCACTAATGTTACAGATCAGACGCTCGTGTTTCATGAGATCTGCGGACCTGCTTGCTTTTCCATGTTGTCTCATTGTCCTGGTAAAACCATCTTATCTCAGCAAGCCACTGGCTCTTGCTGTTGTGCAGAATCCTGTGAAATATAATGAGTGCACAGGAAGAGAAATGTGCAGCACAGCCAGATGGAAAGGTAATGACACAGTTATTTTTGTCACCTTTTATTATTTAAATTTTTTTTATCAATGAAAATATGGATTTTGGTTAAGTTTTCATTTTTAGACTACATTTTCTTTTCGTCTTTAATCGACACCGAATGCAGGCATGCCCTTGGTGCGTTTGTTACAGTCTGAAATAAATGCCACTATAGTGCTAAAATATGTGCCAGGACAACCGCAAACAGCATTTAATGACAACATGTTGTCGACTTACACATGTGACACAAACACATTTGCAGACCTTCCTCCAGGACTGATTGAACCCCATGGTCAGTTAGAGGTGCAGCCAGCAATCCAATAAGTAATGAATATGTGAACTGATCCACCCCAACACTTGACCAGTGCAGCCATCCGCACAGCCCCCTCCAAGTGAACCCACTTCAAAGCACTTGTTTCCCTTTTTAGTTAATATAGGCATAGAGATGCAGATTCACGGTGGCATTTGAGCCTTATTTATCAGACTTCCCCAGTCTGCATGTCCCCAGCAGGACTCCGTAGTCAGGATTAAAGGCTATACCATCTGGTAAAGGTCAATTCGCCATCAACTTCTCCCCTGATGATTGCAAGATATGAGCTTCCCTCGCCTCCCTTATGAAAACAGCCACTTGTCTCGTGCATGTTAATGCTTTTCATGCCATTTGAATATTCTCTCATTTTAACCAGTGTGAGCCACTTGCTGCGGCTTTTCACTGCCACTCTCATCAGGAGGGGTCCATGGACTGTTTTCAACATGGCTTTCAGGGCTCGGTTCAAATTTCTATCTTCCAGCTGCATATCACTGTTTAGTTTCTGCTTGCACACACAATGGAGAGTCACAATACCAGTTATGAATGGGCCTGAGAGACACTGGCTGGTTTTTAATGAGCTATTCACAGGCAATCTGCTGCTCTCTGTTGTTTTCAGCTGCCAAATATTATTTCTCCACCTTACGTATTATTAACTGCTGCTGATATGTGTGATATGTAGCTCTGGTTTTGTTATCGTTGCTTTACCAACAGGGTTATGAACAGTAGCTCTTCATTCACAACCTAATCATACTAGTCATGCCTTAAATGTGTGTCAGTGGAGCTTTGTTTTGTATTTGGGGTGTAGTTGTTGGCAGTTAATCATTTTATTCTGTCATTTATTTAGCAAATTACTAAATGTTTGCCATCAACAGGTTTGTAGGTTATTTCAGCATTCATGTTCATTCATATCACTTTATACCAAACACCCTTTGAATAGTTGCGAAAACAATTCAAGTGATTTGAAGGTGTAATTATAAATGTTAGTTTCAGCCCTGAAAATACAAAATCATTTAAGTACTGTGGACTATTTCTAAAAATAGCAATTCGTACTAGTATAGGCATCAATGTGGACATGATGTAAAAGGTCTGTATTTTTAAGAATATATGTTTGAGAATAGCTATTTTAAAAAGGTATTTTATATTATCAGTGCTCCTTGTGTATTTGGGGTTTTGAGGTGACAATAAAACCTAGTAGTTCTGAATGGATTCTAATTGTATGTAAGTAACGCTGCTTCCCATTGGTCCATGCATCTGCACAACAGGGTAAATGAAAGCCGGTGTGATTGCAGCGTGAGGCTGGGTGGCTGTTTTTGTTTTTTTTTACTCGTTTATGGTGTGTTGCGGGTGGGGGAGGGGGTGGGGATCTGTCAGGCGTGTTTGCACATCTACCCATTCAATTCCATCCACTGCACTGAGAGCTGATGCTTGCTGACAGCTTGACCGAAGAGGGGGGTGGGGGTGTGTGTGTGTGTGTGTGTGTGTGTGTGTGGTGAGTGAATGAGTGAGTGAGAGGGGTCCAGGGCCCAAAATGATCCAGTTTCCCAGACTTGAAGCCACTGTATTATCAGTGAACATGGATCATCTGTGATTAGAAGTCAGATTAGAGGCTTCTCATCACACATAAGTTTAAGCTTAGAACAATTTAACAGCCACTCATTTCCCTTCAGGTCATATACATCTGATTAACATGCTTCAGTTTGATGAGTTTCTTACTGCTGTTGTCACCTTTTAACCTTTTTCTAAATCAGGGGCCTTCATTACTGTTAGCTCTGTAGCTCTGAGCAAAGCCAGACATCATTGAATATATTCTGAAAATGGTCCCCTATTCAAGCACACTGTGTATCCTGCCCCCGCCCCTGCCTTCAAGTAAACCTAATTAAATTAGTTGTTCATTTAAAATGGAATTCATTCATTTATTTGCAGAAATGTCTTCGTATTATATTAGTTTTATATTTTACAACTTGTTTTGTATTTTACAGCTGCACTGGCCCAGTTTCATTTAAATGGTAATGAACCATCAATAGACTCTTTGGGGCATCACAAACAGTGAGTCATCAAGTGTCTCTAGCTTGTTGGTCCCCAGTCTGCAGCAGTTTTGTTGATTTGTCTTTTAACCTTCAGAAGAGCAAATGTATCATGCTAAGTTGTACCTGAATTTTAGGTAGAGGCTTTCTGATACCAGCACCAGAAATATCTCTGATACTGCCGAAAATGTGTGGTCAGGCATCAGTGAGTACACACATCTATCCCGTTCCGATTCCACCTTCTTCAAACTGCAAACTTTTCTTAGCGTCAGCCAAAACTGCCATTTACAACAGTAGTAATTTCATAATGCTTTTGAAGAACCATAGCTTGAAAGAGAACGAGGAGTTCATATTCATTTTAAAAGTAATTAAAGCTGTCTGGTAATAGATTAGAAAATACAATGATTCCCTCTGAAATGTATCAGAGTGGAAGTATGTAGTAGCACAAAATGGAGATGCTAAAGTACAAGTACATTATGAAAAGAAGAAATATTTGAGATTGTAAAAATATGAATTTGTTCTGTATCCACCAGTGTTTAATTTATACAGTTCACCAAATTTTATACATTTCACTTATAATCTAAACTATTTTAAGTTACAGTAAAACTGTAGTGTTGCATATTTTATTGAATACTATGAGCATTGTGAGAATACAATGCAGTGTTTTGCACGTTATGTGTAAGGACAGTGTTTTGTGGTGTTTTTGTTCAGTCATATAATGAAAACATACGAGTGTCTGGTCCACAGCTGTTACCCAAGATCAGCCAGGCCACTATTTCTTATTCCTCACTTCGCACGCGCACGCACACAGACACACATGCAGAGCCACACCAGTCATCAGGCTTGAAGAGGGAGAACAGGGAATTTTATGCAGGTGATTTTAGCGTCTCTGACGCACCCCCTACACAAACACATAGACACGTACACAACCCTCCCCATCACAGTGATTGTTTGATGTTCCACTCAGGGTGTCTTTGTGTCTTTAATCAGACCCGGACCCGATGAAAGACAGTTGGTTGATGAGACAACACACTCGTGCATGCATGCACGCACACACGCACATGTGACACACACGCACACACACGCACACACCATGTAACAATGAGTCATCTAGTGCTGGAAGCACCAGACAGACCACCGTTTCACTTTCCAATCTGGATTTCTGGGGAGTGGAGAATATAGGTAAAATAATCAATCCTCGTATTTGCAGCTTTATAGCAACATATTTTTACCATGTAGAAAGATTTCAGGGAAATAATTGATAAACTGCTGATGGCTAAAGACAAAGATACATTTTATAAAGAACGCAGGCTGGGTGTTGTAATGATCTCTTTACAATACCTTGCCTTGGAGATGGTAAACATGTTTTGACTCTTCTCCTGACACTTTAAGTGTGTGAAAGTGTCTTTAAATGTGCAAAGTACACAGTGTGATCAGTCTTGGTGTTTGTCGTCCTGCACACCCTCCACAAAATCAAATAGTCGCAAAGGGAGCATATCACCTTTGTCATTTTTTGTAACGCATACATTGACTCGGAGGGAGTGACGCATTCATCATCTGCTTCTGCCTCGCTATGGCCCGTTCTAATTCTGTTTGACAACCGCTGTCTGTGTGGCGGAAAGCAGATTAAAGACATGAGAGGTTGGTCCTACAAGCTGTTTGTTTCTAATCGCTTCTTCCACTGATCAATTCACTTCAGGGGAAACTCAATATACAGGCCACTATGTGCATGACGGACGGAGCCAAAGCCATATTACAGATTTCTTGCTATTTTCATTTGAAATGTTTTTTTCAAATTCTGTAGACTTGGTTCACTCATTAGAACAGACATGACCTGTCACTGCTGAGTGTCAAAATTGGTTCTCACCACTCCAAATAATGCTGATTTGTAATTAACCAGATTAAAGCCTTGATCAATGAAGCTATCACATTCCAGAGTTGCCCACTATCTGTAAATAATATATTAACATAAATCTGCTCTCTGAATGTGGTCCCTGTTATTTGTATTGGGGAGCGTATGAGGTACATTCATGTCACAGCCATGACATTAAACTAGAATAGAATAACATGTACTGACACTCAGTGTCACATAGATTTTGATTAGATTGTGGTTTCTCTTTGTGATTATGTTGTTTGGATCACATCCGGCAACGTAGGCAACAAGTTGATGTTGGTTTACTAACTCCTTTGAGTAACGCTGAGATAATACAGACTCTTGATTTATAAAATTACTCTGAATGGCCTTTCTTTCCATCTACGAGGATCTGACAACTGACATGACGTAGGCCTGTCTGCTTTTCTTCTTCTGTGTCAGTTTTATTTAGAGTGATGGTAACCACAGAGTATATTTGCGGTTTCTAACAAAAATTATATTATATCCAACGTATTGTGCAGCAGCAGAGCCAAATGAAATAAAAGTATTTATTTTTGTTGCTCTCTTCCTCCCAGACTCGGAGAGGAATGACTTGTGCGAATCGGTTATAGTTGTGTTTTGAATAGGAGATCAAAGGGCCAGCTGAGATCAGATGCTAATAACTGGTAGCCTGTTTACGTATAGGCTGGAATTAGGTGTGAAACCGTGCAAATGTTAAATGAATGATAAGTAAATGTCTTGTGGTTACATCGTTTCTTAAGGTCTCCCGAAAGCAAAAAGACACTTTGGCAATCCCAGCATCTAAAGCAGCTGGTGAGCTCCCTGAGGGAGATATGCCAAGTGCTTGCATGACAGACAAGCACTGGTGTTCAAAGAACTGAAATGCCAACTTGATAACGAGGGAAATTGTGTCTTCTTCCTTTCTGAACCAGTGCTAGTTCTTCAGAATGTAGTGGTCATTTAATGAACTAGAATGATGTAACAGTCATGACAGATCATTATTTTTCAATGGCAGGACAATGACAGTGCTACAGAAAGGGACTGTGTGGGCGACCGAACCACCGCTGCTGTCGATACAAGTGCAAATTAGGCAGGGCACCTTTTTTTGTTGGTCCATGTCTCCATAACAACTCCTTTGTTCTTAACGCTTTTGAAACCTGCTCGCCATGATAAAAAAAGGCAGCTTGAAAATTCAGATAAAGCCACACGGTAAACAAGTGTGAAGCTAAACTTCATGGTGGTTTTGCCCAAGAAAGACGTGTCAGCCACTGCTTAATTGTACGTGATTGTGTTGAATTAGGTAGTGAGTCATTAATATCTGCCCATTATTCTGTGTGTGTGTCCAGATCATAATCTTTTTTTATATTGACATGGGTTTACAAGTGGTCTGTGGTCAGTGTATGTGAAAATCATATTAATCATAAATGAAGAAAGGAACATCGGTGAGTTATGATAGTGTCATTCACGGATGGCTTCACACTGACTTAAAACTAACCTACTCAATGAGGGTTAGTTTTCTGTGCAACAATGACCAATGGTTGTAATTGTCCCCATAAAAATCACGGTCAAAATCAATTATTTTAGCAGGTTTCTTATTCTTTATCATGTATCGATGGAGCCTAAATCCAGTTGTTCAATTACAATAAAAAAATCTGCATTTTTAATCATTATTCAATATTTAAAAAACATTTAATAGAAATAGTCTCTATTGTTTTTCAAAAATATTCATGAGTTTGCCTGTATCTGTCTGTACAGATTAGTTTACACAAGATCAGATTTTCACCACATGATTTCCGTTGCCCAAATAATGTGATTGCAATA
This sequence comes from Verasper variegatus, assembly GCA_026259375.1. Lineage (NCBI taxonomy): Eukaryota > Metazoa > Chordata > Actinopteri > Pleuronectiformes > Pleuronectidae > Verasper > Verasper variegatus. The sequence continues at coordinate 1,726,555 of CM048050.1, forward strand.
TTATTGCAAAGTTAACAGAATGTTTGCAAAAAATTATAATAATACCACCAGTCAAATTATTAAACTTTATTTTACCTCCTGTCTCTCCTCAGTTTTATCATGTGTATTATAACCCATGATATCAATATTTTATATATCACAGTAATTATCAATAACAGAATATCGTGACACTTCTACAGATTATTTTGCATTAGCTGACTGTCTAGTATGTTCTCTAACTTGGCAGCAGTTCAGTAGCCCCACCTGACAACCAATGGTAGTGGATGGTAATAACCAGTGGGAATTCCTCATTTAAACATTTCATCAAATCACAACAGTACTTTAACCACCTTCATAAGGAATAGTAACATATCATCTTGATCTATTTTCTTTGAAAATATTAGGGCTCAGTCCATTCCAACCACATGGTAATGCAAGGAACTTTTATTTTCTTCTGTTCCTCCCCAATAAATAACATTATGAAAGGCAAACTTGTCACGTGTATGGTTTACTTCCCGCTCATGGGTGTGGTTTAAAGCTTGCTGTGATGGAGACAGGGGAGATGCAAATTGTTTAAAAACTGATTTTTAGGAAAACATAAAGAAATTATCATAATGTAGTAGTTAATTATTCCTGTTAAAGCTTATGCTGCTTTTACATATGAAATGAATGAGATGTTTCCATTTCCATAGATTCAAAGCAATACATCAGCTAGAGGGCTGCACGAGGGTTTGTGACAACAGCAAACATGTTGACTGTGGATTAGGTTGCGATAAAGCACCTCTTAAGAAAGAGGCAAGATTGGCTGTTTGTCCATTGCATAGATGCGTGTAGTTTCTTCACAACAAGCAAAGTCTCCTCAAAACATCCCCATTTTCTGGCTTGAACTTTGGCCACATCGCACCCCAAGATTTCCAGTGGTACTGCTCCATTTCCTGTGTTTTGTCTGTATCTGTAGGCTTGCACACCACATGAACAAATATGGACACGCTGAGTATGGACAGAAAGCGTTGTTCATGTCCATATCTGATGTTTAACATAAATGAGCTTTTAAAAGTGTTACAGTTAATGGGGAAAAAAAGAGAGCTAGAGAAAGTAGGACAGAGCCTGGCTCTTGTCTCACCTCCGCACAGCTACACAATCACACCATGAAGGGGGCTTGGAAGTCAGTTTTTACAAGTTATGGTCAGATACAGGACCCTCTTTCCAGTGTTGGGTAGGTGTAAGAGGTAGTTTCCGTCTATCTGACCATTCGACATGGAGATTGGTAGGAATTGAAATTTCACTGAAGGGATATATTGTTTTTATGACTTGTTTTTTCCATTTGTATATTTATTTATCACATCTTCAATACAAATTTATGTATCATTTCATATTATTCTAAACCTCTTACTATATGTAAAATGTTTCAATTAATGTTTATTGCCTCCCTTTGGCTGGAGCAGTGACTTTTGGAAATAAACTAATTAGTTCAGTTGAACGTATCAAGAGGATAGTGACCCAAACACTGTTGTGATAACATCATATTCCATGGAAACATTCAGTTGCTATCTTAACAACACTGCTCTGGGATAGCCTACTAAATAGAATGGAAATGTTCCAATGCAGATTTCATCTTTCATCTGTAATTCAACACGCTTCTGTGATATTGTGTCTCAGAACATGTAGCACACAATATGCGTCACTGTTAACCCGCCTAATAAGTACCTACGTAAACACCCAGGCAGTCACTGGCCATGCACACCACCCCTTAGCCTGCTCCACCCCCATCACTACCGGGGCTACTAATTGGATGTGGCAGGGAATTGCGGCGCACTTGCCTCGCAGCGACTTGTACCCTATAACCATACACAAATCGATCTGACATGTGGTATTAGATTAAATTACCAAGCAGCGCAGTGACAAGGAAAAGGATTTGTTCAACCCTCACCTCTCCATCTCACACGCACCCTCCCAGACCTGCTGCAAAACAGAGGGATGTTCAGCCAAGCAACAGCAGACGCTGCTCTGTCCAAGATATCCATCAAACCAGGGTTTCAGGCCAACCTGCAGCCAGCCACCACTCCCTGCAGACCTTTATTTGTATACTCATAATCTCCTCATAACTCATTCAATGGTGTCCAGTAAAAAACATTTTACCCAAATGGTAAATGGTCTGTATTTTTATTGAGCTTTTCTAGTCTTGATGACTAATCAAAGCGCTTTACATTACAGTTTTCACCTATTCACACACACATTCACACAGTGCATCTATGGGCAGCACTTTTTCTACGAGCAATATACATGTATATCTGCTTCAAATGCCTTAAAATCTGATTAAAAGTCAAATAAGAACAAGAGTCTGTTGTTTAATAGTAAATATAACTATCTTTAATAATTTACTGTTCAGATATCAGTCGTACATTTCATTTTAGTCGAAATAGGATTTTTGACCTTTGACTAAATCTTAGCTCAGAAAGCTCCTGTATAACTCTGCATTCATCCTCAAGACTGTATATAAAAAAGGACGACATGACCACCCCCCACAATTGAAGCCGAAGCATCTCGATTGCCCCCCCGATTGCTGGCTGCAGTATTGCCTCCTTCATGTTAGTGGATGGGATATGGCTAAAAAGTACACATCAAATATTTTTTTCTCAAGGATGGTTTCTGTTATTGTCGCTAGTCCTTATCACACTGATGTATGTTCTAGTTCGTATTTAAGTCTGGTTTTAATTAGTTATTTGATGCTATTAAAACTGGATTAAATGTCCTGATTGACTTTGGGATTGGTTAAGCATGTATATTAGCGATACCATAACTCCCTCCTCAGATTGCTACTGCATAAACTCTGGCTTCAAAATACGCAAGATGGTAGCGTTTGAATATTGTTTTATTCAAATATTATATTATTAATATTATTTGATATTTTGGCTTAATTTCTGGATACACAGTGTATGATTTATGCTTTTACTTGTGGTGGAATCATCAATAAATACCAGTGTCAGTTCCAATTGGATCTTACACGCCAAAACGATAATTGAACCAAAACCAAATGAGCTGGTGACTTTGATTCCAATTTAAAAACCAAATAAAAAGTCTTATAGAGCCAAGACTCTGGCAGGCATGGCCGTAGACATCATGCCATCATGAGTTTTTAAAAGTTATGTAATTTCCTAAAATAGCTTGTCTCAGCAGGTTTTTAGCAAATGTTTGTTGAACAGGATTTGTAAGAGACTATATTTAGTTGAGGATTAGTCCACATGTTTGTGCTGTACTAATTATTTCTGGCCGGTGTATTGGGTCAAAATGGTAATAAAGGAACATGACATCCACTGCTGATGTGTTGTAAATATGTTTGGCACAGAGAAATCAGATGCATCAGCTGTTATTGGTTTATGTCTGAAAAATATACAATATCACCATAGTGAACATTTTACAGACTGTCATTCCTAATTATTTCTTCTTATTCCAACACACCAACTCATATTTTATATTGGGATCAATCCACATTCACAAGAAAGAGTAACATTAGATGGACAGATAAAAAGTATAAACTGCTGAGGGGTGACTGAATTTTGCATATATGACGAAAAAGCATTAGGTTTAGGTTTTTGTGAGGTGGTGACTCACTTTTTGTGGGAGCAAGCCCTTGATATGTCTGAGTGTATGAGAAGGTGTAACGGAGGTCTTTTATCACACTGATTGTTTGTTTCCTGGGATCAAAAGAGAACTTGTCTGGATGTGTGTCCTGGAGCAACATATTAACCTTTCTTTTGTTCTCCGTGGCAGTGCAGATAAAAGTGAGGCTGGCTTTGCTGAAATAGATGGTAAATTGCTCCATTTACATCTGGCCAGTTTGGGCTTGCTATGTTCTTTGTTTGTTGACTGCTCAGAGAAAAGGAGCCAAGAGCCGCTTGTTGTCTTAGTCGATGTTAACAAAGTTAGTGCAGCCACTGCTGCTCAGCCCCAAGAGAAAGCTGCACTGTGCGACAATTAAACTTCACATTTAGAGAAGCACCAAACGGCACCCAACAAGTCGTTGGAGAAAGGATTTATATTCATTACATTTTTTATTGAAATGTCATACTAAACAATAGCTGTAGTGAGAGGAGTATTGCATCCACTCCTGCAACCCATTTAGCAAATACTTACTGTTAGAGACAATTAAAACAACTGTATTCTGGTTTGAGAAGTGATTCACTGGCTCACATCCAGTTTGACTCTAGTAGGCCCTTTAATTCTGGAGCGATTATTATGTTGCCGTGCATGAAACCTATTAAAATGATGAAGTGTTTTACAATGTGTTGAATGTTTCTGAGAGCAGAACTTTCCTAGATTTAAGCTGGTTTTGAAACTAGATTGTTCTGACACAGTCATCAATATTTTTTCTAATAGAAATGATGTCCAAATGTATTTATATAAAACCAAGGTTCTTTTTACAAAGAATATTCCTAAGTGGTGTCAGAGTAATTCTGTACAATTGGATACAACTATATTTCTTATCCTCTATTTAGACTTGGGCAAGTGTGTAATAATTGTACAACTAAGAGTGTATCCTGGAAGTAGAAGCCGCCATCTTTAGATCTGCTGCTGCAGAGCAGTGGTCTTATCACTGGAGTTTTGTGTGCTGTGCTACATAATTAGGTACATATGAGGGTCTGTGACTGTGCATATATTGGTGCTGTAAGTGTATGTAAAAGGGAGATTGCAGCTATTTGCACTTCAGCAGAATAGACTCATATGATCTCCTTTGTAAATCTATTGAAGGCACAATGGCTGCAGTGCAGCCAGTGGTGCAGCTGTACACACACAGCTACAGAGCTGCTTCAATCCGTGATACTCGGCACCTTTCAGTGGTTTTTACCTGAAATATCACTGTCCTGAATGTCTCTGTGTGACTCGTAAATAAATGGTCTGTATTTTTATCGAGCTTTCCAGGTCTTGATGACCACTCAAAGCACTTTACAGTACAGCTTTTGCCATTCACCTATTCACACACATTCATACAGAGCATCTACTGTATGTGCAACACCTTTCTCTATGAGAAGGGGCAGTTTTGGGCTTCAGCATCTTGCCCAAGGACACTTCGGCATGCAGAATGGGGAAGACTGGGATTGAAACCATTGACCTTCTGGTCGGAGGACAACCGCTCTACCCCCCCTTCAGCCACAGCCGCCCCACTCAGCACTGGCATCAGCTGCCAAATGTCTGGATAAAAAACTAGACCTCACCATCAGGCACTTTGTTTAACAACAGTAGCATAGGAGTTTTTTTTATTTATTTAGATTTCCTCCATGCTATTGAAAATAGAATGCAAAAATTCCATTCTTAAATTCTAATGACAACATGACAGTATGGCAACAATTTATTTTATAGGTTATATGTCGAAAATAATGGTAAACTCTTTTCCCCCTCAACCGTCAGAAATAAAATATTTATATTAAAACTTTCTATTAAACTATGAAAAGTATTTAATTTTTAATGTCTGTGTGTCGCCACATAACTGTGATCAGATGGGATGCTTCACAGGGCTGATAACCCTGTGAGATGGACTGGACTGTCAGTTGTGTATTGTGGATACACATGCTTTTCCACTTCCATTACTTTGGTGTATGTTGCAGTGATTTTCTCCTTTTTATTGTTAACAACTTTAAGTCTCAGAGCGTTTGCCCACAGAGCCGAGCTGCTCACTAACTAATGGTCATTGTGTGATGTGAAGCCAAATAGGCCTTTAGAGTCCACATTCTCCCTACAGCAACGTGCCTTTCTCTGCAACGTCGTTAGCCTTCATGGAAGAGCTGTAACATGGCCTGATCAGATTAAAGTCAGACACACACACACACACACACACACACACACACACGTTGTCATAGGTTACCTTTGGGGACTTTAAATAGATTTTACATTAATTTCCGAATTACTTATTCTAACCATAAACACTATTTCTCTAACCCTAAACTTAATCAAAAACGCTTTATTGACACTTTACACTTGATCAAAACATCAGCTTTTTCCTCAGTTAGACAAGCTGTCCCCAGTACCCTGGGTTTTAGTCAGAAATTTGTCCCCAAAGGTAGCCTATGGCAGAAATGGGCACACACACTCACAAACATACATCAATGGTGAATCAGAGGCTCTTAGTAAGAAAAGAGTATTCACTTTAACAAGTCAAAAAATGTGTCTAGTCACTGGGTTGAAAGACCTACTCATAACAGATATGAGTAAATATGAGTGATTTAATAAAACTCTTCACTCTAACCAATTTTCATGTATTTAGAGATTTCTCTTATTTTGAAAGAGATAGTTCCTCCATGGGAAAGACTTACCTTCTTACCTTTATTTAAGAATCATGATGCATTAATCTGAAGGACTGGAAGCACTATGGTATAAAATTCATTTTACTCTGTTAACATTTCTGTGTTTGAAACTTGCCAACAAATGGAGGAGAGCAGGTTCTTTAGCAATTTGGTTGTGTCAGTTATGATAATGATCCAGCTTTTCCATCTTGTATAGATCATCTGTTTATTCAAAGCCAGCCCTAACTCAATCACTGCCTTCTACCAGAACCCGTAACAAATGACAGCAAGGGAAATTACAGTCATTCGTCTCCGTCAACCCACATCATGTCTGCCCCTCTTCTCTCTCTGTTGAATCAGGACACTCGTACCATCTTCTCCTCCACCTCATTTAGCTGTTTCCCTGTACCTGGAAAGATTCCACCATAGGTCTCCAGTACGCTGACAGTCTCCACCAATCACTGCTAAAATTACACGGAACACAAACCCAGATGATCATCAGCATAGGAGTTGCAAATGTCACCATACTGTACAGTCATTTGACAAATGGCCTGTCAGGCATGAAGCAGGTCACCTCCACATCACAACAGGTGTGCTGTGGGATATGTGACTTGGACTGTGTGCAGTGGCTGTTATTAAGGCAGCCGGGGGTGGAGGTTTAATTGCAGCTCTCTCCTCTCCTACAGAATTGCCACTCTCAGTTTGAGTCTCCTGTTAAAGTGCTGGAGGCAGATGTCAGTGAAGCTGTTGAAGCATTTGTCATCATACAGTTTTTTTTCCTTTCTTTTGCAACTAGACAAAAAAAATTGCAGTCCCTGTTAGTTATAGACATTCAACATTCAAAATATAAACGGCAGTGAACACATTGGTTATTTATTTACCTTTTGTTGTTTTCTTGTAAACATGATATGTTTTCATTCAGTGCTACTCACCAAAATGCACTGTATGTAAAAGGAATGCAAACTGTATGTTCTGGAATGGAGCTCACTTTACTGAGTTAGGGTAAATGAGAACAATTATTTATGCTATGATACACTGCTCCTCCAGGTAGCCGCCCATGCCACAGGTGCATTATACAAATAAACACAACTTTCTTCAGCACAGCATGCTTTATTCACCAAACATATGTGACAATCCCCTGATGTTTTTACAAAATTAAGTTTCTTACTATTATACTCCAAAAAATAGCCATAAGTATAAGTCATACATTATCATTTCCCTTCTAAGTACAATTTAATTATATGATCTAATAAGGTTGTTCATCAATATAGTATTCTGTACTTACCACCTATTTTTTCAAAATGATGTTTCAAAACACAGTATATAAAAGATTCTTCCAAATCAATATGTATGATTAAAAACCAGGGTTATCCATAAATATTGAAAGATATTTTAGAAGTTTAAAAAAATTGGTTTAAAAGAGTTTGTGTTTGATTACCTACACTGTCTGAGTTTATTTGGTTGTTTGTTTGTTGTCAGAATTAAACACAAACTACTAAAATTGATTTCCATGAACTTTTGTGGCAGGGTGGGGCATGACCCAAGGAAGATCACATAACATTTTGGTGCAACTCCAGATCAGGGGTCGGACCCAGGAATATATATATATATATATATATATATATATATATATATATATATATATATATATATAAAAACTGCTCTCGGAGGTTCTCTCAACAGGAAGAGGAAGTTGCGTGGTCGAATAGGTCCGTCGTCTGGTGATTGTGTATATATATATATATATATAGTCTTTAACATTGCAAGACATTTTTCACCAAATTACACAGACTCATATCAGTCCCCTAAACATACCTGATTTTTCTCATCGAGACCCATGATCTATAATTATAAATCAATGAAAATGTTGCAAAATGTGACCCAGATCAAATGCAGAAGAAAACATAGCCTCTTTGGTGGATGTCTTATTCTTACACAAAACAATACTACCAGCTGTTAAATAAAATAGATGCATATGTTGACTACAACCTCTATTACAAATGCTAGTGTTTATTGCTCAGTTTTTGTCTTATCACCTGTATACATCAGACGGAGGTTTTCAAGGGGCCATGTGGCAGCGTGGGGATGACCTTCAGGCATGTTCCTGCCACTGAGGGGGATGCAGTCCACGTCAGCATTGAGACGGTCACACCCAACTCTCCTGCAGCCATGGCAGATCTGCAGAGGGGCGATCGCCTCATTGCCATTGGAGGTATGACATGTCAATGCACACATCAATAATAAGTTGATATCATAATCCTTTTTTTGTTAGTATACATAGTTTGTACAACATATCTTTAAGACCACCAGATGTAATTATAAATATATTTTTAACACTGTCATTATTTCATTTATTTCTTTATGCTATCGACTGAAAACCCTCTCACTGTTGTTTCTGTTGACAGGTGTCAAAGTGACATCCTCAGTTCAAGTACCCAAACTGTTGAAGCAGGCTGGAGAAAGGGTAGTGGTCCGTTATGAAAGACCGGTTCGTCACCAGACTTCCTCTTTGGGAAGCTTAGGAACTCTTCAGGAAGGCTTTGGGCAGCTCGAGGAAACCGGTTTTATCCCTCAGCCAGGTGGCTATGAGGAAGACCCAGCCCCCATCACCACCCTTTCTGACATATCCGATGGCAAAGACATGGACTCTGAGTTTGAAGAGTTGATTGTGGACTCCAAACCTAGTCATACTGGTAGCCCTAATAACAGTACCACAAATACCAGTGAAACTAAGGAAGATTTCTTACTTACAGTAAACCAAAGCCCCAAAAGGACTGTGGCCAACTTGGCCTCCAAGCCCCTTGGTACCATATCACCCATTCTAAACCGCAAGTTAAACCTGGTGGGTCTTCAGTCACCATTAAAGCCTCATCCCAAAGAATCACCAAAGCCCTCACCACATAAGACCAGTAGTGATCCAAGTGAGGGTCTGCAGCGCCCCACCATTCCTCCCCCACCTCCTCCCTCTCGCCCCCCAGTGCCGCCAAGACCTCAGATAAGGTTGACACCAGCCTCTTCAGAAACCAGTCTTTTTGAAAGTGGCGATTCTGTTACAACTTCTAATGCAACTGTTGCTCCTATAGTGACTGCCGCCACTAGTGCTTCTGAAAAATCTCCAGAAAAGGTTCCTCTCACTGGAGCCAATGAGGAGAAGGCTGGCACAGAGAAAATATGTGTCAAACAGGGTGACACAAAGCAGTCCACTAAGCCAAATGAGTCCACTGATGAGCTGCCAGCCCTTCCCACTGCAACCAGCAGTAGCAAGGCTGATCAAGCAAAGGACAAAGCTTCAGAGAGCTCGTGCAGCACACGAGACAGTCTAGAGGACCACTCCATTTGGGAATCTCCAGAAACCATGTTTCGTAATCAGACAGCACGCTGGCCCAAAGCCTCGATGGTGTTTGATGTAGAGAGCAATCACAAGTACCTTAATGTGGCCCTGTGGTGCAAAGATCCCTTTAAGCTGGGTAGTTTGTTGTGTCTGGGTCATGTGAGTCTCCAACTGGAGCATGTAGCCCTGGAATGTATGGCCACATCTTCAGCAGAGTACCAGAGCACCTTTAGGCTAGGGCCTCCAGAGCCCAAAGCCAATGTCAGCCGCACTGCACTACGGAGTCTCGGCACCCACAAGGGCTTCAATGAGAAGCTGTGTTACGGAGATGTGACCCTGAACTTCTGCTATTTAGCTGAGGGTGACTTTGAGTTCCCAGGGGGGCTGTTAGAAAGAGAGCGAGAGGGAAGTCTTCTTGATGAAGATCTAAAGGAGAGGGAGAGAGAACATATCCCCACAGCACCACGGGATGACTTGGCCTTTGGCACCATGCAGTTGGTAGAGGTTCGTCACAACTTCCAGGACACACAGTTCCAGAACCCCACCTGGTGTGAATACTGCAAGAAGAAGGTTTGGACCAAGGCAGCCTCTCAGTGTATGATCTGCGCTTATGTTTCCCACAAGAAGTGCCAGGACAAGTGCCTCTCTGAAAATCCCTTCTGTGTGGCAGCAACTGAACGTCGTGGAGCTGACCCTGAAGCCAAATCTACCATTACCCGGGCGACTGGACTAACGCGCCATATAATCAACACCAGCTCCCGCCTGCTTAATCTGCGGCAGGTACCTAAGACTCGGCTAGTTGAGCAGGTGGTTGATGTGGTGCCTGGAGTGGTGGAACCCTCACCCAAGCATACACCCAACACTTCAGACAATGAGAGCAGTGATACAGAGACCTACACCAGTGGTGCCAGCCCCTCAAAGCAGCCTGTCAGCTGTGGTAGCAGCAGTAAACTTGTACGCAAGGAAGGTGGGCTGGATGACAGTGTGTTCATTGCTGTGAAGGAGATAGGGCGTGACCTGTACCGGGGGCTGCCCACAGATGAGCGCTCCCAGAAGCTTGAGTTGATGCTGGATAAACTGCAGCAGGAAATTGACCAGGAGCTGGAGCACAATAACGCCCTTGTGCTAGAGGACAAGGAGGCCACAGATGCCCGTCGCAAAGCCCTTATTGGTACTGCCCTGGCCAAGTCTGGGGAGAGACTGCAGGCCCTTACCTTGCTAATGATCCATTACCGGGCTGGGATTGAAGACCTAGAGTCGGTGGAGAGCACCTCTCCTTCAGAGCAGCAAGGTTTTAAAGGAAAAGGAGAAGGCCTAGAAGACGAAGCCTTGATGGGGACAGAGGTTTATGACAGTGACATCTGCAGCCCAGTGGAGGTGCAACTGCTAGATGACATTACCGAGGAGCAGATCTGTGTGGAAGCACTCCACTAAATAAGACTAGAGAAATAAGAGGAACAAGCTCTGTGCACCTTTCTCCCTATCAAACAGTATCCTTTTGGACAGGAATTGCAGCAGTCAGTTTTAAATATTGGGGTTGTTGAGGTCCAGTTTTTGATCCACTTCATTTTTACATGAAAGAAATGATGGGAAAAGGAATTTCCTCCCTAATAATTCATGGCAATCCTGTCATTGATGTTTTGATTTGCACAATGTGGTGCCGTCCCCATGCTTTCCGTGTGTCTCTGGGGTTTAAAAGGGAAACTTGAAAGCTACACTTATCTGCCCTCAGTAGTGCTGCACATTCATCCTTCAGTTTAGTTTTTCTCTTCAAAAGGTCATTGTAAGAATTAGATTTGGTTTGCTTTCTTGTCTGTAACTGCTTTGACATGAGGACTTGGGACTATGTGCACATTTATGTGCTGCTAGTTTGAATTATCTTAATTTTGGAGAAATAGTATGTATTTAATATTTGTTTGTATGAAGGTGAAATATTGGAGTCAATATCAATGTGAACACTACTAAGGAAAAGTAGTTTTACACATCCACCTCTGTGTTTGTCTAATGACCCTGCAAGCAGTCATACATATCTTTTGCTTTGAGCACTGTTTACCGTAATATATCTGGATTTTAGAAGTGACTTTCCCTGCTCAAAAACTCTTTGTGATTTCAGCATGATTATAAGTAAAACCTAATATATAATTTGACTCTTTCTGTTGGTTTATTTGTTGGTCTTAGTCAGGCCAAACATGTTGTTACCCATAGTTCCTTCCTTCATAGTTTTTGTTGAAGGATGTAGAAATGTTATTTTTTGGGGTTCTACTTCTTTTCTAATATGTATGTACGGTTTTCTCTTGCCAAGTTACATTCTGTTCAGATTACCCATTCAACTTCTAAAACTCTACGAAGGCACATAGCAAACTGTCATGGATGAGATGAGAAAGGCACATAATTGCCTCTTTTTCATTGATTGTTACCAAGGATCTCTCATGATGTTGAAATTCTCCAACATTTGTTTATTTATCTGGTTAAATGTGTTTTTTTCTATGATTGTGTGAACAAATGTTGATCTGAAACCCTTGTGGTAAAAATTTGCTTTGTCCTCACAGCTGCAATTGGGTTTACATTGGGGCTAAGGGTTGGGGTCAGGCATTTACTTGTGATGGTTAGGTTAAGGGGCTACTTCAAGTAGCTGGGATGTGATTAAGTGCCGCTCTTTTGGCTTTGTGAGTTGTTTTCATACCCAAATGAATGTATGTTCGGATGTTTCTGTTTTGTTTCAATACAACTGTTTGGCACCACCTTCCCTTGTTTCCCAGCAAAACCATCAATCAAGCATTGATGTAGCCTATTACAATGATTCTATCAACACTATCTACTGCTCCCAAAATGCCTTGCTGTTTATCTTTTACACCCTTACAGAGCCTCTGGAAAACAATTGCTTGTCAAGAGGGCATGTTACTTTTGTGTATCTCAAGGAAACATCTACTCTATTTTGTCAACAATGTCCTTTCCTTTCTTTCTTTATTCTGATGGTTATCTTGCCAATCAGTGCCACATCAGATATTTCTAGCACAGCAAACACAATTGAGTTTGATTGTGTTTAAATAAAGAGGTTGAGTTTAGTAGCTTTCTCTAAATATTAACACCAGTCTGCAGGTTTTCGGATCAGCACATCAGAATTGTGGCGTTCAACAAATTATCAGGGAGAACTCAGAGTAATGTAGTGCCAATGTTTGATTGAAAGAGATTTGGTGTTCAGAACAAAAACAGCCAGTTATATAAAACAGATTGATTAGCTTGACGGCTGACCATAATCTCAAACACTGCATAACAGTAAATATTACAAGAATGCATAGAAAATCATAAAGCATTTATCATTGCAGCAGCCCTGCAATGTTTTTGCAGTGTTTCCCAACCCTGGGATTGTCTTGAGATAAAGTTAGATTTCCACTAATGGTATAAGAGAAGTAATGAGCCAGACTTGAGCCCTGATCATACTTGGTGGACTTCACTCCAGTGTTGGGTATGCAGAAGTGGACACGTTTCACACATTGTACACAAGAAAACATGATTTTAACCTCTTGACAGTGAGAAGATGAGCTGCTTTGTTCGGCCTAACAACATGAAATATTCCCCAAAACGGTGCGTGGCTGCAATAAGACGTGAAAGGATGTGGAATACAGTACAAACATCATGACATGCATACATTGCACTACACAATTATCCAATTCACTTTTCTGGCGCATGCACAGTCTGCGTGCTTGCTGTGTGAACAGTCTGTGTAGTGTCATATTTTGGGTCGCATGCAGATCACATAGGGCACACGCGAACCTTAGCTGACTCGGGCAGATTACAAATCTTTTTGGGCACACCCAGATACAGAAAGCATGAATTGGCCTTTAGTGGAAGCACTATTTCATGTGATTTTTAGTATATTCGATATGTTGCTCATGTAGATATTGGCTTTTTGGCTGCTATTGTCAATCTCTCTCTGTCACTGTATATTCAGATTTTTGTGCAATATTTTTGTAGGAAATGAAACAGGTAATCTGCAATGAATCCCAATGTCTGTGATTTTTCTTCTTTTTTCTCTGAAAGTGTGTAGTTGATGTGCCCATCTTCCTCAACCTGAGGGGCTTTGGAGCCCAATCTGAGGAGTTCACACTGTAAACCCCTCTTAGCCTGAGAAGCACTGCTTTTGCTGCTGCTGTTGTTACAATGTGCTCTTCCACTGAACTCATAATCATATGCTTCTGCCACCCCTCCCCCAGCCCTAACCTTTGAAACTGCACCCGCTGTACGATTGTCTACCACAGCTTTCAGCAGGTCGACATGGTGTTTGTTTCTTTTTGTGTACGTGAGGGATGTAGTACAGCTTTCAAGGAGGCTCGTGTGATGAAGCTTTATTGTCCATAACCCAAATAAACAAGCTCAAAATGGTTGCTATCGCTCTGCTTTGTGGTTTAATCAGTTCACACAGAAGACCTTCAAAGGCACAATCTGTAATCCAAATGTAAACCGCGGTCACATCACCAGCAAATATCAAAGCACAAGATTTCCACCTTCTGTTGCATCCAGACTGAATGATGGAACAATTGACACTAACACAAGACGAGCACGAAAGTCAAAGGTTTATTTAAACAAACCAATGCCAGCCTGTATTTTAAATTGAAACTCAAATCATATATGTAATCATACATCTTATGACTGTGGAAAGGTTACTGAGTTGATGAAAGATAGTTTAAACCTGTCCATGGTCTTTCTCAGCAGAAATCTGCAAGCCAACAACAGAGCATTTATTTATTAATTTACTTTTTTTATCAGCACAGGAGTTTTTTTGTATCGCTGTGTTCCTGCCCATGAGGAAGCAGTAATTGCTCTCTGATACTTTCGGGGCTGGTTTAGATGATTTGAAATTTGAGTTGGGCTTCGTACCCAATTTAATATTTTGTGAAAGGTGTGCACATGTATTTGTAAAAAAAAACTACCTTGACAACTTATGCCTCATTTGCACATTTATGTGGGTGTATGCGGAAGTCCATTCAATTCTATGGGAATACTATGTGTTAGTGAATCTGTGCCACAGGAAATCAGTGTAAAAATGAATTGGCTTGCAGGCTATAAGCTAACATTGGTAGCATGCTAGCTGTGAAACGCAGACGGCAAGCTTTAAGAGTCATACGTCTCTCACAAGGTTAGCTACACACCTGGCAGGTAAGTTTCTGACTGGATGGTGAAAAATGCTTTTGTACTTGAATTGAAAATCAGAGCATGTAGTCTGTATATTATATAGAATTGCTAACACAAAACTGAAAACAAGGTATTAATCTGTCAGTACTATCCAAACTCCCTAACCTGTCTCTTGCATTTAGCCCTGAGTCCATTGGTTTCTACTGAGGATGTGAAACTTTAGAGGTAAACTCTGCTGAAGTGGAGATGTGTTTCCAAGTGTTGCACAGTCCGATATGTGAGACCCTATGAACACAACATGTAGTCTCACCTCCACAGCACGGACTGGAAGATGATCTCACTGCACCTAAGATCAGAGCTGACCAATATTATAGGAGAGCAATAGTAAATCTGTGGAGGATCTTACAGTGAGAAAAATATAAAAAGATATACCAGAGATTTTATGAACAATTAGGTTTAATTTGGTATGAATATTGAACATTATTATTTTAATTACTAGTATAAAAATGGGCTACTATCACTCCCACAGCTAAGAAAAATAGGAAAATGTCCGAACTCTAATATCTGAGCACATTGGATTTGAAGAACCCAGAAGAGCAACATGACAATAGAAGATACTGTGTCTCTACCAACATTGCTGTAAGAAGCAGTGTTGTCTGGGTTTTTACTGAAGAGGGAAAGGATGGAAGGTATTGTGTGATCATCCGCAAAGTAATTGAAGCCCAGTGTTGAGATGGACAGGCTGATTACAGTGTGTCTGCTCCCACATTTCCCCTTCATGGTAACTCATTCTGCTGTCTTCCACCACCCAGTATACAGACAATCAATGTGAGTATTTCTGTTACCAAACTGAGAAGAATGCTCGCTCCTCGCTGTTTGACATTTTCACGCTTACCTACGTATACAGTACATGTTACTGCTCTGCTCACTGCACGCCAATAATGGGAAACAGCATTTAGAAGAACACAGGTGTCCAAATGCACCATAGGGTAATGGTGCTGAAAATCCATCTGTCTCTATAATCAGTTTCGATGTAGTCATTTCTGAGAAGAAGAAAAAACATTTTCAGAGCGTACCACATTTAATAGATGATATGGCGTTCTCACAAGTAAGGAGAAAATAAACAGTAACATCCAACTAATGACAAACATGTAGTTACATGGACACACATATGTCCATTACCCAGCAACACAAAACATAATTCTCCATATACAAATCAAAAAAAGAGGATTTGGATGTGTTAGTACCTGTTCAAATCAATGCAGGAACCATTACAGTATGATCATGATTATTATTTCACCACTTCAGATCCATTACAGTCAAGTACAGTGTTTCACAGCCCATCAGCAGGTTTATGAGGACACAACAATCTGAACATTGCAGTATATTATAAACACAAGGGACATCAAGAGTCTTTGAAAATTGTCCTTTTAAAGTACAATAAATCAGTTTGGTGAGTAGACATTTTTTTAAAGCAGAGCTGCACCAGAGGCTGAAATTATATTCCATCTATCCATCAACGGTTGTCAGGGCGAAATCTCATAGGCTGACATTAGATTGGGCGTTGGTACAACTCAATGTAAATTTTGGTTTACATTGAATTTTCTCACCTCTCTCTGGTGTTGTTGCCCCACTAGAATGTATAGGCAGGTATAAAACTAATACAATTTGACTTGACTTCAAAATATAGGAACACCAGTCACCCTGTTTCCTTTTACTGTCCATTTGAGAATGAAAAAAGCAGTTAACTGTCCAGTTATTCAGGAGACTTTCCTCATTGTACAAGAACTGCAGCAACATAAATATGTAAGGCATGATGAATATATATATATTTAGTGCTTCAGAAAAAGCTGTTGATTAACATATTTTGATATACTTCCTTATGTCGACTCATTTGTCACAAGAGAGAAAATGATTTGCAAATAGTGTTATTTTCCCAAATCCATGACAGACAGGAGTAGTTAGACTGAAGGACACAATCAACACCTGTGGCCTTGACAGAACAGGAGGCAACCAATGGCATCAACTGTGTTCAACTGATCTATAAGGTGGATATTAGTCTTTCAGTAAACATCCGGTCAGAAATCAGTCACATCTAATATGATAGGAAACATAGAATACAATGTGTTTAAATCATTATTGATTCCAGTGTGACATTTTCAAAAGACCAACAATTAGGAAGATAATGAGGATTAGAATACTGGTGTTGTTTGAGAGGCTGTGCCTCACCACCAACAAGAACACACCTGTGGTGGAAACTATGAATCATTTTTGTAGTCATTATTTTCTATATTTATTTGACGTTAAGATTGATACGTCTCTGGTTTACAGCATGTAGCTTAGCATAAAGACTGCAGGGAAGGAGCGAGCTCTGTCCAGCGGTGGACCCTCCTCTGTCCTCAGGTTTTCACACCTTGGTTTTTCAACAGATGAAATGAGAGAGATATAATGTGTTAATTAGGGAGCTTTGGATGTGCATGGAGGTCAATTGTGTCTATCAGTTGTTCCCCCTGCTTCCAGTCTTTATGTTAAGCTAGGCTCAGCTGAGCAGCTGCTAAATCCAGCTAGATATTTTACCAAAGAGGTCACATATAATTGCTGAATGGACTCTATCTATAGCCATCAGTATGCATATACAGTAGAATACTTGTATAATAGCATTAATGATGAAACGCCTCCCCCACTCAGTCATTGGTGGGTATATCCATCGAGCTGTCAATCAAATGTAGCTATGCATTGCACGGACAGAGTTAAAGTGGATTACACTGCAGGAGAAGTTTCTATGAATGTTTATAGACCTTTTTTGTGTCATGACTCAGGGTATTTAAATCCATTCACAACCACGCTGAATTTGAGCTGAATAAGATGCTGTCATCCACGACAGAGCAAGCTATATACTTTTCAGAGACACATTTTCCAGCTTACAGGCTGCACCTGCAGTAACATGAGGTGAGGACAGAGGTTTTATTCCATTGTATGTAATCAACCAAGTCATTCATTAATCAACCAAATCAATTACTTGTAAATCCCTAAGGGAGTACTTTGCCACACAGACCCACTTAATTGACAATTAAGCAATTTAGCACAGCAATGGAGAGCAGTAGTATACAGAGACATGGTTTGCAGACAGCTGTGAACTGAGTGTGCATCCACACATAATGATAGTGTATTTTGATATCAATGAGAGGCCTGCAGCAAAGATGGAGCTGTGGTTTATTTGAATCAGTTTATTTGAATCAGCCACGTAGGAACTTAATACTGACAACAGGCTTGCAATACTAAAATGTTAAAGTATGAGAGCGGTGAGAAACGTGTCTGGGTACAATTTGAAACTTTTAGGAGTTTTCACAGCTGTGTCCAATGGAAATGTGACAGATGTGCTGTGAATGATACTTCCACCCGAACATACATGCAAATTATCAAAGCTGGTGTTCAAACAATCACCTTATCCCAGCATGCTGTGACTGTGGACATCACACACAGGCTGGTCAATCGTAAAGGCTTTAGAAGGTAAAAAGAAGAGAGACACTCATCAGCCTTCTACAACACACATAATAAATCCATTTGCACAGCAGTCATGTCATACTCATCACTATGCTGCTCTCATTTTCTCTTTGTCTCTATTTCTTTTCATAATCATCTATTAATTCTAGTCTTCCCACTTCTTCCGCACTAATGCCTAAATTTAGTTTTTCACGTTGTTCATGTTACGATAAGGTGAATAAAAGAAACAGGAACAATTCTCTGAAGCTTAACATCGACTGAGAAAACACTGAAGTGGAAATGAATGGAATCAGTGGGTGGATATAAACAGTATTTTTAATTTTTTCAGAACACAGAGAGACACTGAGATAAGCGAGCATGACATGACGGGTGTTGCACTGATGAATTGATGAACGCTGTGGACATTGTCATGATAAAATGAACATGTTGGTGCACATTATGAACAGTGGCTTAAAACGATCCTTCTCTCAGAGCTTCTCTTTTATTAAAATGATATCATCTCTCTCTGCTTGTATTCTTTTTTTCAGGATGTATTTCTCATCTTTTTCTTAAGCAGCTGAAATGTGTTGACTTCCCAACACAGCTGGCTCCGAGGAGTCTTAAGCATAACAATGCAAACAAGTACCATAGACCGGGCCAACACATCTCTATGGAGGTTACACAAACAGTTTGTTGACATACCACACAATTACCCAAAATACCACCAAACTGCACACCACACTCTTGTTGCTCAGCACCCTCCTACTGTCTAAAAAGTGCTTTATGACACATGTCTCTATTGAATAAGGCTGTTGGCTAAAAAAATATCTCTCACACAATGCACTTGCAACCACAGATCAAGAACAACTTTGGTTTGCTCCAGTACGACTGCTAAGAAGACACTAAACAGTGAAGACTGAACGCAGGACATTCACATGGAAATATCTTGGCTGTTGTTTCATTGCTATTTTTTTTTTTTCTTCTGTGTTCCCTTTTTTTTGTACAACAAAATAGATCCTCTGAAGGATTAACCTGCATCGCTGGTGTCGCTGTTAATCATAATCGTCATATTCTGGATCCATGTTTTCACCCTGATAGTGCGTCCCTTGTGTGGAGTAGGACATCGTCTTCATGGAACAGTTGGTGTCCGACAAAATTGCCTGAAAAGAAAGTTATTGGAATGTGTTAATTGTTTTTTGGCATTTTGCTTTACTTTTGGTACTTTTGTACAGTGAAGGAGAATGAGGGAGAGAGATAGAGGGAGAGAAGTAAATGTTCTGGTCGTCTGGGAGTCCTGTTGACCTGCTCCTAAAGATGTATGCACCCATGCGCCCTAACAATTTTGTTATTGGGTCAAACCAAGATGCTAATTTAATTTGTACATTTATAGTCTGGACATTTTGGTCAAGCCTTCAGTGTCTCTCAACTTAATACAGGACATGTTGGTGCCCTTTGTGCAGTATAGAGGTGTAAATGACTACACAGCGTAAAGGTCTCTGTTGTCATGGATGTGGTATTTGCTCCACACTGTATGACTGAATGTAGGGTTTCTCGTGCATCTGTTTTAGAATTGAAGAAACCAAATGTCGGAGCATTATTATTAAGACTTGAAGGCAAAACAAGAAATCCCAGAGATCCGAGTTATACATCTATCTATCCAAACACTAGCTAACACTAGATAATTCTTAAAATGATGTTTGTTGAGCATTGTTCTCTCCAGGGATTCCATATGTGTGTGTATTTGTGTGTTTTGAATCTTACAATTTTCTCTTCTTGTCCCGGTGGATTCCTGAGAAAGATGCAAAGTGGCGCAAAGAATATATCCACTACTCCAATTATGGTCATCAGCCAGGGGAAGCCGATGCTCTCAGCAATGGACCCTCCAATAGATGGACCTACATCATTAGAGGACACATCACAGACTGGTTTAGTTTGCAATGTTTTGCTGAGGATAATAAGAATATCAAAATGTAATTTTCATTTTTTTGCAATTGGATAGCAGGATTTGGGGTTACATGGAGGGAGGTTATATTTTTCTAAAAGAAAATAACAGTAGGGTCATGATAAGATATTTTACTACAAGGAAATTGCTGTAATGAAAAGAATGTATGAAGCATGCTGTGTGACCAGTCAGAGCTGGAAGATGCATATCCACATGTTGCTGGTTAGTCATATTATGTACCCTTGATACTTCATAAGGAACATGATGTTGTGGCATGTTAAAGTATAAAATCAGGACATAAACACAAAGGACATATTTGTGTCTATTACACATTTTGATGGTTATGTTAAAAAACATCAGCGATGAGGAACCAATATCTTGAAACAGAGGTGTTGGTTTAAATTCTGTTGTTTCCTGTTTTCTAATATCTTTCAATATTTCTTAATGTCATATGGTGCATATGTTGTTTTTACTTCCTGCCAATGTATTTTTCCACATCACTTTCCTGTGTCCCCTGTGTCTTGTTAGTCACAACTGTCCATGTATATTTAGACGTGTCTTTCCTCCTCTCAGCTGCTAAAACACAATGTTCTCTTCCTGAGTGTGTGTTGGCTTGTTCCCTGCTCCCGTGTGTTCGACCTGTGTCTGGACACTGGATTCATTTGGACTTCTCTCTTTGACCTTTGCATCAATGAACTTTGTGAAGTCTGCCCCTGCTGTCTCAGTCCTGTGCGTGTCTGTTACCTCACTTGCACCAGTATTGACAGTATGTAGGGAGGCTATTTTAAATAAACAAGAAAAGAAACTAACTTCTGTGTAATAACCATGAATTATGGTGCCACAATAACATCATCATTTCATTTGTACAAACATGAGTCAAATATTTAGGGAATGGACCCTCTGTTACAGCTCAGATCCACTGTCTGTCACAACCTGTAGTGTATTAGTCTGTAAATACTTTGTGCTCACCTAAAGCAAATCCCATGCAGAACGCAACATCAGCAATGGCATACACACTTCCATACACCGACACATGCCGCAGGTCCACCAGGTAACCCATTATAGGCATCATAGAGGAGTCCACCATGCCTGGAACAGCACAGACAATAAAGGTGAATGCACTGGTTCTGTTTGATTGGTACACTATTAAATTAGCTGACTTACCAATAGCAAAGCCAACACCAAAGTTTGGAAGAATCAGACCATAGATGTCATTGGCAAATGGAACCTACAGCAGACAGACACATTCGAGCCGTTTATTGAATTGAAAATTTTTCATATGAATACAGTATACACCTGTAAAAGAATAAAGGTGGAATGTATAGAAAGGATTAAATATTGCAAAATGTGGACATATGACAAATCAAATATTAAATTCCTAAATAATTAAATTAAATTAAATTAATTTTAACATTTATTTCTCTATTTATTCTTTTGCATTGAAATAACTAATTTTCTATATATTTTCTATTATATATATTTTTTTATTTTTGCATAATGTTAATGTTAATGTAAATATAAATGTCTATCCCTTTATTTTCACCCAGTGTTAACTGTGATTGGCTCAAAATGGCACATGGCAAAACAAAACTCTTTAGTGACCTATCAGCACTAATCCAGTATTGAAGCGGTCTCCTATCTGGCTCCACACTGATGCTGTAGTTGTCTCCTTCATACTTACACATATTACACTGATTCCAACCACCACCATTCCAATGAGAGCACACAGCCATCTACAAGGGAGCGAGGATATAATGTCATCTCATTTAAAACACTTCACACTCAATCAACCACATTATTAAGTTAGAAGGTGTAAGTTGGTTTAAAATGTGTAAAACACATAATATATACAGAATGGCTCCAGAAAGATTTCATCCTTCTTCATTCTTGTAGATTTCATTCTAATGGGTAATGGGCAACCATAATGACAAAGTGAAAGTATATAAATATTATTTATTAAGAATCAAAAACTCATTTTTAGTATTCAGACCTAACTCTGTGTTCTTTACATTCCCTTTGGCAGCATGTACAGCCTCAGGTTTTACTGTGTAAGTCTCTGCACACCTGGATTTGTTCACTTTATCCTCTCAGATCACATTGGATGAGAAGTATCTGACCTGACATCTTCAGGTCTCTACACATATTCTCTGGACACTTGAGGACAGTCGGAGACTTGTCCAGAAGACACTCCAGTGTTGTCTTGACTGTTTGCTTCTGGTTTTTGCCATGTTGGAAGATGAACTGTCTTTTCTTCTCAATATGACTCCTTTCCTCAGTTCTGACCAGTATCCCAGTTCCTGCTGCTTAGAATAAGAAGCAGGCCTGATGCTGCCACCACCATGTGTTACCAGAGAGAGATGGTAGTAGCCAGATGTTTGCCAGATGTAGTGTTTGGAGTTCTGCACAAAGAATTCAAATTTTTGTCTCATCAGAACACTGAATCTGAATCCCCCCCAAAAGCTTCAGTCCAGCCTTAATAAAGGGCTGATTAGTGGAGGCTGCTGAAGGCGTCTGTCCAGCACGTTCCCTCATCTCTGCAGAACTTCTGAGGCTCTCACTGAGTGTTGGGGTCTCATTCACTTCCCTGACTAAGATCCTTCTTCCCCACTTACTTTGGCTCTAGAGAAGTTTTTTCTAAATTTCTTCTGTTTCAGAGATACTGGTGGCTGTGTTACTGGGAAATGGATTTACATCCTCACCCAGATAATTCTGTGGACTTTATGACTTGGGCTTTGTCCAGACATGTGGTGTGAACTGTGCAGTTATACACAGTTGTGTCCCTTTCTGAACTATAACACATAAAAAGCAAATTGAAGCAAACCTAACCACAATGTGGAGTGCCACAGGAAAGAGTCTGAATACTAACCAATAGTTTTTGATTGTTGATAAATTAGCAGAAATGAAGATTATTGTCATGATGTTTTATTGAATATCGATTATATGTTGATAAGGCAAAAGTAGCTATTTTATCCATATTAAATCTATACCTGGGTATTTTTTTCAAATAAAAAATGGGGTCAATATCATGTAATTTTGAAAATCACCAAAATAAAAATATCATAATAATAAATAATTCTCCCCTCACCATTCCAAACATTCTCTCTTTTCTTTTAGGTAATCAGCCTGAATTAGATTTTAGATGTTACAGGGAAATGCTTGGTTATTTTTGTGTGATTTGTGACGAATTAGAATATTTAAGTCCTATGTTTGTCTCACAATTTCATACATTTTCTGAATGCTGTTTTTATGTTACTGTGTGAGTGTTGGTGGCACATGAAATTGTACTGATGCTGTCATACATGTTAATCTGTTGGCATTTTCCTGTAACATGATCATGTGGGAATAGGGCGACAAAGCCCAGATGGAAATAACTTTTCCTATTTGCCCTTTGGTGAAGGATTTATGTAACTCAACCAGGTAGTGGTAAATAGCCTGTGTTTGTATGCCGAAAAAAGATGTTGCCTTCGGTGCAGCTGTGGCTGAAGGGGTAGAGCGGTTGTCCTCTAACCAGCATGTCGGCAGACCTATCCCAGTCTTCCTCATCTGCATGCAGAAGTGTCCTTG
Organism: Verasper variegatus; assembly: GCA_026259375.1. Lineage (NCBI taxonomy): Eukaryota > Metazoa > Chordata > Actinopteri > Pleuronectiformes > Pleuronectidae > Verasper > Verasper variegatus. The sequence goes on from CM048050.1 coordinate 1,750,265, forward strand.
GGCAAGATACTGAATTGAATTGCCCATAATAGAAAAAGTGCTGCCCATAGATGCCCTGTATGAATGGGTGAATGGCTCTAAACTGTACTGTAATACTGTAAAGCACTTTGAGTAGAAAAGGTCTATGTAAATACAGACCAATTTTTCTCAAAGTGCTTTACAGTACAGTTTTGCCTTTCACCCAATCACACACATATTCATACAGTGCATCTATGTGTAGCTTTCTCTATCATACATCGAACCGCCAATCTTGTTAGTGGACGACCCGCTCTACCCCCTCAGCCACAGCCGCCATACTTTCCTTTATATTTATATATATAAAGTAACACTAAGTCCTTTGGCAGAAAGTCAAATTACTTGCTGTAATTCCAGAAGACTTTGAACAAAGGACTAAACTCTACTTTAGGTGGTTGAAACCTGATCCTGCAACATACAACATTTGGTTTTGAAAAATATAGGGACATTTGAAGATGAAGAAAATCACATATTCATTAAGGCTCCAAAACACAAACATGTTATGAGTTGCAGCACTGCTCTAATACTCCCTGTTCACATCTGTAAAAACCTTTGTTGTGATCTGTGAAACGATCCATAGTGTCTCTAACATACTGTTCCATTAAATCCACATATATACTGCAAACAGCATCAATAGAACTATTGCCATTAACAGTAATAAGATGTCACCGTGGCTCTAACAGTAGGAACAGACACAGCAGAAGCAGCATTAGTCATGATATAACATTTCCAATGATTTAACAGTTTTGTTCAAAGGTAATACTTAACAATAGAGGAACATTCTGAATCAACAAACCCAAATATCAAAATTACCATTCTCAGAGGAGATGTGCACACAGAGAAATTATGGATGCTCTGTATCATCAAGGCTTCAATAAAGCCAGCCTCACAAACACTGAAAACTCATTTAGAGGAGCAGAAACAGATGTCACATCCACAGAGGGAGACAGAGCTCGAGAGAAGAAGAAGAAGAGGAGAGAGAGAGACAGGGGGAAGATAAGGATAATTTCCCTCCTTACCTCCCCATCTTGTGCGCCAACGTGCCGAAGATGTTGGTTCCAATAAGATAGGAGATGGACGCTGGTAAGAAAGCGACGCCTGGGCCGTAGACAGACACACACAGAGAGAGAATGAAGGTGTGGGTGGGATTTCAAAGATAAGCAGAGCTCTATCGGTGCCTCATCGCTGAGCTGCTGTACATCTCCCATTGTCTGTAATGAAGACTTATGCTTTCCACCTGCCAGTATATGACACCCTAATATCCTGTTCCCCACGCACCCTTTTCTATCTGACCTAGACTTCATATACAACAGACTGGAGGAACAAACTAATAACCCCAAAGCCTGGAGGCAGCGTCTGTATAGAGGAGATCTGGCAGGATGGATGTGTGACACTGCAGCACTAAGTAAGACATGTAAGTGTAATATGTAAATAAGATCAGAGAAAATATCATTTACCAAAGATCATAACTAATAACACAATTTTTTTTAAAAACACAATGAACCATATTTCAGTTAGGGATTTCTGTCCACATTATAAGGTCAATGTGCATGTAGTGTTATTATTTGTAGTGAATTCTAAGCATCCTGTCAAAAAATATGACTAATTATTTAATTTGATTGACCTCAGTTTATATGGCCGGGCTCCAGAAGAGTGTGAGAAGCTCCTGGAGTCTGACAGTAAGGCCTTTGTGTGTAGAGAATGTTTGATACCATGAGGACCATGTTCTGTCAGTGGACAGGGGGATGGAAAGACTGGTGCCAGACTGTTGAACCTCAGATTCAGGAGGAGTAATTCAGATTGCATCCCATGCTCTGTTTCCAAGTATAACTGAGTTTGCTAGATTAGATTTTTCGTGAAGCCTGGATTTTTCACTTCCTTGAAAGTGATTTAAAATGTATCCAGAACTGGTGTCAGAGCAACAACTCATTAAGCTCAAACCTGCACTTTTGTAGGTTTGTATAGAGTTCTATAGGATGGATGGTAGGGGTGGGAAATGTTTACGACTACAGTTGAAATGAGCAACAGCCAAGTGAGGGCTACCAGAGGTTTACTATGTGTTGCTTTCATGTAAAAGGAAACCTCTGGAGAATGTCTGGACCCAATTCTCCATAGTTCATCTGGAGGTCATGTCTGAAAACGGCCTAAAGTAGGCTATGTATTACGCCCTGGCTGTCTGAATCTGTCAAGGGTTCACTGCAGTTGCAAGGTGGAAATACACTGGCATGGTATGTCTCATATAAGAAAACACCATATGTTGAAAAGTTTAAACACTAGATCGTGAAACAAATGAGACATTCTTTTAATCTGTCATAAGCATTTTATGAACATGTATGTGCTGTAACAACATTGTATGTGTATGCATAATGTGCATTTTGTAAATACCTAGTTGCCATTTCCTGGCACACATGGTCTCCATCATCCAGATTGGCAGTGTTGGCTCCATCATGGCTATGGCCATATTTCCAAAACAAATGGCACCTAGGGAGGAAAATAGATGACAAGTTGATGCACTGTCAGTTATCGTCTACCTTTTCTTCTCTTTGCTCCTTATGAGCTATTCTTTCAACTCCCTACACATAGACATGCATACAAATACATCCTACTGTTTCTGCTCATCTGTTGTCATAGACATATAAGAAATGCTCTCCCCCTCTCAGATGCCTTTTATCTGCCATGCACATTTGTTTCACACTTCTGAGGACTAATGACCACAGTAATTCCATTATCCATGTAAATGTTGGTGTTCTCTCCCACTGGCTATCTCAGACTTTAACAGAGCATTTGTTGCATGTCCTCTGCAGGGAGAGTCAAAAGCATGTTTAGCTGTGAAAAGACTCAATTAAGGGAGGTATGATATTGAAGAGTGATATATATGATTTGATATCGGCACATGCCTTTGACTTCAAGACTGCTGATATTTCTTGAACCTCTGTTCTCTGCTGGATAGTCAAGTTCTGCTCCATTAGGACATGAGGTCTGTTCATATTTATCGGGCTGCTGTTAGTTTCTTACCAGCTGCGATTACAATGTATGGATCCTTCATCAGTGTCAGCAGCGGGGTCCCCTTCTGACTCTGTGAAGGAAAAAGGCACAGTGATAAAATTGTCTGTCAAATGCTGTAAGCCAAAACCCCCTACTTGTAAAGGACCCAGGTTACATTCAGTACTTTCTTCATGTATGTTTGCTTTCAATGCCAACATAAGCATAAAGATAACCACCTTTCCAGTGAACTCATCAAGTGAGACACATGTAAATAGTTTGCATTTACATGTAGCAGTAGACTAAACCAGGTAAGGCATGGTTACCAACCACACCTGTTAAACTCCCTTTAGTTACAGAAGATATAAAAAAACAATTACTATGAATTAATACAACTGGGGTTAGGGTTGTCGTTGCTGTAAACTACAGTGTCACATCACTTCACATTATTGGACACTGCAAGGTCAAATCTTGGTTGGAAGGAACTGCCCAGAAGGAATCTTCCATCTGTGTAATTTGTTTCCTTAACACATGATAGAGTTGAGGTTTCTTTTTCAAATACACTAAATTAAATAATTCTGATAAAAAAATCACAGCAGGTAAAATGGGGAAGATGTCAAACAAGACATCACCAACAACAACAAACATGTCCATCAGTCACTGATCACGGTCATCATCAGCATTCCTCATATTAATTCAAAGAGGTGGTATTTGCTCATATGTTGATTTGTTGAATGAATGCAGTGACAAGTAACACAAAGTTACTTAAGCTGCCCTCAATAGTACACTGTTTTACTCCATTTCACCTCCAAGCAAGTAAAGAGAAGCGGGTAGAGGTGCACTGTGCTTCCCAACTCAGGAACTTTGTTATCAGAGCATTTCCACAGAGTAATACTCATTTCCTGAGACTTATTTGAAATAACCTTCAAATTGACTTGTGTCTGCTGCCTCTTGATAGCCAGAGATAACAATACCTATCAACTCCACAAATAGAGAAAAGAACAAGTCACCCATCAGACGAATGAATAGAGAAGGTGGATTGAATGTAACACGACATTCAACCCTCAGCTCTGCATTGCTGACATGAGCCCTCTCAATCAGAATGATAGCAACAGAGGCTACATTGTAATTCATTGGAGGTAATGATTTGTCTGACCAGTGACTTGTTTCTGAGAAAGAGCAAAGGTGGATGACCTCCAACATGACAATGGTAAATAAATTGCAGAGCTAGTTTGGATCCTGAATGTTAAATTCTCACTGAATGTTTTTCTATCCTGGGACAATGTCAGGTCCTGTAAAGTACTGTGTGCTAGTGCCCTGTTAAAGTGCTTGTATACAGTAAGTGCTGTTTGCCATCTACCCAAAGCTGTGGATGTTGTGTTGCGTGCCATCCACCTTCTCTATTTCTATCCACACTTCCTGCATTTACTATTAAATAAAGAAACAATGCCACAAAGAAAGTATATAAAACAGTGTGTAGCTATAAAGGTCATCTTAATGAAGTGAGCCTTCAGGAAATGAATGTTCAAGTCAAACACACTCACCTCTGGTTCCACCTTGGTGGGCTGAAGAACAAAGAGCTGCAGAGCTGTAAAGACACAGTGTCAGTTTCATTCTCTGATATTACATGAATGTATTTTCTTTCATGATAGAATCATGCTGAACATTTATTACTTCCATAAAGACTAGTCTTGATTTGGGTGTAAGAAACATTGTTACCATACCTCCATCAAACAAAGCCAGGAAAGCCAGAATAAGGAAAGGAGCAGTCTTCCCAACAAACTCGTACATCACACTGCCGAATGGGGGGCCCACTGTGGAGGCAGACTGGATGGTCACTGCACTGATTTTTACCCACTAAATAAAAGCTCAGGGAGCAACAAGTTTGACAGGTTAGCTTTGAAAATGTTGCAAGTACAACCTGTTTCAAAATGAAATATTTGCATACAATATATTCTACATTTTGTACTTTGTGTAGTTTACACTTGCTGGTCGTAGAGTGGAGAGCTTGAAAATCTTGGATCACAACTTCACAGTTAATTTAAGTTTGGATTAGATACAGTGTTTATGCAAATAGATCAAACTACAGAAGTTAACTCACACAAGACTGGACACAGTTTCTCTCTGTTCTGAGCAGATGTGATTTCTGTGGCCTAGAAACTGTCACTGACGATTGTTAATAAATGTATAATGGTTCAAATAAGCGAAGTTGCTGTTTAATCATTATATTCCAAATCTGCCAGGTAACCTTTACAGACGCATGTGGTGGTTGGACTATGTACATATACATACCTAACACTCCCAGTGCCAGCCCTCCCAAAGCGACGCCAATGGCATGACCTCTCTCCTCATCATTTGTGTAAACGCTAGCAAGCATTCCCATCCCTGAAAACACATGGATACAAGCAACACTTCTTCAGATGTTTAATGTCAAACAGTGGCTCCAAACCGTTTCAAGTCGTCACTTGGGAACATCCGTTCTGAAACAGATGTCAACACTGACATAGACCATTTCACGTAAAAACAATTCCAAGTATAAATATTTCATTTTATTTTGAATATAAAACTTAATTTTTTCTTCTCTTCAACTACCTGTTGCCCCCAGAAATGATCTTCCGACTCCCGCTAGGGGGAATGGAGGTTGAGAATTGCTGAACACTTACTGATAAAGGGCAGAAACATTGGCTTTATTGATACTGACTGCTGTGGTAACTAAGTTCATGATGATAATAACTGTCATATTTGAACATTTTATTGTAGACACTCACACTTGATGAAATTACATTTGGATTTAAGATAAGAAAAGGTAAGAAAAGATAAGATAAGATAAGATAAGATAAGGTACCTTTATTGATCTCCCACAGAGGTAATTCACAATCGAGTCAATTTAGACTATTATTTCTTCATAGTCCCATTATTTAGTCTTACACGTATTGATATAGAATTGTTTAACTAATGCTATAACTGCCCCCATGTCTTGTTAGCATTGCAAATCCATCTTCTTTGGTAGCCTACACAAACCTCTACCTGCATCTCAGAGGATTTCCTCAGGGCCTATTTTACACGTACTTGTGGACAGTGAGTTGGAATTTAACAATTTACTCATTTCTAAAAATTAAAGTGTATACCCAGATTTAGACAAAGAATTGAATGCAATTTGACTGCCCTACTTTAGCTAGAACATAATTAGCATGAGCCAATTCAGTATTTCTTCAACATTACTCTACAACTTATAATCTATACCCAGAATGACAAATAGTCCAAACATCAGATTTAAGTTTTTTATATTTTTGTGGCATCAAAGAAGACAATTTGCTTCTTTCCTGGAAACCCTGTGTCTCGCTTAGCAAAGCCCCATTTAGACCACAAACAACCCATAATACAGCACTAATTTAAATTGTATACGTTCAGCTGAATTTATGTTAATGCATTCAGGTATGCTGAATATGAGTAGGAGCAGGTCTTACCTGCTACAGAGGAGCAGGAGGAGCCCACACCTTGAAGCGATCTGGCCAGAAACAGCAGAGCGTAGCTCGATGAGAAGGCAAACACTTCACAACAGTGAGAACAACAGAAATATAGACAAAGAATCATCAGATATGTTGCAATCATTCAGATTTTTGGATAATAAAGAACATGTTGGCTGAAACTTACTGATAGTGGAGAGGAACATGATACAGAAACCAATGAATATTGGAAGTTGGTATCCTATTCTAAAGGGACAGAGGATAAAAAAAGGCATGAAATCAAATTTGCACAACATCACTTGTTTGATTTCTTCACAAATATACATATAATGTATACAAAAATATATTTAAAATGTAGAGAACTGCTGATGTGCTTGAGGGATCAAGAAACTAAACATAAAAAATAAGGGTCTTGTGACAACACCGACACAAAGCATTTTGAGAAATTCTGTATCTGCATGACATTCTTTTCAGACGCAATTTTTGGCCCAACACAAAACAATTGGGGAGAATGATAACATCTTTGTTTTCAATAAAAGGCTAAAAGCTGCCAGCCACATCAGAGCTGTAGTAATCCCATGTAGATACCTGACATGCTTGACTTGCCTTGTATTGTCCTCTGTCAGGAGGGAAGGTGACTAAGAACCAGTAATGGGACTGTGTTCTTTGTCTCAATTACGGCATATCTGAGTGCCCATCTGAGACACTCCATACTGGCTTTGAGGTGAACGCCAGCTGTTGGATTTGTTTAGGTTGGCTCTGTTGTGCTCCATTCAATATACATGTTAAAGCTTCCTGGTTACTGTGCTTTTATTATAGTGACCTTTAGTATCAGATCAAGAAATCCTTGCTGTGCAGTGTGTATACACTTTTAATCAGTCAGTAACAGATTGAATAAAACCTGCCTTCATCTGCCTTCTGCTGCTGAACCATCCATTACAATTACAATAGATTGACCGAAGTAGCTGGACTTTAGGTGCAGGTGGGTCATTATGGTAAAAACACTGTTTTATGGTCTTTCAAGAACAAAGGTGTAGTGATGCTCACATGTAGGTATAAAGCCTCTGCCAACTGCTGGGCAGTGGAATATCCATATACCAATAAGAATAGATAGACTCTGTTGCAATGCACAGTACAAGTAATCATATATTTTCTGTATTGAGGCTAATTGTTAGAATTATTTACATTATTATTTTGGCCACTTAATATTTCTCATTATCTAGGAACAAGCTGTAAGCACAAAATCTGTACATTTTGTTATCAAGTTATTATGACTAACAAGTTGCACCTCTGCTGGCTCCAACAGGCTAAAATGACAAAAGTTTGTCCCTCATGTTATTACCATCTGAACACCTAATTCCATTTCAGCTTGCCTTGAGAATTGCTTTTTCCTAAATGACATGTCCACTGTAGGACAAGCATGTTGTTCTGGAAGATGTTTAGTTTGTTGACAATCACACTCGAATGTGTTGGTTGAAATTTGAGTTGCCCATCATTTACTATCCATGCATGAAAACAGATACAATCAGGAATTCTGCTCCGTTTGAGACAGTTAGATTAGACCTTGTGGCTGAGATGACCTCAGAATCACATGAAGCTCACATGTTTAACACGTTGTATGCAGGTCTCTCCATTGGAAATGAAAATGCGGTTTACCATTGCTCTTTCTCTTCAATGTATTTTAAATATTCTTAATTCTAACCTGGTTTGCATTTTCTGAATAGCTGAAATTACACCTGCTGATAATTTCCTGTGTGGAAAATAAGGTTAGCTGACAAAAGTGTGTCCTTGTTAGAATTGTAGCATGATGCTACAACTATGACGTTTAGTTCTGGACAACCAGAGCAACGACATAAAGGAGAATAAAATACTGTGGAGCTGAATGGAGGAGGTAGAAGTGATCCTCTCTGAAAGTGTTGGAACACCACCTTTAACATTATGCTTCATTGCCAGTTAAAAGCATATTGACTAGTTCCTGTATTTTTAAGTACATTAGAATGCGATGCCATTTTTATGTTTTGATTTTCATGACAATCTTCTCCTCGGATATTCCGTCTATTGAGTGAGTAGCTTGGCTCTCTCCCTCCATAAATGAAGACATCCCTGTAAAGCTGTTGTGTTGTTATTTGTCCAGTGATCTTTGAGTGGATGTACACTGAGCCACACAGTAGCAGCAGAGTCAAAGAAAACAAAAAAATGTTTCATACATTTTGCAGACTAATAAGCAAATAATTAGAAAATTAATTGATAATTAAAATCATGGTTCATTGCAGCCCACACAATACTGACCTCTGTATAGTAGGTGACTGATTAATGTGCTTGAATTAATGGCAACTTGTGTTTTATGATAAGAATGCATGGTTGTGACACAAATTCCCTGACTGCTATCCCACAGGAAATATGAATAATGCCTTTGAAGAAACCAGCTAAAGAGGTTGCAAATGCTACATTCTAATGTCCTCACAGGGACACAAAGAGATGAGGAACACCTACCTGTTAGTTAGAGGCCCTATGAAGGGGTTGGTGATGAGCTGTACGGTGGCCTTGGAGGCAAACAGCATTCCCACTTTGACATTCTCATTGAGCAGCCTGCTGTTGGACTGGGGGCAGTCGGAGGAGTTCTGTGGCAGCGCTGTAGCCGCGGGGGTTGTAGGGATCAGACCAGCGGACCTGGCTGTGGTGTTGGAGCCAGGCAACCTCACGGTGTTGTCATATAAGGACACAATACTGTGGAAGGCTCCCTGAGGATCCTGCTGTAACGTGGTGTTGTTCTTCGACACCCCGTCTGTCATCTCATCCAGGTTGTAGAGGTAGCTGGGAATGATGGGAACTGGCAGGCAATAAAAAGGGGAGAGAAGACTGATGCAATGAAATATGACTCGACCACTGAGTGATGCTCACTGGCGTGACACTAATCCAGATGTCACTGCAACATATGTCAGAAAAGAACAAGGAGGGTTCCTCGAGGGGGAAAGAAAGAAAAAATGTACCCATTTAAATGGTGGTTGATCACATCACTAGTGAATAAATAAATGAAATTATTCCCATATTGTGTAAAATACATTTTCTGGGCTTTTACTATCCGTAGTGACTTGAAGGGGGTCAGTAGGGACCCTCAAAGTATGAAAACAGTCACTCCGCAGTCTTTTTCACTCAGTCCATTCTAAGAAATATGTTTTCGAAACGTCTTGTTTCGTACTTCCTCCCCCTGTATGAGTCATACAGGATCTCCCTCGTCTCTCAGCCCCACCCAGCTGGTACCAGTCCAGCCTCTGAACCCACCACCCCCGCTCCTCGACACCTACACCACCAACCCCCTCCACACCGAACGCGACACCAAGCAGACATGTTGCTGAACTAGCAGCTTGTTACCTAACAACAAACAACACTAAAGAAACACTGCAGCCTAAGAACGATACTGTTAAAGACCAGCGGTTACGCTTTATTTCTTCTGACGTGCTGTGTCGGTGTTCTCACTATGGAGTAGAGTCTACGTTACTCCGTAGTGAGAACTAAAACTAAAACTTGAACATACATGATGACGGTGTATGTAAATATGAGGCTGGTCTTCTATAGCTGCCAACATAACGACGTGTTTACCAGAGTGAATGCGCTAGAATGAGACCGGTGATAGGCCTGGTCGCCTGTCACTCAAAGTGCAGTCAGCCAATCAGAGGAGGGGCTCAAGAGGCAGGCGAAAACAGCCTGTTCTGTCTGCAGCTCCAGAGAGAGGCAGAAGAGAGGACATGGAAATACACATTGCAGCAGGTTTTTCGACTTTAAACCACTGATATATCATCTTACGGGTACAAAACCTTAAATTAAATCCCAGAAAGGGGTAAAATATGGGCCCTTTACTAAAGTGGTCGTGCAGATGGTTTCAGATATGAGCCTTTGAAACTTTTACCATCGCACAGTATATTGGAATTTGGGGCATCTGGCATGAGCTGCGGCACAGATACGTGTGCTTCTGTGACACACTGTTTTAGTGTGTGTTTGCAATATGTCTAAGACTTGGCTCTGCTGCAAAGATCAATGTAAATAAAGATCAGTCGTTCATTTGTTTATTGATAAAACTCATAAATGTGTGTGTTTTCTAAAGCAATTGAATGACGATGTCTGTGTCTGTGTAGTCGATGTAACTTGTCAAAAATCAGTCAAACACCGGTGTCTCTTGTCGACAGCACACAAACACAGCTGGGCACACACACATTCATGTAGCGCATGTGGGGGCGGGACTCATACAGACAGACAGGCACCTTTCTCCATCATCGTGCTCATCTTGAGGCTAGTGGTGGTAACATGTGCAAACATAGTGAATTACAACTTGTAATTCAAAATTACATTCTTGAAACCAACAATTATAATGAAGTAGCTGCGGGACTTAAATGCGTAAGTGCTTTTAGAAAGCTCAGCAGTCCCTGTCTGTAAGAAAACTGTGTGTGGCTACACACCTTTTAGCCAATATGAATATATATGTTTGCGTTACTAATTTTTTGTAAAACCTTTCAGATAACCTACATTCTACATTTCACACTTCATACAGATTTCAGGCTCACAGTCCGTCCCCATCTCCCCTCGCCCATTACCCTCCTACAGGTCTACACTCATGACAAAGTGACAAATATGTTTCATCCATGGGACCATGATCTTTTTTCACCTTTTCTGTGCATTTCATGGCTTTATTGGAGATGTGAGTCAGGCAGATATGCTCATGGGTGAATGATGCTGCTGCGGGTAACAGAAAATAAAGAGGGGGATGCATCCAGAGGTTGTATAGCAAGATATTTCAGAGTGATTCATTCTGACATAATAAGTAGAGAAAGATGACCTGATACCTAAAACCTGTTTCACTTTCTTTCACAAAGAAACTGGGTATTACATATTTTATGAAAAAATATGCATGTCCAAAAATGATAAAGTTTTGTTCCAAAACATGTGTGTTGCTGACCTTTTGATAGTGTTTGCATTGTGTCAGCATTGTGCTCTTTTACAAAACTAGACTTTGACGAGATGCAACCTCTCATAAACCAATATTTGATGTTTCAGTCAATCAACACAATCAATCAACACAACTTTACCATGTATTACACTGTGTCATCTGTTGCTAATCATGCTGTGGTGAATGCCTTCTTAAAATATCATATAGTAACAACCACACTGTTGGTATTGACAGTGGACATAAAGATAGTAGAAGTAGAAGATGATGTGTAACACATGGTGAACTAAACTATACATTATTGTTACAGTTATGTTTGTGTGTGACAGAATGAACTGGACATTTCAATGATGGTGTTATATTGATGACACTATATAACTAATGTCTTGAAGGAGATAGAATTGCCTGTTTATGCTGGTCTCAGACATTAAAGAGGACCTATCATGATTGTCCTTATTTTCTGTCATATATGTGATGTTACAGTGTGGACGTCCATATTAAACATGGCCAAAGCTTCCAATAATGCTTCAAATATATGTACAACCTAATTCTGTGAGACAGAAACTCAGATGTCAGCTCTTAAGGCTCCAGGGGTTTTTTCTACTTCCAGTACGAGTTCATGTCAGCTCGTCACAGATTTCTTTCTACGATCATCTGCTCCAAGCACAGCTCGTTCTCCCATAACAGTCTACTGGAATTGTATTATAGACATTTAATGCATTCAAGCAGAAAAATAACTGCCAGTGCAGCTTTACCACAGAGCAGAATAACATTTTAGTAGAAAAATTAGCTTTAATATTTCCTGACAGCAGACGTTCTCTATTAACAGAGTCATATGTAGACAAATGTTTCTGTCCAGTACAAATAGTGATTGAAAGACTATATTCACTGTTGTGTTCCACAATAAGGAAGTTAAAATTGTTATTCACTGAACTGAGACATCCTGCAGTAATCTTTGTTTCTTTGGTCTTGTTCATTCTCATATTCAGGATCAGATTCACACTGGAACATGTACACATGTTGGGTGCGCTGCCTAAGGATGTTCAGCCATTCAGCAAGAGCTATCAAGAAACCAGACACCCCCCACTCCCATCAACACCTATTGTCAAAGTGACGCCACCAAAACACATGAACACACACTGACAGACTGCTAGAAGACGACTTTTCTCGCTAACTTGTGATTATCGCCTGTGCGTCAGTGAGAGAAGACCCTGGTCATGTGCAGTGAGAGTGCTGGCAGGCTGGATACAGGCAGGTCGGTTAATGACAGCGAATCATTTCAGTCCAAATGAAATTATCAGTTGTGAATATTTCAGTCCTGCAAGGGCCACAAACACTGGCTAATATTTCATATTTTACAGACAACTTTATTTGTTGATGCTATCGTGACATAAAGAGGATGTTTATTCATTTATGTTAAGATATTTCAATGGATTAAAAATATTTTAAGGGGAAAACCTGCTAAAATAGTCAAACTAACAGTAAAGCTAAAAAAGATCTGTTATAACTTGCAGATAATCAAAAATCCTCCAATTTAGGTGATCAGTTATTTGTTCCGATGCACAGGAGCGTACCAGCAGCAGGGGCACTGGATCTTCGTTTGATCATCATTATGGCAACAATAGGAACTTTAGCAGCATACCAGCATCAGAGCTAACCATGGAAACAGTAATAAACACATGGTTAAGGTTGTGGAACCGTCACAGTTTATTGAAGTTTAGCAACAAAAACTACTTGGCTAGTTTGAGGTGAAGATCATTATTGAATTACATTAAAGGGGCTAGAGGTTCGTTGTCATGGACAAAAGAAATAGCTTTTGTAATCTGTGGGAATCAAACATGACTCATCCGAGTATAGACTTTGTCGCTCTGTCTGCTACGTCACCTGACTTCCTCCTCCATCATATTCACTAAAGCTGCTACAGGCCATCTAACAATAAAACAGAACCGTGGGTCATATAACAAGCTGCTTACGCAGGTGACCTGTGTGGTAGTTTTTCATGGAAGTCAGTGAAGTTAAATTAACTCACTGTCATGTTCATGAAACTGTGGCCATAAAGGGATGAACATGATCAACACTCAGATAGACTGTGACATTCAAACTAGGGCTGATTGGTACTGAGGTCCCAAAACATATCAAGAAAAACTTCAGATTGTGACTCTACACCTGCAGGCTCTGCGAAAATCCACAGTCATCAGACCAGGCTACTTTACAACTGTCCAGTATCTTCAACTGTCCAGTGTTGGTGAGTCTGTGTCACTGCAGCCTCCCATTTCTGTTCCTGGCTGAAAGGAGTGGAACCTGACGTGGGCTCTGATGTTGTAGATCATCCACCTCAAGGTTGTTGTTCATTCGGATGCTTCTCTGTTCACCACAGGTCTTAAGGTTATCTGAGTTTATTTCTGTCAGCTCCAACCAGTCTGACCATTCTCCTCTGACCTCTCTCATCAACACAGAACTGCTGCTCACCCATTGTTTTGGTTTCTGAGTAAAAACTCGACAGACTGTTGTGTGTGAAAATCACGTCACACTGGGATCACACTTTTTCTCCATTCTGATATTTGATGTGAGCTCCTGAAGTGCATCTGCCGGATTTTATATGTTACTCTGCTGCCACACATTTGAATAAGCAGTTCCCATTAAAGTGCTAGAGAAGTGTATTACAACCCATTAATTTTCCATTAACTTGTTCCAAATCTGAATACTCTGAGTCCTAATTCCTACCGGAAAATATTGTGAAAGTTGTTGGGGTTGAGACATGTTAAATAGTCATTTAATGGTTTCTTAAATCAAGGGATCAACATTACAAAACCTTAATTTATGTGGTGCTGGTGTGTTATCACGGGTAAATAAACACTGCATCAAAACATTAACAGGGTTTGTTGTGTTGATTCAGAAATACTATGGCGGGATGATGAATGCTATTTTTGCTATTTATTGTTAGATAGTAAGAAAAGTTAATTTAAAGCCACAGTCAGCTGGTCTAGGTTACTATCAACTGGGTTGTCTTACATTTACTAGAGAGAGAGAGAGAGAGAGAGAGAGAGAGAGAGAGAGAGAGAGAGAGTATCTATATCATATTACATGTTACTTATCTGCTAGTGCCGGTTGGGGAGGGTTAAATCTGATCTGGTAATGTTCATCCATTCTAAAGAAGAGCAGATGTCAAGTGGGTATAATTGGATTATGACATTTAAGTCATCCTCATTGTTTGGTAACCTATGCTTTCACTACATGGTATCTATAGCCACAGGACGCAGCACATCATTATATCTGATCACTTTACTTGATGTGGTTTGGAATTGAATGCGGGGAAAGTCCAGATTTTAGTCTTCATCATTCTCGGACTCTGAGCGCATCCTGCAGTCCAGACGGACTTGGTGAAAATGACTACCTGTTGCGCATATGGGGAGGTTGTTGTTTTAAAGACAACAAAACAAACAAACAGGAAATAAATAAAGTGAGAGGTGTGTGCACTCACCGACCACAGTGAGCAGCATGTTGTCCAGCAGCAGGGCGACGAAGACAATGAAGAGAATCAGTTTCCTCGACTGTCTCTCCTCTCTCAGCCATTTGATCAAGTTAAACTGCCGGAGCGCATCCAATCCCCCCATGATGTTAGTCCCGAAAGGAGCCAGACAAGAGGAGACCAGTCCACCTGTGGAGCGACAAGTGGCGCCGACCCGTCAGAAACTTTCACATATATTTGTACCAGTCTACAGGAAACAGTGGCTTCGTCAGAAATAAGAAGCAACCGTGAGCGCTGCGGTGTGGAGGTCTTACCTGAGACGTTCAAGTGTCACAAGCAGCAGCAGCAGCAGCAGCATCAGAGGAGGAGCAGCAGCAGGAGCAGGAGCAGGAGCAGCAGCAGGAGCAGGAGGAGGAGGAGAAGGAGGAGGAGAGGATGCTCTCTTTCTACTGACTGGAGCCGCTGCTGACGTCATGCAGCCTTCATGTGTAGCTCCCTGTCAGAGCTGACTTCAAACATACACAACTACAGCCGAGATATTACACAGACAACTCACTGAAAACACAACACTGCGATGCTGTGGGGATCCACACTGACCTCAACACTTTAATATCAGTTATTCACAATATTTCATAAATATATAACAAGAAAAACATTTATTTCTGTCGAGTTCATACAATTCAAGAAAAATCCCATTATTATCTCATGGTTAATAATGGGATTAGGTTAGTATAAGTCTCCTGCAGATGAAATTCAATGTAATGATCTCTAAAGTCAATGAGTCACGGCTGTGTGTGTGTGTGTGTGTGTGTGTGTGTGTGTGTGTGTGTGTGTGTGTGTGTGTTTGGTCCAGGTATTGAGTTTAGGTTAAGATTAGGTTAAGGTTAGGTTAAGGTAAGGGTTTAGCAAGTAGTGACTATAGTTAAGGTTAGAATAAGTCTCCTGCAGATGAATGTAATTTAATGTAATGGTCTCTGAAGTCAAGGAAACACGGCTGTGTGTGTGTGTGTGTGTGTGTGTGTGTGTGTGTGTGTGTGTTTCTGATGTTACTTATGTATATTTATAGGGGGCGGTGGCAAACAGAGAAGCATTTATTTACCTTCTCTGCTCACCTCTCTTCTGGTGCCTATTCTGAGCATTCCTCTCCTGTTTGTAATTGTTTTTCTACCTGATCAACTTTCAGATAATCAGAAATATTTGATATCATGATGTGCACACCCAGTTTCCTGGCCTGTGACACCATCTTCACCTGTGAGCTGTGTTTTTTTTACCTGATGAGGACAGTGACCTGAAAGAGTCAGTGCTCATCCCTTGTATTGCAGACCCTTTAAGCAGTGGACGAGACCTGGTGTTTTTTGATGATGACGATCTGATCACAGAGTTAAACAAAGCAAAATCTCATTCTTGCAGATTCATGATATGCCCTTGGATCCAAAGACCTGCACCGGTGTTTCCATACCTGGATCAGTGAAGCATCCATTCTCCTTTGCAGAACAATACAAGTACCAGCAGTAAGGAGCAGATTGAAAGAAAATATATTTAAGAGCAGAGAGAATTTCAGTTTCATCACTTTTGTGTTTGATTTCAAGATTTTCCTTTTTACTTATTTTTTCCCCCAGTGAAACTGAAGGAGAGAAAGGGAGACAGTGAGATACTTTTATCTTGAAACATAAAAACATAAAAAACCTGTCAGGGTTGGAACCACGAGAAAGCCAGGCTGACAGTGACATCATGTTTTACAACAGCGCCATCTTGTGCTCTGTAAACACTACTGCAACAGGTATTTCACTGAACGGCTCCAATTGAATTTGAATAAAACAATTTAAAAGATTAAAAGTCTTTTAGAGTTCATTCAAATTAATATTGTCTTTTAATATTTATATTTGTGATTTCTTAATTTTCCGTGTGCTCATGATTTTATGACCTGTCTGTTTTATTTTGATGAACTTATAACGCACTTTGTAACTTAGATTTTGAGTGCTCTATAAATAAATGTATTATTATTATAATATGGATCATACATTATCACACAACATCATGTCACACTTATGAGTTAGCAGCTGAATAACATAACTTGTTGAATGTAGTAAAGTGTGCCTCTAAATAAGTGGGTGACAATGAAAATACTTATTTACACAGTTCAACTGTATTAACAAACATTTCTTTCAAAGGACTGGGAACTTCTTCAACAATATAAACTAAGGGTCCTTGGTATTACTGAGCTAGAGAGGAACTAAGTACTCAGGTATTAGGTACAATTGTAAGGTACTGGTGTTTTATTCAAGCACAGTATATTCAAATTCCATGCTCATTCTCATATATCATTTCATAGTAACACTTATATTTTGCAGCTCAGATAATTTGATTTGATAGGTTTTCAATGAAAATGGTCCAGTCTCCACACAGAATCTTAGATAGATAGATAGATAGATAGATAGATAGATAGACAGATAAAATAAAATTCATCCTGTGGTGCTGTTGAATTTCTCTAGCAAGTTTTGTCAGATTCCATCCCAAGGTCATGGAGATATCTGAGTTGGGACTGGGACTGTATACTGACTGACAGTATGTGTCAGTGACCTTGCCTTTCTTTCTGTCACACTGTTATCTCATTCCATGAGGGAATACAAAAACTCCAAACTTTACTGAAATGCAAGCAATTTAAATGACTTTTATTAAAATCAGACCACACTCTGATAATACAGCATATCAATATTCACCAATGATTAAATCAATTATGATTTATAAATGTGTGTGGACATTAAAGTTACTAAGAAATGCAAGTGACAAAATAGATCTTTTCATATGATTCAAAGAAAGATTTTGAGACATGCTCAGTAACAGCTCATAGACAGCATACAGTTGCAAAAACAAAATAAAATCAGATTTTAGAGAAAGGGTACAACATGTATATGACCATGTGAACTTTGACAAATAAAACTGTGTGCATGTCCTCATACTTCAGCTTTGTGTGGCCTAGTGAATGTGGCAACTCAATAAAGGTGATTCAGCACAAAGCAAAGTTTGGCCCTGCTCTCAGGGGCCTAGTTGGCCCCATATCCTCCATTCTCCTCAATGTAAGCATTGCAGGCCTGATAAGGATGCCCCTGCTTTTGTTCTGTTGTCTGTTTCCACTCTATATATGCTTTAATTTTAATATTTGTCAAATTAGTTGCTTATGAGTTATTAACATAACCAGGAAATATTGAGAAATCACTCTGAGGGCGCCACAGCCTCTTTAGCTTTGTCAGGACCATTATTTAAATCTGTATGAACAACTCAAGTGTTTGGTTTCACCCTCATTGTTCTCACAGTGTCACTTTTCATTGAGTTGTGCTATCAGCAGCTATTACAGCATATCGATCTCATAGACTGATAATGTCATCACTGTCAGATTTGCTTCCACTGCCCCCAAGTGACCAAAAACCATGTTACCTTCAGTTGGGTTAAATATTTGAATTACTTCTATTTTTGTTCGCATTATTCTGGTGCAGCTCTTTTTTGTTTGTTTGTTTGTTTTCCTAACTTTGCAGCTTTTTCCTCTAAATGCTGTGAATGCGCTTTTGTATATGTGTTTTATGCTGTGGTTTGTTGCCCTCTCTGGTCCACTCCACAAAACTGTGAATAGTGGTCAGCGGTCTGCAATATTAATATTATATTATCATATAGTTTCTATACACCTAAAAGCTACATACTATTTTGTTGAAAGAAATCTAATTAAAGTATCAGCTGCTCAACACAATACTGATAAAATCTGCTGCAGCCTCTTCTACTGTAAACACAAGGGTAAGCTCATTCATTAACCATATGTGTGCACAGTTTTATATTCAAACCTTTGTAAACATTCATTTCATATTGTTTGAGGATGTTCATATATTTAGGACCCCTGCTGACTTTGTGGATGTGTAAGAGTGGGCAACCCGAACAACTAACAACTAACCCGAATAGCTGTAAAGTAAGTAACGTTCTTTACTGAAGATATAGATATACATTTTTATTGTTTTAATAATCATGTCTTCGGGATAGAAACTGTATCAAAATGTGTCTGGTTTCTCTCATCCCTGATCACTGAGCATGTGCTGTGCTCAAGACGATGTGTTACTGATGATCACGAGTCCGCATTGTTATTGTTTTGTATCGCTTATGTTATCAACCCACCGAAAATAAGTATAAATACTGTTAGCAGAAAACTGAGGGAAACAAATCTGAAATCCTTGTCTTGGCAGAAACATCCCACCCCTTCTCTGCGAATAATGAACCTGCCACCAGAGACCTGAGTCTGATATATGACACACCTCTGTCTTGGAAATCAAATCACAAAAAATTCACAGTTCAGTCATTTTTTCAAAAGTTGATCTAGGAACATCTACAAAATCAATCTGCCATGCTTTCATTTCATCCAAACTAGATTACTGCAATTCATTGTTTTCAGGGCTTAGCCATAAAAGTATCACATCTTCAGCTGCTCCGCTTTTTAACAAGCACTACAAAACAAGACCACATCAGTCGAGTTCAAGCCCCTCTGGGGTGGAGCAGAGCCTCAGATCCTCCGGCAGGGCTCTGCTGGCTGCTCTCACGTCTTGGCTCAGGACTAAAGGTGAACAGGCTTTTGCAGTCAAGACTCTGGTACTCCCTGCCTGAGGATCCGAGTCTTTTAGTGTGACACTTTTTAAATCATTTCATAAAACATATCTTTTATAAATCATAGTATTGCCTTTTATTACCTACATGTCTGTTTTATTATTTTATTATCATTTTAATGCTGTATTAAAAATCTTTAACTACATTTCTTATTGCCTAATTGTATTTGCCTTAGTTCTAAAATATTTGAGCCCTGTTTCAACATGTAAAGCATTTTTAACTGTACTTTGAAAAGCACTGTTCAAATGAATTTGATCATATTATTATAAAGTAGCAAATGAAAACCAATTGTACTCTTTTAATTGTACTGAGATGAAATGTTTATGTTGTTACACAGCATCATTTCGTTTCATTTCAAACATCGTATCTGAACCTCCCGGTCTGTGATATGTTTTTTCTTTATCTTTCTTGTGTGATACCACATGTAAGTAATTACATTAAAACTTTGGGAACTTTCAGTGGGAGGCAGACAACCATAAATGGCTCAGGCCTTTGTGTAAATGATGAGAAGCATAAGGGTAAGAAGGAATAATAACTCATTCTGTAACGTATGGACAGTTCCTACACACAGATTTAGAATTTGGAAAACCTTCCAGCCAATGCCAATGCACCTAGAACTGATGCTTTTTTTTTTACACCAAAAATTAAGTGTCAAATGCAACTGAAAGGCCGGCCTTCCAACTCCACATACTTTTTTTACAGAATCAGATGTGATGTCTCTTGTATGAGAAGCTCCTACTATTGACCACTTAGTTAAAAAGCTTTTTATCTTTTATCTTTCTGTTTTATAGTCATTGCAGTAAATGCATCATTGTCGAGAATTAACTCAAATACAAGGAAGAAATACGGTTTAGAAAATGTACCATTAGCCGACTGTGTGGGGAGTTAATTTGACATCATGTAATAAAGTGGAGTTTAAAAGAACAAACCAAACTGAACTCAAATAGCATTTTTTTTTAATTTTCCTGACACAGTGTTCCAGGTTTCCGAGTCCGACTACTAAGCAAACCCACTAATGTGTCCTTCCTCTGTAGCAGTTTTAACAGCATTAATGCAGTGCAACTAAAGTGATTCCTTGGCATGATGCTGCATCTATGTAGATATGCAGAGTTTGAAGTTTCTGTTATTGGAATCATTTTGAATAACACCCTCCTTCACTGGGCAAAAGCGTTTTTGCTCATGCTTATAGCCAAACAACCAGCACAACAAATTCATTCACGCCTTCCCACAGAGTCCTGTTTAGTTTCAAAGCCAAGACTGTGAGCCTGTTCAACTCATGGACATGAGGCAGATATTCTCATGATGACTTAGTCATTCTCTTTATCTCTAAAAGTCTCCACATTTCCCCTGCTGATGAACTTTATGCACTGGCGGTAGCAGCTTACAATTCGTGTTTGGCCCAGCTTAAAAGCCATGGACATGATGGCCATGCCGGCAATGATGAAGAGTGAGGTAAGCATAAAGTACTTGGGGTGATGGGGTACAATGTCGCCAAAACCTATGGTTGTGAGTGTGATAAAGCAGAAGTAGTAGGGGTCAAAGCCCTTGAATTCAGTTTCCCAATATGGCAGGATCCAACCTACAAAGGAAATGTAGGCAAACACAACTAAAAGAATCAGCACAAAGGGAACATCCAGCATTTCCATCCCATCCCCTAACCCTGAGAAGTCCCATATGACATATCCTTTGGGTGGTGGTGGCAGTCGGTTCAGCTCTGGACAGGAGAGGGTCCTGAGCAGCGGGCCCTTTCTGAGTAAATTATCCCTGGCAAGAATCTTCTCGAAGATCTCTTTGTTGTTTTGGAGCTGGACTGACTTATGCCGCACATCTTCCTGGCTGCGCAGCACCTCCCGGATGTCAAGGGGTTCACGGATAACAACGTCGTGGCTAAAAACGAAGGTACCATCATTCAGGGCCCAGTGCTTAGAGTCCGCTGCCCTCTTACGAGCCTTCAGCGGCGACCACTTGTGGGAGAAGAGCATTTTGCAGAGACTGTGAATGCGTACGTAGGCTCTGGACATAAGCAAGGCAAGGAAGTCTCCCACATCGAGGATGACTAGGAGCATAAGAGGGATGCCCACCATGGCATACAAAATGCATACCACCTTACCAGGCAGGGTAACTGGATAGATCTCCCCATACCCTGCAACAATATAGAGGAAATGGACACATTAGTAATGTCAAGTAACAGTAGAATTTAAAGATCTCTGACACTAATCAAATCAAGTAAGGGATTATAAACTCTACTCATAACCACATAAATCACATTCAAGTCAACCTGACTACTACTTTTAATTTTATCAATAAAAATTGTGACAAATTCATTTGTCATTGACCCATTTTTCCCCATGAATAAAAGATGATGATGAAACTGACGTCTTTGAACCATACCTGTGATTAAATTCCTCTACAATATCATTAAATCTTGTTAGAGAAGCCCAAGTCCTGTATTGGTGATTGATTGCGTGAAATACACAGTATATTTTGGAGAGGTTTGGCTTCTTTAATATACCCTGATACCCCTACCTTTTTCAGTGAACACACACTGTGTGCTCTAATGTGTAATTTTATAAAATTAAAATTAAAGTATGACTGTCAACATCTCAGAAAATGATCACTGCCTAACACACCATTTGAGGTTGACACCACATCAATCACCCAAACGGAGCTGTTTAGAATGGTGTTGAAGTCACTGAGGAGATCTGGATAGTTCTCATAATTAAGCGGTAACAGGAGATAGCATCCACGTGTGTTTGCTTGAGGACGACACTGAAATTTGCTGGTTTCAATAAAATTGACAGTGATGTGACTTCCAAACAGAAGATCAGCCCCAGTACAGGAGCAAAGAAAGAGAAAGCCATTCTCATTTAGTTCCCTAACATAACTCATAAGTCTCCAACTCCCAATAACAAACATGAGAGTTTGTATGAGGGCTTTGTGACTCAGCTGTGTCACAAGTGCAGAGATGTTTTCTTCAGTTGGAATCTGACGGCAATCATGGGAATCTAAAACATCAATGAGGGCTGGCGTGTGCACACAGAGACATCAAAGGGGACTTGAGCCCCTGCCCTTTTTCTTCCTCACAGAAAGTGCTCTTTTCTGGGGTGCTATTTAAAAAATAAAATAAAAAGGAATATCATATTCCTGTTTGCACACAGCTTCCCTGTAAATCAAATATAGATTGAATAAAAAATCTAAATATCAAGTCGGGAGGTGAGACTTTGTCCGATGGCCTCTCTACCCTCCCTCCCTCCACATCTCCTGCACAGTGGTGAGCACACAGTCATCACAGTCACGTCAGACAGTCGGCACCTCCCACCTTCAGCTCCTGTCCCAGCTGGTTTTTCTATGCTTGTGTGGAGCTGAGTGGTGATGAACAAAGGACTCAACTACCAGTGCCTCCAGTTTACAGCTAATTAGCCAAAAGACAAAAAAATATATAGTTAACATGTATCTTGCTAATGTACACACAGGAGCTATAGGTAATGTAATGAGTTAGGGCAGTGGTTCGAAACTGGTTTGGCTTCAGGATCCCACCATCACCCCTTAATGACAAGCCGCGACCCAAATCGAGAAAAATTTTCAACTTCTCAAAAAATGTTTTTAATGAAAAGATGGTGCAGTTTGAACCTGATATAGTACAGAATATCACAGTATGCCAACACAAAAAAACAAGTTTAATGATGAACCAAAACGACCAGCAGGTGGCGATGCTAGAGAGGGAAATATTCCCTTTTATACTCAATTAGCTGCATTTTAATTAAAAACCAAAAAGTGCATCTTAAGGACACAAGTAAAACAACATACATAACAATTCAGCAACTTCAGCCTTTTTTAACAGACGCAACAGTGCTTCCATGCACAAACATGAAATAAAAAAGTCCAACTACTGAGAAGTAGTTTCAAGAAGACTCAAATTATGTAGCTTTAGCTGATAATACTCACTTACTGAATCTATGACAACCAACACTGCCCTATGGTGTCTTGAGTAGCAGCTTTTATCCACAAACTCAAAATAAAATAAAAGTGCAATTCAAAAAGATTCAAGTATACAAAATTAACTTTTCTTCTGATTAGGCAAAGGCCTGTTCAGGCAAAGGCCTGTGACCCACTGAAAACAAGTCCCACCAGTTGAGAATCACTGAGTTAGGGCATACAGGCTAATGGTCTGTACTTAAGTGGAGACACTACAGGTGAATACAGTCAAATTTGTATCTAATGACGTCATCACAATCGCCACCCTGATATGCAAATTAGGCTTTAGCTAAAATGCCAATCGGTACTGCTGGTGCATAAGATGAAAAAATGAACCAAAACACATCACCACAGAACTTCCCCAGTTAATGACTTATACAGCAAGACAGTTTTTCCCCCTGAAATGTTGTTTAAATAAGCAGATTAGCTTGTTGGTGAATTTAGGAGAAATCTACTGATGCAGGCAGACAGAGGGTAGAAACAAACACCATCTATTAGAGTTAAAAAGAGCAAAAAAAAATCCTTGTCACCAGTTATTGTGTGTGTGTGTGTGTGTGTGGTAAGTGTAATAATAAGGATAATGTATTGGATTATTAATGTATTCAGTTTTGTTGCTTGGCTACAGAAGCTGAAGGCTACCTTACTTGTGAAACAAAAAGTAATTAACCAATTAATTTGAATCATGCATGCAGCACAATGCCAAACATGATTTATTATTTATAATAATACTACATAATACTAATTAAAAGTTTACAAATGTTTTTGTAATGATTTCAATAAAGTTGCTGTATTTTAGCATTTTCAAATGCTAATCATTTCAGTACTTTTTCAGTGTGAGTAGGAGAGGAGAGCAGGATTCACTAAGCCTTATTGTTGCAACTAAACATAGGTCAACTTTGTAGTTTGGAGGGTAGGTTGGTTTGCTTACTTATGTAGAGAGCAGCTTTTTCAGTTTTGTCTGAAGATTTTTGATGATTTTGAAGTGTCATTTATTTAACAAAATAATTCAAATGATTTATTGTCATGGGCAAAAATGAAGTTTGGAAAATTCTTACTTCACTATGTTCCTCTCCCTGGTGTAGTGACTTATTCTAAATATATACTAGAAACTAGTAGCATAGACATGTAAATTGTGGCATAGTTGTTTCCTGTCCTTGTGATACACCTGAAGTGAATACTAAAAAAGACCATTGTCTCTGTGTGAACTGTTAAGTATTTAACAATTATGTGAGTATGAGGGTATTAAAATAAATTGGTAAGCAAGTCAGAAAAGTGCATTTTTAAATAAATTATAATGAGAAGTTCCCTTTTCTCACTTGAGCCCCTGCCCCCCAAAAGGTCCTGAATGAGGGTGGCCTGATCAACAGATCCAAGATAGTGGGTGGTACGATCTTGAGGATTTCCCTCTCGGATTTTGATATGTAGGACAAGAAAGCTTCTTTGATACTGCTGAAGGTGACACCATACAGGGTTTCCTCCAAGAATGGAAGTGGAAAGTGTATGGGGAAATAGCCAACTGCTAGCCAGCCTTTTTGTCGAATACTCTTCCAATGGCTTGCCCTCTGTCTCACCCACCTCTCCTCTTTCCCACATTTCTCACTGCTCACCCCAGCTGGTCGAGGCAGATGGAGTCTGGTTCTAGAGGTTTCTCTCAATTGATGAGGGAGTTTTTTTCTCTAGACAGTCGCCAAAGTGCTGCTCATTGTGGGAACTGTTGGGTTTCTTTATCATTTTTAAGGGCTCGGCCTTAACATAATAATGTATGTTTTGATTTGGTGCTATACAAATTAAATTTAATTGAATCGTCTTTATTACTGTTCACGTCTTTCAGTTATATTAAGCTTGAATGATTTAAATAAATGGTTTAAAACACTGCAGCAATGAAACAAACGTTATCATTTTACTTTGAACATAACTTGCTAAATGTTGCTGCCATGATGGAGATCAGCACCCCTGTCTGTTTCCGGCCAAATAAAAATAATCACATTATCAAAATGACCTGGAGGGCATTTGCAATGGCAAACTTGATTAAATAATTGCATAAATACAACAGTAATTTGACACAACTATTTGCCATTGGGACCTTTTCAAATAATCTCTTTCACTTCACAACAACAGGGGATTAGTGTTATGATCTACGTTCCTTTAAGCCTTGCTTTAAAACCATAATATGCTGGTTGTGGAGAGATGAATGAAGTTCCAAACTGCACAGAGAACAGAGGCTCTAACCTCTAACAATCTCTAATAAGCTTTTTGTGGTGAAGGAAACATTTTCCTACTCTGAAAGTGCCTTTTCCGTCGTGGACTTCCTGTTGCTGCACACCATTAGCCATTAGCCATTAGCTGGCTTCCCTTAACCACTTATCATGTATATGAAGTAACAGACTGACTAATGTATCTTCACGAGGCTCTTACACATTGAATCATGTCAAGACAAAAAACAAACTGCAAATACTAGATGTAAATGATATAAAGATAAAGACATATTATTTACAAACTGATCGTTAATATGTGAAAAATCACTGGAGTAAATATTATATGGCAACCAGGTCTGTACTAACTGAGATTTCTACTTTTTAAACAAAGAGACAGACAACAGTGCCATAGAAAGCCAATTGACAAAGGACCAGTAGGCTATGCATGACTCAGTGGCAGCCTGTTGCTGTAGATTGCAATAAACAAAAAATCCTTTGTTTCACACTTCCCTTCCAAGTGTACAGGAGAATAGATTATGGCCTTCATGTAACATAAAACATGAACAACTCTCTCCTCTGTGGAGCCGGTAGTTTTGTCTGGTCTGGGCTATTTCAAGAATCAATCAGTAGATCATCACCCTGCAGTGAACCACGTCTCAACGAACTGCAAAACTGCCCTTGTTGGACTCAAATTCACTTCATGGAAAATTTTAGATTTTAGCTTCACTTAGTTAGCTTTCGGTAAATCTGAAAATTGATTACAGGAATTTATTGTTGACTTTTAGGGCCAGTTCTGGACTTCTTGGTAGATAACAGCTCTTTTGACTCAGCCAAGGTCTTAGTGGCCATTCCACTGTCCCAGTCGAGGTCAAAGGGTGACCGGGCCCTTTCTGTCAGGGCTCCCACTCTTTGGAACAATCTCTCTGAGGAGATCCATCTGGCAAACAACTTATCCTCTTTTAAATCTTTCTTAC
This sequence comes from Verasper variegatus, assembly GCA_026259375.1. Taxonomy (NCBI): domain Eukaryota; kingdom Metazoa; phylum Chordata; class Actinopteri; order Pleuronectiformes; family Pleuronectidae; genus Verasper; species Verasper variegatus. The sequence goes on from CM048050.1 coordinate 1,776,922, forward strand.
AGACACAGTTTTGTGAGTGTGCTTACTTAGGGTCTGAATTGAACGGATTCATATGTAATTCTGCAGTCACACACATTTTCAAAAAACTTGTGCTGTTTGGTTATTTTCTTGATAAAAATGCAAAAAGACAATTTAGCTTTGAAATTGCTACAATCACAATCATCCTCTGAAGCCCCCTGATGGTCCACGGTCTGCTGACAGAAACGTTCACATGCTTTCAAACAGACACAGCTCGTTCAGACCATGGTTCACTGGCGTATGAGCTGTGGAGGTAAGACAGGCCATTTATGATCCACCCTGCTGGAAGATTTGTGGGTTGTTTCTCATTGTGTCGACACAAGCACATTATGTATTGAACCGTAGCACCCGGATGACGCCTGACTACTGTGAGTGCATAAACTAATTGCAGCTGAATGGCAGTGGATCTATGATTATTTTATAGGTTATTCCAATCACTTAAATACATGAGCATTTTCAAACAAGGCCAAGAAGATACAAAAAAAAACTATCAAGAATAGGAGCATCTGTAATACACACCTTTTTAAAAGCAATAAAAATGCCTTTATCATATGCCCTGATATTAAAGCATTACAATCTATTTTTACACCAGCAAGATGTATCCTCTGATAACTGTAAATGGAGCATTGGCGGCACAGGGACTAACACACAGCGTCCATGGGCCTCAATTATTGCAACCATCCAAAACAGCTGCCATCTGTCCCTGAGACACACTCGAGCCTCATAAGGAAGATGAGAGCCTGAAACCTTTTTAGGATCTCAGCTTCTCAGTCTGCTGCTTGGTCAGTAATGCAGTGTATGTTAGTGCTGTATACAACATTATGTTCAAGGTCTATAGAAGACTGTATCTCAACAACAATTGTCAATCAATTGTTACAGATTATTCCTAAGGACTTTGTTGACCTGGTGATCACCATCAGATACCCCTGGCCCACACACTGGTCATCTTTAGGATATTGTACAATCTAAAAGCTGTTTATTATCTGTGAACACATGTGATCTTTCCTCTACAAACACCTGAGGAACCCCAAAATAAGTTTGCACACAAGACATCACATGATGTTTCAGGCACATTCCCATTTACTTCCTTTCCCTTTATTTATTTTCTACTAGGATCAATTAACAGAGGATGAAACAAATCACATTATTGACACATCATTGAGTATATGGCTGTAATTCCTTGTTTTGAATTTAGAGATAGGTGAATGGATTTCTGCTGCAGACACAATTAATTACCAAGGGTTTGAATAAACTGTGTGTACGTGAACAAATCTTTTAAGGTAAATTAATTTAACTGAATCACTTTTTGTGATCATTTTTTGAGCAAAGGTGAAGGGACACACTCAGTCACTAGGTGTGGGATGGAAGATTTGTTCACAGGAGAAATAGATTGATAGATAGATAGATATACTTTATTTATCCCAAGCTGGGAAATTATAGTGCAGCAGCAGCATTACACAAAGTGACAAGTGACAACAAAAAAAAATAAAAATATACTATAAAGCAAACTATACATAATAAAAATATCAACAAAAAAAAAAGCAATAGTAAATACGATAAAAAATAAAATATATTGTACAGAGAGTTGGCAGTGTTGATATGTACAAAGTATGGAGAAGTGTGAGGTGACTGTAGATTGTAGATTATGCTTTAGCTTTTGTTGTACAGTGTGATGGAATGTGGCAGGAAAGTTTTCCTGTATCTGTAAATGTCAACTCAGAGAAACAAGTGGCAATAGAAAACTAGAATTACTGCATTGTGGATCTATGCCTCTGCCAACCAGTGTACATATAAGGTCACTGTTACCTGTAACTAAAGAAATTCCCTCAAGGCAGTCTTGAGATATCACATTCAAGAGGTCCCAAAAAGATTTTGTGAGGCTCCTGTGATCGTGACCTTTGACTATAAAAATCTGATCAGTTAATCAGTGAGTCAAAGTGAACTGTTCAGCCAAGTTTGAAAGAATTCCCTTGTAAAGTTTCTGAGATATTAAATTCACAAGGTAAAACAGGTCCCAGTGACCTTGACCGTTGACTAGTAACTTCTAATCCAGTCATAAGAGTGTCAAAGTGAATTGAGCCAGATGTAATGAAATTCAGTAAAGTGAGGTCATGGTGACACTGACCTTAGACCTCTAGGCATCAAAATCTAATAAATGAATCCTTGACTCCAAGTGAATGTTTGTACCAAACATAAGGAGACATTCTTAAGGTACAGCGTGACTGAGAATGGGACAGTGAATAATGCCTCCAGCCACTGATTGTCGCCGGTGCGGATGTATAAAAATAGTGATTGTGGCAAAACATTATGTAAATGTAAAAAAAGGAATAACATCAAATTATGTAAATTAAAGCCATAAATATATAAATGACAACAACATATACATGTCAGCAGAATATACACATATAACAAATATACAAAACTTTCTGAATAGCTGAGCAAAAAAAAGCACATAAACTGGAAAATAACATCAGGTGCAAAATAATTGTTCAACGTGCTACGAATTCTATATCATGCAAATCTGTCTGAAGACTTTGTCAGAGGGAACAGTGCATGTTCATGTTCATTCAAAGGGCTGGATTCAGATCCATAAAGATCAACAGTAACTGTAGATCAGTTGAAAAGACTTTAAGAACAAGTGTTAATCTCAGATATTCAGCAATAAAAACATTTAACTATAGCTTATAATCAACAAAGACTGGTGTATTTCACAAAGTGACACACATCCGGTCCCTGGGATCATGAGAAACATTAATGTTTCTCTAAGCTACATGTGCTAATTGAGCTGCACTGAATTACTCATTATTTGTTGAAAGGGTTAAAAACTGCTCAGGCAATTAGATATCGTCCAATGATTTCCAGTGTTGCCCAGAAAGCTGCCTCAACTCCCTTCACCTCCCTCCAATTAAACGACTCTAACGGTTTGATCTGTGTTCATTGGAGAGTAAGCAAGGCTTCCAGTGGCTACTGTGTGAAGTACAGTATCACTGTGAGGAAAAAGCAGATCTCCTGACATGTATACACCAGGCAGACCATTTAGTACGCATTGACTAAGCCACAGTTATACATAGCTAGCATTTTAAATGTGTGGCAACAAGGAGCTGAGCACAGTCATTAGTACCAAAGTGCAGCAAACCACATAAAACAGACCACAGTGGAGAAAACTTTTAAGAGATGAGACCAGCTAGTGAATAATGGCATAGCGCCACAGTGGGCAGTTTATAAAGGTGGAGCAAGTGCTGACCATTTTAGTGCAGTTCTGACATGTGTTTCACAGAGGGAGAAGAGCAAATCAGTCAAGTTTAGAATGTGTTCACTTCTTGTAAAAAATCAAAACAAACAACAACATACATGACTGATGAAGCCAATAATAAATCCTGAACTGTTAAGGGAATGCACTTAATCCTCTTTTGAGATACACAGCCTCTCAGCCACCATGTGTTTATCTTCACTGCAAGATTAAGAGCATATAACCATCTCGTTACTGTCCTACGTTTCTTTGTATAATGTCACACAGCTTTTATAATGCATCGAAGAATATTCCCCAAAGCTCTAAGTCAAAGTGGGTGTTTATTATTATTATTTTTTTTTAAATCATTATTCCCAGAGGATCAGTATCAGTGACCCATCCTTCGATGGGTTGTGGAATATCTTCAGAACTACTAAATTAATTACCAGCACATGTTGTACAGGCAACTCAGAAAGAATAAAAAAGTCTTCCACTTGTATTTAAACAGTTAAATAATTCAATGTTTACTCAAAACTATTTGGTTACTAGATGATGTATGACCATTTTTGGTGACGATTACATATCCTATGATCCATCCCATTTCATTTAGCACTATTGTCAGATTTAAATTCTTATAACCTGTGAAAGAAAAGTGCTCATCACATGTATGTCACACATCTCATTACAACATTGAAAATGCAATCATTCACAGACACATTGAATGTTTTCATTTGTGAGAGGATGCTGCACAGGCTGGATTCTGATATATTTGTATATATGATAACTTACCAACTGTGGTGAATACAGTGCAACAGAAGAACAGGGAACCAAAGAAGTTCCACCTGTCAGGTCTCTGGAGCCATATGGACTGGAATTCATCTTTCATCATACGCTCTACTTCCTCCAGTATGTTGTCGTTGTCTGTAAATAAAAATGATGTAGAGCACATGAAATAGGGCTTAGTGAGTAATGACCCATGACTAGTATTCGCGCTTTATTTGGTAAACTGGCTGTGGCAGTTCGCACACCATGGTCCAAATGAATCAATGCGCCACCGATTTAATCAGCAACCATTACAAGTCCACTCATGTGGATAGAGAGGAGCAGTGGCGACAGGAGATGGTGACTGAGCAGAAATGTGTGGTCATTTACCGGTGAGGTTCTGCACGGTGGTGATAATCTGACCCAGGAACCGATGGTACTTATCCTGGTTGCTGGGCTCGCTTTTTCCTTCTATGTACTGGAAGATGAGCGCACCCAGCGCAGCGTAGGCGACCAGAGACAGACATAGCAGCAGGTGAGGAAAGAGCCTCCAGAGACGTCCAGCGCATTTCCTAGACTCGGCTTTAGCGCTTATTGCTTTCTTCTCTGCCACTGACATCTTCTTCTTCTCCATCTTCTTCTTCTCCCAGCCCCTACAGTGTGTGTGCAGAGCGGCTGGATGCGCCCCTCAGCTCAGCACCGTGCGTTACGCTCCAGCAGAGTGCAAAAGGAAGTGCCCGAGGCAGTGAACGCACCACATCATCCTCACACACATTACACACACTGGGATGAGGCCTCTGGGGAGATCCGTATTGACTCAGTAGCCTGTTACTCCACTCTCCGTCTTCCTTGGGTCCTGAGGGTCCTGACTGTGGCTCTGACGGTACAGAGGAAGTCAATCATCAGACCAAGATGGCTGTATCCCAGCTGTCCACACAGACTGAGACTAGGATGGACTCTGCCAACAGTCCCCTTAATCTCAATCTAGCTGCACCAAGTTTTACAAACTCACAGAATTCCCTTAATGTGCCTGTTTTTAATTTATTAAGATCCATGAAATATTCTCTAGGAAACCGCTGGGAAAATCTCACAATGTTATAGAAAGTAAAACAAGATTTCCTGGATTCCTTCCCGGATGTGGATCAGCCCCCGAAATGTTGGGTTCTTCCCCCATCCATCCTTCCTCCAAGTTTTGTGGAAATCTGTTCTCTTGTATTGAGTTATCTTCCTTACAAACAAACAAACAGATAGGGATGAAAACACAACCTCATTGCAAAGATAATGAAATAACGCTCTGGTCAGAAGAAGGAACCTCTAGCATACACAGTGAAAATACAACCATACATTACAAACTTAGCAGTCAGTGAGTGTCGTGGAAATTTATCATGAGATTTTAAATAATGAGTTTCTCAGACCGGAGTTGTCTTAGAGGTTCAATTTTGAGCTCTGCAGAGGGTTACACAGCCAGCAACATGGCTCTGAGTGCAACCACGAGAAGTTAAAAAGGAAGGTTTTTATACAATGTGATAAACAGGAAACAAAACAGAATATATATGTTATAAATATGATAACAAGAAAATAATCAAGAAACATCATAACAAACATCAATAACAAACATCAAATCATAGAAGAATATTGACGAGTCTTCAACCCATGCACTTTGCGTACGTAGAGAGTTAACATCCACCATGGAGAGGTTCTAAAACAAACGATGCATGGCAATGAAAACACAATAGGTAACTGCTGCTGTAATTGAGCAAGCATATAAAAAGAAAAATGGAAGGTGTAGGAGGAAATCAGGTTACACAACATCATCATTATCACATCATATCTGTTGACGGAAGTGGAGAGGACAACAATGCAAAGAGAATCTCATGAATTGAAAGATTAGACCTGGTTCGTTTTCTCATCCTCATGTACATCAGCACCAGAGGCAGGACCTTTGTCCATGTGAGACCTGTGTCTTCACAGCACTTTGCAAGCTTAGTGTTGAGTGGGCCGTTCTCTCGTTCCACAGCTCCACCTCTGGCTTGGTGACCACACTTGCAGTTTGTTTTGAGGCAGGAAAGGCTTCAACCCATTTTGACCACATGTCGACCATCACTAAACAGTGAGATTTACCTTCTGACGGTGATAGCTCTATGAAGTCCATCATCAGATGTTCAAAAGGTCGTACAGGTGGTGGGTGTGCTGCCTGGCTGGTTACAGCCACTGGCCTGCCAACATTGTGTGTGCCGCAGATTACACATGCCTGACAGTATTTTTGAGCAAAGGTGGAGAAACCTTTCGTAAACCAATGTTCCATGATCATAGATAACATCCCCATTTTAGATGTGTGATCTTTGCCATGGGCCAACTTAGCATAATGAGGAAAGAAATGTTTTGGCAAACAGGGTTTGTTGTCAGGACCATACCACACACCAGTTCAGAACATAGCACCGGACGTCTTCCATAGGGAGATCTCAGGAGGAGTAGCAGTGGACTGTACTGCAGAGAGAGAGAAGGACATATCAATAGTGATACATACTGTCTGTGTATGAAAAAGAGAAAGTGACATGTCAGATGTGAGTGTGACAGCCTGTTGTTTGAAAGAGGCTGTCGCAGTTTCTATTTTGCCAAAGGGCATCAAGGGCATCAGTTATACCGAATGCATATCTGGAGTCAGTGTAGACTGTTTTGCATACTTCCGTGCTGTCTGAGCTGAGAGGTGATGAGGAAGAGAACTCGAGACGAGAACTTCGTTATCTGAACAAACAGAAAAACCAACACAGTAAGTACCAGAGACAGGGTCACGTGAAGAGGACCCATCTACATACAGAGTCAAGTCAGAGTTAGAAAGAGGTTAGTCAGAGAGGTCAGGTCGTGGTGAACACTGGACTTGAAGTTCAGCAACACAATTGTGTTCTTCACCGTAAAAAAAAAACATTGGATAAGTCTACAACCGAACAATACTGGACACATTCAGAGAATCATCGGGAAATGGTCAGCTTGCTATCTTTATCTTTTGAAGCCCCACTTATTGCAAAAAGCAATCAAGTGGCTTTAATCTCTAAAAAAGAAATGCTCTCGCTGGTTTTAAAGCTGCAGCAGCAACAGGTGCTGCACTATGTCTATATTTAACCAACCATGTGTTAGGAATGGGTTGTGGGTCAGAGTCAGAGAACAACTGGGGTCTTTTTCTGTAAATACCTTGAGACTATAAAACATGCTTGGGATGCTTCTCCTTCAACTAAACTGTTTGATTAACCAGTTTACTGTGTCTGTGTCTGTGAATATCCAAATGTCTACACAGACAGTATTCTATCATTTAGATTTGGTCTGTGTTCTGACACTGCATTATTAGAGTAATGATGTGATGGAGGGAGAAAATAGCAAAGACACTAGCTCAAAGCACAAGAGGGAGTGATCTAATTCAACAAAAACTACAGGCAGTGGCAATTCTGGAGTCTATCGGGGACCCAAGCAAAAATTCCCAGCTGGCCCCTCGAACAGCGTTCATCAACATTATGTTATAAACCTTACACCAATTAAGGCCAGGATGTGTAAACCTTTTTTTAATTTCACATTTTTCACTTACATACGTACATATTTAAAAATAATAAAACAAAGAACATTAAAAACTTCTAATTGTCAAATTATAAATATAAAGAACAATAAAAAACTAAAAAAGAACCGGTGTTGATTGTAAACCAATTGGTTTTTATTCACTTGTGTCCTCACTTTGCTCAATCAGAAATGTATTAGGGAAGACACTGGAGCTAAGCAGGAAATGACCCCTGATGGAGACCAAAATGCTAAAAGCAGGAAGACGGCCATAAATGTAACTTGGTACAAACTTGGACAAAATCGTAAAAACCTTTACCCATAATAACAAAGTGAAAATATGTTTATGAATTTTATTTTTTAAATGTATTAAAGATTAATCACTAATTTACGAAACCATCCAGACTCTTAACTGTGACGCTCCAAACTGAGGGCAGGCTCTCCTCCCCTGTTTTCATTGTCCCTGACAAATTCAAAAGTTTAATTTACACTAAGTGTTAATACTTTATGGTAAAAAGCATGTTAAATGACCATAACTAAATGTAGAAATAAACTTATTTGCCGCAGTATGGGCTGTGATGCTGTATTTGATTTACATTTATAAGACGGGTTGGGCTCTTACTGTTGCCCTCTCTCATCTCAACACTCGGCTGCGAGCGCAAAGCATGATGGTAAATATTGCTTGGTTAGTATCCCATCGTTTGAACACTTCTTTTCACAATGCATTGTGGGAAACAATGAGTCCACTATGTAGGTCGGCAGTTAAGTCGGTCTTCCCCATCTGCATGCTTGGGCAAGATACTGAACCCCTAAATGGACGTCATGACAAAACAAGATTTGTAAAAACTAATTCACCATTCAGGCACTTCCAACTCATCCAAAATTCAGCTGCAAACGTTTTAACCGAATCTCAAAAGACTGTTAAAAGACATCAACCCAGTTCAGTCAGTCCTGTAGCTTAGATCTACAGGACTGACTTGACTGCTCAAAAACCTACAAGACATGTTAGTCCAATATGCCCCTGCCATATCTCTGAGATCATGGGGAGTGGTCTGCTGGTGGTACCCAATGTAAGATCTAAACATGGAGAAGCAGCTTTTAGTCAGTAAGCAGCACAGCGCTGGAACCAACTGCCTGATGGTCTTAAGACTGAACCATCCATATTTGACTGAGCTATTTTACATTGTATTTTATTCTGTTTGCATAAAAAGTGATAGTATTTTGTAGTAATTTGAGGAGGACTCACTAATGACAAGGAATTATTCTGAAGATGTTCCAGATCATTGACACAGGACAAGAGAACAGGTATGTTTAGAATCGGTGAACAGACCAGAATACGGTTAACAAGTTCTTTATAAATCTTTATTCTTTTTTATATATCATTTTAAAAGTAGCATAAGGTTTGCTTGGCTATTTAAAGATCTGTGTTTAGTGTAATAATGACCATAATTGGTGTAAACAGAGACACACACAGAGCACAGTGGCGGTCCAATGGCTGCAGGCCACTTTATAAAATACAACACTTGTAAGTCTGCTCAGCATCAGTGGAACTAACATTTGGAGAGCATCTTGCTAAGTAAACACCCAACACAAAGTCATGGTGCTCCGCCCTCATCACATTCATCTGCAGCGACACCATACCAAAGCAACTAGTCAGAGCAGCAACACTGCGATGTCATCCCCGGCCCCTGCACACCATGTCTCTGACAGAGCTTTTAAAGGCAAACCGTGTCGTCTGTGTTTGTGTTAATGTGATTTACGATGAGATGAGCTTGAGGGAGGACTTACTTACGGCTGCTGAATCAGTCTGTGTTTGTTTCAGGATCATTTTTGGTTTCAGCACATATAAGGACCACACCACACATGGTTTTCTGAACATTAAATCATGTTAACCTTTTTAACCATTTAATGATCCTAATCAAAATGATGAACCTGAATATCAGCATAATATGTCTCCTTTTAAGTGAGGTGTGGTCAGACCAACACTTGATGCATTGATGTCTTGGGGCAGCAGAAAGTTATGATGCATTTGACTAACAAGAACCTGGTCACCTACATAGGCAGATGCACAACATGCATACACTCTGCTTGATACACACATCCATGATCAACTGGTGATGTGAAAGAGTTTCTAGCAGGTCATGGAGTTTAAGTCTAGTTTAAAAGTATCTTTCGTAGGGAAATGTGCCAGAGCTTCCGTACACTTATGGAGAAATGCCATTGTAAAGTGCATCCATCCAATTTCCATCTCTGCATTCGCTGACACAGAGGAAGCCTATGATGCTCTGATAGTATAGCAAAACACAGTTGTCTTTGTGTGTCAAGTTTTACGACTTGATATGATGTATGATACAAATTGTGGGAAAGTGGTCAACCAGAATTACTACTTCATCATCATATAAGATATTCTTAACCGTTGTAATATTTAGAATACACATATCTGAACAAAAAGCAAGGTGATCATTAATTTCAAATTAGCTTTAGAAAAAGCACTCACATGGTTTACATTCACATGTAATCCTCTGACTGACTAGTTATAAAATTATGATAAGATGTAACTCAATCCCATTTGAACACAGAGGGTGTTGATGGATGTAAAGCTGTATGTCACACCCTAAAGCCATTAACTGGATCTCATTTCAAGTCTTAAGGCCTTCGCTTCCCTCCAGTCGGATATTTTCTAGTGATCATATTCCCTCTCTTATGCCCCCTAAAAGCCTGAAACCTTCATGCTTCTCATAACTCACTTTGCTGCAGTCTGGCATCTTGGAAAATACAAGTTTGCTGCACATCCAGAAAAGAGCTAAGCCATCACACTTAATGCAGGAAACCAGCAGTGTGTCAATACTACATTGCAGGTGGACAAACTGTACAGACTACTTTTTGTACCTTTTTCCTGCAGTTCAGAGCTTTGCTGCTTTCAATATACACATATATTTATACATCTGTACAGTGGGTATGAAGTAATAATGAACATTGAGAATCTTTACATGATGAAGTTATACAGTATAGCACAGTATCATCCAGTTGTACTGAAGCAGCCGTAACCTAAGCCATTTTCAGACATGACCTCGTGAAGAACTCCAAAGAAATGGGTCTGGACTTTCCTTTCACACATGAACAACACAGCAGGATATTATCTGCTCAGATGTGTTTACAACAGCAACAAATCCTCTGCAGGATGCAGGTTAGGGGGGGTGCAGCAGGCAGAGGCAGAAGTGTTGTGTAGTAAGGGAGGTCACATGTTTTTGTTTACATTACGTTACATGTCATTTAGCTGACGCTTTTATCCAAAGCGATTTCACTTCCACAGTGTGGGCTCTTATCCCCACAAACTCTCTTCAAATCTTCATCGTTGTCTTCAGCGTGTGTGGTTCCACCTTTTTGTTTTTTCTTTTTCTGTCTGCCACGTGTTAAAAATGTCATCAACCACCTGCTTGCTCGTTATCAATTCTGAAGGGGATCTCCTGCTGTGTTCTCACATCAGCTCCTCCAGAGTTTCTGTGGACTTTATACTTGGGGGCAAGGTGGAGAAAGAGAAACAGAAACTGCAGAGGCTCTGACTTGGACATTTGTGGACACAGATGCCATGCCTGCGGAAAAACTCCAGAGGATCTCCGGAGTTCAGTGCACGTCTGAAAGCAGCTTTAGTTTGTATTGGAGCCTCAAATCCATTTAGGAAATTTCATCATTCAAATCGAACTTCCACAGTTTCAACAGAACCAAATAGCTAATCTTTAACTGTTGGTATTAAACCTTTTATTTTATTTCATGCAAAGACAATAAATGTTCATATTTGAAAACATTTAAGGAAGTGCTTCCTTGAAATGTTTTACCCTGCTGTGATTTCTTTAAAGCTCAGATTGTCTCGTTATAATTTACTAGCTCAGTGGCAGCTCTAAACCTGCCTGTTTGGAATGGTCTGTTTGGGCTGTGTTTATGCTCTGAGGCCTACTTCACAAATATTCCCATCATTAGTGAGTCATACTCAAACAGTTCTTCATTATACTGTCACTTTTTTACTGTTTGTGTACAGAGCTTTTTATAAGCAGTCTATGGTGCAGAGGAGAGCTAGAAAACTTTGCGTTCATCCTACCTGGTTTATTGAGGGTGGATATTTTCAATGTTTTTCATTAAATTAATCTGAATTTGTTCTATTACTGCCCACCTGTGCGGCTCATATATGAGTTTGAATGATTTAAGGAACTGGTGTTAATTTTTCATACATTGCATGTCTGCTATTTCAAAGCTCTGTTAAGCAACCAACACAATCTTTAAACCTAAGTTCACAAATTTTCTAAATAAAAGCTCTGCAATACCACTCAGTATAAAGAATTGCTTTTACTTTAAATTTACTTTAAGGAAGTGATTCTGTGAATGTATGATCGGCACCCATGAGACTCGAGAATGTCTGTGTCAGTCTGTTTGACCCAGTTGCCGACGGCTGCCCAGGACGTAGAAGTGTCAGAGTTGGTCCACAGACCGAAGGGACACTCTCGTCCCCCTCTTACTGCAACAGAGCTCTGGTCACCTGTTTATTAATGAACGCATCACATGTCCAAATCCCTCCAGCCTCGGCACTGCACTTCCACTTGTCATGTGTGGAGTTGATATGTTGAATGGGACAGATGGACGGACATTAGTAGGTAGATAATAATATTGGTAAACCACCAACATCACCTGTTCCTGACTTTACTGGTCAACGTGCATGACTAAGTGCAGCTGTCATTAGCATAGCCCACCCCCCAAACTATATTAAATCTAGAGCACCGTAGCATCATTATTATAACAACTGTCTGTCAGAGCTGAAACATGATTCTCCTCGCTTGCCGCGGTTCTGCTGTGTGAACAGGATAATGCTCTTTTATTTGTATTTTTTCAACCCCATCTTATATACTTGCCAATTTTTCTAAGCAATCAAATTAGCTTGGGTGGTTGATAACACATTTCTCTGTGGTGTAACAAACTCAGAAAATATATATTGAATTGCTTTACCCGGAATTGAAATAAACAGCCACTGCAGCCAGGGATCTTTTCATGTCCCGGCAGGTCATTCACCTGACCTCAGTCCAGTTGACCACAGGTGTTAACTTGCTGAAAGTCAGACCAAATGCAGTTGAGGCCTGACTGAGCCTCAAAGTCAGTGTGCTGAGGCACACAGCAGTTACCACAGAATCTTTTCTAATCCGAACCCAGACTGGAGAGATGTATCAGTACTCAGGTCACAAGCCTCAGAGCTGTTTAACAAAACAATCAGAAGAATCAATCAATCAATCATCCAAACTTTATTTATATGGCAGCTTTTATGCAGGTTAGTGCAGTTCAAAGTGCTTCACAGTATGATTGACAATATGATAAAAAGAAAGAAAAATTAATTAAAACAATTAGAAACAATTTTAAAACAATTCGAGACTAACACACGCAGTAAAATTGAGATATAATAAATAAATGAATAAAAAGGATGATATGTATATGATATAATAAAATGGCTAAAGTAATGGTAAGAGTGGTAGAATAGTGTGGAATAAAAACTGAATCAACAAATAATTTAATTGAAAGAAAATAGAAAAGAATAAAAATAATGATGAATAAAAATTATACTATACAGATAATTAAAGTAACAATAAGTAAAAGCAGTTACTAATGATTAAAGTAAAATTCTAAGTCAAAAGCAAGACTGAAGAGGTAGATTTTATGTTTACGTTTTCCGGCTGCTCTTAGATCCTCCGGCAAACTTTTCCAGTGGCTCGGAGCATAAAAGCTAAAAGCTGACTCACCATAAGTTTTAGTCCTGCTCTTTGGAACAACTCGTCTTCCAGAGGATCTGAGGGGCTGAACTGGTTCATATATTGTCAGCAAGCACATTTGCCGTTGCAAGACCATGAAGAGCTTTAAAAACATGTAAAAATCAATCCAGAAATTGACAGGCAGCCAAAGTAGGGATTTTGGGACAGGTGTAATGTGTTCTCTGCTTCTGGTCCAGGTCAGCACTCGGGCCACAGAGTTCTGAATCAGTCTGAGACAGAAGAAAGCAGTTCAATCGGCCCAAATTATGGCCACAGGAATAGTTTTCAGGATTTACCAAATTCACTTCACAATGAGACCAATCACAAAGTTGTGAACTTGGGATTGTTTCGCTTGCTTAACTGACCTTTGATATAGCCGACATGCAATGCACAAAACAAACAACAGCAGTTAAGTCCATCATTCAAACTTAGCATAACCGACACATGAACATGGAGAAAAATCTTCATTGCAGATAAACCAGGAGGGTGAAAACAAAGTTTTCTAACTTCACTCTGCACCATAGACAGTTTAAAAAACATTACATCCAGCACACAAATAGTAAAAAGTGACAGTATATTGTAGAACTGTTTGAGGAGGACTCATTAATGACAAGGAATAATCCTGAAGTAGCTCTGGATCATCAACACCAGAAAACAGCCGATTCCAATCAGAATTAAATTGTACATGAGTTACGATAATTTTCCTGATAAATGCCACCCATGTCAAGATTATTGGTCAATATCTTTAAAATTTGATATGCAGCATTTGATAACATTCCTCTGACAGTGATCCACAGAAAATTTGGTAGCAATTAGATGCAATGTTTAAGCAGAAATCAAAAATGTAAATCCATCATGGTGGACTCTAAGCAGCTTTAAAGTGAACATTGAGCTGGACGAGTGTTAAAGTTGAAATCAGTCTGACTTATGGTATGAGGGGTGTGGCCTCTCAAACACTTTTGTCCCATTATCACAGTGCCACCATCTTGCCAACTGGACTCACTTTTCTTGTAAAAACAAGTTCCCATTTTATTCATATATTGGAATAAGTGTCTCTGACGCTTCAGTCTTTCCTCTCAACGATCAAATACAGAACATAGAGTGAGAGTGAGGAGGCTACACACTGGTGCAATGAAATGCCAGGAGCCGCTCTGCCACACAGTCCATGGCTGATCTGAAGGAGCACTGCACTACTTTCCTGGAGGCCTACAGGTGGATGCAGACCTGTCTCCCATGGTGATGTCTTGTCAGGCCTTCGAAACACAGCTCAACTGATGTGAGCTTTGTGGATGCATCTCTCTCCAAATGCTGTATTCGCTATCTATTCACAGATGCTTCCCTTTAGTAACATCATTAGGAAACACTCCATAAATGTTCACTGTTATGCAGATGATACCCAATTATACAAATCTGCTATTCTTTGCTATTATAGTCAGTGAACACTGAAGTTATTGTACCTGGCTCTAAACACATCAGATACACATTACTTAATGATATAGATACTTTAGAAGGCTATCTGTCATCAATTTGTCCTTTAACTCCAGCATAATATAAACTTCTAGGCCTGTCTTTGATCTCCTATGTTACTTTAAGAAAATGTGCAAATCCTCTTTGATTAAATGAAATGGTTGAATGGATAATTGCAATTCCTTGTTATCAAGCTATCTTAACAAGTCTCTAAAAAGTAGCTGCTGCATATCTACTGTCAAGATCTAGAGTGAGAGATCATATTTCCTCCATATTACTTTCACTCCATTGGCTCCCCATAAGATCCATTAATGCATTTTAAACCCTCTTCCTCCTCCTGTTCAAAGTCGCCAGGCCCCATCATATGTTAAAGCGCTCATATTACCCACTAGAGCACTGCACTCCAGGAATGTAGTAAGAAAGTATTGTGATAAACAAGTGGATCAGAAGGTCAACACAGTACAGTGCACAAGCCTCAGTATTTATCAATAATTACAACATAGCTCAAGACAAAATCATTGACCTTTGAAACCATTTTCTAACACGGAATCTATGATATGTTTATTTTGTCAGTTTTATACATGATATACAGTTTTAAATTTGATCAGTTATTTGCTTGTAAATATTATATTGTTATCTTGTACTGTCTTTTACATTTTCCTGGCCCAACATGCCTCTTAAATTCAATCAAGCTCCAACAAATTTCATACAATCATAGATGTCAGGTCTCTAAATTGTCTAAAAAAAAATTTGCATCACATTCTGCTGCTGGTAGAGGAGGTGCATAAAAAAAACTATTAGAAGTAGAATTTAGTATGAAACTGACAAGTCCAATCAGTGATGGAGATTTTTGTTATTTATTTGATGTATGAAAAATGCTAAAATAAAAGATTAGTGTAACATCATAACGAATATTCAAATATCAAAATAAAACTGCATGTTCTGCTCTGTTTCTACTCTTAACCAACTGGAGAAACCTTTGGAGCTCCCTTACACAGAGCATTTTATAAATATTTTTTATTCTCGTAATTTTTTTATTCTTGATGATGATTGTAAGTAAATGGGAAGGATTTTAACTCTCATCTTACACTTGAGAAAGTGTAAGACTGAATATAATTTGTCTGCTGTTATTTCAAAATCCTTTGATCAAACTGGGGAGTGTTACCTTCACAGGCCACACGAGGGCCCCAGAGGTTTAGGAGTCATACATCTAAACTGGTGCTAAAGGATTACAAATGTTTTCAGGTTTCAATCAGATTTTACCTCCCACAACCTTCTATTCTAATGGCCCCTGGCACAGGAAGCGAGCCTTCATATGACTGTGATTTCAATGTGACACCAACATATTCAATTATGATGCTGTGTGTTCCAGTTTCCTAATTTATAGTGCTGAATTTGATTTTGGATTGGAATAATAGCAAATCAAAGTTTGATTTCATGCTCAGCCATCGCACATATGGTAAATTTGATGGAGTGGGGGTCAAAGAGTTAGCTCTGTAACGAAGGTCCAGGTTTTTGTTTCAGGTGAGTGAATGGACATGATTATTGTTGTGATAAGCCAATGTCTTTAGGGTCTGGAAGGATCAGGGACAAAACTACAACTGACAACATCGACACTGTTGTATCTAGAATTGTGAATATTTTAATGACCTGAAAAGACAGATTCTGATTACTTTCTTCAGACGTAATATCTTAGAAATGTCACTGTTTTCTGAACAAACAATTGTGATGTAAATCAATTATAAAAATAAAATAACAGAAATGTAATTTCATTATTTAGCAGTATCTTGTATTTGTAATTACTGGAAAGGCTTTGACACAACTAGGAGAGAAATTATAATTGAAAATATGATTGAATAGTGACTATTCATTAATGAATAAACATTTTTAAAAGTTTGTTATTAGTCTTTTGGTGGAGTCTTTTGGATGATTTCCATTTAGAGTTTCAGTATTACATATCCAGATTTTTTATTATATATAATTGTATGTTATATAATAAATTACTGAATACAGGGTTTGTACTGAAAATATTAATATTAATTGAGACACTGTAAAATGTCTGACTAAACATCCTGCATGACAGCTTCCATGTTAGTAAGAAGCACTTACATTACAAAATACTATGAAGTTGACTCAATTAGAAACATCCCTTCATTTCCTGCCCAGTGCCATATTGCCAGTTCAGATCATTTAGGATTAATGCAGAAACCATTGCTATTATATGATAGCACATCTTAATGGTTATAGTGTTGTGCTTGAAAACATGTTCTTGCCATGAACTACATATATTTATAGAGTTTTTTTTCAATCAATCGGTAATCTGAACAACAAAATGTCAGAAATTGGCAAAAAAGAAAACAGAAAAGAAAAGAATCAAATCCTCACATGTGAGCAGCTAAAACCAAATTAAAACGTAGTAATTTTGCTCCATAATTGATTTTCATGATTAAACAATTAGTTTAACAAAAAGTTGTATTGCTTAAAGTTCCACTTTGTAGTATTTAGGGCAAGCTAGTGGAATATAATATTAATAATGACATTACTTAAGGTGTCATTAGTGCATAATCACTTGGAACTAAGAATTGAGCGGCTCCTCTTTCTTCCATGTTGAACCAACAGGTTTTTACATTAGCCCAAAAAACACAAACTGGGTCACAGCAGGACCTTTAATATGTTTTTATCAACTAAAGCGGCTGTAGCTTCTACCAAATACATAGAAGTGTTAGAAGGGGGTGTTCAGTTGGTTGCAATCTGCAGCTTCACCGCTAGATGCCACTAAATCCATCACACACTTTTTTTGTCCACAAGGCCAATGTACATACACTCTGCTGAATTTACACCACTTTATTCAAAAGGCGTATTTAATGTAGAAATACAATTTGAATATCAAACTGTGTTTTTTGTTGTTTTGCCTCCACCTCATTTTATAGGAGCCCCACATGGTTTACATTTCAGTACATATTCATATATATGATTAAAGCTTTTTGTGAGGAAATGTGTTTAATACATTGGAGAATACAGATGTAAATTATTGTGCTGAATTGTAAGTGAACAATGGTTTTAGTGTGAATTTGAGTGATGCATCGGCGTATTAAAATGTGTTGGCCATTGCCAACTCTGATTATAAAAGCATTGCATGTCTGACTGAAGCCAAATCAACATCCTCCTACAACAGAGATTTAACAGGTGGAAAAAGTAAACCTTGTTTATTGGAGATATTTGGACTTTGGTGTTGTTTGTTATTCAATTGGATTAACAAAAAAAATAACATTAAATCAACTGAATCAAAATGGAGTTTATTGTCTAAAGTTGTATCGTAATGAAAAATATACTGAAGCCTCACAATCTGCCTGTCATTTAGGAATTCACACACACACACACACACACACACACACACACACACACACACACACACAAAACTCTGGATTGTTAATTAGTGGTTCTGACATTTATATTAGGTGGAGTAGCTTTTAGATTGGTCAATTGTTATTTATATCATAAAGACATCCACCTACATGAAGAGGAAGAACATGAGCTATATCAAAACTTTTGGGTTCATACCTTATTGCATAGTCTTAATGAAAAATATGTGTCAGGGGTTCAGCAGTAAGAGGTACTTAGACTTTATACACACTTTATCACTTTATAACATCTGCAAAAAGATTTATTTTTTAAATATTGAAAGTTAATGAAGCTTCAAGGACATCTTTTATGATGCAGAAGAGAAATGAAAAGCACGATTTTGATTAGACTAGACCAGATTGAATCACTTTCCTTTGTCTGGGATGTTTGAATGTGTGAATACTTACTTTTAGGTAAATGATGCACTGGTATAAAGGATCATAAAAGCCGCCGTATATGTTTTGGTCATGTAGAGACTATAGTCAGACACAATCATCGCCTGCTTCCACCTATAGATTCAAACAGCTTTGAACCTGAGAATTATAAGATAATTCTAACAAGTCCTGCTGTCTATGAAGGGTTGAGTTGTTTGTCACCCCTGATTTATTCATCTAGGTGTTCAATGTTGCTTTTTCTCTGACTGCTCTGCTTTGTTCCGTGACAATGGACGACTCATCATTGATTTTCCTGCTTTCGTGTTGAATGGAAAATGATGGCCAGTTGTATGATGGTGAAAACACGATCATGTTCTCACGCATTTGTGTGTCTATACTTGGCTCTTTTAATTGATGTGTGTGTGCAGCCTTTATACAACGCGATATTGCAGCATATTTTGGTTATGCATGATATCTGAATCTCTATTTTGCCCACAAATTACTACACATGTGAATAAATAGTGCCCCTCCACACATGGCAGAGCGGGTTTGGATTGCATTTTGTCTTAGATGTCTTTGTTTAAATCACATGATCACTGGGCTGCTGTCAGTCCTTGTGTTTACCTTGTCCTCTTCCTTCACGTTTGCTGTGCAGCTGTCTTTGCCTGCAAGTCAGACAACAGCTCCTTATCAGCTGATTTGTGGGGTGCAGTAGATATTCTGTGGGCATAAATGTGTTTGTTCTTCCAACGGACACAGATTTAATTTTGTTGGACAGCAGACGGCCTTAAAAAGAAAAATACAAAAAACAAACAAATGTCAATGCTTCATCCGGAACTCTGTGGTCTGGCTCCTCAGGAGAGGTAGCCACTGTTTACTGCGTCTGCCCACAGCTGTTCTCACATCAGGTGTTCTTTTAAAATAGGTCTCGCCTGTTGTCCCTCTGTGTTACTGATTCCCCTTTGAGTCGCACTGCTTTTATGTGTGTGGTCTGTCCTTTTTCTTCTTTGTCTTAGAGAGGAAATTTAAGACACCGGGTCTCATCCGGTCTCTGCATTACTGTGATTATTGATACAACAAGTACTACAACTGAAACAACCACGCTGCCTTGTTCCTACAGTAACAATTATAAACACATGGTTAAAGTTGTGGAAGAGACAATGTTTGTTCAGGTTTGGCTCCACAAAATACTTGAGGTGAGGTTCAGTAAAACATTGTGGTTTGAATTATACCTTATGGTTAGAGGACCTTTGTTGCCATGGTTACCATTAACACATGCTCATGACTTAAGGGAACAATGTTGACACTGGACTCCTCATAGTCCAATGTTTTGTCAACCTAAACGTCTACGGTGACCTCTCCCTCCTTCAAATGACTTCCTCCTTTGCCCGTGTTTCTACAGCCACTAGAGGTCACTAAAGCAATGACATATATGTGTCATAATAACTTGCTCTGCAGAGACGACCCATGTCCTTTTTTATTTCTCTCACATTAAAATAAAACTTGCCATGACAAATAATGCCTCATTCAACCATAGGAGGTCCTTGGGCAAATGTGACTGCTAAACTCTTTTTTTAATTGTTCAATGAATGTGTTTAATGAGAACTGATGTTTTTTTCACTATATTATTTCGATTCTATTCCATGGTGTTAACAACTATAGCTCACATCCTGAAATCACTCCAATAATATTGATAAGCTCTGTTGTAAAAACATTACATACATATGAAGCTAACAGTAACCACTGATTTAGTTTTACTAAATTAGTGAATCACAACCTTGTCTCTGTGTAACCTGTCGTCTCAGGTTGCATATGGCATGTTCATTGAATATATAGCATGTCTGTTGAATATACCTATGTCTATTGAATACATAGCATGTAGCATGTCTGTTAAACAAAAACACTGGACACCCAGACACACTGCTCTGCTAGTGAAAATGTTCAATAGAGCGCCAAATGTGGATTCATCTGCAGCTGGAAATAGTCCCCAAACCATGTTTGTTTGCGAAAACATACAGTGGCCATTTACTTAACAAAATTAAACAGCTTTTTTAAAAGAAAACATTTGACTTTTGATTTATATTTTCATTTTTCAAGAATTAGGATTTTCTATTTTAAAAGATGGCGCCTCACTAGTGGTCGGTTGTTGCAGCAGCTCTCGCTTACTTTTGAGCTTTTTCTTGACTTGACCTATTTAATTTTAAATTATTATTATATATATTTATAGTTCCTTTCTAAGTTGCATGTTTGCTTATTTGTTACTTTTTTACTCATGCTTTTTATTTTAATGTCTCGTTTGCTGTAATGTAGCAAATTTTCTGTAACTAAAATCTTCAAGCAATGAGCTTGGGGCTGAGAGCCATAGACTGGGTCAGTTGCAAGACAGATTATGCGTTATTGCTGGTTTTTAGTCTTTTGTCCAGACTGCCCATTAATTGTACAACATATAATTATTTTTTGAGGACCTTCTGTAAACTATTAAACAGGAATCAGTACAAATATGTTTTTCCAAATTGTACTGTACCCTTGTAGAACTGAACCATTCTGTTGTCGCCTCCTGTGACCTTGTTGCAGGGACAGAGGTAAAAATAATTATAATAATAAGTGGGGGGCCCAGTGTCAATACATGGGTCCTCGTTCCCAACATGGACGTTACTCTTCAACTAACTATATGCTCTCTTTTTTTTCTGTAATTTTCAATAACCCTATACAGTTAAGATTAGGTTAAACTGAGAATCACAGCTGTGTTTCCAAACACTCCCAAAAGATCTTCCTCAACAAAAAAAAGAAGAAGGAATCTGTCTGTGGCCTGACAAATGGTGGGCTGAGTGATGAAAGAGGGGAGGAAAAAAACACATGATTTATTTTCAAAGCTTTTATGATGCTTTCCATTGTTTCCCTCATGCTTTAGTCTTGATGCACTCTTCGACTGCCAATGGGGACGTAACTGTTGCAGAGATACAAAGGAACTGCTCGAATTACACCTGTGACAATTACTACAGCAAGGCGCTGTCTGTGGGACAAAAGAGTGTTATCTAAAACTACTCACGGAGAATGTACAGAAGAAAAACCAATTACTGCTTAGGTTTTGTTGCAGGTTTTAGGCTGTCTGGTATGTCACAATTACAATATTGTATTGTCAGCAGCAGATTAGTACAACAGCACTGAGATATTTTCTGTCTTTAAAATGACAAAATTACATGTACTATCCTAAATGCAGGTGGCGTCTACTCGACACATTAGCCACTGTTGTATCTACATTCATCAAATGTCTTGATTCCAAACCGTAATGTACTTTTCTGAGGTCTTGGTAATTCTTGATGAAGAGGCATTAAGAGCTTTTGGTTTAAACAAGGAAATCACCCAATGAGATGTGGTTGAGCCCAGATACTGCGAACACCTTGTTAGCTCCACAGTGACAGGGAGCGCTGGTCTATCTAGTGGACAGCTCTATTTAAATCATGCCTGTTGAAAACAATTAGCAAACCATAGTGAACAAGGTTAAACGTTCAGGCACTTTGTCAAACACCACATCTTGAATGAAAACAATACATTTCTATACCATTGAGAGCCAGGTAGAGGCTTGTACTCAATGTGAAAGAATACTTGTCAGACAGCTCATGCTATATAAGAAACCCTGCATACCCACTTTGTCACACCGTCAAACAATCCTTAGAAGAATTTAAGGTAAGAATATATAGTTTCATTTTTAATTAGCACATTAGCTGAGCAGATTATCTGGAAGCCCTTAGTACGCATTAACAATAGAGTTGTCACTGGCCTGAGAACACAGGGTTCCTACGCCACAAACCAACACACACAACAATTAATCCCAATTATTAGCTCAGTTGTCAAAACCACTTAGTTTAAACCTAAAGTGTAAACTTCAACGGCTCTGATGAAGCTTAATTGGTGTGGAAGTTTGTTTTCACAACATCATCAGTCACTACGAGGACACCATCTTTTTATTTTTTTGCACCAAGGATTTTGAAGCAAAGGGAAGATGGAATCTGGATAAAAAGTCCATGCTTGCAGAGAAACCCATCAGCGCTCAACAATGTTTGAGCTCAGCTGCGAGTGTTGCCCTCAGCCATAGATGGAAACAAGTTCTTTATTTATAGGGTTCAAGAACAGCTTGCTCTCTTACTGTGGAACATAATCACCACATTTGTAAACGTAAAGCAGGGCTTTGAATGTAACCATTCATCTTGCGTTACCATGTTGTCAATCAGACATCAAGGCTCTTCAAGGCCTGCGCTCACCACAGCAACCTACCTTGTATAAGAATTACCCAAAAAGCTTTGCCACAAAGTGCCAAGTAGCCCTGGTTCCTAATAACAGGACAACAAAGCGTCAACTTATAGCAGTTACAGTATACATAACTGTGGCGTTAGGCACATGGTCATTTCCCCACTTTGCTTTCACTGTGTTAACTGACTATTTATGTGCAGCACAGTCACATTACAAACATGCTGGCATCTCAGTAGGTTCTGTAGCA